>OVBL01000484.1:605616-1211232 GCA_900406555.1 Pseudoturritis turrita
GTCTTCTCGGTCCTTCTCCCTCTGGCGGTTCCGCCTACCTCAGCCAGACATCTCCGGTTTCGCAACAAGGCTTCATTCACTCTGCTCTTACCAACGCGATAAATACACCAACGCTTAACGATCCCGCAGATTCTGGTTGGTATATGGATACCGGAGCCACCGCTCACCTAACCTCGCAGCCAGGTACACCTAACTCTCTCTCTGGTCCGCTTCCGGTTGTTACTGTTGGAAACGGATCATCATTACCAGTCACTTCTATTAGTAATTCTTCAATTTTATCTCCTAATCGTACTCTTCATCTTCGCAACATCCTTCATTGCCCTGGAATTCTTAAAAACCTTATCTCTGTTCGCCAATTTACCTCTGACAATCTTTGTTCAATTGAATTTGATCCATTTGGTTTTCTTGTTAAGGATCTTCCAACTCGGACGCCTCTTATCCGATGTGATAGTTCTGGACCTCTTTACTCCGTCTCCTCACCCACATCCATTCTCCAAACTCACGCTTTAACAACTTCTGCCTCTGATCCGTCTTTATGGCATCGTCGTCTAGGCCATCCCGGAAATTCTACTCTTCGTTTTCTTATTTCATCTGGTTTTTTACAATGTTCAAAGCCCGATATGCAAAGTTTGTGCCATGCCTGTCAACTTGGCAAGCATACTCGGCTTCCTTTTCGTTCATCTTTGTCTCAAGTTTATTCTCCTTTTGAAATTATTCACTCGGACATCTGGACATCTCCAGTCCAAAGTGTTAGTGGAATAAAGTACTATTTGATTTTTATTGATCAATTCAGCCATTTTGTTTGGGTTTACCCCCTCCGTCAAAAGAGTGAAACGTTTTCAAAATTTCTCAATTTTTATAACTTTGTCCAAACGCAATTTCAAACCCCCATTAAAGCTTTCCAATGTGATAATGGTGGAGAATATAACAACCGTGAATTTCAAGGTTTTTTTATCCTCTCATGGAATTCAAACTCGTTTCTCGTGCCCCCACACATCCCAACAAAACGGTCGTGCAGAACGTACTCTCCGAACCTTGAACAATCTTGTTCGGGCTCTCCTCTTCCAAGCTCAAATGCCGGAAAAATATTGGGTTGAGGCACTCCATATGGCTGCTCACTTATTCAACATTCTTCCTTCCTCCTCCATTGCCAATGACATACCATATGTCCGACTTTTTCAAAAACCGATTTCATATGATCATCTTCGAATTTTCGGATGTCTTTGTTACCCAAACCTCCTTGCAACTTCATCTCATAAACTCTCTCCTCGTTCTACTAAATGTGTCTTTCTCGGCTATCCATCCAACCACCGAGGATACCGCTGCCTCGATCTTCAATCTCGACGCATCATCATCTCGCGGCATGTTGTCTTTGATGAAACAACTTTTCCGTTTTATGCTCCCTCGGAAAACAACTTCCCCCAGCCTCTTTCAGATTCAGTCCCTCCATCGTATCCTCTTCTTCCTTCCACTAGTCAACCTCTTCTTTTTTCAAATGATTCCCTTCCACCACCTAATCTACCAGCCTCTTCTTCTTCACTAGCTCCTTCCACTGACTCTACCACTGTTACCATTGCCCCCACGGCTCCCTCTTCCCTAGCTTTGGACACAACTCCAGTCGCTACAACCAATGCTCAAGCCCCACCACCTCCTGTCAAACCTCCTCACCGTATGCAAACTCGCAGCAAGAGTGGCATCAACAAACCTAAACAAATTCTCTCTCTTCACACTCAAGTCGTGGTTCCTCTTCCAACCTCTCACGTTCAAGCAGCCCAAACCCGTGAATGGAAGGGTGCAATGGATAGTGAATATAATGCTCTTATTTCGAGTGGCACGTGGGACCTTGTTCCACGCCCCCTTACTACTAATGTTGTGCGTTCTATGTGGTTGTTTTGTCATAAATTTAATGCAGATGGATCTCTCTCGCGCTACAAAGCAAGGCTAGTTGCAAATGGCAAATCTCAACAAATTGGCATCGATTGTAACGAAACATTTAGTCCAGTGATCAAACCAGTCACAATCCGCACCGTACTTCATTTGGCACTTACTCGTGCTTGGCCGGTTCACCAACTTGATGTGAAGAATGCTTTCCTTCACGGAACCCTCAACGAGACCGTCTACATGCACCAACCACCGGGTTTTGTCGATCCAATGCATCCTAATCATGTCTGTCTCCTAAAAAAATCGCTTTATGGACTCAAACAAGCACCCGTGCTTGGTATCAACGCTTTGCTCACTACGCCACGCGCATCGGTTTTATCAACAGCAAATCCGACACTTCTCTCTTTGTCTATCGCCACGGGTCCGACATGGCTTATCTTCTCCTTTATGTCGACGACATTCTCCTCACAGCCACAACAACTCAACTTCTCAGGTCAATCACTTCCTCTCTTGCTTCTGAATTTGCTATGAAAGACCTCGGTCCTCTTCACCATTTCCTTGGTATTCGTGTTCGTAGGGACAGTCATGGGATGTTCTTGGATCAGCATAACTATGCCGCAGACATTATTCACCGGGCCGGGATGACAAACTGCAATCCATGCTCCACACCAGTCGACACTTGTTCTAAAATGACTGCGAATTCCAGCCCTCCTGTCTCTGACCCGACGCTCTATCGTAGTCTTGCCGGAGCCCTTCAATATCTCACATTCACTCGTCCCGACATTACTTATGCCGTCCAACAAATATGCCTTTACATGCATGATCCACGGGAGCCTCACCTCAATGCTTTAAAACGCATCATTCGCTACATTCACGGTACCATCTCTCACGGTATTCAGTTTACTACCAGTCCATCCAACACCCTCACCGCTTATACTGATGCTGATTGGGCCGGCTGCTCCGACACCCGACGCTCCACATCCGGGTATTGTGTATTTCTTGGCGATAACATAGTCTCTTGGTCCTCCAAACGCCAACATACAGTGTCTCGTTCTAGCGCTGAATCGGAATATCGTGGTGTTGCAAATGCCGTCGCTGAAACCACCTGGATCCGCAACCTTCTCCACGAGCTACATTGTCCCATTTCCACTGCCACTATTGTCTATTGTGATAATGTTAGCACCGTTTATCTTTCCACCAACCCGGTTCAACATCAACGAACAAAACACATCGAAATCGACATTCACTTCGTTCGCGAACGGGTTTCTCTTGGTCATGTTCGTGTCCTACACGTCCCTTCGGAGCACCAATACGCTGACATCTTCACCAAAGGCCTTCCAACTGCTCTTTTTACCTCCTTCCGTTCCAGCCTGAACGTCTGCGATGCTCCCGTCCCGACTGCGGGGGTGTGATAGAATAGGAATGTACATATTTCCTTTATGTATATAAGGAATACTAAATATTCCCCTAGTTATGATTGTTACCGTTGTAACTCTATATAATTCATTGTTAATATACAACTCAAGGATCATTGAGATTTATACCAAATTACACTATGACCACGAATGAAATCGTGAGCATAAAACTTGTTCAGTGAATCCAATTAATCTTGACAATCACATAACAAAAATATAATATGCTAATGTATAAATATCAGGTCCGTCTCAGAGTTTTAAAAGGCCATATATCCAAAAAAAAATTGGGCCCATTTTAGTATAATTTTGTTTTTTTGAATTTTGGGCTTTTTCGTTGAGAAATTTTCTAAAAATTGAAGTGGACCTGGGCGTGGACCCCTCTCGCCCTCCCCTCAGAGCCGGGCCTGTGTATAATACGTAAGAATCGATTACATACGTAAGAACCCATATGTAAACATGTTTACCCAACTTTACAATCGTTGTTAAATCTATCGCTAATTAGCTACAACATATAACATCTCTAAATTTCGATATTTAATGACAGTTTTGTGATAATTTTATAAATCAGTCTTTAAAATATAGAAATTTCATCGCTAAAATAGCAACGGATTACCAAAAATTACTTTTGACGGTAATAACCAATGATTTATTCTCTCGTCACCCTTTCCTCACAAACTTGTTGATCAATTACGGGGTGATTGGTTAGGGCTGTAGCTGTAGAATTTATTTTGGATTCTCAAAAATAGCACATTTTTAAGTTTTTGTTCCAAAAATAGTACCACTATTTTTTTCCAAAAATACCACTAAAAGTTTTTGTTTTCCAAAATACTAAACTCAAACTCAAAAATTTAAATTATGTCCTTAGAAATTATTTTTAGTGTTTGTAGTATTTTTGGAGAAAAGGAAACTAATGATTGTATATTTGGAACAAAAACTTATTTTCGTAGTATTTTAAAGAATTTCTCTTTTATTTTAAACTGTAACTGTAAAAAATTTGACTGTTAAATAATGGTTGTAACTTAAAATTAAAGTCATATTTTTTTGCTTTTGAAAAAAAGTATCGATCATGAAGAAAAAATAGAGAAAATGGCTACAAGAAGATTTAAGAGAGTTTTTACGACTTTTAAAATTTTAAAATTATTAAAATCTTATTGGTTGAAATGTGACTAATGACTTCAATTTTTTTAAAGTCATTTTGCCAATCACCCCCTACATTGTTAATGATTTTCTTTTTAAATACAATTCAAGCTCAGTAATGAAATGTAGTTTTAATGGGTTTTCAAGTTTTCGTAAATATAATCTTCCGTTGGAATGAACCGTGACAAGATTTAAAGTACCCTACGGTAGGTATTAGGCATGGCATATTTATCGAACCGAATTGGCCGAACTGAAGTTTAGTCAATTCGGTTTAGATTCAGTTTGTTGATAAAAACCGATCGATACCTTTTGATAATTACCTCGATTTTCGGTTTGATTCGGTTTGGTTCGGAACTCACAAACGGATCAATTTATTTGAAAATCCAAGATTTCTTCCCTTTCTTTTCTTGTTCTCTTCACTTGATTTGAATTTACATCACTGTTATTATTTGGCCATCGTCTTCACCATCTGGACAATCTTCATCGTCTGGACCAAGCTATTCCCAATACTGAAATATGGCCCGACAAATTCAAAACCCGATTAAGCAAACCGAATCAACCGATTTAACAAAGAAATTCGGTTTACTCGGCGATAATTTTTTAACCCCAAACCGAACTGAAACCAAATTAATGTTCGGTTAAATTCGGCATAATATTTACCAAACCAAGAAACAGAAATAACCAAACCGAATAACCTGAAAAACCCGATTGCCCAACTACTAGGTATCTCTTTCGAGCTCATAAAAGACGCAGAATGGTGCTTTAGAAAGAGAGCGTGAAAAAAAACCAGACTGATAAAAACAAACCACACAAAGAGCAACAAATGGAAATTATTCATTACACAATATATAAAATTCAGTTAACAAGATCAAGATAAAGGACTCTGTGACACATACAAACGAGAGAGCTGTGTCCTTATTACCACGACCAATATTTTATTAAGGAACTCCAGTAATACAGAACTCACTGAAGTCAAATTTCTGGTCTGAAATTGACTGTTGACTGTGCGCTTAAGCAGAAGAGGAAGATGCAGCCTTTGCAGCCTCGAGTCTGGAACTAACAGCCTCCCAAGACACGAGATTGTTCATGAATGTCTTTATGTAATCCGGTCTTCGGTTCTGCTCGTATACAAAAGATTACAAACAATCATCAAAACAAAGTAACTTAACAAGATATCAATTTGTTATAACTATGAATCAGCTGTTACCTGGAAGTCGAGATAGTAAGCATGCTGTTTGATGTAGCAAAAGAACAAAAGAAGAGACCAACAGATTTGTAAGAAAAATATGTTCTACATCAAATACAAGATTTGGTATGAGCAACTAAACTGTTTATATTTACCTCCCAGACATCAATGGTAAGCAATGGCTGCAAGAAATGACCAGCAAGTTTAAATGTAAGGATTTGTATTAATTGTAGTGTGATCCGCAATCAAGTAAATTCTGTCATGAAAGACTTACGAAAGAGCCGAGCACAAGAGGATTCACGGCATTTGGGGTTTTCACTACTTTGAGTTTGTCATTTGCATCTGAAAGCAGAGAGATAGAGTCAGAATGAAATTAAGATAGTTCTTAGGTGAAGCTGTTAAAACCGAAATCCATGAACTTACAGGCAAGCCAGGCCCAGCCAGCTCCAAATTGAGTGGCTGCAGCAGCATTGAACTCTTCATAGAACTTTTCATAAGAAGTGAAATCTCTTTCAAGCAAAGCAAGAAGCTCTCCTGATGGTTTTCCTCCACCACCGGGTTTCATTGACTCCCAGAAAAACTCATGGTTCCAAGCCTATATACGCCATTGGATCAGTTCAACAATCACACACCATTTTAAAAGCTAAAATTAAAATGGGTTTACTATTACTTGAGCCGCGTTGTTGAAAGCAGGGAGGAGATCGCCACTGTTGTAAGTGTTGAGGATGATGTGGTCTAAGGGCTTGCCTTCAAGCTCGGTTCCAAGAACCTGTTTCTTGAGGTTGTCCACATAAGCCCTGTGATGCTTTCCCCAGTGAAACTCCAGAGTTTGTCGGCTCATATGCGGCTCCAAAGCATCCTTTCCAATATTATACCAACAAAACATTTCATCAAATCACTCTCACTCAACATATAACACTCCGAGCTTTTCCTTAATGTGCCCATCCAATAAAACGGGTAAGGGACACAGAGCTCAGACCAATGAACATTTAAATTCAAACTAAGAATGGTCGAATTATCTGTGAAATTTGATCAAACTCCATCAAGATGAGTTTTAATCCCTTATATTGTTAAACAAAAAAAGTTTTTGATGTAGGATTGATGAAGTGTTTTGAAAGATTTTTGTCTCTTTGAAATTGTAAATCTATTTATAACCTTATGTTCGTTAATTGAATTGATTTCATATAATATGTAATTAAGAGATCTTAATGATGTTCCAGAAATTTACCACATAGTTTTGTGCTGGCAAAGCACTGGATACCTCTTCTTAATAAGATATATAATATTTTCTAATCCAACCAAAACAAAATGATAGTTGCCTACAATTTCAATTGGTTTGAAGAAACAAGTAAACGAAATCATACCAGAGGGTATGGAGGTGGCTTGAGGACGTAGTTTGCAGTAACAGCAGTAGAAGCAGCCATTCTTTTGGGATTGAAACTGCACATTTCGCACACAAAACAACATGGATATTGCCCAGAAATTAATCAAATATCCATACAAAACACATAAACATAAATAAATTCTGAGATATTGCAAATCAAATTATAACGAAATTTCTAGGTAGATCAGCGAAATTCGAAACGGAAACTACAAAGTGGATCAGAGATAGAATAAGAACCTCTAGATTCAGAGCAAGTCAAGAGTGCGAGGAGAGCACACGCCTGTGAAATCTGTGTTTGGGTTATATTTTGGTATTTGCGGTTTAGCATCGTACATGTGGCAGTACGTATCATCTGTACTATCATTATCTCTTTGCAGTACATTTTTTTTTTCCTCGCTTGGTGGCTGGCTCCTATAGGCTCTTTTTTTTAAGTATCAATGCAATTATTATTTATCAAAACAAATACTCTCCCTCTTTTAAAATCTTCGAAGACCATAGATCTTAATCTATTTCCTGCCACGTAGCATCAATGGCCCTTATTTTCCTTACACGTAGACATGATTTAATTTGTCCTAAATCGTTTTTAGGGGTGGTATTCAAATCAAGAATTTAATTGATTTTGAAAGAATTGAACATTCTATCAACATTGTTATTCAATTATCTATTTTATGAATTCTTTTAAATTTTTATGTTATTCAATTTATTAAATTCTTAATTTCATTATATGCTAGTGTTATTCAATTTTACTGCAGCATTGATGGCATTGTCATTCCAAAGAAATTTAATGGAATTCCAATGAAAATTTGTGAAGAGCCAATTCTCACATTTTTTCTCTCATTTTGATGGAATTCTATAAAATCATGTAGAATGTTTTAAAATCAATTGTTTTTCAATTCTTTCAAAGTCTCTCGTTCAATACCTCCCCTTAGTCTTGTGATAGATTTTATTGGGCTCAAAACATTGTGTTCTACTGTAATTTCCCATTGGACTTGTCTTAAATGAAGTTGTTGCCGGCCCAAAAAAAAAAATCTTTATTTATATAAAATATAATTTTCTTAAATAATTTTTCTCTTATATTTCACTACTAATTTTACCTTTTTTTTTTCCGATGATTCTGTTTTTGACCTAAAATCACAAATAAAAAATCCACGATTCTCCAACTTAACTTCCCACTCCATCCACTCACCATCTTCAATCATCATGTATATTTCACAATCAACAATCTATTATATAGCTATGGAATCTGCGAAAAAAGTTAGATCTATCAACTACCTTTTCGATCGGGTAAATCATCTATTGTTCCTCTCTTTTCAATTTTTTAAGCTATTACCAAAAGATTGAAAAAACGAATAAATATTATCTTCGATTTATTATGCTTTTCGACTGATCTGTATTTTTGTTTCCTCGATTTCATGACAGGTATTACTGTGATTCTCTGTACAAGATGAAGCTTGATTTCACACCAATCGCTCAATTAAACTCTGTTTTTGAAAATGAAATTTGGAAGATTAAAGCTCGAGTTTCCCGTATTTGGCGATTCCAAAACAATGATAAACCTGGAGATGTTGGTGGACTTGATTTTAATACTTGTGGATGAGAAGATAGATACCAAATATTAATTGTTCATGTTTATCTTATTATATTGTTCAACACTTCTAGGTTTTATTGTTATTTTAATTTTTATGTCAGGCAGACCGTATACAAGCGTGCATGAGAGGAAAATTGATATCCAAGTTTGAAAAAGATTTTGAGGAAGGAGAATGTCGTATTCTGATGAATTTTAAGCAGTCTCCTAATGGTGGGAGTTTCAGGGGAAGTACACATCCCTTCAAAATATTTTTCACTTGGTCAACATATGTGAAGAATTGCGAGCAGATTCCAAACCACTCACTTCGTTTCAATTTCATCCCTTTCGATGAGTTGCTCTCTCAGTCACATGACGGAAAAAAATTTGTCGGTATGTCATATCACCATCGTTGTATTTTTATACAAAGTTAAACATTTGATTCATGTTCTTATAAAATTTTACTTTTTTATATAGATGTAATTGGCGAAATCATTGAAGTGCATGGTTTAAAGAAAATTACTGTTCGTAATGCTCCTTGTAAATTGTTGAATCTTCAACTAAAGAGCATCAGATCAGTAGCTTCGAGCTTAGTATGTACCCCTTCAAATTCTGACGAAGTTTCTTCATATCACTTTTCATTGGTTTTTCGCCAAGCTATTTCTCAGCTGCTTACATCACATGAGGTTAGTTGTCTATTTTAAAATTTCTCAATTATTATACGAATTACACATCCAACTATTTTGTTTTCTATTCATGAATATCTTCAGGAAATATTGTGTTCTATATATGCAACAATATGTGCACTTAAAAATGAGATTCCTTGGTTCTACATCGGATGTACAAAATGTTTCAAAAAAGTAAACCAATAATTAAATCCGGAAACCGAAGAAATAGAGGCTGATAAGTTTACATGTGATATCTGCCAGAAAATTGTTACTTCTACTGTCACAGGTTTGACATTAATCTCTGTACATCATCTGTCTATCTTTTTAGACATATTTTACCATTACAAGTATGATAAATTATATTTTCTTTTCACAGGTACCAAGTTCATGTAAAAGCAATGGATGAAACATGAACCACTTCTTTCCTTCTGTTTGACAAGGAGGTCATTCAACTAATTCACATATCTGCGTATAAGTTGTTAGAGCAACAAGTTCAGGTAAAATTCATCCTTTATATTCATCTTAAATCATGTTTTAATTTTTTTTTCTAAACTGTGCACTTCAACCGTAGGAGTGAGTTCGCTCAATAACTCTAGCTTTAGACAATCGTCAGTTCATTTTTACAGTCTACAAACCTTCTACAACAAAAAATTTCAGACCAACCACTTTTAAAGTTGTTAAAATCACCGATGACCCTGCGAAACTTTCAAATTTATTATCTTGCACTTATAATTTTATTTGGTTTTAATTATTTACAAAATTTCCATGTAGGATGATACTGGTGCGATTGGTCCTAATTTCTCAAATTCCACTTAATTCACTACCAACCTGGTATGACGCTCTTCCGCTTTTAACTTTATGTTTGTAATTTCTCATCACTTATACAATCTATGCTATATTTTACAAGTAATAGAAGATATGAAAAAGTTACAGTTTATCATTAGATAAATTTACAATCTATTTACGGTTTTTTTGGATAAATTTATAATATATTTTCGGTTCTTTCGGGATAAATTTACAACATATTATCAATTCTTTTTGGTGATGTTTTTTTCTTGATCAGATTGATGATGCCTCTTTCGAAGCATCTAACAACAATTCGATAAGCGGTTCGACGGAATATCCAGAGACTCCAAACAAAAAACGAACAATTGCTTCTGTAGAAACGTCATCACCAACTGAGGATAGTGGTGCAGAAATTTCATCAAAGAAGCATAAACCAAAGCATGCTGCTTTAACTGCAGAAGAAGCTGGACAACTTTCAATTTCGAAGCCGAAACCGAAAGCTGAGCCTAGAACTAAGGATGCTGGTACACAAATTTCATCAACAAAGCAGAAAGTATCGGCAAATCTAATTCCAAAGAAGGAAAAAGAATGATGATTAATCAGCTGTGGGTTTTTTTTTTGGATTTTCTGCAAAAAAAAACCTCCAAGTGGTTAGGGTTTGCGACTTTATCCTCGAAGTCAATTAAATGCAGGTCAATCCACAAAATGATAGTCAATCCGCAATATAACCCTCCAAGTTAACAGGCGTTATATCAGTTACGGTAGATAAAATGGTGTGTTTTGAATATGTTCTTTTTTTAATAATTAACAAATTTTAAAATTAAAGAAGAAAAAAGAAAAAAAAAGACTTTGACTTCTTCGTCTGTCACACAGTCAATTTCTCCATCTCCTTGTGTTCCTTCACCAAATCTTTCATCAAGTAATGACGAGCCGGAGCAACCACACAACGCGTGTCTTTAATCCACAAACGAACTCCGAATGGGACTCAACGCCACCATCTACGACAGTTGATTCCGCTGTTGAAGTATTCACCATCGCAGAATCGGACTCAACAGCAGCGCCTTTCTCGAGCTTGTGAGCTTGACATCTCCGCCGTATAACTACACCTCCAGTTTCCGGATCCGTTCAAATCTGGAGAGAATCTGAACCGGAGTTTTCAAAGATCGGGTCATGATTTGGTTCGGGCTAACGGGTTTCGAGAAGATAGGGAGGAAATTGTGGATAGATTTGAACAGAGATCGGAAGAAGCTAGCGATTGGAGGATCGATTTCGGTGTCGGTAGTGGTGGTGGTTCCGAGGATCTGGTCGAGTTGGAGAAGGAGCGAGTCAGACTGAGTGGCTAACGAGTTAAATCGTTTGGAGACGGAACGACATCGTATTATTCCAGTTTTGAACAACAATGGTGGTAAACCGGTTTGGTTAAATAAAAGTATAATTTTGGTTACAGTTAGGTTCATAAAATCAATTTCGGTTCAATTTAAAATGTGTATTATCCATTAACGCCGTTTGAATGTGTCATGTCATCGATACACGGGAGGGTTATATTGCGGGTTGACTATCATTTCGTGGGTTGACATGCATTTAACTGACCTCGAGGGTAAAGTTGCAAACCCTAGCCACTTAGAAGGTTTTTTTTGCAGAAAATCTTTTTTTTATAGCAAGTATCAGATAATTTCTATCTTTTTTTTTTGGCTTGGATAACTTCTATCTATTTCTATGTTTTATTAGAACTTGCTGTTTTGTAGGATTTCAACTACGTACAACAATTTATAATTATGTTTATCTCTTATAAACTGTGTATCAACTAATCCTATCAATTTTTATATTTTCCAAGATCAGTGAACTTTGTATTTTTTATTCCAATCTGTAAACGCTTGATACTCTTTTGCAACTCCGATAAAAGGTACTAATTTCAGTAGAAGTAGAAAATAACTAAATATTTTACTTTTCTTATGTTACTGAGGAAGAGAAACTACCGGTTATATTATTGGACTAAATAACCACGTAAACACATATCACTATTTCAATGAAACTCCAATAAAGAAATTTTTTAAACTAATTTATTTTGGAGGGACTTGAAAAAGATTCAAAAGGAAACCGTTCTACACAATTACGTTCTTCCTTGCTCTTTACTCTCTCCACCCTTGCTCTATATTCTTCCATGTAAAGCATTTTTCTGTGCTTTCAGTTATATTTAAAACCTGCAAAAGGTCACTCCACTTTCATAACTAAATTCTCCCCATAAATATTTACAAAACAAACATAAGGCGTAAGCCCAAAGGAAAATAAAAGATCATAGAGAAAAGAAATAACAGAGATCAAGGTAAACTTAATTCTTAAACTTCTATTTTTATTTCCATTAAGCTTTTCCTGTAATCATGTGTTCTTCACAAAAGATAACCATTCAAGAAGCGAATGGATGCGCATTTTGAGAGAGAAGAAAAAGAAAGCGATACCAAGAGTATCATGTATAATTCACTATCATCTAAAATTTTGTATATACTAAATTTACTATTCATAAGTTTACTATTTACCAAAACATAGTATTTATAAATTTCAGCGACTTTCCATTTCGGAAGCTCCAGCCATCATTCTATACCAGATTCATTTCAAACTACCACTCAAACCCAAGTATTTAACTCAAACAAATGATTATTCGCAAATCATTCACATTTATTCTACAAAAATCCAGCACACAACAACATGACACAAAAAATTTGAAAAATATAACTATCACTATTTCTTTCATTTTCATAATCAACAAATTCACTTTTTTACAGATTACGAAGACTTTGGCAATCCAACATTTCAATGTCAACATTGTGGTGCTTTGATGTCGTACAATGATCGTATAAATAAAAGACGAGTCTATGTACCTCCACAGTTCTCGATGTGTTGTATGCATGAAAAGATATAACTTCATCCACCTCCTAAGTTGCCACAAGCGCTTATTGATCTTCAATTTAAAGGAGACGACCTGAGCAACAAATTCAGAGAAAGCATTAAACCTTATAACTCGATATTTACATTGACTTCCATGGGAGGAAAAATTGATGCATCATCAACAAAGGACGTGGACTCCCTGTTTTCCGATTATTGGGTCAAAATTACCATATGATTGGAAGTTTACTCCCTCCTGATGGCTCACATCCAAAGTTTCAACAATTATACATATTTGATACTGTCAATGAAAATGCAAACAGAATTGCAGCATTCAGGTATATTATTATATTTTTACTATCTCATAAAATCTTTACATATATGTTATATAATAACTTGATGTACTATTTTATTCGATTACTAATATTTATCTATAATTGCAGTTCAAAAAGACAAACACCAAATTCCGAATCAAAAATACTTCCGGATGATATTGTGGAAGCAATCAAAATTATGCTAAACGAGTGCAATCCATACGCAAAGGTTCTTCGAACAGCAAAGGAAGGTTTTGGAGATTCATTAGAATCCATAAATGTAAAGATATGGTTGATTTCAGGTCGTCCGGCTGATAGTAACACATATACTCTGCCTACATGTTCAGAAGTTGCTGCACTTTTGGTTGGAGATTTTGATGATAAATTTGAGGTGAGAGATATTGTGGTGGAAACAAAGAGCAAGAAGTTGGCAAGAATCAGTGAACTTCATCCGGCATATCTTCCTTTACAATATCCAATTTTATACCCATATGGAAAAGATGGATATCATATTGATTTGCAGCTAAAGAAGACAACGACTTCATCCACAAATCCAAGGGTTAAAGTCAGTATAAATGAGTTTTTTTGCGTACAAATCATGGAACGTTGCAACCAATTCAACATTCTACTATACTCTGAAAAAATATTTCAGCAATTTTTGGTTGATGCATTTACAATGATAGAAGGAGAGAGAATTGAGTATCTCAAACTTAATCAAAAGACTTTGCGTGCAGACAAATATAGCAATGTTTCAGCTTTTTTGCTTCTACCGGAAATAAAGATTCTTCAATATGCAGAAAAATGTATGTCTTACCTTCCACTTTTGTGGGAGGTCCAAGATACATGCACGAAAAGTATATGGATGCAATGGCGGTTTTTTCACATTTTGGCTATCCAGATTTATTCATAACTTTCAGTTGCAATCCTAAATGGCCTCAGATTACAAGATATCTAAGTCCGCGACGTTTACAAGCAGAAGATAGGCCTGATCTTCTTTCACGAGTATTCAAGATGAAGTTTGATAGTCTTATTTTTGACATAAAAAACAACAATCTCTTCGGCCCATCTGCAGCAGGTAAAATGCATTAAATGTACATAAAGTATGAAGTTTTTTTGTCTTTTACATTATTCTGATTGTATTTTTCGCATTATACAGTGATATATACAATCGAATTCCAAAAAGAAGACTTTTGCATGCCCACATTTTTGCTGTTTTTACAGCGGGGATCTGATGTGTTCATATTTTAGCACTCTTTAGCATGCGTTTCCCCTAGCTTTTACACTCATTTAGATTACTTAATGCATCTTTATCTTCATATTAGGTTCCATTTAGTGTAGGTTTACTCTTAAAATCCGAAGTCCATTATGTTGCATTTGCATTGTATTTGAGTCTATTCCAGGTACTATGGAGGCCTAGGATCAAGGAGAATCTATTGGAGAAGGAAGGAGAACCAAGGGGAATGAAGAGGAGCCAAACACCATATGATGTAGGTTGCATCGACCTGTCCAGCTCACTAAGTCGATGTGGGCAACACCAGGCGAGAAGAAGGACTGATGCACGCTGCATCGACATGTCCTCTTCACCAGGTCGATGCAGCAGGTCGATGTCAGCTGCATTTTGTGCACAAATTCGGGTTAGACCCGGTTTGTCCCGGGTTGACCCGGGTACATCTCTTTCTCCGATAAATACTTTTAAGCACATTTAAACCCTAAACTTTTTCTGATTTTTTTTATTCCTTAGGCAAAAACAAAAGCCTTTGGATCTTGGTATTTGGATGTTAAAGCTTCAACTTTTTATGTTTGATTAGTGAAGTTTTCTTTATCTTTTCTCTTAATCTGTCATTATGTCTTTCATTACTCATGTTTTGATGGTTTGTTTGAGCATGAATGAGTAATCTTTTTAGTGGATTATGGGTGGAGTAGATTATGATGTTTGATGTGTGATTGGTGATGCTTAGGTCTAGATTTACATGATTTCCATTGATTAGAGAGAATCCAATGCTAGGATTGAAGTAATTAATCAATTTTTAGATCAAGGTCTTTTCATGTCCGAAAGGTGTTTGTGAAAATTTCTAGGCCAACTCTAATTCATGCTTTTCATATCCTAGCCAATTAACACTTGATGTTTAGGGTGATTAGTAGACTTTTATGGGCATATGTGATTAATGATCTCTTCTCACTTCAATAGGGACCGAAAGGATTGTCATTTTGGGTGATTAGTAGAATGGATTAGTATTTATGAAAGTGAGCTAATCTATATCATGGGATTCATGTCTTGAAAATGGTTATTTATATGGTCTTGCATCACTAGCATAGGTTAAACACTCTTGATCTATGATCTCTACCCAAAGTCCATGCATTTATCATATTTGATCATCTTTGTTTGTCTAGTTGACTTTCTTAAATTGTTTTCTTTCAAGTTTAATTTACTTATGCATGTTTTCTCTTATGTTTCTTGTGTTTGTTTGATAACTTTACTTGCTTATTGCATCATTTGATTAAGTTTTTAGTTGGTTACAAAATACTCCTTTTGAAATTGGCTTAGCTTCTATAGTATCTTGCATTCTTATTGCCTTTGTATACTCTTTGTGGAAAAATGACCCTTAAATGCTACAATGATATTGGCCATATACTTGTGGTTTGCACTTAAGGTTTAAACCTAGGTTGAAGTTGCATTTAAAATTTGTTTGAACTTGAAATTGCATCCCACTTCTATCATCATCAGGATCAAAGCTTCCTGAAACAAATTATGTAGACAAGGTTATATGTGCTGAAATTCCAGATCGATCATCTAATCCAGTATTATATGATATAGTCAGCGTATAATGGTCCATGGCCCATGTGGATTAGCAAATCCAAGCTCACCATGCATGATTAAAGGAAAATGCACAAAGAAATTTCCAAAAGATTTTTCTGTTGATACATATATAAAATAAGATGGATTTCCAGTTTACAGAAGAAGAGAGGATGGAAGATTAATAACAAAAAATGGCATTATGCTGGATAACAGGTTTATCATTCCTTATAATCCACATCTACTTCTCAAATACCAAGCACATATAAATGTTGAATGGTGCAATCAATCCAGAGCAATCAAGTATTTTTTCAAATACATCAACAAAGGAAATGACCGAGTCACTGCAGCATTATTGCGAGAGTCATCAAATAAAGAGTGTGGAAGTTCTGTAATACAGTAAACGAAATCAAGCGTTACTTGATTGTTGGTAAGTTTATAAAACACTAACCATACAATATTATTTCACATTTTAAGCATAACATTTCTTAGTTTACTTTCTTATTATTTTTTAGGTATGTATCACCATGTGAAGCAGTATGGAGAATATTGGGATTTGAGTCACATTATAGTAGCACATCTATTCAAAGGCTGTCTTTTCATTTACCAGGATAACATAATTAGTCTCCCATATAGATATTGTCTTCCGAGAAATTAAAATAATTATAAAATCATTTTCTGCGTTCACATTAAGTGATAGTTCTATCTTCTTCCTTTTTTATAAGTACTTTCATAGCAGCCACACGTTTACTCATGTATATGTGTATCCACTTTTCTTTTTAATTAACTTATATTGGTATATATATTTTTTTATAGAAAAATTGCATCTCATAGCAATAGCAATGGATTAT
Organism: Pseudoturritis turrita; assembly: GCA_900406555.1. Classification (NCBI taxonomy): domain Eukaryota; kingdom Viridiplantae; phylum Streptophyta; class Magnoliopsida; order Brassicales; family Brassicaceae; genus Pseudoturritis; species Pseudoturritis turrita. Next base: position 622,477 of record OVBL01000484.1, read on the forward strand.
CACTATATTTACAAACTAACCATGTCACTATTTAAACACTGTGCACATTTCATTAATCCAATTCAGTTCCTATTTTGTGTATCGTAGATGCATTAATTATTTGTCAGAAAGATAAATCATATATCAACTTATTTATACATACACACATATATCTATTTTTTGTATCTTTCTCTCTCTCTCTCTGTATTTTTCTCTTTCTCTTTCTCTTTTTTGCTCTCATACAGAGCACTAGATATTAAAAAAATTGCATCAAAGAAATTATTCATTGTCGATTTTGAAGGTAGTATGAAGATGATGAAGAAGAAGAGCAAGAATTGGAGAAAGCAATCGAAAAAATTCGTCGTTCGAGTTGACTCGGTATACTAAACTGAATCGGTGAGTCGACTCATTAAGTTAGACTCGAACGACCAAGTTGGTTGGTGGCATTTTGGTGGAAGATTAAAATCATTGTGGTGAAGAAGAAGATGACCAATAGGAGATGAAGAATAGAAAAAATAATTGGAAAGCATCAATCTAAAAAGCTATTTTTCGAGTTGACGCAAATATCACTGAGTCGATTCAGTGAGTCAACTCGGTGAGTTGATTTTGAGTTCACCGGAGCTCCAGTAAATGAAGTCGTTTTCGATGAAGATGGTAAATGAAATTGTTTTTGATGAAGACGGCTTGGAGATGAAGAAAAAAGGATCAAAGATAAGTGATTGAGGAAAACTCTCTTTAACCGAGTTGAATATATAGTTGGTTTTAGTTGATCGAATCTCTGGAAAAATAAATCATTTCCATAGAAAAACAATAAAGCAATCTCCTGTGGATTTGACGGGAGAAAACTGTGGGCACCGTGAGCCAAGCACCGTGAATCTCACACACAATATTTTGCTTTTATGGGACTAAATCAGATAACTAATTTATTATCGGCTATTACACTTATTTGATGTTTAACACTTGCGAATTATGTTGGATCTGTTCAATCATTACTATCAATACATATTACGAATATATAAACTATAAACCAATGACAATATCTTAATTTAGTTATTAATGTATTTTGCTATCCATCTAATTTCAGTATCTTAAATTGTGTCTATATGATGTTAAAGATATCAACTAAGCAACAATGTACCCGATAAATAATATATTATCCACCAAACACAATTTCAACCGGCTAACACGCAGTGTAAAACACTGCACAAAGTGTAAAAATAAGTGCATTATTAATCTAACTAATGTAGTTCCCACAAAGTAAACAATTAGCCGTCTAACATTTACGTTGAAGTCTAACTTTTAGTTCTCTAATATATTAGTCGTACAACTAGTTTATTACCCTCACCAATACTTTTTCGAATGAATAACAAATTAGCCATATATATCATAAGATAAACGGCTAAATCAGATGCCAAATATTTAACCGACCAACGAGTATTGTAAAATATTTTTTATAGTCTAAAAACTACTTTATTATCGATATAAATCACATATTACACGCCACATGAAGAATTAGCTTGATATCAATAGTTAAACATCTAACAATACATATTACAAAAAAAATCAGTTACCACTCGGTGGAGAAGAGACCCATTTTATGAGCAGAGAACACCAAAGAGATGATATAATCGTCTGGTAATTAAAGACTCCACCTCCTGTGAAAAAGTTTCACCGGATTTTTGCCGGATTGCCACTGACTTTTCGTCTGTTATTCTTCACTGGATTTTTATCACTAGATCTTATCAGATTTTGTTGGATCTATATTTCTTTGTATTTCTAGTAAAAACAAAAATAGAGAAAGAGAGAGAGATAAAAGGAAGAGAGATGAAGTGATATAAACGAGAGAAAAAAAGAGTGAGGTGGGTCCCTATACAAAATATTTCAACTGCGGCTAGAAGATTTGTTTCTCTTCCCAACGTTTACAAATAAACTAATGCAGAGGGTTCTTCTCGTCATTATACACGAACCATGTCAGACTTCTTCATAGTTTCCGCTTTCTCTCTGTTATTCTCCTAATTATACCATTTCCCATGGTTTTCTACTTCGTTAACTTTTTTTTTATTCCATAAGTGTCATATCTGCATGTCCGTTTATTTTTTTAGGCCGACAGAAACAGTTTAGTTATTTTTTAAAATAGCACTTGGACCTTAAAAATCACTACTTCATTGAACTAAACCCTGCTTTGTTATTGTTATTATGCTTTTAATCAAGTAAGATATTAAAAAAATCACTATTACTACATAAATATTATGGATAACAAACCTTATATTTGTATATTTTTCTTCCTATTTCAAGTAATGCTATTCTTTATTTTTTATTTTTTATATTGATATTTTCGTATATTGCTTAAATGTATGATTTTAGATTATTGTCTTTGGGAAAATCGCATAAAAAACTTTCAAGGTGGCATGTACGGACATTTTAAACCTTCAAAGTTTACAACTAGCACTTTAAATCTCCAACCTGACATTATTCACAATATAAACCACCAACGTGACACCTTTGTATGCGCCGTCAAAATTTTTAACGAAACAGTAAACGCTGTTAACGGAAAAGTTAACTCCGTTTTACTGTGTCTCATTTATTTAAATGATGTGGCTTTAAAAAATTTTATAATTAATTTAATTCATTTTAATTATTAATTTATTGTTTAATAAAAATAATAAAACATTTATTGAAATTAATTAATTAATAAAATAATAAAACATTTATTGAAATTAAAAAAAAAACACGAAGAAGAAATCTACAGATCTAGTGGTTTGGTTGCGGTGGTGGTTGGTGAGGCGTGGGGCTGCATTCAGAGGCTCGTCGGAGGTCTATTTATCGAAGGAAGAATCGGCAGTATCTTTGGAACTTCGGAGTTGCATCGGCGACTTAAGCTTCTGCTTCCTGATTTTGGCTAGATCTAGATCCGTTTTGGATCTGAATTTTCGGTTGGGTCTGCGATTTCTTCTCCCCTCCGGAAAGGTTTGGACTAGCTTTAGCTTTCCTCAGCCGTTTTGTACTGTCGTGTCTTCTAGCTTGGTTTGGCGTCATTTTTGCTGTGCATAGGCTTCGTCTGAGTGTTTGTTTTGTAAGAAAGAGTATTATTGTTTTATGTGTATAATATTACAGACCAAAGTGGAGGATGAAGGGAAACCCCTCTGTTTGTGTGTTCTTCTTAAAGTGAAATTCCTTGTTTCGATTAGCTAACCATGAAGCTATGTGAATCTTTTACAAGAATGCAAAGCTTGAGTCAATGAATTTTACTCATGATCTCGGAACAAAGTAAGCCTTGTTTGAGATAACAAGTAGTTATAGGATCTTTAAGGCATCCACAGAAAGCCTCTTTGTCTTTTGGAAACGACGATTGGAGAAAACGTCACAAACAGAGGGACGATTTGGTCCACCGAAAATATCCGACCAAAACTCACCGCTCGATGGAGGAAACGAAGATTGGAGAACGACAAGTGTGGTCCCGACTTTTACTTTTTTTACGCTGAGAGACTTTAAGGACCGTTGGATCTTGCGCATTACCGGAACGAGAGCTGATTTGAGCCAGGCGCTTTGACAAGTTCATCGATTAGACTAAAATCAATAGCAACAAACAAAAGTTGAATCGGAGAAGCAACAACGGCGAATCAAATCGTGAGATTGATTTGTGTCGCCGGTAGATCACATCTATGAGAGAAGGGAAGGAGGAAGAAGAAGAGTATTTGTTTTTAATTTTTAATTTTTTAGATTTATTAATTGTAAAAAACAATAAATTAATAATTAAAATTAACTAAATTTATTTAAAAAAATTAAAGCCACGTCATTTAAAAAAATGAGACACGGTAAAACGGAGTTAACTTTTCCGTTAACAGCATTTACGTTCCGTTTAAAATTTTGACGTCGCATACAAAAGTGTCACGTTGGTGGTTTATATTGTGAATAATGTCAAGTTGGAGGTTTAAAGTGCTAGTGGTAAAATTTGGAGGTTTAAAGTGTCAGTACATGCCACTTTGAAGGATTTTATGCGATTTTCCCTATTATCTTTTAACAATCTTATGATAGTTTTACTATTTTAAATTACAATGCACGTGCATAGCACGGGTCAAAATACTAGTATATAATATTTTATATAAAAGCACGAGTATCATTTAATATATAAAACAAAAATAATTTAGTCAATTGATTACAAAATATTATTGGTCACACAATATACAATAAAATTAAATATTGCATAGAAATGTAAAAATATCTTATATTTTGAAAAAAAATAAATCTTAAAACATCTTGTTTAGGGATTTTTTCGTCAGTTGGTCCAGCTATTAGGGAGCAAGTCTCCTGCGCAGTCAACAAACTCATGAATAGCGAGAAAAACAAGATGGTGGAGTATTTTTCGACGGCTCTCTGACGCTCAAGTCAGTAAAGGGAGCGAAAGAAGGGTGAAAGAGACCACGGGACTGGCTCAGAGAGAAAGGAAAGAAGTCAGAAAAAGAAGGGAAATGATGACACCGGGTCGAACTAGGAGTGATTCATGGTGTATCAGCACGTTTTGTGGAGAGATTTATCGGTGAGACAAAAGAAAATATATTATTTAGAGAGAAAAACGGTCGAGTATGACCGGACAGATGGCCGGAAAATGGCAGGAAAGATGACTGTGAGAGGTCGTAAAGAGACTAAGGTCTCAGAAGTATCAAAGGAAAGACGTGAATGTTTAGAGAAGTAGTATGAGCTTAGAAGCTTAAGTTGGAAATAAGAATTAGTTTTCTTCGAGGAATGAGTAAGGTATTTATTGAATATTACCTACTTGGTCTAGGATATCGGGCTCTGCGTCCTAAGTTGGGTTGGGTCCGAGTCAATTGTTTAGCCCCGGAACGGTGCACTCGAGTGCTTTTCACCTACCACATTTGTCTTCATGCGTTAGACATCCGACAATACAGCTCTGTGTGTAGAGTTCGTCTTTACCGTACTGGATGCAGCATTTGACGCGATGGGTTGAACATCAGGAGGCTCCTCAGAATCAGCTTTATCGGCTTTAATAGTTTTATGGAGTAAGAGACAGGCTGCTTTTACCTATCACATGAATAGGGTAAATCATTGTAATCGTTTGACCGTAGACCAATTCAAACATATTCAAATATTTTACTATCCACGCCTTTAAAGTAAATTCATACATAGCCTGAGTTCCTGATACGGGAACTCGGGCTTCATGCGCTATTCCCGTTTTCCTCTGTACCTGTACGTCTGACCACTCAGTACCCAACCCAATCAATCCTCCGCGGTCTGGCCATACCACTCGGGCTCGAGATAGGGGTGGAAACATGTGGCTTTACCCATCGAGTTATTTGGACCATTGTAGATCAAGCTCAAATACTCTAGGGCCGGCCCAATATACCAACTACACAATGGCGCTAAGAGATTCGCCTAAACTAGTTACATGTGGCGCTAATAGATTTGCCTAAGCTAAGAGAGTAAATTTATCCCAAACAACTTGATCCCCCCTGTTGTATGAGTCTGCGTGAAAGGCTCGTACAATGGAAGAGTGTCCTCTCGAGGGATAATCTTCAACCTCTAGAGGATCAAAATTTAAATGGAGTTTGAATCGCCAGTATGATCTCCTGCCTTTTCTTCCTGAAACATCAAACATGGTCAATTTGAACCAAGCCCGGAAGCCTGGGGAGGTATAAGAACCTCCCGGGAGGCCAGAGCCTGAGTCCGGATACCTTGAGGGCACGAGATCTCTCATGAAAGGCAGAACCTGAGACTAGAGACCAGCGAGCATGAGAACCTCGGTGGCCGAAGCGTGAGTCCGAAGACATGGGAGGCATGATAACCTCCTGAAGGCCCACTACTTGAGTGCAGAAACATGGGAACGCATGAGATCCTCCTCGAAGGGCACAATGATCTGAGTCCGGAGACATGGTAAGGCATGGGAACCTCCTTGAAGGTCACGATGACCTTAGTCCAGAGACCTGGGAAGGCGTGAAGCCTCTACGTAGACCAAGGGCCTGAGTCAAATGACCTTCCCCCACAGAGACTACTGGACCGGGATCTAGCATTCCGTAAGGAAGTATCGAGGAATGGAAATCCGATCTCGAGGATTTGAATGCTTCAGGGCTTCACCCTTGGCGGAATACAACAAGATATTGGGCGACATCCCTGACACTATTTGTTATCTGCATTCTTTGGGCCTTGGGCTTCTTTTTCTTTGAGTTGTTTTAGTTTTTTTTTTATGGTTAAGAAAAGGTGTTTTTCTTCTTTCCTTTTTCTTTTGTTTTTACATTGGGTCGCAATGAATTGGATCATCTCATATATTTCTTCCTTCAGTAAGTGGGCCGCCGTCAATGGGATTTCTTCACTTCATGTCGTGTGAAGTGGGTATTTCATCATTATTGTTTTCTTGTTTCTCTTGTTGCTTTGCGTGGTGAGTGAGACATGGCAAGACGGCTTTGTACACGCCTCTATTGATGATGCTCATTCGGTTTCTCTTCTTTGGTGCATATATGAACCGCAGTTTCTTTCTCTTTCGTCACCTGTTAAATCTTTATTCTTCTCTTCTACTTAACCGATTTTCTGGATTTCTTCTTGAAGTGTTATTTGCTTCGCTTTCTCGTATCTTCCATCATTAGTCGATCATGTATTTCTCTTCATCGTCTTCCTCTTCCGTCTATGTTTCTTCTCCAGCCTTGTCGCCATCTAATGGTGATGCGACACCGGTTCTTGAGGGATTCATCTCTGCTGACTTCAGGCCCCATATTAGATATCCTGACCAGAGGGAAGATCCTGACGTTCCTCCTAGTGGATATACCGCCATCTTTCTGTCGAGTTTCCAAGCAGGGGTCCGTTCTAGTTTATCATGGCTAATGATGGAGTTCTGCGAAGAGGTTTAAATCACTCACGGGCAAATTTACCTTTGTGCTTAGGGCTTGATAAACGTGCTTCAGGTCGTATTGGATCTCACCGGGATCGATATTTCTGATGAGATGATCACTTGGGATTTTAAGGCTCGGCCTATGGGAGTGGCATGCCACTGGTATACATTGATTTATCGTCCCAACAGAGGCATCAAGTTCCCCGTCGCTTCGCCTACTCATCTGATTTATCCTTCTGAAGAGGATCATTTTGTATTCCTCCTCCATGATGGTACATCGAGGCTTCTAACTGGTTGGCATGGTATCGATGTTCTCGACCCCGATAATTTCCCCTGAGTGTATCATTCCTTATTTATATTTACTTCATATTTTCCTTTGTAGGCTCTATACCTTGAGACAGGTATCCCTACTCGAGATTCCCAGACGACCTCTTCCGGCTTCATGTGGAATACCACGCTCCGTCTTTCTTGCTCTATCGGGAGGTGGTGGCAAGGAGCTCCTTGGTCGCATCCTTCGAACGCCTGTTCGTGCACATGAGTAACGTGATATTCTACTTTCATGTTCCAGCATTCCTTCCTTTCTTTGAACCTCTTTTTATTATTACGCCTTTTCTTTTTCTCTTGGTCATGATCTGTGAACTTCCTAGCCATTTTCTGGGCTAGTTTGAATCTGATCGAGCACACTTCCTCTTTACTCGATATGATCGGGTCGAGGACTTCTTCGACTGTGGATTCACTTGGGGTCTCTGGCTACTACACGTTATGGCACGCTCTTTTTTCGAGGTTGGGGGGGGGGGGGTCTAGGTTCTTTGTCCGCACTGTCGTGGTCTGAGAGCTAAGAGGGATTCCATGCTCGCTAGTGTTGGGGATCCAGAGATGTGGAGACCGGATAAGAGGGGCACCGTGGATAGTGGACTCACGACTGCAACGGCAGATGGCATTCCCGGTGTAAGTCCACCTTTTCCTGATGCTGCTGGGAGCTCTAGGGGGTGAAAGCAGGATCGTTCTCCCGATTCTTCTTAGCTCTGATTCCCTTTTTCTTCCAGTTGTCATATTTTTGTATTTTTGGACTCGGGTGTATTCTCCCTTTTTTGTCAATGTCGTTGCGGCTTTCATTCCCCTTTTCACCGTTTTCATTAAGTCTATCTCGAATCTTTCTTTTGTTGGGCTCACCTCAATGTAACCTCACCCGATTTTGAACGCGAGAATCAAGTTCCTAGTTGGGAGAAATTTATCGGTGAGACAGAAGAAAACATAGTATTTAGAGAGAGAAAAACGGACGAGTATGACCGGAGAGACTGCCATAAAGATGACCTCGGAAAGAGACTAAGTTCTTAGAAGCATCGAAGGAAATGCGTGAGTGTGCAGAGAAGTAGTATGAGCTTAGAAGCATAAGCCAGAAGTAAGAGTTAGTTTTCTTCAAGGAATGAGTAAGGTATTTATAGAATTTTACTGGGCTCCGCCTCCTAAGTTGGGTCGGGTCCGGGTCCAATGGTCTGCCCCAGTATGGTGAACTCTAGTGCTTTTCACCTACCATTTTTGTCTCCATGCGTTAGACATTCGATAATACGACTCTGTGGTGCAGAGTTCATCTTTGCCGTACTGGGCGTAGCGTTTGATGCACTGGGCGTAACGTTTGACGCGGCGGGTTGGATGCCTGGAGGCTCCTCGGAATCAGATTTGTCGGCTTTAATCGGCTGACTACTTTTACCTATCACGTGAATAGGGTAAATAATTTTAACCATTTGATCGTTGACCAATTCAAACATATTCAAATACTTTACTATTCACGCTTTTAAAGGAAATTTATACCTGACTCGAGTTTCTGATTTGGGAACTCGGGCTTCATGACCTGCTTTCCATTTATCTCTGTACATGTACGTCTGACCACACAGTATCCAGACCGATCTATCCTCTGCAGTATGGCCACACCACTGGGAATAGGGGATAGAAACAGGTGGCCTAACCCATCGAATTATTTGGACCATTGTAGATCAGGCCCAAACATACGTAAGGTTGGGCCGATAGACCAACTACACAATGACGCTAAGAGATTCGCCTAACAACCTAAGCAAATGATGCAAAAAGTAAGCAAAGTTATCAAACAAGAACAAGAAACATAAAAGAAAGCATGCATAAGTAAATTAAACTTAAAAGAAAGCAATTTAAGAAAGTCAACAAAAAGACGGACAAACAAAGATGATCAAATATGATAAATACATGGACTTTGGGTAGAGATCATGGATTAAAAGTGTTTAACCTATGACTAGTGATGCAAGACCATATAAATAACCATTTACAAGACCTGGATCCCATGATATAGATTAGCTCACTTTCGCAAATACTAACCCATTCTACTAATCACCCAAAATGGCAATCATTTCGGTCTCTATTGAAGTGAGAAGAGATCATTAATCGCATATGCCCATAAAAGTCTACTAATCACCCTAAATATCAAGTGTTAATTGGCTAGGATATGAAAAGCATGAATCAGAGTTGGCCTAGACATTTTCACAAAACACCTTTCGGCCATGAAAAGACCTTGATCTAAGAATTGATTAATTACTTCAATCCTAGCAATGGGTTCTCCCTAATTAATGGAAATCATGCAAATTTAGACCTAAGACCAATCACACATTAAACATCATAATCTACTCCACCCATAATCCACTAAGAGACTACTCACTCATGATCAAACAAACCATCAAAACATGAGTAATGAAAGATTAAGAGAAAAGATAAAGAAAACTTGACTAATCAAATATAAAAAGTTGAAGCTTTAACATCCAAATACCAAAATATAAAGGGTTTTGTTTTTGCCCAAGGGATAAAGAAAAATCAGAAAAGCTTAGGGTTTTAATGTGCTTAAAAGTATTTATAGGGAAAAGATATGTACGCGGTCAACCCGGGACAAACCGGAACAAACCCGGAATTGTGCAGAAAATGTAGCTGCCATCGACCTGCTGCATCGACCAGATGAGGAGGACTGGTCGATGCGGTGTGCACCAGAACTCCTTGATTTCTGTTGCTGCTCCCATCGACATGCTACATTGACCTGGTGAGCATAAGAGGTCGATGCAGTGTGCATCCGGTGCTATTTGGCTCCTCTTCACTCCCATTGGTCCTCCTTCATTCTCCAATTGATTTTTCTTGATCCCAGACTTCCATAGCACATGAAATAGACTCAAAATACAATGCAAATGCAACATAATGGACCTAGCACTCTACGACTAAACCTAAATTAAATGGAACCTAAAATGAAGGAAAAGATGCATTACATGATTTAAATGAGTGTAAAAGCTAAGAGAAATGTATGCTAAGGAGTGCTAAAATATGAACACATCAACTCCCCGAACTTGTCCTTTGCTTGTCCTCAAGCAAACAAGTAAGAACAAACCTGGTGAAGAAGTTTGAAAGTGAGAACTCAAAGCCAAAAGGAGCTAATGAAGCATTCAACATCAAGGCTCAAGATAATACAAAGTTAGTGCATAAGTGAATCTCTACGCAATCAATCTTCTCACATCTATCGCAACTTCAATATTTTGCCTCTAGGCTCAAGGTTAAGCCTTTGCATGTCATCCTATCTACCAATTCCTTAACATTCAATTAGGTGTTTAGGTGCGGTCTTGCTTAAAAACTATCGATCATTTTCAATTGGCATGGTAAGAAAAATGCTCATTATACAAAAGATAAGGCGGTTCAAAATATTTTAGTGACTTACTCTCAAAGAATATTAATGCAAAACATCATGCAAAAGCAAGGGAGAAATTGAACAATTGATGCATACAAAGAAGCGCTTCCATTCTACCCAAACCCTTATGCCTTTTTAAGCCTATGTTCTACCCATGATCTCACATACTCTCTTTCTTTTGAGACAAACCAAATGGTTGAGAACCAAACTTTCTTCTTTTCTTTTGTTTTTGCTAACTCTTAGGGGGTTTTCTTTTCTAGACTCTTTCTTTTCTTTTCCTCTTTCATCCTCCTTGATTCTTTTCTTTACTTTCTAACTTGTTTGATTTTAAGCTTATGGAAGGGAACTAGGCTTTTTGCCTTAAACACTTAGAATCTTCTTTGCACTTAACATTTCCCTAGAGTAGTCTTTTTCTTTTATTTTCCTTTTTCTTTCTTTCTTCTTTGGTTTTCTTATTGAACCTTCTTAGTATCTCAACCATTCTCTTTTTTTGCCTTAAAGGACTAGCCTAATGGAAGACCTTCTTTGTCGTTTCCATCTTTCGATATTTTGCATGTGTATGCATTTTCACAAAAATGCCTCACTCAAGAAAACAATAAGGGGTTTGAAATGAAATATTTAGGTTGAGATGGGGGAAACCAAACTAATTATGAGAATGGCCAGAGTTAGCATAGAGGGGTAAAAACGTATAAGAAAACTCAAATGTGTCTTTGAAAACCATGAACATGCATCTCAAGATCCTAAGCAAGAATTTAATTTCAAATTAAAGTCAAATAAAGTAGAATTTGTTTCAAGTTTAGCAAACGTCAACAAAACCAAGAGTTTCGAGCGAAGAGATCAAGATGCAAAGAATAGAGTTTTTCTACGATTCACTTAAGTAATAAACGCATTATCAAGAGTTTCACATTGAATGCTAAGTCAAAAACCTTTGCAAGGCAACTTCATCATTGTTCTCATATGTTTAATGCAACATAAAATGAGCATACAAGTGTATGCAATGCAACTAAATGGGAATTTCTTTTTGTATTTTCGATTTTTTTAAATTTTTTAGGATTTTGTGGTTTTTATCATATATACAATGCAAATGATGAGACTCAATATGCAAAAAGAAAACAAAACAACTCAAATGATCATTAGCAACCAATCCACTCCCCCGGACTTACTTCTCACCGTCCCGGTGAGAAAGCAAAACCGAATGTTGAAGAAAGAAAACAATGATATGCAAAAATAAAGATTTAAAAACTAGATGGTATTGGTAGAAATGGTACCTTGGAGCTAGTAGAAATCGGAATTGAAATCTTGGAGAAGAGGAGGCTCAAACGTGAAGCGGCGTGGCATTGGGAACCTTAGGTCTTGGAAGCAATTCGTGTTGCAATACCTTGGACGTGGCAAGAAACAACACAAAGGGGTCTCGTCTTCATCCATAAAGCGATACACAAGCGTGTTTGGAGCAAATCGACCCGCGAGAGTGTGTATCAAGACCATGTAGTTAAAATCCATTATTGGTCTCTCTTGGATAGGAGTGTAGAGACCGAGGTTAATGCCAACGCGCTCGAAGAGTGGAGTGAGCATGCCTCCGATGTAAATCTTAGGGTCATCTGCGGAAGAGACTTGGAAGCGGGTTTGCAAGAGGTTTCTGAAGAACATGGATGCGGAATCCAGGTAGAAATTGGGGTCACTCGCAATGGGTCGCCCATGGTAGTCATGGAGGAAGTAGTGAATCGCTCCATGCATCAATCTCAACTCGTTTAAAGTGGGGACACCCGGGTTATGATGAGCATACACGGTGTTGGCCATTAGACGGAGGGCATAGCGGATGGTAGGGTTTCTCACCTTAGACATTCGTGAATGGATAGACGAATAGGGCTCATCCATGGCTATGTTTCTCCAAACCGTTGACTCTTGATTGAATTCTTGCACCATGAAGGAATCCATGGCTATGTGACGGTTTTAAGCGATGCATTTTCGAATTCAAACAAACTCTAAACGTAACCTCAACCTATTTTTAAACATTAAGTGCAAACCACAAGTATATGGTCAATATCATTGTAGCATTTAAGGGTCATTCTTCCACAAGGAGTATGTAAAAGCGATAAGAATGCAAGATACTATAGAAGCTAAGCCAATTTCAAAAGATGTGTTTTGTAACCAACTAACAACCTAATCAAATGATGCAAAAAGTAAGAAAAGTTATAAACAAGAACAAGAAAAATAAAAGAAAGCATGCATAAGTAAATTAAACTTAAAAGAAAGCAATTTAAGAAAGTCAACAAAAAGATGGACAAACAAAGATGATCAAATATGATAAATGCATGGACTTTGGGTAGAGATCATGGATTAAGAGTGTTTATCCTATGACTAGTGATGCAAGACCATATAAATAACCATTTCCAAGACATGGATCCCATGATATAGATTAGTTCACTTTCGCAAATACTAATCCATTCTACTAATCACCCAAAATGACAATCCTTTCGGTCCCTATTGAAGTGAGAAGAGATCATTAATCGCATATGCCCATAAAAGTCTACTAATCACCCTAAACATCAAGTGTTAATTGGCTAGGATATGAAAAACATGAATTAGAGTTGGCCTAGACATTTTCACAAACACCTTTCGGGCATGAAAGACCTTGATCTAAGAATTGATTAATTACTTCAATCCTAGCAATGGATTCTCTCTAATCAATGGAAATCATGCAAATATATACCTAAGCATCACCAATCACACATCAAACATCCTAATCTACTCCACCCGTAATCCACTAAGAGGCTACTCACTCATACTCAAACAAAACATGAGTAATGAAAGACATAATGAAATATTAAGAGAAAAGATAATGAAAACTTCACTAATCAAAGATAAAAAGTTGAAGTTTTAACATCCAAATACAAAGATCGAAAGGGTTTTGTTCATGCCCAAGTGATAAAGAAAAATAAGAAAAACTTAGGGTTTTAATGTGCTTAAAGTATTTATAGGGAAAAGAGATGTACCCGGGTCAATCCGGGAGAAACCGGGTCAAACCCGGAATTGTGTAGAAAATGAAGTTGCCATCGACTTGCTGCATCGACCAGATGAGGAGGACTGGTCGATGCAGCGTGCACCATAACTCCTTGATTTCTGTTGCTGCTCCCATTGACCTGCTGCATCGACCTGGTGAGCATAAGAGGTCGATGCAGTGTGCATCCGGTGCTATTTGGCTCCTCTTCACTCCCCTTGGTCCTCCTTCATTCTCCAATTGATTCTCCTTGATCCTAGACCTCCATAGTACCTGAAATAGAGTCCAAATGCAATGCAGATGCAACATAATGGACCTAGGACTGTAAGAGTAAACCTAAACCAAATGGAACCTAAATGAAGGAAAAGATGCATTAAGTAATTTAAATGAATGTAAAAACTAAGAGAAATGCATGTTAAGGAGTGCTAAAATATGAACACATCACTTCCCCGTAAACAATATTGTGCCAAACCTCTACAAATTTGAGGCGAATTTAAAAAATAGGGTCGTGTCTATATAATTTTTTAACGATATAAAATATTAAAAACCAAAAAATAATAAGATTAAATCTAAAACATTAACAAAAAAATATGTTACATAATTTTTCTTCCTTTTTATTTGTATGAGCTCTTTCACTAAACTTTTATCATAGATTTTTTAATCCAACTTTTTTTCTATAGTTTTGATCGCAAGTAAGATTTTATCAACTTTAACTTTTAAAAGCTTCAACAAAAGCAACTGAAATTGGAGTTGTCAACAATATTTATAGAATAAGTGGTGAATAGATGAAGAAGCAGAAAAAGTGGTATCGTGAAGAGACCGAGGAAGAAGAACGTATTGGCGAAAGAAGAAGATGTACAAGTGGAAGAGCTGTAGAAGAGAATCAAATTCAATTTTGGAGTCAAAACACACAAGATGTTGATGGCAAGATTAGAAGTAGAGATCAGAAACGGAAAAAAGGAAGACACACGGAAACGGAGGAAGTATTGGAATCCTTGTCGAAGAAGCATCGTAGAAGAAATGGTGACGCTGTGGAAAAAATGTTAGGATTGTTAGGGTTTGAATAAAAATTAATAAAATTGAATAATTGGAAAAAGGAAAAAAACACAATTCTCTTAATACAAATGTTGATTTCAAATTCAGTTGGAAACCTAAATAAAAGTGTTTTCTAACCATTATATTAGAAATAGTTTTTGTTTTTTTTGGATTTTAGGGTCTCAAATTTAATATAAAGTTGAATCCTTAAAACAAATCTCTTATTCATAACATTGTAGACACGTCCTTGTCCTATAAGAATAAGAAAAATGACTAATGAACTCAATTGTAAAAAATATATATATACATGAAATCTGATAAGGCCTAAGCTATAGAAGTCGTGGCCGAAGTCATTTCCATACGAAGTCTTGGCCGAAGTTAATCCTAGCCGAAGACAGCCTTGTCGAAGTCATCCTGGCCGAAGTCATCCTGGCCGAAGACAGCTTGGCCGAAGCCAATCCTGGCCGAAGACAGCCTTGCCGAAGTCATCCTGGCCGAAGTCAATCCTGGCCGAAACCAATCCCGGCCGAAGTCAATCCTGGCCGAAGACAGCATTGCCGAAGTCATCCTGGCCAAAGTCATCCAAGCCGAAGGCAGCTTGGCCGAAGCCAATCCTGGCCGAAGCCAATCCTGGCCGAAGACAGCCTTGCCGAAGTCATCCTGGCTGAAGCCAATCCTGTTCGAAGCTAATCCTGGCCGAAGCCAATCCTGGCCGAAATCAACCTGGTCGAAGACAGCTTGGCCGAAGACAACTTGGCCAAAGATAGCTTGGCCGAAGACAGCTTGGCCGAAGACAGCTTGGCCGAAGACAGCTTGGCTGAAGACAGCTTGGCCGAAGTCAATTCCATACGAAGTAAATTCCATACGAAGCCATTTCCATACGAAGTCAAATCTATATGAAGTCAATTCTATACGAAGCCAATTCTATACGAAGTCGCAGCCGAAGATAATTCTATACGAAGTCATGGCCGAAGCCAATGCTGCTGAAGACGAAGTCGCGGCCGAAGCCGATTCCATACGAAGTCATGGCCGAAGCTGATGTGGCCGAAGTCATTTCTATACGAACTCAGCAAGTCCATCTTCGGCCAAGGTCAAGACGAAGGCCCATGAAGCCGAGCCGACTTAGCTAAACGGAAATCCCGAAAGATTAGGAAGTTTTCCTTATCTCTTTGGAATTGGCCTAGCCGACTCAAACTAGTATATATATATATATCTATATCCCTTGAAAAAGGGCATCCGCAATTTACTTAACAAAACCCTAGAATTTTTGCTCTCAAACTCTTGTACGCAAAAGCTTTTCCAAACAGCTCAATAAAACCATCTATGGATCTTCGCTTCATGGTTTATACGCAGAAATTACAGTTCCCTTAAAAGTTACGTTACAAATATAATTGTGTTGATTTCAACCCCACATGGACCACGCCTATCTAGGCGTAGGAGAGCACCGGAAGTGCGAGAGAGTGTCAGCCCAGATGACCGCGTTTGACTACATTATCCTCTCTATCTCCCTTGTACTTTTTCCTTTTTCATTTTTCTTTTATGTACTTTTGCGTAAGTCGTATCCTTCTTCTGATTTATTTTCACACCGCAGACGGTGTGAAGTGAGTCTGGGGGAGGGTATTTGCTGGGACTAACGCCATTTTCTTTGTTTTGTTTCTCTTGAGTCATTTTGATGTTTTTATTGAGTCAGTCCAAGATGTTTTATTGAGTCAAAACTTTGTTGGGTATTATGACTTTTCTCTTGGTTTGTTGTCTGATTTTTCTATCTTAGTGACCATTATTGCATAATCCGTTCAGATCCGACTAATGAAAAATCCAAAGACTGACCAGCTAACTAGAGACATCCATATTTCCAACATAATCCACTAAGCCCGAGCTAATTTCTAAGCTCTTCCTTTTACCTCACCAGACGTGATTAATGTTCATAGATCTTGACTCCTCGTTCGTTTCCTGACAAATGCATCATGTGTGAAACATAATGGTACTCCTCTCTCTTATTCTAAATTTAATAAAAGCAGAAAAGATGAAAGGATTTTCTTTCGAGTAAAGGGCTAGAAAAATTTCCTGTGATCCCACTATTTTACTTCGAGAGGAATGATCACACAAAGGTTGGAAGCGAGGTTAGGAAAATTTTCCGTGATACCATTATTCACCTACACCTTTGAAAGAAAAAAAAAAGATGAAAAAAGAATAAGTCTGGGAGAGAGAAAGAGTACCAGAGATTGTATGGATGGTTGTCATGGCATTGGACGGGAATGAGTCTATAAGGTTCTTGGCATTGAGATCACTGATGAGACCCAGCAATGAAAGGCTTATGGACGACGTTGCAAAATTGTGGGTTGAATCTGGAAATCTGCGAATGTCTGCGGAGAAGTACATAGTGGTTCGATTTAGATTGGTTTTGCAATATGTGCATTATGAGGTGAATGGTCATTACAATGTTCTAAAGCGAAGGTGAGTTCCCGTGATTTTCAAACCTCGACTCTATTCTTAGTGTTTTCTTGAGACAAGCAAAACGCTAAGTCTGGGGGAGTTGATGTATTGCATTTTTAACACATTATAACCCAAGTTTTCAATGGTTTTTCGAGTCTTTTCTATGATTTTTAGAGTCTTTTCTATGATTTTAGTGTCTTTTCAGGGTTGGAACGCGTTTGGAAGAAAACCTAAGGCATAAGGAGCATGGAATGAAGCAAAAAGAGCACAAATGAAGCTAGATCGATCGGTCCACTTTTGGATCGATCGATCCAAAATACCGAGATATTTTAGATCGACCACTGAAGCTAAGATCGATCGATCTAAGTTGGATCGATCGATCCACACTTGGATCAATCGATCCAAAATCCCGAGACTTTTCAGATCGACTTGTTTCTACTTTAGATCGATCGTGCCATCATCAGATCGATCGATCCATGCTTGGATCGATCGATCCAAGCCCCTCCGACCAGAAAAATGAAATTTCTAACATCCTATTTTCACAGGGTTTTGCCATATTTTTTAGTCCATAACGTTTTTAATATATATATCTAAGTCTGAGCCATTGTTTAGGCTAAACTTTTCATACTCTTTCTACTCTACATAGATTTCTGGTTTTCTGCAATTTGTAAGCACCGGGGAGACGAATCTCTGACTCTGCATCTTTGAGAAGTTTTTCTGAATCCCTTTGATTATTTACTATGAGTTTTTCATCATCTTCTTTTGTTTTGATTATTTCCATGCTTGAGTAGTTTTATAGTTAGGTTTAGGGTATTCAAAGGAATTATGAATCTCTGAATCAGACATAGATAGGGATTTACTATCTTGTCTTCACCTATCGTTGTTCTTACTACTTAGATTAAATTGATCACTTAGTCTCTGATTTTAGGTTTAATCTATTCATCAAAAGTGTTATAGGTTGCTTGATAGAACATAGGTGAGCAAATTGTCCTTAACCAACGAAAGCTGATGTTAAGGCAATTTGTGAACATATCAAACCTGCTCATTAATGATTGTTTAGAATTATAAGATCAAACGATAGTTTAGATTCTTAGGTTGCTAGATAAAGTAGTTGATACCACGAAAATAGATTGGTTATACATTCATGTTTGAGTTTGAGACTGCGCTTTCCCGTTCCCTGAATAATTGTCTGGTTCATGATCTCTGAGTTCCTGCGAATTGCCTTTGACCTAACGCTTGTTTTTAATTGATTTTTACACCGTATAATTGCTATTTCGTTTTATCATTGCTACCAACAACCATTATATTGCCATCTTAACTTAATTTCACTCATATAGATTCGTAGCATTTCACTTGGTTCTCGTGGATTCGATCCCTAAATACTACTTCGTTTACTGTGCACTTGCAGTGATATTTTAGGGTTAAAACTCGTTGTATCATATTGTCAAATGTTTGGTCAAGTTTTAATAAAGTACTAGATTTAGACCTGCGTCAAACGCGGAATTAAAATACTTGAAAATAAAAAATCATGATTTTTTTAATATACCGGAGAAATTAGAAATAGCAAGATTATGTGGTACACCTCCCATATAAATAAATATATTTTACCTTTAAAAAATTAATTTGCATGACACTTGGCTTGGATGTAAGCATTTTTTATAAATCGATTACGTTTGAGATTATTGGTTCGCTCAAACTTATTTGAGTTCACCAAAATTTTTTTTTTTAAACGCGTTAGTATGTCAAAATCTTTTAATATAAAAATCAAAGAAACAATAAAAATGCGAAAACTGATAATTTTTCGAAATTCAAGCATTATTTTTTCTTGTTTTCAATTTATTTTGTATGAACTGTTTGGATTTCGCCAATATTGACAACTTATACATATGATTGATAGTTTATAAGCTCCATCGGTTTGATTGATAGAAAACAAAACAATGATTCTTGTATCTTCTTATAATATAAATTATCAAAACATTAGATACATATATATATATATATACTTCTTTTTCTATCGATAAACCGATCATGTTTTTCTGTAAAAATTGTAAAAATGTTATATTTGTAAAATTGTACATTTATAACAAATGCTCAACTTTAATTAAAGTATATTGATATAATTAAGCGATATTAAAGAAAATAATTGTATTGTCAAATGTTTGGTCAAGTTTTAATAAAGTACTAGATTTTGACCCGCATCAAACGCGGGATTAAAATACTTGAAAATAAAAAATCATGATTTTTTTTAATATCCCGAAGAAATTAGAAATAACAAGATTATATGATACATCTCCCATATAAATAAATATATTTTACCTTACAAAATTTAATTTGCATGACACTTTGCTTGGATGTAAGCATTTTTGTATAAATCGAATACGTTTGAGATTATTGGTTCTCTCAAACTTATTTGAGTTCACCAAAAAAAAAACGCGTTAGTATGTCAAAATCTTTTAATATAAAAATCAAAGAAACAATAAAAATGTGAAAACTGATGATTTTTCGAAATTCAAGGATTATTTTTTTTGTTTTCAATTTATTTTGTATGAACTGTTTGGATTTTGCCAATATTGACAACTTATACATATGATTGATAGTTTATAAGCTCCAACGGTTTGATTGATAGCAAACAAAACAATGATTCTTGTATCTTCTTATACTATAAATTATCAAAACATTTAAATACATATATATATTTTTTTTTTCTATCGATAAACCTATCATATTTTTCTATAAAAATTATAAAAATATTATATTTGTAAAGTTGTACATTTATAATAAATGTTCAACTTTAATTAAAGTAATATGGATATAATTAAGCGATATTAAAGAAAATAATTGTATGATCAATTATATTTTCAAATATGGTATCCAAATGAATATTAGTACAATTTTTATAAAGTAAATTTAAATTGACATCGGTAAATGATTCATCGTTAAAACTTTATGTTATATAACATTTTAAAATATTAAAATGTTATGTTTTAATTGGGTTTAAATTTGTAACACATGTATTTGTGGGATTATGTTAAAAAATTAATAAGAATATGTGGAGATTTTCACCATGACATATCTAATTAATTTGAATGTTTTGATCGATTAATTTAATTGATGTGTCCCTTAAATTTCTCTTTGATTGACACATAAGATTATTTACGGGCTTCTCAATTAATATATAAATGATTAGTTTTAGTTATGCTGTATTTTATTCTTAAAATGTTTTAAATCCAAGTATTTTCTATGGTTTTCAAACCGGTCTGAATATAATTCGGTACACTCACTGTAAGATTTCTTCAAGATACGAGTTTTTCAGCTCAAATCTGCTTCAAACGATCTAGTTTCACTCGGTAACCTATAATGACTAGAAAAGATTCCAAAAAATACATTTGGACTCGATAAGAAATTTAAAACTAAAACAAACAAAAAGTAGAAAGAAATTAAACTTCATTAAAAGTGGGATGGGTACAACAGAATATTTTTGAATATTTTTTAGCTTGATGGTATTTTGAATGTGGCTTGAAAGATTTCTCTTAGATTAAAAGGCCTATGAACATCTCCCATATTTCTTCACTCAAAGCTGAATATTGAGGCAACTGAAATCTGCGACGGAAATTAATAAAATATTTTCTTATCTTCTGAAGTTCGTACTCTCTTTTTCTGTCCTCTTAAGGTGATATTATTAGCTATAGAGAGAAGGACTTCTCATACACAGCAAATGCCTCGTTAGCGCTCAACTGTGGTTCCTGCAATAGCATTTCAACATACTGATCTTATTATCAATGTGCAAATCAATTAACATAATCTTCCTACGAAAATCATTCATTAACATCAAAATGTATATATCGGAGTTAAGTTATATTTAGAATTTCAACTGATTTTGCAGTTATACTAGTCTAAATTGCGACATCTTTCTTACGAATTCGTCTAATCGATCCCTATTGTGAGATCTTTTTTAAAAAAACAAAAAATATTGTTGCAAATCTTCATCATTTGTAATCGCCGATATCTAATTAGTAACAATATGAAAATTCCAAAACTGAAAAAGAATTCAAAGCATGGATCTAATATTTTGATGTATTGGAGATAAACCAATTACATACACACTAAATCTATTGGTCAATACACATCTGCATTTTCTGTTGTATAAAGAATATTCTTCGAAATAGGAGTAGGCTTAAATAAATATAAAAATAAATAAAAAATAAAAAGAAATAGAAGTAGGCTATATAAATACTGCAACATCTACGAGTGAGGTTCTAATCCCATATTGTTCATGTTAATTAGTTTGAGAAATTAAAGTAATAATTAGATGGATGGATCACCTGTGTTTTTTGAGGGACATTGTCTACTTCCTCAGGAGAGCCAGCGTTTAAGATGAGTAAACCAAGAAGAGTCGCGAGAAAATCTTCATCCACTGCCACAAGCTCTCTACCTTTGGCTTTGTCGAAAATCTCGTGAACCGTTGATCTCATCGCTTTCAGTAAGCTCCCATAAGTCGTCCCGTGGCCACGTTCTATGGCCTGAATGAATGCATACGTCATTGCCCCCGTCCAGGCACCCCCGGACAGTTGCTGCAGGTGCACGCAAGTATCTTTGTGAGAGTTTTTAAATGAAGATATGTTGGTACATTTGCATAGAGTAATTACATAGTATAACATACTCGGTCTAAAGGTAAGAGAAGGATGATTTAGGTTTTGTAGAATCACTACGGTCCGGCTCTAAAGGGTAGGCGGAGGGGCCAGGACCCTGGGGCCCATGACAAATTTTCAAAAAATGTCAAGAAAAAATAGGGACAATTTTCTTTACCAAAAGGGTCCCAAAATGTTGGTTTGCCTAGGGCTACAAAAAATGTTGAGACGGGCTTGCGTGTACGGTATACGATCAAAAGTGGTTCGAAGTCTAGAGAGATTATATGAGCCAAAAGTCAAGAATATACCGGAGTGTCAGCTGAGGTCTGGTCATCGTCGCAGCCAGTGAAGGAGAAGACTTCACCGCCACTTGTACCTTTCCACATCCCTGATGGAGGCCGATGGTCTTCCCATTCATAGTTTCCGGGGCTATTCAGTCAATGAAACAAACGATCAAGAAACAATAGTTATTTTTTTTGTTACATAGTTAACTTTTTGTTAACATATATGAACTATACATTAATTGCATCTGGTTATTGTGTCAATTCATATGTTATAGAATTTCTAACATAAATTAGGACTCCATTGTTTTTAACCTTGTGATAATATTGTGTTAATCAATTCTTTTGTAAATTAGAAACATAATGTGAAATGAAGGAGAAGGAGCAATTCAATTTGTGCCTTCGTACGTGTTTGAATCTACAATTTGCAATAATATTTAAGAAGAAATTTTTTTTTAATTTTTCAAAATAATTACGAAAATAATAAATATTTTCAACAATCGAAGCCTATATATACACATAACAAGAATTATCAGTATCGTACCTGTCCATTCTACAAAGATATGGCAAGTCCAAGACGGTACCACTATGACAAGCGTCGACAATGGCATGGAGCTTGACTCCATAAGGTAGAGGCCGTACAATTGTAGCATTAATCTCGTCGTCCACAATGACACCTGAGGTCAAGTGGTCCATCGGGAGTAGGGTTTCATCGAAGCCGTCGATCTCGTCGTCAGTGTGGTTCGTCTGGTTGTTGCCATGACCGGAGAAATGGAAGACAAGGGAATCTCCGGGTTTGCAGCCTAAAACTAACCAATGCATTGCTGTTCTTATGTTGTTCTTCGTCGGCCATCTCATTGGGTCAACTTCTTCTTCTACAGTATGAAACACTTTTAACATTGCTTTCTTGTTTACACAAATTATGATATTGTGCGACTTTTATTCTTCAGTATGATTTAAATTTACTCTTGCTAAAATAGAGAACTCCATAGAAAATGTTATGAATTCTAATCGAAAAAGATGAGACCTTCCTCTGTTTTCTTTTAAATGATGTTTTAGGATGTTTTTTTGTTCCAAATTAAGTGATGTTCTCACTATTCTATGTAAATTTTATTGATTTTTGTATTGATTTTAACTGTTTAAAATTTGTAGATTGTTTTTCTATTAGTTGAATTGTGTTTAAATAGATATTAATTGATGTTTTAATTCAGAAAACAATAAAAATTAAAAAATTCATAAATTGGTGTGCAAAAACTTTAAACATCATTTATAAACAAACATATAGAACCAATCTCCCCTTGTTGTCAATTATTATCAATTAGTACTTCTTTTTTTTAAAACAATCAACCACATCAAACGAAAAAAAAATCGAACCAAATAAAGTTTTGTTTGATTTTGGTGACAATTAATTATTCTCAACTAAATACCAAAATTTGGGTTAGAAGATGTTGAAGAATCTAAAAATTTAAGCAATCAACTCAAACTCTAACAAAAGAAAACATATATCATAAATTACGATAAACTAATATCGGTTTCCAAGAAGAATTTCCACCGGACAGAATTAGTTAATTATAGAGAGCATTGTAATCTTCGGACATAATGTTAACATGTTCTGTAATTACTGAAATTGATTAGCCCGTCAGAAATTGTAAAAGCAACAAAAGATGGGAAGAGGAAGGAATTAATACCGGTGAGCATAAGAATGGAAGATTCACGGAAATGGAAACGCTTCATCAACATGAACTTCATGCATTTAGCGTCGTTGATACATCCTTTCAATTCGTCCTTTGAGTTCTTATAGGTAACCCCGACGATCACCGCTCGCTTGGGTCCGTGGACGGGCGGTGGAGGACCCGGCGGCGCGTGATTGAATGGAGATGGTGCGGGCGGTGGGTAGGTGAAAGGGGATGGTGCTGGCGGTGGGTAGATGAAAGGTGATGGTGCTGGAACCGGAGACGAGTTAGGGAAAGGAAGAGGGCTCACCGGCGCATGGGAATGGAGACGAGGCTCAGGAGCGATGAGAGTGAAGGCGTGGCAAACGGCGCAGCGGATTCGGGTGGCGCCGGGAGGGAGGTGAAGCGGCGTACGACAGCTAGAGCAGTCGACCAGCAACAACATTGTTTTCTTTTTCTTCCAAAACCCCTTTTATTTTCTAGATATGTTGAATTTCCCCACAAATTTCACAGAAAGTTGCAGATTAATTTCCGGATTCAGTGATCAATGGCGGAAATATTACAGCTACGCATTAGAAGGAAAATGCAGAGCAAGGGAGACGACTTTAGGCTTTTTTTTTTTATGTAGCTGTGAAGACTTGCCAAAACAATCATACACCTGGTCAACTTGCTGCTTGCATATAAACAATGTGAGCAAAAATTAAAATTAGCAAGTTGAGAATTTTAGTTGTTTCTTCTCTTCTAAATGCAATTGTTTTCCTTGTAGAGAGCATGGATTTGATAGTGCGAAGGAACTAATTAGAATGTAGTTGACTTTGATTTTGATGATTTTGGTTGACTTTTATTTCGAATTAAATTTTACCCACCATACTAGGAATATGAATCTCTTCTTGTTGACCATCGACATTGTAATGTTGGATATACAAGACATGCACTCATCAAACTTCAAGATTTATTTACTTATTTTTAAACAATGAAGGAAATAAAATATGAAAAACATTATGACTTTTATTTTGAAAATTTCACTAAATGCCTGTTCTTTCAATATTTTGGAATTTTTGTTTGTAAAATGTTAAGTTGTAGTAAATTATTAATTGTAATTTTTATAAAATAATTAGATAAGTACTCATGCTTTATGCAGGACAATACATATTTTTTTTATCAACAACTTTATAAATTTAAAACGATTCAGAAATCCAAACTGGGGAACATAATTTATATAAATAGTTTCCGAGCACTTCATGCTAACTTGTTTGTCGTTGTGTTTAAAGAGCATGGGATGAACGAAATAGAAAAACAAGTAAAGAACTCCTTACTCATCGTCAATTCCTCGATATGTGTTGAGAAAGCGGGCCACTCAGTCGGTGTACACACCATCTTCACAATTTCGGAACAATATGTTGTGAAAACTACTATCGTCCTCTGTTGGTCGATCATACAATGTATGGTCCAAATGAGTGCTTCCAATTCAAAATGAAGAGGAGAAAGACTTTTGCATAGATTCCTGGCTCATACAACTGATCCTTCTACATTTGCTTGGAAACAATGCCAATTCAAACCTGAAAAAATGTTGGTTTGTTTCTAGGAGTCATCTATGTAGCACATATATCTTATACAATCTAATATAACCGGGGATGTAGCAATATTTTGTTGTTCCGAGTTTTGAGCATTATTTTTGTGTCGATTCCCATATACAAGCCTCATTTTCTGCTATCTTTAGGACCTCTTGTGGATCTCGATCCAGGTTTGAAAAAACCTTATTATTTTTGGTTTTTCATATATACCAAATAATCTAGAGAATATTACATTCATGAATATCATGCGGGAGTTTCCAGTAAAGAAAAACAAAATTAGAGAAGACTATTGACATTGGAAAGACTCCCAATGTCGCATGTACCTTAGACATGGCCCAAATTTGTACCATTGGAGGACATTCAATTAAAACATGATTAATTGTTTTCTCCACTCCACATCATGCACATTATGTATCACAATTTATTTCTCTGTTTTTAGGTTCGATGTGACCAATACACGCCCTGATATTGCTTGCCATATAAAGTGCCTTATTTTCAGGGGACATTTTACTTTCAATGTATGTGCCTCTAAGGGTCGGACATCTGGTCCATAGAACTGTATACTATGACCGGATAGTGAAGTATTATGCTCAGTATGATATCCTGATTTGACCGTCTATTTTTCGGATTTAGCGAAATACCATCTATGTTCTACAAGTGTTGTTTATGGGTGTGCTTCGAATTATTACCACATCACCAATCATTATTTCCAAATTTTATTTTTGTTTCGCTTTATTTTAGTCCAAACATCTATTTCCAAAGTTTTAGTGTGCATATAGAATTTTGTAGGAAACACGTTTTCTTGTTGATCCAAGATTTCACCGAGAAAAATTCATGGGAGATTAGAATTCTTATGGAGGTGGAGACTAAACGAGTTTCTCAAATAACCTATTTTCAATTGGAATATACTCCAAATATTATTACATATCTTCTTAAAGGAAATATTTTTTTTCTCGTATGCGAAAAGTCCAACAGTTTTCTGTCCTGGTAGTACAATACTAGTTTGCCGGAACTTTCTAAAAAAGAATATCAACCTAGTTCGTAAGAAGAAGCAAACATATGCTAAGGATCTTCGCGATGGATGCAAGTTTTTTCAATCATGAGAGGTTTTCTTCTATGATTAATACCTACGATGGATTTGTATCCGTCTTTTTATGTCTTTGGTATTGTTATACTATTCGAATTTGACAAAATATTAAAAAATTATAAATATTTTAACTTGATCAAAAAATTAAAATATTTTAAGTATTTTAATTTGATAAGAAATTAAAAATATTTGTAGTTGATCAAAGAGAAAAAAATGTAAAAGTCTGCGAGTCATGTGGTGGGGTATGTTATGGTTGATGTTAGTATAACCACAATCTTTCATGGGCCGACCCATCAAAATATTCAAAATAACTTAGTTTGATGATTAGCGGGTCAAATGAGGGGCCTATTTTGATATGCAATTGCATTTATATAAAAATAATCGCATTATGAAAACTTTATAATTTGGTCCCATATTTGCAATTGCTCGACGACATAAATTCAGTTATAATCATTATATACAATTACACAATCAGCTCAACCCACATATTTGTAATTACATTCATATACAAAATAATTACAAATTAAAATAAAAAGTTCTTACCCATTACACATTTCAATCTTTATAACATATTAAATAACGAAACTATATTAATTTCACTAATAATAACATCATCTTGCGCATGATGCGGATAATCATCTAGTTTTCTCGTATTATTTGTTTTTATTTAGTCTTTATGTTAGTTATCATCTCTTTTGTATTAGATATCAGAAAAGAAATCCGTCGGAATATGTGTAACACCCGTTCCCATCACTTTGAGCCCTAATTCTCGTGCCCTAACTTGCACAATAAGCAACACGCCTACACACAGTAAGGGGAAAATAGGAGTGAGCAGCAAAGTTACCCAGTGAGTGCGATCACGCCTGCCCACATAATTCACACTATACAATATAATTCAGCAAACAAATATACTAAGTCTAGAAACAGTAATGCAACATACAACCTAACATCTAACACAAAATAATCCTCTAATCACATTACTTCATATCCAAACTTCACTTATCACATTCACAATTCACATAACTCATCATCACACATATCAACATACTTCAACACATATCAACATATCTCAACATATATCCATGACACTTCGGCTGGCCGTCACCTCGAAAGATCGTACGCCACCTTTGACTTGTCAGCCGGTTTACAGGCTTTAGTAGGATCGCCATGTCCTCGCCCCAGTCCAATATCACATACAACCCACAATCATTATCCAATCATCACAACTCAACCACAACACATCTATCATTTCTTAACCATACTAATTTAATCCTAATCTCGACTCAACATTTCACTCAACACATCAATTTCTATTCCACAGACTCATCATGTGCTCACATAATCAGACCACAGACCCTCACTTTAGCTACAAAGTTTTGTAGATCGGTTGAACTGAAGCTGGAGAGAAGAAGTTACAGAGGTTGACGGTCCACAATTGCGATGGAAAGAAGTGGGTACTAAAATTAGACTCTTGATAAAATGGTACTTTCAAACTTGGAACTTTTCTTTTTGGGTAACTTTAATTTTTGAGAAACTTTCATAATCAGGAAAATTTTCTAATCGGAAACTTTCCTAAAATGGAAACTAGGATTTCCAAAATTTGGTTCTCGGAACCCAATTTGCTTGCATAATTTGCCAAAGTTCCTTTTTAAGCAATTTCTAAATTTAGAATTACTTGAAAAGGAAAGATTGCTTATACAGAACGAAACAACGATATATTACCATACACAACTCTGATTCAAGCAAGCGTGGATGTTCTAGAAAGTTGGGACGTCTCCTTTTCAACGAATCAAAGAACACTGCTAAATCCTTACAATTTTCTGGGAAATTGCCTCACAAAACCCTTATTTGAAACTGGAAAACAAATCTGAAATACTAAGGGAGTGTTATTGAATCAATGATTTAAAGTCAATTCCATCCGTTTTAAAATCTTCAAAATTTTAATTTTTGATGGAGTCTATGTGTGTGGATTCTAAAATCTCTGCAGAATACCTTGGATTTTGTTTCTAATCATTTGTTCATTAAACTCCATCTACAAGTCATTTCAAATCCATTAAAAAACAAAGATTTCCAAAATCTTTTAATGTTAAATAACAGTAGATTTTAATGATGGATTTAAAATCTTTTATTGAATAACACCAGATTTTAAAATCTTCGAGACATGATTTACAAATACCATATCCAATAACACCATATTTTAAAGTAGGATTTGGAATCCTTGATTGAATAACAGTGGATTCTGCTTAGATTTAAACTCCATTAAAATCCATCATTGAATAACACCCCCTAAGAGTTTTTGGGTTCAACAACATTGACTTTCTCTCAACTTTCATATCAGATTACATATGGAGTTTACCTCGGAATGACAAACGGTTTGTTGTTATAGCTTCTTCAGAGCGATATCTATCCACCAGTAGCTAGATCAACTCGTATCTCCGTTAGATATGGCCGAAAAATGCTTCCAAAGTAGGCTAGGTGCAACTATTTCTTTACTCTCTTCTTCTTCTGATTTCTCTCTTCGTCGGCGATCTCCTCCTCCTTCACCTATGCGTTTTTGATTTACTATTCTTCCTTCTCCTTCATCACTGACGATTTCCTCCTTTCTCTTTTTCCTCACCAAACCCCTCTTTCTTTTCCTCTTCTTCTTTTCTTTTGTTTTTTTTTTTTCTTCTTCTTCTTCTTCTTCTTCTTCTTTTTCTTATTATCTCTCTTTTTCTTTCTTCTCTCTTTTCCTCATGTTCTGGCCTTTTCTTCTTCTTTCATCCTTATGTTATTTGTGACTCTATATTAAAGTAGGTTAAGGTTTTGATTAGTTTTAGGTTTAGGTTTAATCAAGTATGGTTCGAGTTTATGGGTTTTGGGGAGGAAAAATATCCTAATAGACCTAATCCTTTTAGATACTTTAAATGAGCTTTACCTTTGAGCTTTCCCTTTAATTCTTTGGATCATTTTTTTCCTTGAAATTTCATTTGGCCCATTAGCTCGACTCGGCCCCAAACTTTTCTTGCGCAAATTTTTTTTGGGTTTTCCTAAAAAATGGGTCGTGATAATATGCCTCCTATTAATATCCTGAATTGGCTTTGTAAAAAAAAAAATGGATGTGAATGATTCTAGATTTGGTAATTCCGATATGAGCTTTATTCTATTTCTTTTAGGCGTGTTGGTTTACTTCTATTATGAAGTGAATTACTTTTTAATTATGAGTTTTTATATTTCTCACATATTGTCTGTATTTTTGGTACGTTAATATTTTTCGATTTAATACAAATAAGTTGAATAGAAAGAAAAAAAAATATCATCGAATATTAATACCCATAATCAGAATATATATAACATTTTCTTTTGTTTCTATGAAGGTGATTTTTTTGGCGATTCGACGGTTTCTTCATTGTCTCTTCTCGTTCCTCTCTTTGAGGACGATTTCCTCCCCATTTGACGGCGAAGTGTGGTGGTTCGTTGACGGTTCCGTTTGTGGATCTAGTGGATTTTTCATCTCCGTACTGGAGATCTATAGCTACTATGATGACATTGCGATTCTGGTGTTCTTCAACTGTCAACAGTGGCGATTCTATAAATATCGAGAATCTCTACTCAACAATTCTCAAATTTCTTCTATCGCTTTCTCAATTCTTTTTCGCTTTAGATATTTTATCATGCTTTATCAAATGGCTATAACTTATGCTGTGCGATTCAAGATCTCAATCTTGGTGTTGATGATGAACCAGTCTCCCTTCCTTTTAATGTCTGCACAGAGGCGGTTAGAGTAAATCAATTTTCTCTGTGGGCCGGCCTCTCATGCCACGCCGTCAAAACCTCCGAGAAAAATTGTGTCCACACTTCCTCGCAATTGGGGTTTGTTAAGTCTCATCTCATGAAGAATGATTGAGAGGCGCGAATTCCAATTCGTATTTCCCTCTGAATAACTGATGTAATCGGTACTTAATCGCGGTTCGTGGGGTTTTAATGACAGGATGCTGGTTCTAAAAAGATGGACTCCAACAATTAATGATCTGATGTTGAACGTTATTCCTTTTGGGTGCAAATTCGTGGGATTCCTCTTTAATTCCTCACTCAAAATGTTATCAGATACACTTGAGAGAGTATGGGTGAAGTAAAAGCAGTGGATTTCAATCCAGAATTTGCAGCAACAATGGAATTTGTCCGTGTACAGATTAACTGGAATGTTGATATTCCCTTGCGATTCCAGAAGAATTTTCAGTTTTTCCCTGGAGTCAACACACTTCTGAGATTCTGATATGAGAGATTACGATGTTTCTTTGAATTCTTGTGGTATGCTTACACATGCACAGGTGAGTGTCTTCAACCAGAAGTGGATCAAGTCCTGCACAACAACGATGCTGATAATGATGAATACAATGCTGACATGGGTCACCATCCTGAGGCGGAACCTGCTCTAGCCGTTAATCAGGCTCTGCATAACCATTAACCACACAATGACCAAGCTCAGCCTGATGATAATGGTGGGATGAATCCTGAAGAACAAATTTATGATGGTGAGTACCATCTTGAAGAATAAAATCTTGAGAAAATTTGGGATGCATATGCAGCAGAAAGAGCAGTTATTGATGGTAATGAAGTAGGTCAAAGAAGAAGAAGATTTTTGCAAAATCTTATTGAAGAGGATGCTACAAATGCTCGTGACTTAGAAGATAATCATGCCGATAAGTAAACAAAGGATGGGGAAAATGATGAACACATCATTATGGAAATGGAGGAAAAATGGAATTCTGAAGGTTCCTTTATGGAATATGGAAGCTTTCTAGAGGTGACTAATCATGTTCCTCTTTCGGTACTTATGAGTCAATAGGCTGCAGCAAAAGACCAAAGGGAATCAGGTACAATGCGTGTTCTTAATGAAATTTATGTTGTTGGAACTGATCATCTTGATATTCGTCCTTCCCAAAAGAAACAGAGAGTTTAAGAGGAGGCTTTCGACAAGCTTGTTGTGGTTTCTTCCTCTAACCAGTATGAGTTAGATGCTTTGCAGAAGTTGCATGATGATTACAGTGGCCCCGAATCCACCGCCGGTTCCATGAGAGTTAAGGTGTGGAACTGTCGGGGTTTGGGACAGCGCCTCATAGTTTGACGTTTAAAGGAGATATAACGAGTGTATCTTCCATACATGTTGTTTCTGGTGGAGACAAAGTAACAAAATGAGTATGTGAGAGACGTTAGTGTTATGTTAGGGTATAATTATATGTGTATCGTTTCACTGCAGGGTCTTAGTGGGAGGTCTTGTTGTTTTCTGGAAAAACTATGTTTCTGTTAAAGTACTTTCATCATATGCAAGACTTGCAGATCTATTTTTGGAATATAAGTCCTTTCAGTTCTACTTGTCATGTATCTATGGTAATCCGATCCCAAAACAGAGGCATTATTTATGGAAAAATTGCAAAGGATAGTTACTATGTCAACAAGTCCTTGGATGATGTGCGGGGATTTCAACGAAATAATGAATCAGTCTGAAAAAAGAGGAGGCACAACTAGGAATGAAGGAAGATTTAAAAGCTTTCAAATAATGACTCAAGTGTGTGGAATGGAGGATTTGAAATATAAAGGAAATCCGTTCAGTTGGGTATGTAGAAGAAGAGCATAGATAATATAGGGTTATGGTCAATTTTGAATGGAAAAATGCATATCCAGAATCTAAAACTGAGTTTCTAGACTTGGCTGAATCAGACGATACACCAATGATGGTCACAATTAATATGAGCAACGAGTCCGCAGGGGACAATTCATATACAATAAGCAATTATATCAAGAAGATGATTTTGCAAATACAGTTAGAAGGAGTTGGAAAGATGATTGGCAGATTGATAGGACATACTCTTTAAAGCTTTCTAAGTGTAGATCAGAGATGGCTCGGTGGAACAGAAGAAATAAGAAAAATTCAGCTGAAAGAATCCAAAGCCTCATAATCCATATTGATAATGCTCTCCGAGATGCAAACAATACCACAATAGAGATTCATAATCTTTGAAAAGAATTAAACCAGGCTTTTATGGGTGAGGAGCACTTTTGGAAACAGAAAAGCATAAACAGATGGCTTAAAGTAGGAGACCAAAACACAAGATTTTTTCATGGGACTACTAAAGCAAGAAGAGCTAGAAACTGTATTTAAAAGATAGTTATGGAATCACCAAAAAGATGAAGCGATAGCAAAAGTGGCAGAGGAGTATTTCCAAGGTATGTTTTTTACTTCAAATCCAGAACTATTGGAGAATGTTATTGAAAATCTACAGCGTACAATATCAGAGGATATGCATGCAAAGTTAACAACAACTGTTAAGGATCAAGAGATAAGGGACACTGTGTTTTTAATTAATCCAGACCGAGCTCCAGGATCTGATGGTTATACAGCATCATTTTATCAGCAATTCTGGCCAGATATTGGGAAAGATGTTTATGAAATGGTTAAGCGATTTTTCGAGATAGGAGAAATGGAACCATGTATTAATCATACACATATATGTTTATTTCCCAAGACAACATATGCAATCACGATGAGTGACTATAGACCTATAAGTCCATGTACAATCAGCTATAAGATTATTTCCAAGATTTTTATGATGAGATTGAAGAACTGTTTAGGGCTGAGTATCTCTGAAAATCAAGCTGCTTTTGTTCTAGGACGAAACATATCAGATAATATGTTAGTAGCTCATGAACTTCTAAATGCTATTAAGTCTAAGAAAGATTGCGCGGATAATTTTCTGGCTATCAAAACTGATATCAGTAAAGCATTTAATATAGTAGAGTGGAGGTTTTTGGAGCAAGTTATGGAAGGAATGGGTTTTGATAATAAATGGATTCAATGGATAATAAAGTGCGTAACTTCAGTCTCTTATTCAGTTTTAATAAATGGATCAGCATATGGGAATATTCAACTAAATCGGGAAATCCATGATGTGATCATGGAGAGCAACAAGGACAATGAAGAGGAGGCATTGCTTGTACCAGTTGGACCAATGACATGCTAAGGGCACGAACCAAGCCGCTAAGAGAAGCACTTAACGGGCTGATTTATGAGATTCTGGACAAGGAGAGTATTCAGAAATCCATTGGGGATGATATCTATCAAGTCCAGTCCATTTTAAGCCTATTACCAAGTCAAGAAGGGCCATAATAAATGACTTATATTTATGGCCCAAAGGAGTGACGAAAATCAGATATCAAGAGTCATTTGAAGTCAAAGAGAAAACCAAGAGTTGGATTCACATTCAAGTCTGATTTATTTCTATTCAGTTTTCAAGACAATTTATTTTCTAACTTTCTTTTCAAGTTTTCTTTTCCTTTAAATATATTTAATCTCCATTGGAGAAACTATCCAACTTTTTAATCAAACAAATTCGTTTTTCTTTTGTTAGAGTGATTCTCATTTAGTTTCTTGTGAACTTTTCGATCTTTCGGTGTGTAATATCCGTAGTGATCAACCGGTTTATCAAGAGTTTTCCATCCCTCTAATGTGGCCATTCACTAACTAAAGTCTATTGTCTGCGGTGTAAGATACTTCAGGTGGTGAGTTTAATATACTCATTGTTGGGGCTACCTGCAAACTTCATTCTAAGGTTTCATCGCCTTGATTTGCTTGGAGCGTTTTAAGATAGTTCAGGTGTTGAGTTTAATATACTCAATATTGGTGCTATACGAATCCAACTGAAACCAAGGATTATCCAGTCTACCACCTTAGAGAAAAGCTTCCTTGGGTTTTCCGCATCATCTGGTATCAGAGCATATCTCTAAGTTTGGTTTATTCTTTTATCATTTTATTTGTCTGTTCATCTTCTTTCTTTCATCTTCTACCTGTTCATCTTCTTTTCTTCCATTTTTCATTTTTCTGTTTTGTTTTTCATATCTGAAAATCCAGCCAAAAAAAAAAAAGATCCATTAAAAAAAAAAAAGAAACAAAAATCAAAAGAAAAATAACACAACAAAAAAAAAATCAGAAAAAGAAAAGGATCAGAAGTTCTGGATTATTTTTGCATTCTACAAATTTCTTATTCTATCATTTGTGTTGTAAAAGCGTGTGAGCAATTTGTTCTTTGAAGTTCTACCTAGACTTGCTTCGGTACTACGATCTCTTTGGTATAATCTTTTGATTTACTACGGGAAAGCATTCTGGAGTGTTTTTGTTAGTTCTATAAGAACTCTTTGAGGATCACTAGAGAGGAAAAAAGCAGAGTGTGTGAGAACATCATAGGATAAAAGCCAATTGAGTGAAACACTTGAGAGTGGTGAGAATTTTGTTTTCTAACACTATTTTGCAGGTTTAATCATGTCTAACCACGAAGACAACATCAACAACAACAACGATGAGATCCAACATGAAGCCATTCCAAATCTTCAAGTTCAAGCCTTGATGGGAGAAATGCAGCGGCTGATGAGGGATGAGTTGGAAGCCGTTCATCAGAGGTTGGATCGTGTTCAAGAAGAGGCACAGCAAAGGCAGCCACAAAATTTTCCTAATTTACCTAGAAGAGAAAGATTTCAACCAAGACAAGCAAGGACTGATTTTAATAAAGTAGAGGCTGAATATTACAGCCATGATGACCATTCATCAATGGAGAGCCTTAGGAGACCATGACATGCTAGAGGAGAAAGGGATCAAACTGATGATAATTTGGGCAGTCTCAAGTTAAAGATTCCATCATTCCATGGGAGGAACGATCCTGATGCATATCTAGAGTGGAAAAAAAGATTGAACTTGTTTTTGATTGCCAAAACTATTCTGAGAACAAGAAGGTACGAGTTGCAGCCACTGAGTTTTGTGATTATGCTATTAATTGGTGAGATCAGTTGGTGACAAACAGGAGACGAAATGGTGAGTATCCCATTGATACATGGGCTGGAATGAAGGCTGTAATGAGGAGACGTTTTGTGCCCAGCCATTATCACCGAGAGCTACACCAAAAGCTGCGAAGGTTGAATCAAGGCAATCAAAGTGTGGAGTATTATTTCCAGGAGATGGAGATCCTCATGATGAGAGCAAACATTGAAGAAGACAAAGAAGCTACCATGGCAAGGTTTTAAATGGCTTGAATCGGGAAATTCAAGACAGAGTGGAAATGCAATATTATGTGGAGTTTGAGGATATGTTGCATAAGGCTATTTTGGTTGAACAGCAGCTTAAGAGGAGGGGTAGTACACGTCAAACCTTTGGTTCGAGTTCATCCATGATGAAACCAATCTACTCTAAGGAGGAGAAGACAACCCCTAAACAAAAATTCAAACCAAAGCCATCCACTACCAGCCATGAAAACAGAGGTAAAACTAAATCTTCTAATGCCCGTAATCATGATGTGCAGTGCTTTAAGTGCCATGGCAGGGGTCATTATGCCAATGAATGTCCCAATCGGAGAACAATGGTGCTTAGAGATGATGGTGAGATAGAAACTGAAGAAGAAGCAGAATCTGATTCTATGCCATCATTAGAAGACGATGTTGAAGAACTTCCTGCCAAAGGTGATTTATTAGTTGCAAGGATGTCTTTGAGCGTGCAAGCTAACGAAAAAAGAGAATGTGCAGCGTGAGAATCTGTTCCATACAAGATGTCACATTCATGACAAGGTGTGCAGTCTGATTATTGATGGAGGAAGCTGTACCAACGTGGCTAGCACTACTCTAGTGGAGAAATTGGAATTAAAAACCAGGAAGCATTCAAAGCCTTACAAACTGCAATGGTTGAATGATAGTAGTGAAGTGAAGGTGACAAGGCAAGTTCTGATTTCGTTTACCATTGGAAAATATGAATACGAGGTGATGTGTGATGTGGCTCCAATGCAAGCAGGTCATGTACTGTTGGGAAGGCTTTGTTAATTTGATAGACGTGTGAGTCATGATGGTTACACAAACAAGCACACGTTTGGATACAAAGGCAGAAATTTTACGCTTGTTCCTATGACTCCACAAGAGGTTTACCAAGATCAGTTACAACTGCAACAAAAGGAGGAGCAACAAGCTTTGAGTAACCCAAACACTTACCACCAAAAAGAGAGTGAGAGTTTGAGAAAAACCCAGAAAAAAGCCTGTAATAGCAAACATGTGAGGAAACACACAAATTTCTCTATGAGGTCTTGTGAGATAAAGAGAGCTATGTTTTCAAAACAGCCAATGTTTGTACTTATGTACAAAGAGGCTATTTTAAACTCTAATGATCTTGACCCTGTTTTGCCTAGTTGTGTTGTTTCTTTGCTGCAGGATTATGATGATGTCTTTCCAGAAGATACACTTCATGGTTTACCACCAATTCGAGGGATTGAACATCAGATTGATTTTGTACCAAGAACATCCATTCCTAACCGGCTAGCCTATAGGATGAATCCAGAGGAGACAAAGGAGCTTCAAAGGCAAGTTAGTGAGATGATGGATAAGGGGTACATCCGAGAAAGCATGAGTCCATGTACTGTTCCAGTTCTTCTAGTTCCTAAGAAGGATGGGATTTGGAGGATGTGTGTTGATTGCAGAGCCATCAATAACATCACGGGTATACAAGTTGATGAAGAGAAAGTGAAAGCTATCCGAGAGTGGCCTAGTCCAAAGACTGTTGGAGAGCGAAGTTTTCATGGTCTTGCTGGTTTCTATAGAAGGTTTGTTAGAGATTTTAGCACCATTGCAGCCCCGCTCACTGAGGTGATCAAGAAAGATGTAGGATTCAAATGGGAAGAAGCTCAAGAAGAAGTATTTCAGATGCTGAAAGAGAAGCTCACTAATGCACCCTTATTGTCTTTACCTAATTTTTCAAAGACTTTTGAAATTGAGTGTGATGCTTCTGGTGTAGGAATTGGAGCTGTGCTGATGCAGGAGAAGAAGCCAATTGCCTACTTTAGTGAGAAGCTGGGTGGAGTAACTCTGAACTATCCTACTTATGACAAAGAGATATATGCTTTAGTCAGGGCTTTGCAAACATGGCAGCATTATCTATGGCCTAAGGAGTTCGTGATTCACACTGATCATGAGTCCTTGAAGCACTTGAAAGGCCAACAGAAGCTGAACAAACGACATGCACGTTGGGTTGAATCATTGAGACATTTCCGTATGTCATCCGATATAAGCAAGGTAAGGAAAATATTGTGGCTGATGCATTATCAAGAAGGTACACTTTACATTCTACTCTTGATGCTAAGATACTTGGTTTTGAACACATCAAAGAATTGTATTCTTCTGATCTTGATTTTAAATATGTGTATCAATCTTGTGAAAATTTTGCACATGGGAAGTTCTTTAGGCATGAAAACTTTCTGTTTCATGAGAATAAACTGTGTGTGCCTAACTGTTCTTTGAGAGACCTTCTGGTTAGGGAATCACATGGAGGAGGACTAATGGGACATTTTAGAGTTGCCAAAACGTTGAGTATTTTGCAGGAGCATTTCTTTTGGCCACACATGAAAAGAGATGTGGAGAGAATTTGTTGCAGATGTGTAACTTGCAAACAAGCTAAGTCCAAAGTACAACCGCATGGTATGTATACTCCTTTGCATATTCCTACTGAACCATTGACTGATATTTCAATGAATTTTGTGTTAGGACTGCCTAAGATTAAGAAATGAAGAGATTCTATCTTTGTGGTTGTTGATAGATTCTCTAAGATGACACACTTTATTCCATGTCATAAAACTGATGATGCTTCACATGTTGTTGATTTGTTCTTTAGAGAAGTTGTTCGATTGCATGACATGCCTATAACCATTGTTTCTGATATAGATGTTAAGTTCTTAAGCTACTTTTGGAAAACTTTGTGAGCTAAGTTAGGAACTAAGTTGTTGTTTTCAACTACTTGTCATCCTCAAACGGATGGTCAAACTGGATTAGTGAATAGAACTTTATCCACTTTGTTGCGTACTATCATTAAAAAGAACATCAAAACTTGGGAAGATTGTTTGCCGCATGTTGAGTTTGCTTATAATCATGCCGTCCATTCTGCTACTAAGTTTTCACCTTTTCAGATTGTGTATGGTTTTAATCCCTTGACTCCATTAGATTTATCACCTTTACCTTTCAATGAGCGTGTGAATTTAGATGAAAAAAGAAAGGCTGAACTTGTTAAGCAGATTCATGAGAAAGCAAGGCTGAACATTGAAAAGAGGACTGAGCAGTACCAAAAACAAGCAAACAAAGGGCGACGCAAAGTGATCTTTGAGCCTGGTGATCTAGTTTGGGTTCATATGAGGAAAGAATATTTTCCAGCCCAAAGGAACTCCAAACTGATGCCAAGGGCAGATGGTCCATTTCAAGTCTTAGAGCGGATCAATGACAATGCCTACAAGCTAGATTTGCCAAGTGAGTATAACATAAGTTCTAGCTTCAACATTTCTGACTTGATTCTTTTTGATGTAGGTGAGCCTGATTTGAGGTCAAATCATTTTCAGGTGGAGGGGGATGATGTGATCATGGAGAGTAGCAAGGACAATGAAGAGGAGACATTGCTTGTACCAGTTGGACCAATGACAAGCTAAGGGCACGAACCAAGCCGCAAAGAGAAGCACTTAACAGGCTGATTTATGAGATTCTTACAAGGAGAGTATTCAGAAATCCATTGGAGTTGATATCTATCAAGTCCAGCCCATTTTAAGCCTATTATCAAGTCAAGAAGGCTCAGAATAAATGACTTATATTTATGGCCCAAAGGAGTGACAAAAATCAGATATCAAGAGTCATTTGAAGTCAAAGAGAACACCAAGAGTTGGATTCACATTCAACTCTGATTTATTTCTATTCAGTTTTCAAGACAATTTATTTTCTAGCTTTCTTTTCAAGTTTCCCTTTCCTTTAAATATATGTAATCTCCATTGGAGAAACTATCCAACTTTTTAATCAAACAAATTCGTTTTTCTTTTGTGAGAGTGATTCTCATTTAGTTCCTTGTGAAATTTTTGATCCTTTGGTGTGTAATATCCGTAGTGATCAACCGGTTTATCAAGAGTTTTCCATCCCTCTAATGTGGCCATTCACTAACTAAAGTCTATTGTTTGCGGTGTAAGATAGTTCAGGTGGTGAGTTTAATATACTCATTGTTGGGGCTACCTGCAAACTTCATTCTAAGATTCCACCGCCTTGATTTTCTTGAAGCATTTTAAGATAGTTCAGGCGTTGAGTTTAATATACTCAATATTGGTGCTATACGAATCCAACTGAAGCCAAGGATTATCCAATCTACCACCGTAAAGAAAAGTTTCATTGGGTTTTCCACATCAATCCGTCAGGGTGATCCACTTTCTCCATATATCTTCTTATTGTGTGCAGAAGTGCTCAATCATATGATAGCAAATGCATAAAGGCTTAAGAAAATACAAGGAATCAAGATCTCAAGGTATTGTCCCACAATTACTCATCTTCTTTTTGTTGATGACTCACTTTTCTTCTGCAAAGCTACTAATTCAGATTGTGAACAAATGGCTATCATCCTCAAAATGTATGAAGCTATATATGGGCAGAAGGTAAATTTTGATAAGTCTTCACTAATCTTTGGGATGAAGATAGCTGAGCTACGTAGAAGTATATTCCAAAGGATATTAGGAATCAGTAAGATTAGTGGTGGTGGAAAATATTTGGGATTGCCTGAGCAGTTTGGAAGAAGTAAAACAGAGAGTTTTGAATTTATTGTAGAGAGGATTCAGAATAAAATTAATGGTTGGTATAACTAATTTCTGTCACCGGCTGGAAATGAAGTACTTATTAATTTCTACTCAATGAATTATTTTTTTTATTCCAAAATGTATATGTGATCAGATTAATAGTCTTCTCTCAGAGTTTTGGAGGGGAAGTAACAATGGAAGCCGAAAGATATCTTGAGTTTCTTGGAAGAAATAGTCATTGCCAAAGTGTGAAGGTTTTGAATGGGTTTTAGAAATCTCCACTGTTTTAACCAAGCTTTATTGGAAAAACAAGTTTGGAGAATCTTAAATAATCCAACTTCATTGATAGAAAGAATATATAAAGGTCGCTATCATAACACATCAACTTTCTTACAGTCGATATATGGTACCCAAACATCTTATGGATGGAGGTCAATTCAAGCAAGGAATGACTTGTTTCAAAAAAGTTTACGAATTAAGATAGAAGACAAACACAAACAAATGTTTGGTCTGATCCATGGCTTTCTACATTACCTCCAAGGTGCGTAATAGGTTCTGAGTTAAGTTCATCTTGACTGTCTCAGATTTA
Source organism: Pseudoturritis turrita (assembly GCA_900406555.1). Lineage (NCBI taxonomy): Eukaryota > Viridiplantae > Streptophyta > Magnoliopsida > Brassicales > Brassicaceae > Pseudoturritis > Pseudoturritis turrita. Next base: position 662,875 of record OVBL01000484.1, read on the forward strand.
TGGAAGCAAGGAGATAGAATATGGGATGATGATCAGTTAAAAGCAGTGCTAGATGAAGATGATGTGGAGTTGGCAAAGCAGATAATTCTCTCAAAGCACAATCCATATGATTCTTATATCTGGCCATATAACAAAGATGTATTCGGTAAAATCTAGGCATTGGGTGTGGGAGTGTAAATTCATGCCAATTAAATTCGTCAAGTCTTTTAGAGAGATCTGAAACTTCTGAGTAAAAAAACCACCAAAAAATACAAACAGAGATCCAAAGATGGTCTTTTTATTAAGCTGCTTAGAAAGCTTTATGTATGAGAGCAAAAGTACAGAGTTTTGCTCGGTCAATTTTTTCTCTCCCCATTTTCAGAGGGTTTACATGAGTACATATATCATTCTCAGTTGCCTAGGACGACTCCTAAAAGGATAAGGAAGATTTCCTCATTTGTCGGGATTTCCTTTTAGCAAAGCCTATCACTGCCGTGGGCTTTGATTCATGGGCTCATTACCTCGGCCCATCCATTCGTTCGCTCAGCTCGGCCCAACTTCTTATCCCTGGGCTTTGGCTCGGATGGCGGTGATTGATCAGCTCGGGTGGCACCACGGTTCATGGTTCGGGTGACGTCATCCAAACGGCTCAGGTGACATCATCCAAACAGCTCGAGTGACACCATAATAACGGCTCGGATGATGACAGGTGACTCTCGCCTTGATACCGATCCACTTGCCCTATTACAGGTTGTAACACCCGATCCACTTGTCTTGTCATGGATCGGGGTACACGACCCAGACTTCTTCACCCTGGTTCGTGACACCCGATCCGTTTGTCTTGTCATGGATCGGGGTAAACGACCCAAACTTTCACCTGGGTCGTGACTCCCGATCCGTTTGTCTTGTCATGGATCGGGGTACACGACCCAAACTTCTTCACCCTAGGTCGTGACACCCGATCCGTTTGTCTTGTCATGGATCAGGGTACACGACCCAAATTTCTTCACCTGGGTCGTGACGTTCGATCCGTTTGTCTTGTCATGGATCGGAGTATACGACCCAAACTTCTTTGCCCTGGGTCGTGGCACCCGATCCGTTTATCTTGTCATGGATCGGGGTACACGACCCAAACTTCTTCATCCTGGATCCTGACACCCGATCCGTTTGTCCTGTCATGGATCGAGGTGCATGATCCAAACTTCTTCACCCTGGGTCATGACACCCGATCCATTTATCTTCTCATGGATCGGGGTACACGACCCAAACTTCTTCGCCCTGGGTCGTGGCACCCGATCCGTTTGTCTTGTCGTGGATTGGTGTACACGACCCAAACTTCTTCACCCTGGGTCGTGACACCCGATCCGTTTGTCTTGTCATGGATCGAGGTGCACGACCCAAACTTCTTCACCCTGGGTCATGACACCCGATCCGTTTGTCTTGTCATGGATCGGGGTACACGATCCAAACTTCTTCGCCCTGGGTCGTGGCACCCGATCCGTTTGTCTTGTCGTGGATCGGGGTACATGACCCAAACTTCTTCACCCTGGGTCGTGACACCCGATCCGTTTGTCTTGTCCTGGATCGAGGTGCACGACCCAAACTTCTTCACCCTGGGTCATGACATCCGATCCGTTTGCCTTGAACAGTTAACTTCAAGCGGGTGAATATCGACCCCAACATTGGGTGGCATCACATTTAGATACAGAAGATGAAGTTGAACCTCCTCATGGATCTCAAGAGTTGAAAAGGAAGTTTGGAATCTGAAAATTTTACCCAAAATTCAACACTTTTTGTGGAGAGCAATTTCTGAAGCATTACCCACACACTAAAAGAAAACAGGCCCATTTACGAGGAGAATTTGTGTGGTCGCAAATTTGCGAGGTGTTTGCTACGACTTTGCGATTGTGGTCGCAAATTAGTCGTAAATTTGCGTGGGAAAATTTCGTCGTAAATATCCTTCGTAGCAAACGCCTCGCAAAATTGCGAGTAATTTGCGACGAAAAGAAAGATCGTAACAAATGCCTCCCAAATTGCGAGTAATTTGCGACGACAAGAGTTTTCGTAGCAAAGACCTTGCAAAGTTGCGAGGCATTTGCCTCGAAAGATATTTTCTAGGCTTTGCGACTGATTTATGAGGATATTTAGCAAGTAGGTATAACATGTTTTCAGTGATTGGTTTGATCCAACTATTGGAGTTGGCGTAAGATCAAGCAAATTCGGAGTCGTGGATGTCCAGGGACACAGGAGTTACACTGCCAAGTTCAAGCTGTTCATTTTAGCATCTCAGGCGGAACAAGTTGTTTTCATTCCTTACCCTCGTACTCGGGTCCGACGTGATCAGAATTGGTTGTCCGTTATTAAAGTTAATCCACTGGGTCGAATTATCGGGGGGGGGGGGGTAGCTGATGCTGATGATGATCTACCGCCCGTTCAACCTGAAAGGACAGAAGAAGTTTACATCCCCGTCGATTTAAGCAATGATATGACTAGAATTGACCCGGTTTATAGGGGACTTGAAGTCATATGTGAGGAGTTCGATGGTCAAGCGGAGTCCGACGAGTTTGATGAAGGGGACGAAGTTGACGATGACGACGAAGAAGACGAAAATGGACAAACTTTTGTTTCTGATCCTGATGATGATGGATAGTTTTTAGTATCATGTGTTTTAGTAAGTTTTTGCAGGAATTATGTATCATGTGTTTTTTTTAAATAAAAAAGTCCAAATTGCGACAAGTTTGCGAGGAAACGACGCAAATTAGTCGCAAAATCAGAAGCTAAATTATATCCTAAACCCTAATTATACCCTAAACCCTAATTAGACCCTAAACACTAATTATACCCTAAACACTAAAGATATAAGTGTGTAAATATTTTTACGTATATGGATTTTTTATTTTCTTGGACAACATCTACATTTTGGTTAAACTTGAAGAGATTAAGCGTATGTAACTATATATGCTTCATGCATGATGAATCGATTACTTTACGACCGATTGTCGAATCAGTTATATAATTGTCCGAAATCGTAAATTCAAAACCCTAATTTATATTTATAGCATGTTTCTATGTATCACCTATGAGTTTATCCTAAACCCTAAACCCTATTTGTATGATGTTTGATTGTTTTAGTCGCAAATACCTCGCAAATTTTCGCAAGATTTGCGAGGCATTTGAGACGCCACGTGGCAAACGCCTCGCAAAACTTGGCGGTTATACAAATAATTAAATTTCTTTTTTTTGCCGCGTGTTGAAAACTTGACCAGATTTGCGAGGCATTTGCCACGTGGCGTCGCAAATGCCTCCCAAATCTTGGCAGTAAAACAAAAATTAAGTTTGCATGTTTGCCGCATGGTAAATTTTTGACCAGATTTGCGAGGCATTTGCCACGTGGCGTCGCAAATGCATCGAAAATCTGGTAAAAAATTACTATTGGGTGAAAAATCGGTGAACTTTTGCGACGGATTTGCGACTAAACTGCGACTCGGTAAAATTCTATATAACCAGCGAAATTCGTTGCTTTTTCCTCACAACCATCCTCTCCACCTTCTCTATACACCTCTTTCTCTCTACAAAACAAGGTATTTTTTAAAAAAAAAAATTAATATTTGTTTTAGAATTGTTAGGATAGAAATAGGTATGGAATAATTTCGTGTATTTTTTAGATATTTAGGTGGATAATATTAGTTTACATATGGAATTTTAGATTTAAGTTAAAAATATTAGTTTTTACATTTAAATGTATTAGTAAACATTTTTATTGAATATAGAATTTAATTTTTTAAAATATTATATTGCAGATGGGTGATCCGATGAATGAGTATACTAGTTTTCTATCCGCCTCCGGTACACCTGTACCGCGACGTGGCGGATCTCACTCACGACACAGAGGTCCTACTACATCGACTTCTCATATCCCGGAATTTGAGTTGCTTGGAGATACAAATCCCGCGATTCGTGAGATAACGAGGAAGAAGAAGGAAGCCGCACCTGCAACTGCAGGAACATCCCGCGATGGTACCTCAGATTATAAAAATATCGAATAGCTAGTTTTTATTTTATTTTATTTTCATTGTAAAAATACTCGGTTTGATGTATAATATTAATGAAAATTAAATTAAATTTTTCTTATTTTTTTATTTATTCACGAAAAAATTGATTTTTAATAAATAAATTAAATAATTTATTTTTATTTTTATTTTTTACGAAAAATTAAAAAAAAAATAGATTTTTAATAAATAAATTAAATACTCTTGCGAGGCATTTGCGACTTCAACAACCACGCAAAATTGTCGCAAAACCTAATCGCAAATGCCTAGCTAATTTTTCACGCAAATGCCTAGCAAATTTAAAGACGTAAACGCCTCGCAAAACTATGTCCTCGCAAATTGGTCGCAAATCAGATCCACGCAAACCCCTCGCAAAACTATATCCTCGCAAATTGGTCGCAAATATTTTCAAGGATTTTGCTACGAATTTTCTTGCCTCGCAAATTTGCGACGCTGTTGCGGGGATTTTATATTTGCGATACCGATTTCCTCGCAAAAGTCTTGCAATTTTCCATTTGTGAGGCATTTGCGACCAAAAGAATAGTCGCAAATAGGGATGTATTCTTGTAGTGACAGCTGCAAAAATGATTACAAGGAATATCAAAATCAATCATATATGTCAACGATGTTGTCTAGAATAAGAAATTACTAACCATGTTCTTTTTTAGTATTATCATATACATGTCATATGGAGATATTCTAATATACCAACTTTGAGCATGGATGCTCCATCAACTGACCTTGAAGACAACATATGTAAGTTGCTTCTGATTAAGAGAGATTCATCGATCCCAATCCATTTTAGATTGCTTCCTTTTTGGTTAATTTGGATGATTTGGAAGTCGAGAAATGAATTTTTTTTCAACAAGCGTAATGTCCACCCGAATGAAGAGGTAAATCGTAGTTATCAAGTGAATGGTTAAAAGTACACGAAATAGAGAGAGCAGAGGAGATAAGTGGGAATGAGACACGAGCGAACTATTGGGAAACCCCTCCTCAAGGCTGGATTAAATGCAACTTTGATAGTAGCTATCATCGAGAAATGGACTCAATGGAAACATGATGGATTCTACGTGATCATTGAGGTAAGCATGTGTTGTCAGGTTATGCAAAATTGAATCAAGTGCAATCAGCTCTACAAGCTGAAGCGATGGGTCTCCTTCATACACTACAACTAGTCTGGGCATTAGGTTTCAGACAGGTTTGGTTTAAAGGAGACAACAAAGAATTAACTTTGTTAATCAATACGAATGGAGATAGTGCTAAAATTGGAAATATCCTTTATGACATTCGGTATTGGACATCAAAGCTTCCGTTGTGCTAATTGGATCATATTAATCGAGAGAGAAATCATGTTGCGGATCTTTCGGCCATAAAGGCTCAAGAATTTGATTCAATGTATGCTAGTTTTAGTGTCCCGTCTAAATGGTTGATAAACACTTTGTATTACATGTTTAGAAAAGAAAAAGAAAAAGATTAATACCCAGAATCGACAAGAAAGGGCCCATGTGGGAGAGGCCCAATTAAGATCCTCTATCACCGAGAGAAAGGTTGAAACGGGGTTTGGATTATCTCCCTTAGGTTTTTCCAGTCTCTCTCTTGTTTCAAACATTTTCGAAATTTCCCTCTCTTTCTCACCGACGAAAATTAAGGGAAGATGGAGAATCTGCCACCCAACAGAGGAATATGGAATCAAGACTACAATCTTCCTCCGATTTCTCAAAGCTTCACTATCGCCAAGCCTTTCCTTGATCGCAAAAGGCCATCTGAAAATGTCTCCAATCCTTCTCCCCAAAGGTCCGATTTCTTTTTTCTTCTTTTTCATTTTGGTCTCATCTTAGCTTACTTTATCAATTTCTGATATCATCGTATATACTTGCTCCCATTTGTCGGGCTTTAGGGTTTGGTAATTTTTTAAAAATCAAATCATTGGAATTGGCTTCATCAGATTTGGTGTAAGACGTGGGATTTCCTACAAGTCTGAACAATTCTCTATCTGGTCTTGCAGAATTAAGGATTCAATGGGTACCGAAACCATTTCTCGCTTCAATAGGATTCCTCTTATGGAATTATCAGCAAATAAACCACACAAACGGTTTAAGCCAAGCTTTGAGTCATCTGGTGATGGGTATCCTTGTGGCCTGAGAATTCCTTCTCCTAGGTGTGATCTTGAAATGGAGTTCACAAATGCATTTCAGACCGAGATTTCTGCGGACAAAGGAGTTTCCTTTGTAACTCCCTTGAAAGGCCCTGAACGGATTACACTAAGCAGTGCTCGCTCTACTTCTTCTTCACTTCTTGATGATGACATTGATGATTCCTTTTTAGAAGAGATTGACATTATCTGTCAACAGTCAGCAGCGAGAAAAACAGCATGCCAAACTCCAACTACCAGCGTAACTCAGACTCCGTCCAAAGATAATAAGAGCAGTGACCTCAAGGCCGGCTTAGATTCTATGGCTGTTGAGTCAGGCTCTTATGTCAAATTGGAGCTCAATGAAGATACTACCATTGCTGCTAATCCTGCGTTGATCAATTACATGCCTGATGAGTGTTCAAAGTATATGCAGTCTTTAAATGATAGACAGCGTGATGCAGCATGTAGTGAAATTTCAACTCCTTTGATGGTTATTGCTGGTCCTGGAAGTGGAAAGGTTGGTATCTAATTAGACTTTTTTTTCCTATGAGACAAGGATCTCTGTGGTTTTTCATGTTATACAGTCAGTGCTAATAATTCCTTTTTCCCATGTTAGACTTCCACCATGGTTGGCCGTGTCTTAGTGTTGCTCAATCAGGTACTATCAATTATCGCCGATGAATGATTTAGAATGCCTTCCGCACTTGACATCTTCTTAAATATGAAATTAGGGTTGAAGTTATCTTTAAACTTTAAGTTGTCTTCTTTTTAAACTTAATAGGGTCTACTTCCATCAAATATCCTTGCAATGACTTTCACTACAGCTGCAACTTCTGAGATGCGAGAACGCATAGCAAAATTTGCTGGAAAGAAAGCAGCCAAAGACATAACAATTAGCACATTCCATTCATTTTCCTTGCAGCTTTGTCGGATGCATGCAGACAAGTGAGAATATGAATTATGAATTGCTTTTCAAATTTGTAAGATCTTCTTTAGGTGGTTAATATCGAGTCAAAACGTAGGTAGAAGACATGGAACTATTTTTTCTAACCTCTGAAAAATGTAACTTTCTGCGTTGTTAAATTGCTGACTTAACTTACAGGGACAGAAAGTGGAAGTCATACTTGAAAGCAAGATTAGTTAATAAATATTACTGTTAGTATATTTTCCTGCTTTGCAGGGTAGGTGATTTCACTAGTTCTGTATTATATGTGTTCATTTGAAGTTGTTAGTTATATGTCACTCATTGGCTTCTTTAGAGTTGTAGATTCATGGCACACGTGTACCTTATACCTTTCCTACCGTCACAGGTTACAACGTACAGCTGAATTCTCAGTGTATGGACATGGGCAACAAAGAAGAGCAATAATTGAAGCAGTGCGTTTATATGAGGAGGAAAAGAAGAATGGAAGTAGTAGCTCCGGTGCATGTGAATCTGGGGAAGGTCTGAATGGAGCAGGAGCAGTATGTCCGGAATATGCCAAGGATAGATCAAAGAAATGGCAAAAATATGTGACCCAGGTTGACAATAAATGGAGAATTGATATAATTTGTTTACTTTATGGTCTTTCGATAAGGGCGTATATGCTGTCTTTCACATATAGTTTGTCTCTTACCGTTAGTTGTTTTTAACCTGTTTCCGCATTTTAGGGAAAGGCTTCTGGTAAAACTCCAGAGGAGTGCCGTAAGATGGGCAATGAGATAGGAGTAAGTCAGCTAAAGATTGTTTCAGGCATCTCTACTATGAATTAGCTCGTATGATATGATTATGTACGGGTGCAAATACAGGCTAAAATACTTGGAAACTACAACCATATCCTAAAAGCTTGTAATGCTCTGGACTATCATGATTTGATCAGTTGTTCAGTTGCACTGCTCTCTGACTTTCCTGAAGGTGAAGCCACTTAAATAAACTTTCTGGATTTAAGATTTATGACACTCAAGGTTTCCTTGTGTTTATGCGGATTTGCTGGATTTGATGATAGTATTCAAGGAATGCCAAGATACTTGGAAATCCATCATAGTTGATGAATTTCAGGACACTAGCACAATGCAGTACAAGCTTCTACGGATGCTAGGGTCTCATAATCACATAACTATTGTTGGTGATGATGATCAGGTGCCTTGTTTTCAAACAATAATTACTTCACTTTATTTGATTGTGCAAAACTGGAAGCATGATGCATCTTTTTTTCGCAGTCCATCTTTGGTTTTAACGGGGCGGACAGTTCAGGATTCGATTCATTTCGCCGAGATTTCCCAAATTACAAAGAGGTTTAGCTTCTTCAGGCTGTCGCATCTGGATTAAATTTCAAAGATTATACCACATATGGTTTATTAGCTCAAGGAATCAAAAGCTCTCGACATTGAATGTGGATGCATAAAACTCATCTTACTGCTTCTGATTCAGGTCAGGCTTATAAAAAACTATCGCTCCTCCCGCCATATTGTGGAAGCCGCGTCTTCTATCATTAAAAACAATACGAAGCGGTGCCAATCAAAAAGCATTTCTTCTGAAAACTCTCAGGGATCTAAGGCAAGTTAATCTTGTCACTATAAGAATTTGCATCATTAATTTATCGCTACAGGCTTAACTTTTTCCTGTTTCAACCAGTTTAGATTACTGTCAAGGAATGTCATAACGAGGAGGCGCAGTGTGCATTTGTCATTGACAAAATAATTGAAATCACTAATGATGGCTCAACACCTTGTTGTTCCCATGGAGATATTGCCATCCTTTATAGGAGGCAGGTCAGTCCTTTTCTTTTCCGTAGTGTCATGTTGTCAAAATGTCTTAAAAACTCAACATATTTACTTATGTGTTAGTAAACGACGAATGTACTGATATTCAGGTGTCAGGCAAAGTCTTCCAAACTGCGTTCCGCCAGAGAAAAATACCATTCAACGTTCATGGTGTTGCTTTCTATAGAAAAAAGGTAGATTGCCTCATAAGTAGCTCATTTGTTTAACTGTTGAATGATTTCCATGTTTCTCAATGCTTGACATTGACAGTTCTTCCGTATAATTATCTTAGCTCCATCTAAAATACATAAAAATCATTATTTCTTTTCATGCTAGGTTGTCCGAATAATTTTGGCTATGCTAAGAACAACATTTTCCGAATGCGATGATGCTTCTTATCGGCGAGTGTTTAAGGCATTACTTCCTTTTGAGAAAGAGGAAAAGATAAGGGTTTGTACCTCATTTTCTCTCGTTTTTTTGTTTGCATGATTACAGCTTTAGCTATCAGGGCATATTTGTAATTCGTTTATTACCACCGTCTGCAGGTTATAGAACATATTGACAAAATCTCCACTACTAGGAAATGCAGCTACATTTCAGCGGCGACTGATATCTTCAGTGCCAAGATTTCTGGTACCTTCAAGAGGTATTGCTTGATGAAATTCATTGAACTGCTTGAGTCTTAATTCCGAATTGAGAATGTCATCTGCTTCTAGGCTTTTTAACTCGGACATAAATACAAGTTTTCTCATATAAATATGTCTGCTTCTATTTCATGATGCATAGTAGAGTGATAGATATAGGTCATTTTGCCACCCAGATGTAGGTGCATCGTGTGTGTATGTATATCTTCTTATGAGTATATAGTATATACAGATTCTATGAATGGGATGCTGTAAATTATTTCCCCTCTCAATCTTGTTATTTTAATTCATGTCTCCTGTAAAGCTTCTTAGATTCGTTTATATTAACAACAGGAACCAGCTTACCCAGGGACGCAAAGTGTTGCAAACTCTTGACATGGTAGCAAAGCTGGTTGATAGGGTAAGATGACTGTTTCTTGATCCTTGAAATACTATGACTGCATTTATCATTAGTTGAAACGACCATGCTTACTTCGACTTACCACTGCTAATCTCTTACATCTGAATGATTTGCAGGAACAATCACTTTCAGCTGTAGTAACATGCATGGCAAATATGATACCGCAGGTAATTAGTTTTCCTGCTTTGAGTGATGAAATGCTTATAGCTATTGCCATAGACTGTCATTCCGGAGTTATATATATATAAAAACATGCAGATTTTGGAAAGCTTTTTTTGCTAAGCAAAACAGATATAGAAATGCTCTTGATATCCTGCCAATAATAGACTGTATGCGATGTTGAAATAAAAAATGGACTGTATGCTTGACAGTCAAATGTTTGTTCTTGAACGTGTGGAGCGATCGTGATTATAGGCTTAAGGTATAACTTTCACTGAAAAATAGTTTATGAACATGTCAACTTTGCTTTGAAGATTGACTGTGTCTTTCCTTGCAAACTCTCTGTGTAATATATTACCCATTTCTTTTCTTTATCACGCATACCTGCTCATGTTTTTTCAACTTCTAGAAATACCTTCTTGAGCAACGAGCAGTTGTGGATAATGATGGAGGAAAACTGCTTAATGAAGACAACGATCTTAGATCTGTACGTGGCTTTTGCTCTTCAAAAACTTGGATAATCAATTTTTCCCTATGTAAGTTTTTAAAATATTATTGGGGAATGATTTCCTGTTTTGCAGGTACTCCAGTACTTAATGGATGACGTAGCTGAGTTTCTTTCCACTCATTGCACTACAACTGGAGGAGAAGTAGATGAAATCAAAGAAAAGAAAGGCTGCAATCAACTTAATTCATTTATCAACTATATCTCCGAGCGCGAAACTGAAAACTTTCGTTCAAGAAGACATGACAATGAAAATTCTGTCACATTGACCACCATTCATCAGGTGTTTGTCATCCACTCGAGCAGTCCACGATTTGGTGTCCATTTTGCTTCTTGAGTTAGCTGCTTCAGGTAGTAATGGAATTATTGGCTAATATCTCTTGTACGTTTTTTTGCAGTCTAAAGGTTTGGAATGGGACATAGTTTTCATAGTCAAGGTATATATCATCCTCTTTTGATTTGTTGGCTGGGTTAGCAGTTTTTTGCTATAGAATCAATGAAAAAAACAAAAAAGAATTTGTTGGTTCCAGTTTGAATCAAAGTTTTGCTGAACAGGCTAATGAAAACGAGATTCCCTTATTACATGAATCTAACGGCACTGCATCGGAGGGCGGAACATCACTTGAGGTATCAATCTTCGCTCTCATGATGTTTTTCATTAACTCTCTATCCACTCCCAACCTCTGCAATACGAATATAGCACGTATTGGTTGTTTAAATTGTAGGAGGAACGTCGCCTTCTGTATGTTGCCATGACTCGTGCTCGCAAGAAACTATTTTTCTTGTACGTCACAGTGGATTCGAATTGGCAGGTTAGTACTGCACATGGTTTGTGAATTTGTCCTCTCAAACATTGTCTCTGACTAATGACCTTCCATTTAGGTGCTCCAACCCTCACGATTTCTTAAAGAAATTCCGGGCCATCTTCTACAGGTTCAGGTCTTCTGTCTGTTTGCAATTTTATGCATAGAACTCTCAAATACATTGTATGTCTATGGCCAAGCGTTTTATTCTTTGTGGTAGTTTTGATCTCAGTTTCCCTAGTCAGACAATAGCCAAACAACCAACGTAGCTTTGCGGGTCTTGACTTTTGTCTGGTTTTGTAGGGAGACTTGAGCATAAATGACTGCAGAAGAGTTCATCAAAACTTTCCAAACAAAACTGAGCAGAGCGTCTCCAATTTTGAAATAGAAATAAAACATGAGGAAAATCAACCAACAGACAATGATATGATGAAAATTCCAGTAGATGATGCCTCCGAGGAGTCAATAGAAGCGGCATATGTACTCAATGGGAACAACTTTCTTAAGAGGTTACATGCTTAAAACCACCATAACTATCTAATTTGGCACTCTTTGGTCTGGTCATCATTCAAAGGTCTATAAGTTTTATCCTCAACAGGTTTGATGTGGAGGTTAGATCAGTTGTCTCTCACTTATTTCACAACTGGGCTAAGAAACAAGCATTCCAGGAGCCAAAGAGGCTGATTGACAAGGTGATTATCGCATAATCTGCAACAGTTCTCGATCAATTAATGTGAATCTGTAGAATATTTCTCACATCCTTGAAATTTAAATTAAACAGCCAAGCAAAAATTATGAACAGATTAGTATTATGAATCAGATTAGTTTCTTCGTAGTATTATTCCTCGTCACTCCCATCATATCCTTCCCTTCAACCAGTTCTTTAAATTTTGATGCTGAAGCATTCTCTCTTCTTAGTGTACCTTTCATGTCAACGTTTGTTTGTACATGCAGGTTAGGTTTGTGATTGGTGAACGTTTGGCCATCAAGAAGAACAAACACAAGGTTTGTTGACACAGTTGTTTTTGTATTTGGTTGCTGTAAGTTTATTTATGAAGCTTCATGGTTAAAGCCTACTAAGCCATAGAATCACAGTGTGTTGCAATATGCTTTGGTGACCGACTGACTGGATGCTGCACTATTTTTTTAGGATGTCTTACGAGCACTTAAATCATCGTTGGCTTCTGAAGAAGCGTTCCAATATGCAGAACATGTAAGCATGTTATTTGAAAAACAGTCACACACTAGTGAATGGGAACTGAGATTGTGGTGCTCATGTTCCTGTGTACATGTCAGGTACTTAGGTGGGAACAACTTCCTGCAGACACACGGGCTCATATAGTGCGTGAGAAACGGGTAATATGTATATCTGTTTTGAGAAAGCAAGAAGTTGTTAGTCAATTCGCTCTATAAACTTGGAAAAATTTCGGTTTTCAGGAGCATTTCCAAAAACTGAGAATTGAAAACTCAATGAGCACTTCTGAGGCAACGCCTAAACAGGTAAAAACTATCGTATTATTGATCCAACGATTGTATAATACTTAAGCTGGCCAACCGAAAATTAGAAATTGATAGATTTGTTTTGTTTATGTTCTTGCAATGGCAGATCGCATTTCTACAGAGTCTAGGATGCACGGTCGTCCCAACATCACGTCTCCATGCCTCACGTTTGATCGAACAGTACAAATCACTGTGAGATTCTTGATGTAAATATATAGACTCAATGCACGTTCATAAGGAGAAAAAACAAAGGAGTCTGGAAATTATATCAATTTCCTGTTGGAAGCTTCATGCGATTATTGTCAGTTTAAAGAAAGGAAGAAGTGATTTTCGGTCGTATAATATATATGCGTATCCTAAAAGTCAGAACAAACAGAACGGCTGATGATATTAAACACAACGGTCGAAAAGCTTTCTAGGAGGAGACGTACCTCTCGCTAAGTATCCTACATCCTTTAAAGCCCAAAGCGCGTCCTGGCGCATGGCAAGTTCCGGATGCGCACGCCTATGTGCGCCTTGTTCGGGGGCATGATTCGGTGAGACAAGCGACTCTTGGGGTTCAGGTGGCAAAAGACTCTTCGAAACTTGCGTTTTGGTTACATTTGGCAAGGAGATAAAAAACAAAAGCTTGAAGGAGTCCAACAGTCGCATCGCCAAGCTCCTCTCATCTCCATCTCCGTGATTGTTCCTCTCTTCTCCTCTTACAATAACACCACCTCTATCTTCGTGACTGTTTTTCTCTTCTCCTCTCATCATTGTTCCTCTCTTCTCCTCTCACCGGCGTCGTCAACACCACCTCCATGTTTGTTCCTTTCTTTTCCTCTCATTAGCGTCATGTCTGATTCGGCCATTCAATTCAAGGGAACATCTGAATTAGATCCGGCAAGAAAATATGAAACGCCAAAACCTAGTAATAAAAACAATTGGGACTAAAGGGACTAAGAGAGGAGCTTATCGTCTAAAACAGCACTTGGTTGGAGATTTCAAAAAGTGACTGAATGACCCAAGTTGTCCAGAGCATGTGAGAAAGGAAAGGAAATAAAGTAATTCAAGCTTAAAAAGGCAGAAGCAAAAGATGATGCCACACATCAAAAAAATTGATGATTATGATGAGGAAGAGACAGATTGTGAGATTTTGAACTCAAAGGAAGGTTATCCTCCTAAAGAGCCAAGACACATATATTCGATAGACATGTTGTCACTTCCACTTATGAAGATGTATTGAAAGAAATAAAGGAGAGAAAATGAGTTTTTGGGGCTTGTGATAAAGAATTAATGGACAAAGCTTGTAGATGTATTGCTAGGTAGTTTTATGATGTTGGCATTGCGGTAACTATGATAGTTTTGGAGAGATGATTGAATTAATTGGACAATATGGTTTCAGATAAAAGTCTCCAAATATGCATATGCTAATTTGTCTCTTTAAGAAAGAAGTAGATGATATTCATACACAAATGGTGGAGCACAAGAAAGAATGTCTGAAAGTTGCTCATTTTTTTCCTGATGGATGACATGATTCGGTTGCCCGATAAACTTACTTGTTAACTCTCCAAATGTTTCGTTCTTCATGAAATGCATAGATGTTCTTTGCTGTGAACATCGAAAACTTTCGTTTTACTTCTTTAATCATATTTCTTCGGTCGACCGTTCTTTGTTTTGCTACTTGTTGGATTTCTTCGAAGAGGGTTTTTTTCTTTCCATTTATGTTTTGCTGCCTGAGAACATTGGAGATGACGATTTGCAGCTCCCCCTTCTGAGATTCAGGTGAGATCAGCTGGCAGAATCGAACCAATTACTGAGTGATCTTCTTATCCCATAAATTTTATCAGTTTTAAGTTGGGACATTCAGTAAAGACATATAGACGATATAACGTAATCCAGCATTTGAGTTCGATTCTACCACTTTGCTTTGGCTTTTCTGCTCCAAATTTGTCCTAATACCAAAAACTGCTCCATAAAGGTGAATTGGTCAAAATCAAAAGAATACATTTGGTTAGATATTGAGATATTCTCTAATTTATATGGTATGGTAGTGGTACCAGAAAAAACTTCGCTTTTAACAAGCATTGCTCTGCAAATTTCCTTCGGTAACACTCAAAACGCATGGTACTTGCAACGTTTTCATTGAATAAATCGTAAGACAACAAATCCGAATATTGGTTTTGCGATTTGGCTCGAAGACCTCAAAAATATGGCTATTGCGGCTCTGATTTGGATTTAAAGTGTCACACCTTATGGCTGTTTTTGTACCACTAAAAAAAAGTAGCACACCATTTATATAAGCATATGATGCATTATAGTA
Organism: Pseudoturritis turrita; assembly: GCA_900406555.1. Classification (NCBI taxonomy): domain Eukaryota; kingdom Viridiplantae; phylum Streptophyta; class Magnoliopsida; order Brassicales; family Brassicaceae; genus Pseudoturritis; species Pseudoturritis turrita. Next base: position 678,095 of record OVBL01000484.1, read on the forward strand.
ATACCACATGACCAAGACATGACACGAATGTGATCTACAGAGTATTGTATTTTCATGAGATACCTCGCTTCTTTTATGTGCTTGAGGGACTCGCTACTGGCTTAGCCATAGCATCGGATTGGATCATTGCAACCTTTCTCAGCAGATTGTCTGAGACCCATGCGACCGCCTTTTGCCAGGTATTGCTGGTGGTAATTTTCTGCTCTGTAGAATTTCTTGGCGGGAAGTATCTCCGTCACAATCATCTTGTTTAAGATCTTCTGCTGTTTCTCCACCGCTTCACGAGCCAATCGCTCTTGCTCGTCTGTGTAGTAGTATATACCTGATCGATACTGCGTTCCCACATCATTCCCCTACTCATTCAATCAACAACTCACACAAATGTCAGTATGAGGTGTAAAGGACCGCAACAACAACATCCTCAAGTTGTATAAAAACATGTTCTCAGGATAAAGAGCAGATTCAAGCCTAAACCGAGAAGAAAAGAAGACGAGAAGAAGCATATCGGAAATGGCAATATGACTTCCACATAATCCAACATGACAAAGAGCAGATTCTGCTTTAGCTCTAACATCGTATAACAAGTCTTGACAGAGCAAAAACAAGCTAACCCTACCAAATCCGGAAACATGTAGAGCTCTCTATTACTAATTGGGAAGGTAATTGAAATGGAGATGCGATCAAGCTAGATTTTTCGGGAGAAAGCAGTGACCTGGCGATTCAAGGTGGTGGGATCATGGCGATTCCAGAAGACATCGAGCAAGCTCTCGAAGCTGCACTCTTTGGGGTCGTACTGAACCCTAACAACCTCGTTGTGTCCGGTCGTGCCCGTACAGACATCCTCGTAAGTCGGATTGTGGAGGAGGCCATGGCTATACCCAACCTCGGTCTTGGTCACGCCAGGAACCCTCTGGTAAGCCAGCTCCACTCCCCAGAAGCAACCGGCGCCGAATTGCGCGAACTGCTGACCTGGAGACGGAACATCATCGTCGGGTCCTTGGGCGATTGCGGCGGAAGATGGGTCTTGTTGGGGGCGAGACCCGAAGCCGAGCCTGTTGAGGAGATTGTTCATTGGGGGTTTGTAGACGGAGATGGGTCGAGAAATTTGGGGGAAAGGGCAAATGGGTTTGGCTCTGGATAGAGGGAGTGCGCCTTTAGAGAGAGACCGGAGAGATTTAGAGAGAGAAGCGGCGGAGATGAGCGGAGGAGGGGCGACGAGGGCCAGCATTATCGAAGAGAAGGGAGATGAGTGACGTGGGGGAGATGGGAACTTTACAGCTCCATTTATGTACCGTCTTATAATTAACTAGGTGGTTCCGTGCATTGCGCGAAAAAATAAATACATTAGTATATTAATAAAATTAAAATATAAATTTTTTGATTATCTATTCATTTTTCAAAAATACATATTTAAATTAAAAAAATTAAACACGACATTTTCGTGTATCAAATACTACGGAGAAAGATTTGAGAATCATAAAAATCAACTTAACCGATCTTATCTCGTATAATGATATATAACATATAACTTCTTCCATATTTATACGTAGTTACAAATAATATGGATCTAATTGACTAAAAAAAAGAGATTGGAAATATAGATATATAATTTTTGCGTAAACACCATATTTTAGAATAAAAATACTAAAATATAATTAAAAAATAAAATAGAAATGGATAATTTATAAATAGAACTAACGAAAATTTTCAATTCTATAAAATAACTAAAAACTCAAAATCTTAAAGACTTTAAGATATTTTCTTATAAACCACATTCATTTTCTTCCATTCAAAACCACTCGTTAAAATAATACAATCCTATATATATTAATTAAGGAGACATTCACAAAAAAAAAAAAATAGCTGTCGTTCAAAGAGTATTTTAGGGGATATGTCATTTAATTTAACCAATCAGAACATTTCAATTAAAACTATATACCATGGTGGAAATCTCTACATATTCTCATTAATTTTATAACATAAGCTCATTAATACATGTTTTACAAATTTAAACCCAACTAAATGTAATATTTTAGACTTACCATATCATATATTTTTAATTTTTTCTGATATATTAACAAACTTTTTATTCTTATATTTATAACAATATTATATATTGTTTATATATTGTGTATATATGTATTTAGATTAATATACTATACAAATATTTTTATTATGATGTAGTCTATTATACATATTTAATCACACTTGTATATATTTATACAATTCATTATTGGAATACATATATATATATATATATATTTTCATTTGTTATGTCCCACAAATTCATATAAATCTAAAATTTATCTGATTTATCGCATGCTCTATAATTTACACGAATAATGAAGATCAATTTTACACTTGAAAGATATTGAAATAAATAACATTTGCATATGTTTTGATCAATTTTACACATAATATATTAAAAATAATGACATTAACAGATTCTTGATCAAAAGTATTCAACTTTATTATATTTATGCACAATACATATCATTTTTGTACGTTTATAAATGTTAGAATTTATATGTTTGGTCATACACGTTTAAATATTAAAATTTATATATATTAAAATGATTAGTCAACCTATTTAATCACTTAAGTATGAATCGTGTTAAATTTTGTATGGACGGATTTAAAGAATCGTTAGGACATTTATAAAAAAAATCTAAAGTGTATTATTTTAAAATGTATATCTTTTGTTGTAAACAAAATTCACAATTAAATTAATGTTTTATGTTCGCAATCGACGAATGTCTGTGTTGTCCCAAAATGATTCACACCAACTTATAGAGTTCAAAAATAATTTATTAACAATTTATTAAAAATAATCATTCACACCAAAATGATTCCTAGGAAAATGATGCCATTTATACCATTTTGAATTTATTATTCAATTTTTAATTTTTAGATCTAATTTTTAAAATCAGTATTATAATTTTATAAGTAATTGTTATTTTTATATATAAGATTAAAAAAAAAAAATTGAAGATAACCAATTTCATTATTTTTGATATTTTAAGTTTTTTTTTTCTTATCATTATTATCCTTTTTTCCAGTGCCCACATTTATTATCTTTACTCAACGCAAATATTTGTATTTATTTATATTTTTATTAATATTTTTTTGAAGAGAACATTATAAAATTATTTATTAACATTGTAACATCAATTTATTTTTTTAAAAATAAGGGGTACTAAACCCTAACATGGAAGTCTAAACCCTTATAAATGCACGTAAACATTGAAAATAATTCATAGATCCTAAATCCTAAATTCTAGCATCAAATCTTAAATCAAAATACAAACACGTATAAATTGATTTTTTATAGTAATCATATGCCATCAAATTCTTTGATAAGGGATGTTAAACCCAAGTATGAACGGCTAAACCCTAACAATGCACACAATCATTGGAAATTATACATAGACTCATTTGATGGTTTACAGAAAATACATAGGCTAGGATTCAATTCCTCGATTCATCATGATCCTCTATCAGCAATAAAATCTCCACATTATATCATTTCATAGAACAATTCGATCGATGAGTTTTAATTTGATTTTTTTTGTTCTTGTTTTTACATAAAGTATTTGAAACACATGAGCTTATTGTTCGGATTTAGGTAATAAGAATTTATATATATATATATATATATATATATGTTTTGTCTTTTCTTTCGGTGGAGCGTTTGGTGTTCCCTCTTTAACGCTAATTGTTTGGATCAGATTTTGGGTCTTCCGTACGGAGTCGTAGATTTCTTGCATACAACCTTAGAGTGTCCTATGGGAATAGTCAGAGAGCTCCTGGTACGTTGGACTTCCGTCCTCTTGGGGGATGAGAGGTGCGTCCGCCTAAGTTGCTGTCTCTAGTGAGATATTCACGATGATTCTCTGGAGATACGTTGGACCATATATAAGTAATATCGTCAGGAAGATCTTCGGAATGATGAGAAGGGGTTTCCCTCTTAAAGACTCTCTGACGCCCAAGTCAGGCTACCACTGGAGAGTAAATTGATTCAAGAGGTGAGTGTGTTAATGAAATACATTAGTATGTTAATGAAATTAAAACATAAATTTTTTGATTATCTATTCATTTTTAAAAAATACATATTTAAATAAAACAAATCGAACACGACATTATCGTGTATCGAATACTACAAAAAAAAATTTAGAATCATAAAAATCAACTTAACTGGACACCTTATCTTGTATAATGATATATAACATATAACATTTTCATATTTATACGTAGTTACAAATAATATGGATCTAATTGACTAATAAAAGAGATTGGAAATATAGATATATAACTTTTACGTAAACACCATATTTTATAATAAAAATACTAAAATATAACTAACAAAATCAAAATAGAAATACATAATTTATAAACAGAACTAACAAAAATCTCAATTCCATAAAATAACTAAAAACTCAAAATTCTAGAGATTTAAATATTTTGATATAAACCACATTCAGTTTCTTCATTCAAAACCACTCGTTTAAAAAATAAAATTATAGCATTTTAAAATGTTAAATTTGGTATGGACGGATTAAAAAAATCGTTGGGATGTTTATTAAAAAAAAATATAAAGTATATTATTTTAAAATGTATATCTTTTATTGTAAAAAAATTCACAATTAAATGAATATTTTATGTTCGCATCGATGAATGTTATGTGTTGTCCCAAAATGATTCACACCAACTTATAGAGTTCAAAAACAATTTATTAAAAATAACCATACACACCAAAATGAGTCTTAGGAAAATGATGCCACTTATACCATTTTGAATTTATTATTCATTTTTTTAACTTTTAGATCTAATTTAAGAAATCAACACTCTAATTTTATAAGTAATTTTTATTTTGTATATAAGATAAAAAAAAATCATTTTGAAGATATCCAATTTCATTATTTTGATATTTTAAATTTTTTTCTTTTATCATTGTTATCCTTTTTCAGTGCACATATTTATTATCTTTAGTCACCGCAAATGTTTGTATTTATTTATATTTTTTACTAATATATTTTTAAGAGAACATTAGAAAATTATTCATTAACATTATACCATCAATTTATTTTTCAAAAAATAAGAGGTGCCAAACCCTATTTCGGGAGCCTAAATCCTTACAAATGCACGTAAACATTGAAAATAATACAAAGATCCTAAATCCTAAACTCTAGCATCAAATATTAAATCCAAATACAAACACGTATAAATTGATTTTTTTTAGTAATCGTATGCCATCAAAATGTTTGATTAGAGATGTTAAACCCCACCATGAACGTCTAAACTCTAACCATGCACACAATCATTGAAAATTATACATAAACTCATTTGATGGTTTACAGAAAATGCATAGGCTAGATGTAAAGGATTCAAGTCCTCGATTCATCGTGACCCACTATTAGTAATAAAATCTCTACATTATATCATTTCATAGAACAATTTGATCGATGGGTTTTAATTTGATTTTTGTTCTTTTTTCTACATAAAATATTTGAAACACATGAGCTTACTGTTCGAATTTAAACAATAAGAATTTTTTTTGTTTTAAATAATATGTTTTGTCTTTTCTTTCGAAGAATAATTCATAGTTCCGTTTGTTTGGGTTTTAGTGTTTATTTTATCTGAACTATGAATTATTCTTCAAAACAGACATAATCCGAACAAACCTCTTCATCGAATAAAAAACTCACAAAAAGAGGAAACCTTGTTAAACACGAAAAAAGAGTATATGTTCATGTAACAAATTTCTTTCAAAATAAAGGGTAAAAATATTATAAGGAGATATCTTGTTGAAGAGGCAAAACCTAAAAGAAGAAGTAGGATTAGATAACAAACTCCTTTCATCGAAAAACGAAAATATGTAGAGATAATATTATTAGAAAATTACCTTATAAAAAAGGTCAAATTCTGGAAAAAAAGAAAAAGAAATAAGAATCATTACAATAGCAAGAAGAAGAAAATGAATAGATCAAATAACTAACAAAAAACACAATTACTAAAAATGTATGTCATTACAGATTCAAGACATGTAAACAAATTAATATTATTTTAAAATTTTAAAATAAATATTAGAACAAAAGTACATACCAAATTTAATAATAATAAATAAGATTTATAATAAAAAAAATTTTGTTAGAAATAAATAACTGATTATTGTTAGAAATAATATAATACATAAAATACAGACTATAGTTACTTTGAAATTAACAAAAATGTTACAACCTATAAAACGAATACAACGATAATAATTAAAACAATAAGAAGACGAATATAAGATAAAAAGAATACAAGCTGTATAATAGAGAACAAAACACATAAATTTAAGAATAAATAAGAACAAATTATACCTCACAGAAGAGTTTAAAACCTATAAAAAAGAATAAAACGATAATCATGAGTAAAAAATAAATAACGATTTCACGATATAATAGTATAATAGATAACAAAACACATATACATAAACAACAAATATAAGAACGAATTATACCTCTAAAAAGAGGTTATAACCTATAAAACGAATAGAACGATAATTAGTAGAAAAATAAAAAGAAATAAACGAATAAACAACAAAACTAACAACATGCGCAGTGTATTATTCGTATAAATTATAGAACATATTATATTATTGATATTCAAAGTTGGCTACCATCATAAACGATAACTATAATATAACAACAGTTGTTTTAGTAAGAAGAAGTTATGATATATAGATTAAATAAAGAAGTATTAAAATAACAATTAGAAACACATAATGAAACTTTAAAGATTTCAAGATTAATAATAACCCAAGGACGAAGATAATATTTGAATTACGATCAAATTGATGAGACTTATAAATCAGAAAGCATATAAATTACGATCAAATTGATGAGACTTATAAATCAGAAAGCATATATTAATACCAATATCAACAACGATAATTAGGCCAGAAGTCAATAACTTACAGAATAACACTATATAGGGTTTCAATTTTCAACACAAACCTTTGCTTAGAAAATGAAACATCTAATAGCATGATATTTATAAGAAGATATAGAGACAACCTAGGGTTTTTTTAAAGTCCACACATATATGGGTGAAGATAACAAAAAAAATCGAAAGCCAAAAGCCCAATATAAAGCTTTAGTTACGAAAAATCTAGAAAACATTAAAATATTAACGTACAAATGAAAATAATAGGGCAAATTCTATATGGTGCAAAACTCTGTTGATATTTTAATAATCATTGTAATATAATAAAAAAAAATATTAACGTACGAATGAAAAATAATAGGGCAAATTATATATAGTGCAAAACTCCGATGATATTTTAATAATCATTGTAATATAATGAAAATATAAATCAATAAAATATAATGAAAAAATAAATCAATAAAACAAGTATCAAAATACGTCAACTATGAAACAAAAAGATAGAAATCCATTATTACGTAGGTTTCCTAACTTTGAATATCAATAATATAATGAGTATTGTACATATCACGAGTTAATTATATGGGCCAAGATTAAAAGAAAAATCGAAATCCAGAAGCCCAATTTAGACAATGGCAGTATATGTAATTAAAACGATTTATTAATGGCATAAGGGTAAAAATAGGTCTGAAAACGATTCTGGAACCGCCACGTAGGATTTCGCACTTACTAAATAATAGTATGATTACAAAGTGATTATCCGCGGGGGGATTATTATTAAAAAATTAATTTGGTTTTTTTTTTGTCACCAACAAAATAATAATTTAGTTTTAGATATATAATATATAGTAAAAATTGTATTTTAATTTAACCCAAAAAGTTAATAGTATATTTTGGTGAGTTTTTACCAAATCACTTTTTGGACCCACTTTTTCATTAAGTGTCTTTGGTTTAAGTGAAAGGGAGCTTTGATTGTATTTTTCAGGTTATTATTTAGGATAAGGTGTTTATTGAGATTCAACGGTGCAAAGTTTTCTAAGATTCTTAGTCTGATTTCATTTTTCAAAAGAGGGTTTTTGTGAAGCGATTCAAGATTTGTGGGAAAAAAGGTTTGTTTGGAAGATCGAGGATTTCAAAAGTATTCTGTTTACTCTGGTTAAGGGTTTCATCGAGGTTCAACTGAGCAAAGGTCTTTAGGGCCTTTAATCTAAAATCAATTTTCAAAAGAAGGTGTTTGGGGGAAGTGATTCAAGATTTGTGGAAAGAAAAGGCTGTTTTGGAAGACTAAGAAGTACAAGAGCCGAGTATGTCTACAAATCTGGATAAAGCAATGATGGTGATGTGTTTAAAAGAAGTAGACGAACCATTCAATCTTTCGGATTTACTAGAGTATTGTTCAAGCGAACATAATATTTTGAGCTTAATGGGTAGGATTCTAAACCCAGACTGTCAAAAGGTATCAGATATAATTCTTGATATGCCAAGGAAATGACAAATCTATGAGCGGGTACGAGGGGTTGCGTTATCAAAGGAGAAATTTTAGTTCATATTTAAGTATGAACATGATCTTGAATAAGTGTTGAAGAAAGGAGTACATACCTACGATCACTGGGTTGTGGTGATGGAACGATGGGTTGCTAATCCTCCACCCGATTACTTGCAACACATTCCGGTTTGGGTACAACTGCGAAATATTCCGGTAAACCACTACACACTGATATCGATTACTGCCTTAGGAGAGTTTGCAGGGCAAGTGAGGGAGGTGGCTTTTGATCCTGAGAAGAGTCAGAACAAAGACTATGTTAGAGTCAAGGTCATGTTCGATGTTTCAAAACCAGTAATAAGATCAAAAGTAGTGAATCTCCCATATGGTGAGGTTACTACAGTAATGTATGATTATGAAAGAGTCCAGAAGATGTGCTATACTTGCCAACGTCTCACTCATGAACAAGAAAAATGTACAATTTACTTAAAGATGGTACAAGAGAAGAAAGGAGAAGGATCACAACAAGTAAAACATGTGCTAAAAGTTCCAAAACTTGTTCTTGCTAGTTCGGACCCACTTTTGGTGTTCTAGAGGAGGATCAAGTTGGTGTAAATCCGATAACAGGAAGACCAAGAATAGCACCTGATGTTTTGGAAGGAATGCGACAATATCTCATGGTATCAAATGGTCCAGAAAGAATCATAAGAGAAGAAAGAGTGAAGACTTCAGTCAAGGCAGTGGAAAAGGATTTGATAGCTCAAAAAACCATTTTACGATTAGAGCCTCCCCTTATAGTGACCCATGATTTGGATAAAGGAAAAGGGTTGGTTTTTTATTTTGAGAAATAAAGCCTGCTGAAAAAAAGAGGATCTGCGGAAAGAGAAGATTCAGAAACTACTAGATGCAGCAATCAATGAAGGTTTAACTATGTCTAGAAAGTCCTGGATGGAGGCCGCTCAATCTGAAAGCAAGGCTGAAAACTTTAGTAAGGACTATCCCTTTGATCAAGATTTTTCAACGGTTTATAGGATTGGCTTATCTGAAGCTAGTCTTTGCGGGACAAAACTGACTAAGGCTAAACCAAGGAAAAGACCTACCAAAAGCTAAAGGAAGCAAAGAAAAAAGAAAAGATGTTCAAGAGATAGAAAGTTCAGATCAGTGTGGTAGGGAAGCCAAAACAGCGATGGTCCCAAAGGAGGGACCGTCAAATATTTAATGAGTCTATTGTGTTAGAATTGTCAAGGTTTAGGAGGTTATGATGACTTGACAATTTCTAGGCTTGGGGAAATGAGAAAAGAGTTTTTCCCTGATGTTTTGTTTTTAATGGAAACTATGAATAAAATGAACTTTCTGGTAGATCTTCAAGAATGGCTAGGGTAAGATAGGGTGTTCACAGTTGATCCCATAGAAAAAAAGTGGGGGACTAACCTTATTCTGGAATAGTAGTGTTAATATAGATATGTTTTATGTAGATAAGCACTTGTTAAATATAGGAGTGGGGTTGGAAAGTGTTAGTTTCTTTTTAACATGTGTGTATGGTGATCCAGTCACTAAAGGTAGAGTTGTTGTCTGGGAAAGGTTGACAAGAATAGAGATCCAAAGAAGAGAAAATTGGTGTCTAATGGGTGATTTTAATGACATCCAACACAGTGGAGAAAAATTGGGTGGCCCTAGAAGAAGTGATGAGAACTGCGTTCTTTTTTGTGATATGCTACGAGACGGTCAGATGGTGGAACTTCCCAATTCTGGAAATAGCTTCACAGAGGGGGAAGAAGGCATATTTTGTGGATTCAGTGTAAGCCAGACATGAGCTTTGGGAATAAAGAGTGGTTCAAGTTATTTCTAGCCTCAAATCAATCATTCCTTGAGAAAAGAGGGTCCAACCACATACCTGTGTTGGTAAGACTTCTATCCTCAGCTGAAACTTATAAAGGAAATTTCAGGTTTGATAGGAGGTTTTTGGACAAACCAAATGTAAAGGGGGCTATTCTCAGTGCTTGGAATCAAGGTGGTGGTGTTTGAGAAAGGTTAAAAAAGTGTAGAAAGGCCTTAAGAAAGTGGAAAAGGGTTAACAATCTAAATTCAAAAAAAAAGATCAGCCAAATTCAGGTGGCACTGGAGATAGAACAATCTGCTATGCAATCTTCACTGCAAAGCATGATATCTCTGAAAAAAAGAACTAGTCATGGCTTATAGAGAGGAAGAATATTTTTGGAAAAAAAAGCAGAGAAAAGTGGCTACAAGAAGGTGATCAAAACACCAAATTCTTCCATGAATCGGTTAAGGCTAACAGGACAAGGATCTATGAAAATGGGAAAATGCATAATCTGAGGCATCTAAAGGTAAAGTGGCTACTAAATATTTTGTGGAGCACTTTAAATCTACTAATCCATATGATTTTACAAGTTTGTTCCAAGGCTTTCAATCAAAGGTTACTAGAGCAATGAATAATCAGATGACCAGAAGAGTGACCAGAGAAGAAATAAAAGAAGTTGTTTTCTCGATCAAAGCTTCTAGTGCCCCTGGAGCAGATGGGATGACTGGTCTTTTTTATCAAAAATATTGGGAAGTAGTATGAGACCAGGTGGTTGCTGAAGCCCAACTATTTTTTAGGGAATGAATTTTAGCAGTGGAATGGAATTATACACAGTTGTGTCTAATACCAAAAATAGCTAAACCTGTGAAGATGTCAGACCTCAGACCGATTAGCCTGTGTTCAGTGATGTACAAAATCATCTCAAATATCTTGGTGAGGAGAATTAAGCCTTTTTATCCAGCATCGTGTCTCCTAATCAGTATGCTTTTGTATCAGATAGACTGATTTCAGATAACATCCTAATAGCACATGAGATTCTCAACGGCCTGAGGACTCATCCATCCATTTCAAAGGAGTATACGACAATCAAGTCCGGTATGTCCAAAGCATATGACATAGTGGAATGAAGTTACATTAGAGCTTTGTTATCAGCTTTGGGTTCCAATCAGTTATGGATTCAATGGGTGATGGCTTGTGTATCTTCAGTGTCCTTCTCAGTTTTAGTAAACAATCAAGAGCATGGCTTGATCATCCCAGAAAGAGGCATAAGGCAAGGAGATCCACTCTCTCCTATCCTTTTTATCTTATGCAGAAAAGGACTCTCTCATTCGTTGAACAAAGCTGAGCATCAAGGTATAATAAGTGGGATCAGATTCTCTGAAAATGGACCAGCTATTCACCATCTCTTGTTTGCCGATGACGGCTTGTTTACGTACAAGGCTAATCAGGAGCAATGTAAGGCTTTAGTCCAGATTTTAAAAGAGTATGAAAAGGCAACAAGTCATGCAGTCAATCTCAATAAATATGCAATTTCTTTTGGTGAAAATGTGGATCAGATAGGGAGGATTAGGATAAAAGAACTTACTGGAATTTTAGGTGAAGGAGGAACTGGAAACTACCTAGGTTTGCCTGAATATTTTAGTGGATCTAAGATAGATCTTTTAACCTATATTCAGGATAGGTTAAAGACTCGTTTAAATGGGTGGTTTGCAAGAACATTATCTCAGGGTGGCAAAGAGGTTTTGTTGAAAGCAGTGGCATTGGCTATGCCTATTTTTGCCATGTCCTGTTTTAAATTGCCTAAGTATACTTGTGAAAATATCACTAAAGCAATGGCTGATTTTTGGTGGAACTTAGTAGAACACAAAAGAAAGACTCATTGGATGAGCTGGGAGAAGTTATGCCTTTCAAAAGACCAAGGAGGGTTAGGGTTCAGGGACATCCAATGTTTCCATCAAACTCTTTTGGCAAAGCAGGCTTGAAGAGTGCTTCAGAATCCATATTGTTTGTTCTCAAAAGTGATGAAAAGTAGATATTTTGAGCAAGGGGATTTCTTGGAAGCAGTTCCAGGAAAAAGACCTTCATATGCTTGGAGAAGCATCCTTTTTAGTAGAGAACTATTACTACCAGGTTTAAACAAGAAGATAGGAAATGAGAGGAATACAAGAGTATGGACTGAGCAATGCCTTTTTGATGATAGAATGAGAGCTCCTCTGATTAAAAACAACTTCATAGACTTAAACCTCTATGTCAAGGACTCATTGACATTCCTAACATAAAATGGAATGGTACCAGACTGAGAGACCTGTTTTATCCAGAAGACATTACAGGGATCATGAAAAACCAACCAATGGTGTGGAATGATGATTTCTGGATCTGGATGCACAATAAGAGTGGAGATTTCTCGGTGAAATCTGCTTACTGGTTGGCTTGTCAAACAACAAAAGCCAATCTGATATTGGAAGCAGAGATGTTTCCTTCCCTTAATGGCTTAAAAACATAGGTATGGTCCCTACAAATAGCTGGCATGATTGCATCAAGAGGAATGAAAATCGATTCAAGACGCCAAATATGTGGCTTGGAAGGTGATTTCATCAACCATCTTTTATTTACTTGTACTTTGGCAAGACAAGTATGGGCCCTATCAAGGTATCCGAACCCTCTTAATGGTTTTAATGGGGAATCAGTGTGTGGGAACATAAATGGGCTGCTAGCAAATGTGAACAACATGGACATTCCTCTAGAAATCAGAAGAAGCTTCCCATGGATTATGTGGTATATTTGCAAGAATATAAATAGTTTCTGTTTTGAAGGTAATAGTTTGGTGCCTACTGACTCGGTTGAGAAGATATTAGAGGAATCCTCTGGCTGGTTTCAGGCTCAAAATCAAGAGAGAGCTAGCCAAGGGACTGATTTATCTACTGAGGTAAGGATACATATCAAATGGAAGCTACCTCCAGATCTATGGTTAAAATGAAATATAGGAATTGCATGGAGCAAGGAAAAATCACTAGCAGGAGGATCATGGATCCTAAGATACTCTGATGGGACAGTAAAGATGCATAGCAGAAGAGCTTTTGCACATATACATTCAAAGGATGATGTTAATCTAGTGTGTGTGATATGGGCATTGGATTGCATGCAAAGTCATAGGTTGAACATGATAATTTTTGGTTTTTAGACAAAGGAGCTGATCGGAGTGGTTAATAGACCACAAGCTTGGCCATCCCTCATGTATCAAGCTAGTGAATTGTGGCTTAGATTAGGAGCTTTTGCAGATTGGAGTTTATTTTTGGAAGTGGGGAGCTTTCTCATAGCCCAAAGTGTAACAAAAGAGGATATGGTGCAGTCTTATGTAGCCCTGGGACCCCCCAACTTGGCTTCAACATCTTTTGGACAGTGAGAAAGGTACATGTACTACCTGATGGTCTGATCCTTTTTGGTGACCAGTTTTGAATTTGTTGGGTTTGTAATGTTGTTATGGGTTTTGTGTCTTGTATTGCGAATGAGTAAACAAACTTGGACTGATGTTTATAATATGGGTTTTCGTTCAATATAATTCTAGATGACAAAAAATATATATAATATATAGTAAAAATCGAAATGTGTAATAGTTAAATTTTTTAATTTGAATTTGTGATTAATTAGTATATGATCGAATTTGCGATCATTTTATATATTAATGAAATTGTATATTTAGGAGTGTCAAATGAGACTAATCTGTTTCATTGAAATCGTTCTCGATTAAGTTCAAATATTTTGTGTGTTTTGGTAAGCCAGACTGCGAAGGTTAGCTTGTTTATCAATTATCTTATGTATAATTTTAATCCATATTTGTATAATTTTGATCGATCAAGTAGGGTAACAGTCTTTTTTCTTGCATGAGACTCTTTGTATAAAGTGTTGTTTCTTTTTTCTTTGTTTTCATGTTTTTTTTATCAAAGAGGGAAACAGTCTTTTTGCACACGAGTCTCATAAGACACCAAATTTTATCTTTATTTCGCGAATCCCAGGGAAAAGCCAACCTTTTGAATCACATTATAGTATTCCACCAAGTTTTACTAATTTCTGCATCTACAGTGGTTGGAAAACTAAGTCAATCATTTTCTCTCCGATATTTTAGCACATATATAAAAATATGACAATGAAAACAAGAACGCATGAAGTCTAAAAAGAAGTAAGGGTTAAGGTGGGGTACCAAATAAATTTGAGCTAGACATTCAATATCAACTAATAGTAGTAAAGAGAATAAGAAGTCATGAATGTATGATTTGTTTTCCTGATCTAACACATTTAATCAGAAAAATTTAGCCACGTTAGTAGTCCAATAAATATAGTCAAAATCAGATCGATCAAGATAAATGCAAGCTTGAATTTTTTGGAGGTGTCGAATCATAAAGTTTCTGAATCACCCGTCCTTAGCAAACCATGGTACAATGGTCACTGAGTCACAAAATCAAGGCATATGTTCCTAGAAAATGTCACAATTCCTAACTATTTTGACTCAAACAAAAATTTTAACGATAAAAACCAAAAGAAAACAAAAATCGTCAGTTAACGAGGAATTCTTTCCCAGATTTAAATCATACCGTCCGCGTGTGAAAGAACTAAGAGAAAGTCAAAATAAAATTGAAGATAATACAAAGAATGGTACCTCGAAGATCGTCAAAAAATTTGCATTCCGCTTGGTGACTCTTTTTATGGTTTTTTTATATATTATATTCAGAAAATGGTCAAAATTTTATACCTGATGATAGATCGATTTATTAGATTGCCGTTGGTTTGTTTTTTCGATCCATTCCTGAGACACTAAAGCAAATTATTAAAAGTAAAAGGAATAAAATTATCCTAGATTCTTATCAGTGGGTTGCATGCCTCCCACTAAGCGTTTTATTTTAGAGTCGTTAAGTTTGACTTGGACACTATTTTCTAGGTAATTGTTGGATTTGCTAATGATATCTCCTCTTCTTCAGCGTCTTCGGTATTTTCTAGATAAGGTTTGACATGCTAACAATCTACTTCCTTATTCCATATGGTTTTTCTTCCTTTACCATAATAATTCCATACTAGCATGATCTTAATTTTCCTGGAAAGACTTTTGCCTGTGAATTGTAGATAAGGACCTTGTCATTTGCTTTGAAATTTTGTGGAGATTTTTTTACTCGGTGATCTTTATATACAACAGAAGTATTTGCAATCCAATAGTTGGTTTATCACAAATATGATTTTTATTAGAGCTTTACGTTGTAGAGGCGATTTTGTGACTTTAAGGTTTGTTATCTTGAGTGTTTGAAAAATCCAACAATGGAGTATTCTGGATTGCCGAAATTTTGAAGGGCTGTTCTAGACTCGTGTGTCTAGGATTTGCAAAATGTATATTTGATTTAGTGACTGAATTTTTAGTGAACTTAGAGTCTCTTGGGACTACATATTTTAGACTTCAGAACTTGAGTCTTTTAACCTGAAAAGAAATTGGCAAGAGTTTTGTATCAAGGAAAATCTGACGGAAACATAAAGGTGGCTATTGGCGTAAGAGATCACAAAAAAATTCAAGACAAGATGGAGATTGGTGGATTGTGGCTTGAAATAAGTCCATGAGAAACAATAAGTTATTGACCCTTTTTATAGGTTAATCCATGTGTTCTCAATTAGGTAATTCCTATTACAACGAAGATTTCTTCTCTAACTATAGAAAGTGGCACCAAAAGTATGATTCTTCTATGGCTTTCTCAATCGCTACGAGATCATTCATATTCGAGAGTTCCCCTTCTATTAAATTGGCATATATGTATATGATTGGTCTCATATTTTGATTAAGAGCTATGTAGAATCAAAACGATTTACATTTCTATGACTAAATCGTAGAGAGATTTTAGACCGTTTATTAGATAATGGAAGCTTTGTATTGTGAGATTCAATTAATCACAAGACGAGATCATATAGAGAGTGTGTATACTTTGTGGATTACACTAATAAATGTTATATTGGATCTCGTGTATTGTCGTTTACTAGTTCTTCTAATTAATTTTCTTTGGGTATTGGATCAGACAAGTTGCGGTAGAGTGGCCGCCTCTACGAACTTACATAATCATTTTGTGGGTCAACCAAGCAAAGTCCTTAACCACTTTAAGGCGGCTTTGAGTTTTGACATTCAAAAGAACATAACAAAGAACAAGATGATGCTTGCTTCATCAAATCTACCATAACTCCCAAGCTTGTGAATTATCTTCCCGTAGTATAGAAGCCATTCATGGAAGGCCCAACTCATATTGACTAGCCCAATGGTCCGTTTTGGGTTTGCGTTCGGTTAAATGCCAACGCCACATTCAGCGGAACGAGACAAAAATAAACGTGTCCTCAAACCGACCCATCTGGTTTACACATGCAAGGGCTGCATGGTGACGCCATTAACACGTGGCGTGCTATTGCATGATGACGCCATAGACACGTGACTCTCCTTCACTCTCTTCATATATGTAAACAATTTAACACTCGTAGCTATTCCAAATATATACACATCCCTTTCTCTTCTACATATCTCTCATTTTCTAGTAAACAACAGAGAAAAGAGCAAAAATGGCGGATACAGCTAGAACCCATCACGATATCGTGAGCCGAGATCAGTATCCTATAATAGGCCGAGACCGAGACCAGTACGGCCAGATATCCAGCCGAGACTACTCCAAGTCTAGGCAGATAGCTAAAGCTGCTACTGCAGTCACCGCTGGTGGGTCCCTCCTTGTCCTCTCCAGCCTCACCCTTGTCGGAACCGTCATAGCTTTGACGGTGGCCACGCCTCTGCTCGTAATCTTCAGCCCGATCCTCGTCCCGGCTCTCATAACCGTCGCACTGCTCATCACCGGCTTTCTCTCGTCCGGTGGCTTTGGCATAGCCGCCATTACTGTCTTCTCTTGGATCTACAAGTAAGCACACATTTATCATCTATTTCTATATGTACAATATATGTCTGTGTGAATCAGCAGTGACCAATCCAACGATACGCCTTACTAAGGCGTGGTGTATTAATAGTTAATAGCAAATAATATAATGGCTTAACAAAAAAAGGTAAACTATAACATCATTTATAAACAACTATAAGCAAAATCTTTTTGCGTTCGTTCATTTGTTTTCAATTTCTTAAATTTTTTTTTACTAAAGTGACGGAAAAACAAAAGTTATGTATACATATGTACAAATATGCCTGTCTACATGCATGGCACTGGGCCACTAGCTTTGAATGACAGTTTTTATTTGGATTATAACATCAAACTCTAGAGGTAGCTTCGGATGGCTCGACTAATATAATACAAAACTTAAGCTAGCTAGCTTGTTATGTTTCTGTCGTGTGATGCATGCATGCATGTGCGATGATGAATAGGTACGCGACGGGAGAGCACCCACAGGGGTCAGATAGGCTGGACAGTGCAAGGATGAAGCTGGGCAGCAAAGCTCAAGATATTAAAGACAGAGCTCACTACTACGGTCAGCAACACACAGGTGGGGAACATGACCGTGACCGTACCCGTGGGGTCCAGCAGACTACTTAAACCATGGTACGACCATCGTCACAGTCCAATAATGCCCATGTCGGGGAGTCGAGTGTATGAGGAATAAGGTGTTTAGAATTTGATAGAGGGGGATAATAAAAGCCGATGTGGAGTTTCATTTTGTTATAAACAGTGTTTTAAGTGTGTTTCTAGTGTCAAATGGTACCATGTCTTGTTTCTATTTCTCTTATTGTAAAAGTTATGTGTTGTACTTTCCTTGGCCTGTTTGTAAGTGGTAACGTCTATATGGAAAAGGTCTTGCTTTGTGAATTTCAGTTTGATAGTTTGTTGAATTATGAGCTTCGTTTTTTCAGCCAAGTGTCCTGCTATTGGATGTGCCTGATGGGGATGTTCATCACCAAACAACATTGTTAGGGATCAGCATTTCAAATCAATTTTGATCAACTTAATTAACCGCATTCAAATCTAACCAAGGCTATATATTGAAACTGGATCAGACCGACTGGTTTGACGTTCTTGGGTTGTGCTAAAAACTGGATTTGAGTTGTCAAAACCGAAAACTGTTAGACCTGACCCGACTCAGGTAAAATTTGTTGTCCTTTTCTACTTCGTCTTTGTTTTCAAACTTTAGTAGAAAACAGGAGTCTTTTTTGGTTTTGTTTAGGAAAAATGGTCATTTTAACGAACGGAGCGAATTTGTTAATGAGTTAAAAAATAGATATATACTCGTCGTGTTGACTCGGAAATTAGTCAATTTTAACATCCGAATTTAGCAAAATGACGTTTTAAAAACAGAGAAAAAAAAGAAAAACTCCAAATTATATCGATATTTTATCATCCAGAAAAAAAGTTCGACATCGTTCTTCCCTCCGATGATTCAGTGCCTCCAATCGATATTTGATGTTGGGAAGAGGAGGAGAAAAGGATTTAGTTGACGCTGGTGGCGGTGGAAAATCGGTCGGTGGTGAATCGGATGGTGGAGGTGGAGTGTTCGTTAATGGAGGTAGATTTGAAAGTAGCGGATGAAGCTTTGAATCGGGAGGAGGAGGAGATGGTTCTGACGGTGGTAGTTGTGATGAGCCAGACAGTGAAATTGGAGGGGATGATAAATCAGACGGTGGAGGAGCAGATTTTTCCGATGAATTATCCGACGGTGGAATTGAATCTGCTGGTGGTGCTAAATTGTCCGAGTCTTCTCGCTTTTTGTTTCTATAAATCAAACATTCAAATTGATCTCTAAAATCCATAAATTTCAATTTTCTTTTCTGAAGAACACACTTATCTTCAAGTCTCTCTCTTTTCCAAAATCCCTTACGGAAACAAATTGATGTTGCTTCGGAGGAATCATATGACGTTGGAATTGGCCTGGTGTATTCATTGGTCACTCACTAGGAGGCAAAGTGGCGTTGCAGTTCATGGAGAGTTGTGCTCGTAGTGATTATGGTGAATACGCTTATTCTTCTAAATATTGCTTTGTTCATTAGTTGCTTGTCAATTCTTATGATCTATGCAAGTTTAATGAGCTCATGTTGTGTTGTAAGATGTCCAATTTGTGTGCTTTTCTGAGAATGATGATGACCATAGCAAAGTCGGTTTGTTGTTCTCTTTGATGCATAACAACTATGGGTACTAGACTATTTTCCTGGGAAAATCAAGGTAGAACAAAGTGATATAATGGTGTGGCTGAAAGGATGACCATAACCATTATGGAAAATGTCAGATTCTTATTGAATGAGTCAAGGTTTGAGGAGCAGTTTTGGGTTGAGGCTGTTCCTACCTCAGTCTATGTAATCAACATATCTCCAACTACAACTATTGGGTTTAAGACACCTGAGGAAGTTTGGTTAGGCAAACAGCCTGGACACAAACATATGAGGAAGTTTGGATCAGTGGTTTATGTTCACGCTAACCAGGGCAAACTACAACATAAGGTTGTGAAGGGAGTATTCATAGAATACCCTCTAGGAACTAAAGGATATAAGGTCTTGCTACTCGAAATTGAAAAGTGTGTTGTTAGCAGAAATGTCAAAGTCAGAGAAGACATGGTCTATAAAGATGTGCAGAAAGACAAAGAGTTGTCTCCTGAGAACAAAGAAGGCAGCTGTGAGAATTAGAACCAGAAAGATTGAACTTATTTCACAATTAGACTTAGCAAAGATATAAGCTTTTGTTTGAATCTAATGGAAATCCCTCTCAACTCTCTCTGTCACTCGTTTGTATGAATTGTAAGCTTGAAAAGTAAAGAACACACAGCAAATTATCGAGTTCAGGTCCCAAAACCGGGATCCCTAGTCTCGCCGAGATTCTCCTCGGAAATCCACTAAGACACTTGCTCAAAACTAGAGCCTTTAGGGTTCTTACAACTTCTCTCTCACATACAAGCTTATTCTCACACCTTGACCAATCTCCCAGAGATCATACTCTCTTATATGAGAGAAAATAGAGAAGGACCACTTACTCGACAACTTGTGCACACATCTTTCGAGAGTTGTCGGGTTTGCATCCTTCAATCAAGGCTTAATCTCTTATTCCGAGGCGTCGTTTTCTTGTGTCTTGCACGCCTACTACTTTCTTCTGCTTGTACGAGAAATTTCAGAGAGAGAGAAAGTATGGGTGTGGAGAAGACGATGAAAACATCGATCTTTGTTCATAAGGGAAAGTGAACCTTCTGATGTAGCTAGAGGCTCTTATCTTCTTTTCCCTAAACTCCACCTTTTAGAACCCTCTAAACCACTTAGAGTCTTTGTGTAACTTAGTGAGTTTTAAACCAAACCCACAGCAGCAAGATTCAGAAAGTCTACATAGAGGTACCAATTGCAAGCTCATCTCAGATTAAATATAGCTCAAATCAAGGTGGAGTTTATCAGAAGATTTATGATGGTAGTGAGGATGATGAGCAAGAACCTGAGACAAGTGAGCCTGAAAGAGTTAGCTTGACTAACTATCAGTTGGCTAGGGATCGACCTAAAAGAATTGTTGTGCCTCCTACAAGATTTAATTACTATACTGAGATTGCTTTTGCATTATCCATGTTTGAATTGATGAACACATAGGAGCCAAGGAACTACATGGAAGCAAAATCTAGTAGTGGCTGGCCTAAGTGGAATGTTGCTGCAGATGAAGAAATGGATTCTTTGAAGAAGAATGAAACTTGGGTGCTGGTAGATAAACCTGAAGACAAAAAGATTATCAACTGTAGATGGTTGTTTAAAATCAAGCCAGGAATTGCAAGGGTTGAATCAGAAAGGTTTAAGGCACCTTTAGTAGCAAGGGAATTCACACAAAGAGAAAGGTTTAAGGCACACTTAGTAGCAAGGGGATTCACACAAAGAGAAAGGATTGAGTATCAGGAAGTGATCTCCTAGTTGTGAAACATGTATCAATCATAATGTTGTTTTTGTCATTGGTGGTGAATCAAGATCTTGAACATATGGATGTCAAGACTTCATTCTTGCATGGAAACTAGTCTGAAGGATATGAAGATGAGACAAATAAAGATCATGTGTGTTTACTGAATAAATCTCTGTATGGAATGAAGCAGTCCCCAAGGCAAAGGAATAAGAGATTTGATCAGGTTATGTTATCTCAAGGTTTTAGTAGAAGTGAGCATGACTCATGTGTGTACACAAAAGATATAACCCATGATGACTACATATATATGCTCTTATATGTGGATGACATGCTAGTAGCTGCGAAGAGCATGTCAAAGGTGAATAAACTAAAGGAGCAGTTGAGTTATACGTTTAAAATGAAGGACTTATGAGCTGCAAGGAGGATACTTGGAATGGATATAGTAGGGACAGAGTGAACGAGACTTTGTGCCTATCTCAGTCAAGTTACTTGAAGAAATTGGTTAAGAATTTAAGAATGACTGATGCAAATATTTCTCAGACCCCAATTGGAGGTCAGTTCAAGTTATCATCAATCAAAGTGATGAGGGAAGCATTGACACAGATGAAACTCTGTATGCTTCAGCTGTTGGTAGCATTATGTATGCTATGGGTGGTTATAGGCCTGACATAGATTATGAGATTGGTTTGGTAAGTTGCTTCATGAGTAAACCTGGTGAGATTCACTGGGAAGCTGTCAAGTGGTTGTTAAGGTACATCAAGGAATTACTTGAGTTGCAGCTAGTTTATACAAAAGAAAAAGATTTTCAGGTTCAGGGCTTTTGTGATTCTGATTTTACAGCTGACTTAGACAAGAGAAGATCAATCTCAGGATACATGTTCATTGTTGGAGGAAATATTGTGAGTTGGAAATCATGACTGCAACAAGTAGTGGCCTTATCAACCATTGAGGCTGAATACATGGTTTGAACTGAAGCTGTGAAATAGGCTATTTGGCTAAAAGGTTTGCATAAAGATTTTCGTTTTAAGCAAGATGCAGTGCATGTATGGTGTATTCCATAAAATGTCATTTGTTTATCCAAAAACAGTGTATTCCATGAAAGGACTAAAAACATTCTATTAAAGTACTACTTAATCAGAGATGTTATATCTGATGGAGAAGTTGATGTATTGAAGATACACACAAGCTAGAACCCAGCTGATATTTTGACAAAGGTGGTTCTTGTGGGTAAGTTTAATGCTGCATTAGACTTGTTCAAAGTGTCTCGAGTCCAATAAGCTCAAGACGTGCCAGATGGTGTAGGTTCAGAAGGTGATTCACAGGAGAGAACGAAGATGTCAGGTTAATGGAAGAGAATACATGATTGATCGAGCCTTAAGCCAAGATGGAGTATGTTGAAGTATAGTTAAGCTTGAGTCAATGGACTAAAAAGAAGTCACCTTGTTTGAAAGACTATGTTGGATTCAGAGGGTTTTACCTTTTGATTGATTATCCGATTTAATTCAATTGAATGGCTTAACTGTTTTTGGTTTAGTCTGGTTATGTAACTCCTTGTTCTATAAAACGAGATTAGAAACAAAGTCTGTTACACATTGTAACAAACACCTTCGGATCTTCTTTTTCCACGAGTTTTTCCTCGGTTTTGAGAGCTCGTCTTCTTCGTTCTAGTGGATTGCTGGACTGAGTATGGCCCATGAGAGTAGTGCTCCATATCAGAGGCAAACTCAGGATAAAAAAACTTGTGCGTGCTCTGTTCTTCTTTATCTTTCACTTTCGTTCTTCTCCGTCTTTGATCGTTTGCAAGATTGAGAGATGTGGGAATTGGAGCTTTTGTCGGAAAACGCAAGAGGAAACAAGGAAAACACAATAAAGTTCCCACAAATCCTCATCATTTATTGCCAGAAACAGCCCCGAATCGTAGAGAGAAAAAGATGATTTTTTTGATCAATTGATTCAATTGGGTCTTTAGAAATCACACGGATTCAATTGAGAATTTACAATCAAGATAAATGGAATAAAGAAACCCTAGAAACAGTAATACCTTCCCCTCAGAGTCCGAAGATTTAAGAATAAACTCAATTCCTAGTTATCGCTCTTCACAAACGTTAAAATGGAAAAAAGGTAAGACAAAAATCAAAAATAACTTCTACCATACTTTAGTTTCTTCAGAAGAAAACAGAAAAAAAGACCCGAAAGGAAAAACGGAAGTGCGGAAAGAAGGGTCGGAGAACACCTTGCCATTTATATACCCAGAAAACGCTGCACAGTTTGGCTTTACTATATTCTAGACCTCCACTCCATGATGGCTGTGTAAAGAGTATAGTTGGGCAAAACGTTCTTGCTGTGTAACGGTGAATCCGTCATCGGCGACGTGTCGTGCTCCTCAAGCCACTCTTCTATCGCACGGCGGTCATATGTGTACCCATCAGCCGCAACACACGGCTCATTCATCACATCCTGCATTATATACAGAAGCTCTCACATTTTTTCATCACAACAACATTGCATTTGGCGAACCAAAATGTTTCAACCAAAACCGAACCAGAACGTGTTTATAATCCGATTCAGTTTAAAACCAAATTGCTTCACTTGCACAAGTAACGAATGACAATAAAGAACAAGGTTTCATATAGAGTTACCTTAAGTAATGGGCAGAGGAAATGAGTGGGAGGCTGTGTCGGCACCCCGGAAACGGAATTCCTTGCCTTATCAGCTACTTTCTTCAGGCTCTCGAGCGCGGGAAGAATCTGATCTTTCAAATCAGGCCTATCTTTCCCGCGTAGCTCTGTACAACACAAAGCCAGTGAGGTCAATTCCCGGGTTTCTTCAACCGGCCAATTACCTGCTTTCTGATCTAAGATCTTGAGAAACTCATCGTTACTATCCATTGCACTCTCAACGAAATGTGTCAATGCAATAGCCGGTTTTGCTGTGAGAAGCTGAAGAACGATCATTCCAAATGAATAGACATCTGATTTCGATGATATCATTCCCGTGCGTTGATATTCCGGATCGATATAGCATAATGTTCCCACGGGGCTTGTTTGTTTGTATATAGTGAATTTAGTCGATAAAGGATCGACTTGAACCATTGTCGAGAGTCCGACATCTCCAACTTTGCTAACAAAGTTGTGATCAAGTAAGATGTTTGCAGGTTTTAAATCACGGTGAATAATCGGTTTAGGCTTTGATTTGTGGAGGAAGACAAGAGCTGCTGCGACTTCCCAAGCGATCCTAAACCGTTCAAACCACGGGAGTGGTGGACTGTTGTTGACCTGGAAAAGTCTGTCCTCCAAGCTACCGTTTTCCATGTATTCATAAACTAGAGCTCCTTGCTCCGGGCACGCTCCTAGAAGGAGAACCAAGTGTGGGTGCCGAATCTTGCTCAAGATGTCGAGCTGCAAAATAGAGGGACCAGAAAGATTAATGTAGCTTCCTAGAAAAGAGAAGACTTTCCACAAACTAAAATCAGAAAACTTCCATATATGGATGGGCATAAAAAACCGAACTAAAAATGCCTTAAACCGAATACCCAAGCCTACTTACATACCTCTTGTTGGAATTGTTTGGACAGACCACTTTCAGGGGAATGCAAAACTTTGACAGCTGCGGTTGTATGATGCAGATTACACTTGTAAACAGCTCCGAAAGCTCCCATTCCGATCTTCAGGTCGTCTGAGAATGATGAAGTGGCAGCTACAATTTCTTCCCAAGTGAAATGCTGATATTGCAGCTGAGGAGACCCGAGAGTGCCTTCAAGCTTCTCTTTCTCTTTAGCATCACGAGCGGATTTCCTCTCGGCTTCTCTTCTCTGCACGATTTCTCTCTCCGCTCTTTCTCTCATGCTCTCTGCATCTCTCCTCGCTTGTTCAAACTTCTGCTTTTCCTTTTCTGCTAACTCTCGAGCTTCGTACTCCTTTAGCTTTAGCTCTTCAAGCTTTATGGCTTCTTCTAAACGACGTTGGTTAAGCTCACCAAGCTGAAACATTTTCGGGTTTATCAGACACAAACCAAAAGCATTGAGCACAAATACAAAAATATATATAAAGATTATCAACGGCTTCACCTTTCGAGAAGCATCAACGGTTTCGGTTTGAGCCACAGCATACATTTCTTGAACATGTCTCAGCTCAGCTCTCAACTTCTCAATCTCAAAATTTAGGTTTACCTGAACAAAAAAGCCTTATATTATTCCGATTCACAAGACAATGTGGAAATAATCGAAAGAAAATCCAATTTTTATACCTGGTTATCTGTATAAGATTGTTCACTTAGAGCATCAGACATGTTGGAAGCTTGTTGAGAAGCCCGAGAGTGAGTAGTATCGATCACCATGCCAGTCCAACTAAACCTACTACCAACATTCCCATATTCACGGTTGCTAGAAGAAGAACTCATAGCGTCTTTTCTCTCCTCGTAATCTCTTAGCCGAGGAGTCCAACGTGATGTAGTATCCGTGCTGCTTCTGTTGATACTCGAAACGTCTTTAACTTCCTCTGCATCCAAAGACATGCACCTTGTTTCATCTGACCCAACAGAACTTGTTTCCATTGGAACAGACGCTTGTCTTGCAATTGTCGGGAAATGTTGCAATCTCCTGCCCGGAAGGGATAGAGTACGAGATTGAGAGTCACGTGCACTTACATCTGTTGATTCTAGAAGAGAAACGGGGGAGGCAAAATTAGACCTACACCATTTCTGGTAGCATATTCACACAAATACATTGATGAGTAATGGACCTGAGCTGGGACCAGAAGAACCACTGGAGGAATCAGTTCTTTCGCTACCATCATCTCTTATAGTTGCATTTCCGTCTGAGTCTGATGGTCGGACGCATGACAATTTTCCTTTTGAAACAACATAGACTGTACAAAAGTTCGGCATTGAGGCTGATATCGCGGAGCACATATCAACTTTCCTGGAAATTTCAAAACAGATCATTGGTACAAGAAACCAAAAGAGGAAGAGGTTCAAGCTAGCAGCACGGCGGTAATGTACCTCGAAAAAAAACTACGGGATGAGCCTCCAATGACAAGTCTCTCTATTGAATTCTGAGTGACTTGTTCAGCTATTGCGGCTGCCGCATTATCCGATTCGATCACAAGAACTTCTACTGCAACCTTTCGTTAAGGTAATTCAATGAGTTCATGAAACTTTAAATTCTTGATCTTAGAAGAAAGAAAAGCATACGACATCAGGTAAGCATACAATAAAGACAATACCTTTCTCCGCTCAAACATTTTTGTGAAAGGTTTAAGCATTTCTTCAGACTGCCACAGTATTTCTTGTCTATATGCAGTTACTACATCATCTCGTACCTCGGAAATAGGGATTGCATTTCCCACTTGAGAAGGAGCAAGAAATGGACATCAGGCTTTAATCAGTTACAATAAAGTCTCAGTTTTGCTTCTACACAAAAAGTCTTGATGGCAAGAAAGAAACAGAAAATAGGAGTCTTAGTTGGAGCTTACTTGGTGTAGGTACAGAAGTAATCCTTGGATGGATGTGAAGTAGCTTGAAGCAGACATTTCCTTCAGGAGAAAACTTTTCGAGCGCCCATGTAACAACATTTTTGTTTTTCCTGCTCCCACTAAGAGCTACGACAATGGTATGAGATGGAGGAGGAGGAGGAGGAAGAGGAAGCGCAAGATTGACTGGTGATCTACTCATTGTCTCTTCTTGTTGCTTTTACCCTGCACACTCCACTATTTCAGACACTGCGAAACAACGTCCTAAAGAGAGTGTTTTCTTCCTAAAGTAGAGATCATAACTAATTTGACAAGATCTTGAAGCCAAAGGAGGCATACCGATCACGAAAAACTAGTATAGCTTTAATAGTCAAATGTCTCAAGAGTCTAATTTGGACGAGTTATGTCGTAAGCATCATAAAGCAACACCCAACGACCACAGAAAGCTAAACTGATGGCTTCTTGTAAGAAAATAACTCAACTTTCCAAGAAAAATGACAAGTTTTTAGCAAAAGTATATAAACAAGAACCAGGTCAATCAAAGGGACCATCTCCAGGGCATAGATTTAAGGAATGAAATACGAAACTAAGAAACCCAGAAATTGAAGCTACCTGGTAAATAAAGGAAGCGACTTTAGACAACCCAAGAGAGAAATTGGGGAGAAGATGAAAGTGCTGCCTCTTAATTCGGCTTTGGGGTGGAAGCTTCCATTTTCACAGAGCAATTGATGGCAGCCGAGGAAGAAGAAGACCCACGTTCGTGCTGCTAATCTCGGATACAATCAATAGCTTCTTATAATCAAAGAATCTTGTGGAGATTTTAAAACAAGTAATGAAAATAATTAGAAAATGAGACAAGTTGGTCATGGTTATCGTCAAAGGATCACTCCTGGTATATACTCTTTTGTTCTCGCCAGAATTTTCTTCCATTATCAGAGTGACAGAGGGAGTGTGTGTTTAAAGAATCAAGTTTTTCTCAACCCTTTAGGCCTTGGCTATTACTTTAATCTTGTTTATCTCTTTAATTCCTATTTATTACATTCCTCAACGCCATTAATTTAATTTTCTATCTAAACACTTAGTTGCACGCATGACCTATCCTTCCTTCACGTCTTTTTGTCTCCTCTCTATGCATACTAGGTAATAAATCGAACATGTTGGAAATAATTCATTTTTTTTAAATCATTCATTTGCAAATAAATTATTTTTGGTACACTAAATAAATTAGACTAGGTAACAAACCCGTACATCTCCGCATGAGATTTAATTTGTTATCTACATAGTTCTAAAAATATGTTTAGTAGGTTCAATACGTTCGTTTAGGCGTTCATTAACCTCCAAACGTCGTAATTTTTCTAAAACCAGTGAATTAAATCGGTCTATCGATCTAGACGTTCCAATTTGATATTAATCGTTCTGAGTGGTTAAATCATCTGATTTAGTATATGGTTCTTTTTAATTATTTTCTTTGTTTTTTTTAATATGATATTTTTTGGAATAAGTAAAGAAACAAAAGACGCTTATTCTTTTAATATATCAAAATTTAATTATTCACTTTTTTATGATTATGCTTCTCCGATTATTCTCTCAACTAGAAATCTTTAACAAGATTTGGGTTTGATTGTGACTTTAAATTTGCTTCTATATTGAACTTTAACAATTAAAACTTTATATTTCATTATAAAAATGTGAATATATAAATAGAAATAAATAAATAAATATTTTTTTTTAAGTTTAGATCTGTCTAGGCTCCTCCAATCAGTGCATATCTTGGATAAAGCTAATAAATAAATAAAAACTTGGCTTTGAAAATTTTATTTCGATTTTTTTTTTTATCAAATATAAAATAAAGCTAATGGATTTTTGGAACAATTTTGGTAGAATGTGTTTTGTTTTATCACTCTTTATGTATGTTTTCTTGAATTGTGTGATGCATGTTGCATTATCTTATGCTTAACCATTGGATTCCTTCTTCCATTGGACATACCACAATTTTCACATATATGTTAAATTACAGACTTTAACCATACATACTCACGATTAAATTCGTGGATAGCTAAAATCTATGCATGATTAGAAAAAATAGTTGTGATGATTTGCTTCATGAAATGGTAGTACCACCCTTTGATTTTTGAATAAATCCTAGTATTTTCAGACTTCTTTCTCTCTCTTTGATCTTGTCGAGTCGACTCCAAGAGATAATAACTTGTTATTGTATCACGGACACCCATGTTGGATGGTGTAATCTCATACGTTATCAACCTTCATCATATCCCTTGAAACGTTGAGAGTGCTCTTAGCCAACAATGTATCAGAAGTTGGCCGAGTCACAAAATTCCCTCACTCGGAGCTTACATCAGGAATGGTATGTCGGATGCTTATCCTATAAGACTTATCTTCATTTTTTTATATTTCCATAGATGGCCTAAGAATGTCAGTATAAAGTATGATGTGTGTATAATTTCAGTATTTCTACATCTTGTTTGACAATTGTGTTTTCCATTTAGTTTGTCAGAAAAATTATACACACTTGTGATTGAGGTACTAAAAAAATTATGTAAATTGCTCTGACTCAATTCTATTTGACTATCAAAGAACTCGCAAATGAAATACAAAATTTGACAAGATCAACAATGAGCGAACTTGACATGGTTGGGATGATGAGGACATCCAAGCCAGTCTTACCTGAGATGACATATGAGCCTTTATTAATGGATGCCAGTCCAACCATGAGGAGTTTAGCGAAGACCCGACTTGTTCTGTAATTATGATCCATCAGAGGCACGCAAAAAACCAAGATCTGACTGGAAAAGTTCGAAGCAAACTGCAACCACCCATCAAAACTCGAATGACATTAAATCGGCCATTTTGGGGAGTTTCCTTATATGGCATTATACAATCGTATATTGATATACATCGGGTTTTACGGTTTTTAATTTGGTTTTTAGTTGATTTTGATTAATGTTTTACATGATTTTAGTGTCTTTATAGTGTTTTTAGAGTATTTATAGTGTCAAGAGTCTTTTCAGGAAAAGTGAGCAAAAATGATACAAAAGGCAAGGAAAATCAGTTTCTAGACAGTGAAGATACGCCAGAATTTTGGGATTCATTGAAGGCCTTAAAAATATTGGAATGAGCTGAATTTTAGATACAAGATAGTAAAAAGAGTTAATTTTCATCCAAAAGTGGTCTCAAGTCAATTGGATTAACGGTTGAAGAGTTATGCTAATTTTTCCCAGATTTGTCCGAGCAGATTTCAACCCGGAAGCAAAGAATGCTCCACCCGAGGGTCAGAGACCAAAATCCCAAGGTCACGATAGTCCCCGACCCTGGGTCACTTCCTGTATGCATATGAGGCCCCAAATCAAGTCTAAAGTCCATCAAACTTATTGTAACTCAAAGAGAAAGACCTAAAATACCTAGAAGTTTCCCAAGACTTATAAATAATTAAATAGAAATTCTAGGGCTGCCTCCAAGACACAACCAAAAACACACACTAAAATCAGACCCTCTCTTAGATTCAAAAACACTTTTCATTTTTCTTTACTCTTTCATAGTTTTATTTGTAGTTCAAGGGAGAAGATCTCCATCTCTTGGTACCATTAGAGAAGATTTTTAAACCCTTTTGTTCTACTTTTGATTTATGATTATGCAATTCATTCAATTCTTCGCTATGTTTTGTTTAAGCATGTCTGAGTAGTTCATTAGTTGGGTTTAAGGGTGAATCAAAGGAGATTTATGGATTGAAAATATAAGTTACTAAATTAGAATTCTTAATTTTTAGAAGTTCTTCGTTCTTTGCTTGAGTTTAATGCATGTTGCTTGATTAATCACCTAGTAACTGCTCTTAGGTTAATTTACCCACCAAAAATGATGATTTATCTCTTGAACTAGCATAGAAGAGCATGGCTCATTAGCTGCGAAAGTTGAATTATGGAGTATTTGTGAATGTTAATCGAACCTGAATTATTATTGTACATCTTCCTGAATTATTACATGTGAAAGTTGAGTAATAGGGTTGTTTAGATATAGGTAGTCGGTGATGCGAAATTAGGTCAATTATTCACAAGTGTTTCGAGTTCTATAGTCTATCTATTGAAACTTATATCTTAATTTAATTGCTTTATTAAACCAGTCCATAAAACCTGGAGATTATCTCTGATGTCCAACGCTTTTCTCTATTGATTTTAATCGTTATTTATTTTACTTGCTTTTAAATTTCTTAGTTTTAATCATAATCCATATTTTCAACTTAACTAGATTTGATACTTAGAGTTCTTAGTGTAGCCAATAATCTCTGTGGAGTTCAACCCTTTAATATATTACTGCGGATGATGTGCATTTACAGCTATAGCCAGGATAAAACCTGACACAATCATATATCTGGAGATCATGAGAGTTTCTACCTCAACTAGAGACTCCCAATAATGTATTTTAGTGCACCATTGACCATTGGATCATGCGATCTAATATTGCTTACATTTTCCATACTCGGTGCCATTTATGGCAAGTCTGATATACGATTGGGTTGATTCATTCCAAACAAGAATATGGCGTCTAGAAGACACCTACGAAAGTTGACTTATGAAGTATTTGTGAATGTTAATCGAACTTGAATTATTATTGCACATTCCTGCATTATTGCATGTGAAAGTTGAGTAATAGGGTTGTTTAGAGATAGGTAGTTGGCGATGAGAGAGTAGGTCAATTATTCACAAGTGTTTCTAGTTCTATAGTCTATGTATTGAAACTTATATCTTAATTTAATTGCTTTATTAAATCAGTCTATAATCCCTGGACATTATCCCTGATGCCCAACGCTTTTCTCTATTGATTTTAATCGTTATTTATTTTACTTGCTTTAAATTTCTTAGTTTTTAATCATAATCCATATTTTCGACTTAGCTATATTTGATACCTAGAATTCTTAGCGTAGCCAATAATCTCTGTGGAATTAAACCCTTTAATATATTACTGCAGATGATGTGCACTTGCAGCTATAGCCAGGATAAAACCTGACACAATCATATATCTAGAGATCATGAGAGTTTCTACCTCAACTAGAGACTCCCAATAATGTATTTTAGTGCACCATTGACCATTGGATCATGCGATCTAATATTGCTTACATTTTCCATACTCGGTGCCATTTATGGCAAGTCTGACATATGATTGGGTTGATTCATTCCAAACAAGAATATGGCATCTAGAAGTCACTCTCATTCATCCAGAAGTTTCTCTGAGTGTCCTCATATGCACCAGCACCCATTGGATCATGCGTATCTCTTTGTGCTCTCACTTTCCTTGTTCAGACCCGATTATAGAAGGTACATTAACCGAGTGGTTTAATTCTTTTGAGAACCACATATGAGACCAAGAGACACTCTGTCTCAACCAGAAGGTCTTGAAGGAGTCCAGAAATATAGCATGATTCATATTGGCTCAACATTCAAAGGGAAATTCAACTTGCCTTTTTCCGAATGCATTCACACTAGCAGCACTCAATCTCCAACAGCTCTTTCCCTTTCTACAACTTGACAAGCACGATTTTGGGAGACTATACATAAATCAGAGATTCTCAACACATGGATATATCATCATGATATCTGATACCAGATAATATAAGCTCCAAAGAAGATGATGAATTTGTCACAAACTCACGGATAAAATTTTTGAAGGCAGCTGGTGATGATAGACGAAGTGGATCAAAGATCGCCACTCAAGGGTCTGAAAACCTTATTATTGAATTGAAAACCGAGTTTATTCTCCTTAAGCTTCTTTTCTTGTCTCTCTTTGTTTTTCTAACTATTTTGGTGGAATGCATTACTTAATGAACGTGTGAGTCTCTATCTTTATGTAGAATTACTTAGGCTTTGACTTGTGTTCTAATCATAAATGCATTTTCTATCTTTCTGTGACAAACTTCGATCCACTTAGATTGGCACTCTCGATCATCTTGTGATCACTTGATTGGTGAAATCTGATCTTATATCATCCGGTATCAGAGCGAAAAACTCTAATCCTAGGTTGTGTTCATCAAAAATTTATCCTTTTCAATTATGTTTTGATTTTTGTTTCATTTTCAAATCGAAAAACCTATAAAAATTGCATTTGTTTTGCTTTGTTTCTGTTTGTTTGAATTTCATAAAATCATTAAAAAAAATCATTGTTTTACATTTCGTTGCCTTTTTATAAATTTTTTGAAAACCCATAAAAATATTTGTTTGCTATTTATTTCTATTTTTATTTTATTCTAAAATAATTGTTTTCTTGCTTTGTTTTGTTTTTATAAATTTTAAAACCAAAAGAAAATTTTTCCTTTATTCTTGGCTCTTTTCATCCATAAACTTTGGAAAAATTAACAGTTTTTATATATATGTTGAAGGTAATTTTGTACCATCTAATAAGGGTTCACAATGTCAACAGAATAGTAACCTACCCCTACTCCGGAGAGAAATTGACTTACACCTCGAGAAGTGTCTAGGAATACCTCTTGGCATGTGAAGGATAATACAGGGAGGACCTTGTAACACCCAGCCTAATCGCTTGTCTGAGTGTTAGTAAATTGAATAATTCATTACCCAAAAATTTCTTTATTTATAACTTGTGTCAAACTACAAGATTACAACTTACGATTCATATTCACCACACGTCTAGAAGTCCTCTCCATTACCTGCTACCTCCTTCTCCACGCCCTCTGTGGGGTCATTGCTGACCCCAGACTATCTAATCCTGCAAGATCTAGTAAGGGTGAGTACGAATACTCAGTAAGACTATCCAATCCGTCTCACGACTTAACCACAATCTGCCCTAGCTCCTTCCACACCACTCAACAATCAAGTATGCCCACCGGAATTTCAACATCCAAAAAATTAAGTATGCCACGGCATTTCAACGCACACACATCTCTACACTAGCCGTAGCTAGCGAGCATATCTCTACACTAGCTGTAGCTAGCGAGCACATATGGCCATGCCGATCCCGTCGGACCTCATGACCCCCCCTCTCCCATGAGGTTACACCACTAGCAACCTCATTACCTTCTGACTCCCCGAGTCCTTCTAGTCCAGAGCGTGTCCATGGCCTAGGGCTTCATGCCATTTTCAGGCCAAACACAAACAAGTCGGCGGTCATGTGCCCATACACATGCCCCTATGCAGTAATTTAAATGTGGCATTGTGAACCTTCCTAAGTCTAACCAATTTCTAACAATCCTAAATGACACAGTGATAAAACAATCCTAAGGTTCACAATCATGCATACTACTTCCATATTAATCATAAGCCTTGAATCTAGGTTCTCAATCAATAGCCAAAATATTTCAAGCAATAGTAACCAGTTTGCCCCGTATGGTCGGCGCCAGGTAAATACGGCTATCCCAATATGTTAGCCATCACTCATCTATGGCCATACGGTGACCGTCCCTGCAGAAATCCAAACAGGTAGAATATCCATTAGTGGTGATTAGGCCACGGTTGGATTGAGGACAACCCAACTTGCATCGTGCCTTCCCTCTAACCCCTTAGTCGTATAAGCTTGATCTGAGTTCATCGATCCAACTTTGATTCTTCTCAAGCCTAAACTCACCAATAGACCTTACTGAAGGGTTGACAAGGAATGGTCGAGTAACAATCTAATTTACTCGAGTCATTTCCTGTCTGGTTCATGAACAACCCCTTTCGGATCGACAGAACCGGGCAAACAAGCGAACCATCGGGTGAAAGCCAGATACTCGCAAGCAAGAGTTCCACCATAGCTCTATTCCACAATTTTATAATGATTACTCGAGCAACCTACTAGTTTACTCGGGTAACTTCTCATACGGTCTGTGACAGCTTTCCTGGGTAGGGTTTAAGCTTACCATGCAACAAAACCATCCGAGCAGATGATCACTTTCATCGACCCAAACTCCTATCATTCATCTACTATGTTAAACTACAACTACTGGTCAAGACAGAACTGGGTATCACCCATACAATCCTCAGCCCCATCCAGACCCTACATAATCACCGAGTATCCTCGATACAGATACTACTAGGCCGAGTCTTCCTCATTCAAATTCAAATCCTGTCGAGCATTTCTCGACCAGAATCTTCATCTTACCAATCGTAGGTGGAGTGACTCGTCTGTACACCACGATCAGCTCGAGTCACCCTTTTAACCTACCATCCAATCCTCATGTCTCTCGGTTGTATCCTCTCGATCATCACCTGAGTACCCTACCAAACACCCACCCGATTGCGTATCGAGACCCTACTTGTATACTTCCGATCGTGGATCGAGTGCTCTGACTGTCGTCCAATCGTGCACCGGCCTTCTCCGCATACCACCGATGACGAGTCACGAGTCTCCTCGATCATGGGTCACACACTCATTGAGTCACTTACTAAACTATCTAGTGATCTCAGATCGAGTCTATGCTTGATCCCTCTTGATCATGGGTCGAGTCCTTACTCATTCCGTAGATGATCGTAGGTTGAGACTCTCCTCGATCACTAATCAATCGTAGGTCGAGTGGATCGCCCGATTGCTACCTTCCACCTATCGAGTCACTACTCGATCATGGGTTGATCAGCTACCGAGCATCCTCTCGATCATGGTCTGAAGACAGTATCGATCATGGATCAAGAACTGTCCCAATCATGGGTCGAGACTTTCTCGAGCACCGATTGATCATGGGTCGAGTTCTCTCGACCACTGCCGATACCCCGGCCGAGTTACTTGTCCGGATTCGATGATCCTGGATCGAGTTTTCTCGACCTAACTACTACCCAAATACTCTAACAACTCTAAACTACTACTACTAAGAAAAGGAAGAAGGGATCACTCCTTACAACCACTACTATTAAGAAAGAACTTGGAAGGAAGAATTAGGACCACGCCTTACCTTTCACCATGATGCTTGTCGATCACTTGGGGGTGGGGTGGTGAGAACTTCTCGACCTCCTCCTTATTCTCTTCTGTCCGTGAGCGTTCTTCTTTGGCTCTAAGTGAAGAGAATTTTTTGTTGTGTCAAATATGAGGGAACCAGCCCCCTTATTTATATCCACAACCCCAAGGAGAGAATATTCTTCTTTCTCTAACTTTTCTTTTCTGAACTTTCCTAAATTTACTCCACCTCTTTACTACATGGGCCAAGGCCTGCTAACTTCCTTTCTCCCCAAGTTTTCCAGAATCTTCTAGAATCTTCCAAGGCCCAATGCTCCATTTTGACATGTGCCCTTTCTTCCTTTAATAGGCTACGGTTTGCTGCCCCTTTTTCGGCTAACTTCTTTTCAGTCTCCCTATTCTGGATCTAGGATGTTACAGACCCACCTACTAACATTCAGGGAAACTCACACTCAACTCCTAGGAAGCATATCGCTGATGGGACTTTACTTACCCACAAAACTCCTAGGCAGAGGTGGGACTCCAAGACAAGATCTCTATAAATACCTTTCTTGAACAAAGAAAAAGGAGAGGAGGAGAAGAGAGGAATGTCATACGATAATGAGTTCCTCTAAGGGGATCCCTTCATGGTTCAACCCTTAGGAAGAGAGTTCTGACCCCACTCTTCTTAGAGGGATTATCTCTTCTATCCTTACGATATCCCAAAATATCAGATTGAGACCTTGATCCTCGGACAAGGCCTCACACCTAACTTACACTCATCTCCCGATAAACTTGATCTCCATTGTTGTATCCTGACTTGGATGTCTGAGAGTCTTCGGGAGGGAAACCCCTTCTCACCCTCTCGAGGACCATTATGACGATGTTATATGTGTAGGTTCAGCTTATTTCCCGAGACGGCAACCTATCTCTCCTCCCAGGAGTAGCGACCTTTGCGTGGACACAACTCATCCCCACAAAACTCCCAATCATATCCGAAAACCTCCTAGGTAGAGGTGGGACTCCAAGGTAAGATCTCTATAAATACCTCTATTGAACAAAGAAAAAGGAGAGGATGATAAGAGAGGAATGCCATACGACAAGAGTTCCTCGAAGGGGATCCCTCATGGTCCAACCCTTAAAGAGAGATTTCTGACCCCACTCTTCTTAGAGGGATTATCTCTTCTATCCTTATGATATCCCAAAACATCAGATTGAGACCTCAATCCTCGGACGAGGCCTCACACCTAACTTATACGCACCTCTCAATAAACTTGATCTCCATTGTTGTATCCTGACTTGGGCGTTTGAGAGTCTTCGGGAGGGAAACCCCTTCTCACCCTCTCGAGGACCATCCTGACAATGTTATCTGTACATGTTCACCTTATTTTACAAGACGGCAACCTATCTATCCTCCCGAGAGTAATGACCTTGGCGTGGACACAAATCATCCCCAAATGGACGGAACTCCAATCATGTGCTCAACCGCTATTCCCGAAGGTAGCCCAGATCCAACACAGGAGACCACGAGTCGATCCGTTCAGAAGACCCGAAATCTTACCCAAAAAATTGGCTCTAGAAGGAGAAGGCATAAACAAAAATGCTCCACAAGGAAAAGAAGATTCCTGAAAAGAAGATGGAAGCCTCCTGAAGGAAAGGTTAAGGATTGCAAGACTTAGCTGGTCACCCCGGGACCGGATAATGGCTCTTTGGAGAAACTAGGATAGTCTGCAATATCCATTCGTGGAAAGATAGGCTCCAATGTAAGTAGTTTTTGTGACCCTTGGGGGCAAGATTTCTCCCACTATCGGGGCTTGGCATCCAGCAAGGTCCATCCTTGAAACAATCAAGTACATGTCTGCTCCGCATTAAAAAGAAGACAAAGTTAAAAGGGAAAGCGACAAGTATGGAGTAAATAAGTGAAGAATCGGGGGCTCCATTCTAGGAAAGATGAAAAACGTTCATTACAAAAAAGGGCATTTCCCCTCGATGGGAAACAAGCCCACCATGAAAGGGGAAGACACAACCTAAATAAAACCTACACACAAAGGAAGCTAAGACGCAGGTGATATACCTTAGATTTTACCGGTTTTATTATAATTTTAAACAAAATTTTTAATAAAGAAATTCATTGGTTTTGCATTTAATGGTTGTTTCTAATGTTTTTGTGGATCTTAAAGTCTTTACAGGAAATTGGTGCAAATTTAGACCAAAAGGATGCAAAACAAGCATTTTGAAGATAGGACAAATCCTGATGAACAATGTTGCACATCAGATGGAGACCTTTCTACAATTAGATCAAACTCAAAGTTTACTAGAAGATATATGGGAGTGTTAGCTTCAATTTTCATATTAGATTGCGAAAATCTAACGGTTCGATCTCAAGATATGTTCAATTTACTGAATATTGATCGATGAAGGTTCGAGGAGAAGTAAGTCCAGAGCATGAAGCCTGATCGATTGATAACCCCCTGGGATGGATTGATCAAAAATCTGAAACTTAGGCTGGATAATGAGATTAGTGACGCGATCGATCGATCCCCTCACTGCGATCGATCGATTGCCTTCCCTGAAAAAAGGAAATTTTTTTTTTTCGATCTTATCTCCTAACGCCCAAAGAAATAAATCTAATTCGATCCCTACACTATGTAAAGACTACAGCTGTAACACCCCCGATCATTTGACTGACCGGGAGCATTACCGATTCATACTTAGTCATCTGATTCGAGGTTCCCGGAACACATCCAGAACCCCTAAACCAAGCTTCTAAATACTCATCCCTATTAGATACAACCCAAGGCTTGCCAACCCGAGCTATATCAAATAGTTAGTTCGTCCTGACTGAGACTAGTATCACATGAAACCCAAAACTTCACAAACATACTTTATTACATAATTTTACATATGGTTTTTAAACGTGATACCAAACATATATGTCACATTGTTGGCCACGAGTCTAATACCCAAAACGATAAGGTACATATTAAACATTATTTATTTACAAAAAGGCAGAAAACTACCACGGGCGTCCTATTGTTCCTTCTGCACCCGTTGGTCTACCCACTAATGGTTACCTGCAAAACAAGTAGAGTCATAAGCAACTAATTTGCTTAGTGAGTCAAGGCTCCCCTAAACATTTATATAATCACCCAACCAAACCCAAAATAACAATCACACGCAACCATGCAGAACATGAGTATTAAAAGTGTCTTATGCATTAACTTCAAATTTTTATCAAGGCCTTGCGCGTTGACTACTTCGCTTCACGTCACACCAGAAGTCATCACTCAGCCCGTAGCCACAAAGGCTAAACGACTGATGATGCTTCAACATTCCAATGGCCTTATGCTAATAAGGAAGTCGCACCGGAAATCTGCATCGTCATGCAGTACACGTCCCTAGGCTGCAATCCCGTCTCTCCGTGTCTTCGTGTAGTTAAACTAGTACTCTTTTTGGACTAGTTAAGCCACAGTATTTAGGGAAATGTCACTCCGCTCCCATCATAGTTTTCTAAAGTTTACTAGACAATTAAGTTCAAGTAAACTTAAAGCATATAGCATAATTTCAGACTTAGGTATAGCATACCATTGATAGTCTTAAATTCATCTCATAATTTATTAACCTTAAGCATAATACACAAGTTATGTCTTTTAAGTGAAACCTAACAAGTGAAATATTTTAAACGTAATACAACCTCATGAGTATATAATTTTAAACACACAACACACATCACACATCACCAAGACTCACCTTAAACTTCGTGAATGATCCTGGTTCTGGTCGCAGTTTCTACCCACGGTTTTTGCTTAACAAGGCTGGGATTTCTAGACCGAGACTGATTTTCCAAACCTAACCAAACTGAAACCATGATTTTTGGGACGGGTCCAGTCATTTATCACAAAAACTAAGGTTAGATTCAGGTCCAGAATGAAAAATTGAGTTGGACTAGAAGGGTTTCGGATCCAAAACCTTACCCTAATTTTTTCGACAAAACTCGCTTATGGTTCACGACGGTCTGCCTGGTTGTATGAACTGACTGATCCAACTGATACAGCTTGTAGGAACGATGCTGGGTTGAGTGATTTGGGTTAAGGAACTGAACTGATGATCGAGCAGAGCAGGTGACTGGTGTATCTATAATCCGTACCAAGCAGGCAGGCAGGCAGGCAGGCTGCTCGGTCTTTCCTCCACCCATCGCTGCCCATGGTGCGACACCTGGCAGTGACTGATCCTTGACCAGGCGTGGGGAAAGCATGCTCATACTTATGCTTAACATACACAGGACACACGCCAACACACGGATGACACAAGCACACAAGCTGCTGAGTAAGCTGCTTATCCGCGGTTCACGACAGACTGCCGGATTTGATCTGGTTCGACCCAAAATAATATTTCCTCAACCCATACCTACTTTTCTTCGACCCAAACTCTCTTTATACATCCTTTTTATCATTCCCATGGTTCACTAAGTGGTTGGGGACAATCTGATTATTTTTCCATCCCCTCGGGTCGAAAAAGGCTTAGTGGTACTCGACCGAATTCGTACCGTGCGACCCGGTATGTGATTTCTTCATACCATCTGGTTAATTTCTTAACTTAACTCACTTTGGTCTTGCCCTAAAGGCTTAATCCGTAGCCTTAACCCGGGTCATTACATTCTCTCCCCCTTAATAGAATTCGTCCCGAATCCTTAAGGGTTGGATGCTCCGCCTTCTTGAGTTTCGTCAGGATTTATGAATAGTTCGGGGTAAGACATCCTAAATTTCTCTTCATCTTCCCAAGTGACTACAATCCTATGTTGTTTTCCCCAAAACACTTGAACTTGTGAGATTTCCCTATTCTTTAACTTCTTAGTCCTTATTTCCCCCTATCTGTAGCGGTCCTTCCGGATATGTGAGGTTGGTTCGAAGATCCCTTATCCGCTCTGGTTCTACAGTGTTCGGATCATGGATATGTTTACTTAGCATGGATACATGAAATACTAGATGTAGTGCCATATCCGATGGAAGATCTAAGCGATAGGCCACTTCTCTTACTCTTCCCACGATGCGGTATGGTCCTATAAACCTGGTGGCTAATTTTCCTATCTTCCCAAATCTATCATTTCCTTTTTGGGCAGCTACTTTTAGGAATACCTAATCGCCAGCCTTGAAGATAATTTCCCTTCTGTTCTGATCGGCATATTTCTTTTGTCGATCCTGAGCCTTCCTCATTTTTCTCGAACCACTCTGATTTTATCTGTTGCTTCTTCTACTAACTCTGGTCCTATTGTCTGACGTTCTCCTACTTCTGTCCAGCAAATAGGTGTTCGACAAGGTCGTCCGTTTAAGGCTTCATAGGGTGACATACCAATACTAGCATGGTAGCTATTATTGTATGAAAATTCTACCAACGATAGGAAGCCCTCCCAATTTCCAGTCCAGTCTAACACACACATTATAAGTAGGTCCTCCAGAGTTCTTATGGTTCGTTCAGTCTGCCCATCAGTTTCAGGGTAAAATGCCGTGCTCATATGCAAGTCAGTACCCAGGACTTGTTGAAAGGCTCGCCAAAACTGCGCTGTGAACCTTGGGTCACGGTCAGATACTATATTGGCTGGAACACCATGCAACTTTACTATTTCCTTTAAATATAGCACAACCAATATTTCTACATTATCAACCAATTTTATGGGTAGGAAATGTGCATTCTTAGTTAACCGGTCCATGACTACCCATATTGCATCGTTACCGCGCCCTGGTGCCTTTGGCAATTGTGGGAGTCAAAACTCGCACAACTAAATTTGGTACGGGAAAATTAGGGATTCGACAAATTTCTATGTAAAGAAACCAAGAACAAAGATCCAAAGATGGAGATTTTATTCAAGATGTTTTGAAAGCTGTTTGTAAAGTAATAAGTGTTTTGCTAGGTCAATTTTTGGATCCCCCTTCTCAATGGGGTACATATCTATTTATACGAAAACAAGTCGGCTAGCCCCCTTTTTTCTAAAGGAGAAAGGAAAACTTCCTTAGTCTTCGGGATTTCTTTTCTTTATTGGTCGGTTCGGATGTGGGCTTCTTACTTGCTACTTTGGCCCAACCAAACCCTTGTGGCTTGTTGCCTCGTCCTAACAAGATATTGAGCTCGTTGCTTCAATGGGTCATCGGCGAGTTGGCTCGTCGCTTGTCCTGCCCGCTACTCCTAATGCCGAGCCAGAGGATTGATTTGCTGACATGTTGGTTCATCACCGTTTGTTGCTTTGCCAACATGTTGGCTCGTCACCGTTCATTGGTTTGCCAACATGTTGGCTCGTCACTTGTTTCCTCTATTGCCTAGCCAAGATTTTGGCTTGTCTCTTGCTCCTTGCTGCCGAGCCAACAGGGGTGTCGGCTCGTCTCCTTCTTCTTCCACTGCCTAGCCAAGATGTTGGCTCGTCACTATTTCTCCCTGTTGCCGAGCCAACAGGGATGCTGGCTCGTCTCCAGCTTCTTCCACTGCCTAGCCAAGATGTTGGCTCGTCACTATCTCTCCCTGATACCGAGCCAACAGGGATGTTGGCTCGTCTCCCGCTTCTTCCACTGCCTAGCCAAGATGTTGGCTTGTCAATATCTCTCCCTGCTGCCGAGCCAATAGGGATGTTGGCTCGTCTCCCGCTTCTTCTACTGCCTAGCCAAGATGTTGGCTCGTCACTATTTTTCCCTGCTGCCGAACCAAGTTTGGCTTGTCTCCCGCTTCTTCCACTGCCTAGCCAAGATGTTGGCTCGTCACTATTTTTCTCTGCTGCCGAACCAAGTTTGGCTCGTCTCCCATTTCTTCCACTGCCTAGCTAAGATGTTGGCTCGTCACTAATATTTGGCTCGTCGCCTAGGCTTTTTCTCCATACTTAGCATTTTCAGCAGTTGATCTTGATGGGGTGAAAACTGACCCCAACAGTTAGCTCCCCAGCTCGGCAGTATTATTGGTAATAGTGACGAGGTGAAGAGTCATGATCAAGATCAACGTTCTTTGGGTTGCTGAGCCAAATCTGCAGTGAAGTTGTCATCCGGGCATTGATACACGCCGAGCCAAACTGATAGTGTTACCGAGGTGCTTTAATTCGGAGCCAACACTGGAGTATAATGTCGCCGAGCCAAATTCCTTGACGTGCTGCCAACTCAACTTGTCACTTGCGCTGCCGAGCCACTTTGGCTCGTTATATTAATTTAAGTTGTCATTTTGTCGAACCGGCACCTTTGTCATGTTGCCGAGCCAACTCATCACTCGTATGACCGAGCTTTTTTGGCTCATCACCTTGCCGTATTGCTTAGACTGCAATCCTGCCGAGCCATCT
Source organism: Pseudoturritis turrita (assembly GCA_900406555.1). Taxonomy (NCBI): domain Eukaryota; kingdom Viridiplantae; phylum Streptophyta; class Magnoliopsida; order Brassicales; family Brassicaceae; genus Pseudoturritis; species Pseudoturritis turrita. Next base: position 720,828 of record OVBL01000484.1, read on the forward strand.
TCTTCTGATATGCTGCCGAACCATCCCAATAAGTGATTCGTCTTTGGCTCGGCGGTAATGTTGGCTTGAAGTATCTCTTATCATGATTACAACTTTATTGGGAACCGCAAAAATTTTCGCATGTTCCCGAGACCGCGTGACGTCACGCGCTGTACTTTCATGCGTCTTTATATCCAGATCCTCGTCTTACTCCTCATAACTCACTTCTCTTCATTTCCGAAAAATCAGGCAACTCTATTCTCTCTCTTCTTTTCTCTTTTTTGTTTAAGTTGTTGGCTAGGTTTTTATATATTTCTTCACTTTCGCTGCCAACTCTGAGTTTTCTGATCCATCTTCAAGTGTGGCTCGGCGAGCCTTTGCATTTTTCGATCCATCTTCAAATTATTCCGGCGAGACCTTACATTTTCCGATCTACCTTCAAACTTCCGCGGTGGGTGCTCGAGCTTTTCGATCCGTCATCATTCGTGTCACATTGCTGTTTTGATCTTCTCTGCCTCCGAGCCGATATTCTTCGCATCAAGCATTTCTTCGAGCCAAGGTTTTCTCCAATTTTTACTAAGTATCAGTTCGATTCGGAGCCACAATCCTCAATGTCTGATATCGCCGAGCTGGAAGATTCTGTGGGCTCGGCAAATTCTGCCTCGTTGCTTGAACCACCGGAAGCCAATTCTCCGCCAGGTCAGTTGCAGATTGTTGTCCCATCTCTGATAGACGAAGCATTCGATGCCGAGGCGGATGCTGAGGCAGCCTTGATACAAAAGGCTCTTGAAGAATTCAAAGCCGAACCAGTGGAGTACATCATTGACGAGGCAGAAAAAATACGGCTGGAGAGATTATTTACGAGCCATCAAGCTAGCACATCGACGAGGCGAAAGCCTAAGAGGAAAACTCCTAAGAGGCGGCCTGACCCACCTAGTTCGTCTCTGTGCACAGCTGAATCCCTGGAGGCATTGAGGCATCGATTCAACATTTCGGAGGATGTCGACTTGATTGTTCCTACTTCCGCGGATCGAGCTGAAACACCGCCGTCCGGGTGTTTCGCCCTTTATGAGAGTTTCTTCTACCAAAGCCTGCTTTGGTTTCCAATTCCTGGATTGATCATCCGGTTCTTGTCCAAACATGGGTTAGCGCCGAGCCAAATTACTCCTCGGGGAAATGTGTCATTTAGTTGGGATTCTGGTTCGGAGTTATGAGTGTGACGTGACCGTTCGCGTTTCTCTTCTTCGGCAGTTTCTTGAATTTCGGAAGATCAAAAACTCCCGAGCTTACTATATCTCCAACAAGAAACAGAGAAAAATCATCGAAGGCTTCTGAAGCAAAGATAGCGACTGGAGGATCTACTTTTTCGTTGTTCCCCTTAACGACGCTACGGTAGAAGCCAAATGCGTCTGCCATGCTAAAACTGAATGGGGAACTATTGATGGGCGAGCCGTGGATTTTTAGGAAACCTATAGTTTTAGTTAAATTTTTTTAATTCTGAAGCGAGCTGACCACTTTCTTTGCTGTTATTTTTTTCAGTGCGACAGATTTTTCCACATTTCCCGATAGATACGCTCACGCTTCGGGACACACTTGCTGCAGGGAAGTGCCACTGGGAAAACCATTTTACCCTCAAGAGAATTGAAAAAGCCCGAGCCATTTTCGCAGGTGTCGAAGTTTCTGATAGCTCGGAACCTGAATCTCTGGAGCGAAGTCCCCCAAGAAAAAGAAGTATGGGAAAAAGGTTGACCATCCGCGACAAACAGGCTCTGAAGGAGAAGAAGGAAGAAGAGGCGGCTGGCCAAGCTGACGAAATACTTAACCCAACCGAGCAAACCGTCGAGCCAGTTGCCGAGGTGCCTGGCCAAACTGTAACTGAAATGGAGACACATCTTCCTTCCGAGCCGTCAGCTCTCGACGCCGAAGCCAGGGAAGTAGTTTCTGCTATTGTTCCTGTCGGTAGGCCTTCTAGCTCGGCATTTGTCCAACACAAAGGTGATGGGAAGAAATGTGCTGCCGCCGAGCCTGATAAGGAGAAAACCAAGGAAAAACAAAAAAGAAAATGCCAAAGACATACCGATCCAACCCCTGCCAACCAAGGCGAGCGTCGTTTAGACAAGAAGGATCTGCGCCGATCTGCAATGATGCTGAAGCTTCAGCGTCTCTCTTCTCGCAGGTTCGCTGCTCAGGAGATAGACTACCGCCTGTCGATGTTCTATCCCATGGTGATTTGTACACGGATATGTCGCTCCGAGGCACCAAGGTACGTTTATAGATTGAGTATTTTATTAAGTGACAAGCCAGTAGTGCTGATCATTTCTTCTTGTGATCAGTTCGTCGCGTCTATCAACAAGATTGTCGCTGTTTTCGAGCAAGATGTTAGGAAAGATAAACGCCGAATCGAAGATGCCCAAAAAGATGCATCTTTCTTCAAGGCTAAAGTTGGCGAGCTGGAGAGTAAGCATACTGCCGAGCTAGCAACCGCGTCTGCTAAAATTGAAGCTCTTGAGAAAGAGAAGGCATATCTCAAGGATGAATGGAACAAGACCGGCGACCTAGCTATGAGGTTGGATCACTCCAAGCAGAAAAAGGCTGCCGAAATTGAATCCCTGAAGAGGCAACTCGCTGTCGTAAATGCTTTGCATGAGGCGGATGTCAAGAAGGCTCAGAAGGCAGCGAGGCGGGAGATGTCTGAGAGATTCCAGGAGCGACTTGCCAAGATTGAAAAGAAAATTGACGAGCTGAGAGAGGCAAAAGAGAAGGAGCTCGATCTAGTCCAGAATGACAGCAACCTTCAGTTGCTCGAGATTCTGCAGAAAGAGGATGTGCCTGCCCTCGACTCCGAGATGGCGAAACTAACGGGCTGGAGAGCTGATCTGGCTGAGGCGGATGATGAGTTCGAGAAGATTGAGGCCGAACTGAAGAAAGATCTGACGCTTTCTCCTGTTTCCTCAGATTCCACAGGCACTCTCTTAGGGAGCGAACCAGTGGAGAATGCGGCGGCGAACGTTGGTGTTGCAGATTTTTCAGGCTCGAACGCTGGTACGCCTGGGATTGCTACTCTCGCTGCTGAGAAACCTTCCGAGCCAGATCCTCTCGAATGATCTTTTCTCTATGTTTCTTTAACTTGAAAACTCCTTTTTTTTATTCGGTATTTTTTGAAGACAAGTGCCTGGATGGCTTTATCCACTTCTTTTGCATGTTACTGCTAAACTTTGTAATGGTTGCCGTTTGTCGGTATAACATCTTGTATCCTTTGTTGGATCTTCTTATGTTCTCGTCTGTATTTTTGATATGATATTGCGAACCATCTTTGTTTAGTAAAAAATATGGTTAGTCTTTTTAGTGTCAGTTTAGGGTTTGCGGTGTTCCGACTTACATTCCCGTTCTTTTGACAATGAAACATGTTTAAAAATCTCATACTAACCTTTTAGGTTTAGTATTATGTTTCTGAGATGTTCGCGACCAGTGTACCAAGAGGTGTTTACTGGGTTTTAGAGTCTAGTTTGAGTGTTAAGACTTGCGAGTTTTCGACTTACGGGTCCCTCTCAAAGATAAACTTGTAAGAATATCGTCCAGGATATACCTTTCGGATATTAGACCAGGATATACCCGGTCAGAATTTATATAGCGCGCTTTGTTACTCGTAAGAGGGTGTTGAGAACCCCATCCCATATAGAGATAGTGGTTAAAATCCGTAAAGGATGTGGTTGTCCGTCTGTTGTGGCCAGCAACATACGAGGTGATGGAATATCCGTGAAGGATGTAAAGTTGTGATTCGTGTAGGCTAAGAGACACGAGTTTTGTGTTAGAAAGAGTTTGAAGTTATTCTCTTTGAAGAGTGATGCGAGATATAGGAGTATAGATGTATATGTACCCACTCCCCCCCCCTTTTTTAAGGAGGAGGACAACTGAATCCGTCCGAAGACAAGCTGCCTACGTACCATTTTCAGGGATCAAGTCGTCCCGTAGTTCATGCGAAGTGATTTAGTGGTAATACCTCTTTAAGTGCATTGCATTCTAAGATCTTGGTACCTGAACATCAGACATGTTTGAGAGCTCGTACACGCCTGGCCGAACTGTTTTGGTGATTTTGTATGGTCCTTCCCAGTTTGCTCCTAGTTTGCCAGCGTTTGTTTCGGCCGTGTTCTGAAAAACTTTGCGGAGAACCAGATCACCTTCTTTGAACTTGCGACTTCTGACATTAGTGTTGTAATACTTAGCCGCTGCCTGTTGGTAATTTTGAATCCGAACCAGCGCTTGATCTCTTCGTTCATTAACCAGGTCTAACTCGTCAAGTAACATGAGCTGATTCAGTCCTTCCTGTCCTGAAAGAAGTCTACGGCGAACTCAAGGAAATTGAATCTCAGCTGGGATGACACACTCTGTACCGTAGACAAGAGCGAAAGGTGTTTCACCGGTGGCTCGCCGCGGAGTGGTTCGGTGTAACCATAATACTCCTTCGAGTTCATCCGTCCAGCGTCCCTTCTTTGCATCAAGTCATTTTTTCAGACCGTCCAGGATTATCTTGTTCACTGCTTTCGCTTGCCCATTCCCTTGTGGATAGCGTGGTGTAGACTTGCTGAGCCGTATCTTCTATTTTTTGCAGAAAGCTTCAAACCTTGTAGAGATAAACTGTGAGCCATTGTCGGTGACGATTTCGTATGGAACTCCATGTCGGCATAAGATATTCTTCCAGAAGAAATGTTATACTTGGGCATCCTTTATGTTGGTGTAAGAATCTGCCTCTACCCACTTGGAGAAGTAATCCGTCAAAACTAACAGAAATCTCTTTTGCTTTGATTTATGCAGATGCCCAACAATATCCATCGACCAGCGCATGAAAGGGTAGGGCGCCGAGATTGATGACAATAGCTCCGTTGGTTGGTGAATCATCGGGGCATGTCGTTGGCATTTTTCGCATCTGGCGGAGAATTTCTCGCAGTCCTTCACCATAGTCGGCCAATAGTAACCATGACGCTTGATCTTGATTGCCAAAGCTCTTCCGCCGGAGTGGTTGCCACATGAGCCACTGTGGATCTCTTCCATAATTTCTCTTGCTTTAGCGCCTTCGACACATGCCATTAGCGGTCCTGAGAATCTCCACTTAAAAACATTTCCGTCTAATATAACGAAATGAGCTGCCTGAGCTCTGAGTTTTCGAGCAGCCCACTTATCTGACGGTACCTCACCATCCATGATATACACTCGGATTGCTCCCATCCACTCTTTGTCACATCCGTAATCTGCTTCCGTCGGTCGTGGATCTTGCTCCATCTCCACTGCTTCACCTTCAGCTGGAGGATCTGTGTTAGGCTCTTCTTCTATCTCAATTCGCTCATCTTATGCTAAGGGTGCCGTGTTTTGGTCTTCCTCCATAGTGGTGATGCCGGCGCTTCCGGATGCACCTTCGGATTGGGCTGCTGTCTGGGAGCGGGTGACTGCATTCACAGTGTCAGAGGGGTTGATACTTGGGTTTTTGATGAATTCCACTGGGATTATCCTTTTCAAATTTGGATCGGAGGTAGATGCGAGTGCTGCCAGTGCGTCTGCTGAAGTATTTTCCCCGCGTGGTATCCATGTTAATGTGAACTCTTCGAACTGTGCGGCCATTTCTTTGACGACCTTCAGATAAGCTTCCATTCGGTCATCTATGGCCGTATACTCGCCGCTGACTTGGTTGACCACCAGCTGTGAATCACAGTAGGCATGGATGTGAGAAATCTTAAGTCCAAGAGCAAGTCTCATTCCAGCAATCAAAGCCTCGTACTCTGCCTCGTTATTGAATGCGTGAAAACCCAAGCGAAAAGACTGTTCGAGGATTTCGCCTGTTGGAGAGGTTAACCTTATTCCTACTCCGGATCCTTGCTTCGATGATGATCCATCTGCGTGGAGCTTCCATACTGGGCTTGGAGCCGTCTCTTCTATCGTTTCTTCTGGGAGTTCTATCAGAAAGTCTGCAAGGACTTGAGACTTCGCGCAGGTTCTGCTCCGATACTCGATGTCGTATTTGCTCAGCTCTATTGCCCACTTTGCCAATCTTCCAGACTGGCTAGGGCTATGTAGGATGGATCGCAGGGGGAGAGTGGTCAAAACCACAATCGAATGTGACTGGAAGTATGGTCTCAGTTTTCGAGCGGACATTATCACAGACAATGCCAGCTTCTCCATCTGTGGATACCGGGTTTCAGCGTCGGTGAGAGTTTGGCTAACATAGAAAATAGGCTTCTGCTCGCTGCGCTCTTCCCTGATGAGTACACCACTCACTGCCGTGGCCGAAACGGTCGTGTATAGAAAAAGTGGTTCGCCTTCCACCGGTTTCATAAGTACTGGAGGGCTGGCCAGGTATTCTTTCAGCTGTTGAAACGTCTGCTCACATTTTTTTGTCCATTCGAACTTCTTGTTCCCATGTAGTGTATCATAGAAAGGCAGACACTTATCAGTTGACCGAGAGATGAAACGATTCAATGCGACTACCCGTCCTGTTAGCCTCTGGACTTCACGTTTTGTCTTCGGCGATACCATTTGTATGAGCGCATCAATCTATTTCGGGTTGGCTTCAATTCCACGGTGGGTGACCAGATATCCAAGGAACTCTCCGGACGTGACTGCAAATCTGCACTTGGTTGGGTTCAGTTTCATTTTATGTAGATTCAGTTGTTCGAAACATTCTTCAAGGTGAGCTACATGATCCTTTTCTCCTAAAGACTTCACCAGCATGTCGTCTATGTATACCTCCATCGTCTTCCCCAGTTGGCCAGCGAACATTCGGTTCACTAATCGCTGGTAAGTTGCTCCGGCATTTTTGAGACCGAATGGCATCACTTTGTAGCAATATATCCCACGGTCTGTGATGAACGCTGTCTTCTCTTGATCGTCTGGGTTCATTAGGATTTGGTTGTATCCGAAGAAAGCATCCATAAATGAAAGGAGTTTGTTGCCTGCTGTTGCTTCCACCAATCGATCAATATGTGGTAGTGGAAAGTCGTCTTTTGGGCAGGCTTTGTTCAGGTCGGTGAAGTCCAAGCATACACGCCATTTCCCATTTTTCTTCTTAACCACCACAGGGTTAGCGAGCTTGTCTTGGTACTTCGCTTCGACTATTGATCCCAATGCGTAGTAATCTTTCCACCTCGTCGTTCACTGCTTGCGCTCTGTCCGGGCCAAGTTTTCGCCTTTTCTGTTTGACTGGTTTAAAGGTTGGGTCCACGTGTAACTCGTGGCATGTCACGTCGATGCTGATGCCGGGCATGTCTTTTGCTTCCCAAGCGAAGGTGTTTACGTTCTTCTGAAGAAAAGAAATCAGCTCTCCCCTTATGGGATCTTTCAGCTCGGCCCCTATTTGAACACAGCGTTCCGGGTGACTGCCATCGATGTTCACCGAGATGACGGGGTCGCAAGTTGGTTTGCTTTTCCTCTCACGATCCTCCGTGATCTGTAATTGCTATAAGAGTTTTGCCAACTCCTTTTCGGGCTCTCTGTCGGTCATCATCTTCTTTCTCTTGGTGGTGGTTTCTGTGACGGGGTTCCTGAGTTTATGCTCGGCTAGGAAACAAATGTGGGATTCTTTTTGGTTTCCCTAAATTGTTTTGACTCCCCCGGGGTCGGAAATTTGATGCAGAGGTGATAGGTCGACGGTACGGCTCGCATTGAGTTTATCCAGGGTGTACCCATGATCACATTGTAGATCGCAAGATGATCTGCAACCGAAAACTCCACTATCTTGGTTACTTGTTCGGCTCGGACAAGAAGTTTTATTGTTCCAAGGGTCATGGTCGTTTCTCCCGAGAATCCAGTTAAAGGCTTCGGTGCGGCTGTGATTTTGGCTAGGTCTATGTTCATTCTTCTAAGAGTTTCCCGGAAGATCACATCTACGGACCTTCCTGTGTCTATCAGAACTTGGGCAACATCGCAATTGTCTATGATTAATTCTATCATGAGGGGGTCATTATGCGGTCGGTTGATGCCGGTGGTTTCCCTTTCTTCGAACGAGATGACATCGTTGGGAAGTTTGGAAGGTGCTGACCAGTTGACACTTGCATCGGCTCACCGCTGAAATGCTTTGATTGATGACACCGTGTCCGAACAGTATTGTGATCCTCCCATTATCATATTTATTCTTCTTCGAGAACCTGACTGTGTCGCCTCGTCATCTCGCCTTCCTTGCTTGGGAGTGTCATCATTTTGATTTGTCTGGTTCGGCTGATCCTTTTCGCCCTCTTGCTCGAAGTCCTTCAGGCTGACTGCGTTACCGAGTTCTCCAGCTACTAGTTTTTCCGCAAGCTTCATTCCCAAGGTTCGGCAGTTGGCAGTTGAATGACCGTGCATGTGGTGATACTCGTAGTAGGCTTTTTCGTCATACGAACTTTGACTTCGTGTCTAGGTGTTCCATGGTGTTTTGCCTCGGCCTGTTCCCACCTGGTAGTTGTGGGCTCCTCCAAAATTGGGTTTCTCGTGGTGCACATATCCGTTTCCTGGAACCTTCTTCTGAGGAGGTTGGTTCGGAGTTTGGAAGGACCGGTTCGTCGCTTTGGCGAGTCTATATTTATGGGGTTCCTCTCTAATCTTGAAAATCATTGGAGGGCTGCACCCTTTAGATGCTCCACAAATATGAGGCTGAAATCGGCATCTGAAATTGGCTCGGTCCATTGCTATGATAAACACCGTTATGTGTTCTTTTGGGTCGGTCGTACCTTCGTAGACTGGGACTTTGATCTTTTCTGGGTCGGAGATCTTTGCCTTGGTAATTCGGGCTGTAAATGGTGTATTGTGTGCTTCCTCCAGTACGCGGTCAATCTCCGGGATTTTACTGGTTGCCTTGTGCACCTGGGATCGGACGGCTTTCATCTCAGCAGTGGCTTGGATCAAGGAGGCTCGGATTTTGTCCAACTCTTCTCTCTGGGCTCGGCTAGTTGTTCTTGGCTCGTCAGTGTATTGTGCCTGTCGTACCCACAAGAGATTTTCTTCCTCTTCTGCTAAGCTCCTAGCTCAGTTTAGGTTGATGTCAACGTTGCTGGTTCGGGCTTCCATCAGTGTTGGTGCGAACCCTTCGTCAGCGGGATTCTCCGTATTGAGATCTCCTTCCACGTGCCCCTCTTCGTCAAGGACGATTGTTGCAGCTGACCCACCTTTGGTGTGTTGGTCACGTCCACCCCTGGTTTCTCTTCCCCAACGAACCAGTATAGGTGGCTCGGTGATACTTGATCTGGTTGCCGTGGGTGTGTGCTCGTTGATGGGATATGGTGGTGGCAATCCTGTCAGAGTCCTCGGTGCGTCACGTCGTGTTGAAAAATCCAAGGATGTTGGGTTTAAACCGAGCAGTCTAGTTATTCCACTAACAAGTGGGTTCGTAGTCGAACTAATTCCTCCGGATCGTATGTTTCTGGCTCGGCTCTCCATTGCCAGTGTCTCAATTCTCTCCGTCAGCGAGCTATTCAGCTTATCCTGCTCCTCGGCCTTCTTCAGCAACGTGGTCATCATATTTTTCAATTCTGTCAACGTTTCGGTCGTTCCTTCTGTGTTTGCTTGTGGTGGATTGATTCTTGCTCCGAGAAGATCTACCCCAACATTGCTCGCATCGTCACCGCTTCGGTCTCCGTCGGTGGTCATTGTTTCAGATCTCGTATTCAGTGGTTCTTAGGTGTCAGAAAGTTTGAGAGACTCCCCACAGACGGTGCCAAATTGTGGGAGTCGAAACTCGCACAACTAAATTTGGTAAGGGAAAATTAGGGATTCGACAAACTTCTATGTAAAGAAACCAAGAACAGAGATCCAAAGATGGAGATTTTATTCAAGATATTTTGAAAGCTGTTTGTAAAGTAATAAGTGTTTTGCTAGGTCAATTTTCTGATCCCCCTTCTCAATGGGGTACATGTCTATTTATACGAAAACAAGTCGGCTAGCCCCCTTTTTCTAAAGGAGAAAGGAAAACTTCCTTAGTCTTCGGGATTTTCTTTCTTTATTGGTCGGTTCGGATGTGGGCTACTTACTTGCTACTTTGGCCCAACCAAACCCTTGTGGCTTGTTGCCTCGTCCTAACAAGATATTGAGCTCGTTGCTTCACTGGGTCATCGGCGAGTTGGCTCGTCGGTTGTCCTGCCCGCTACTCCCAATGCCGAGCCAGAGGATTGATTTGCTGACATGTTGGTTCATCACCGTTTGCTGTTTTGCCAACATGTTGGCTCGTCACCGTTCGTTGGTTTGCCAACATGTTGGCTCGTCACTTGTTTCCTCTATTGCCTAGCCAAGATTTTGGCTTGTCTCTTGCTCCTTGCTGCCGAGCCAACAGGGGTGTCGGCTCGTCTCCTGCTTCTTCCACTGCCTAGCCAAGATGTCGGCTCGTCACTATTTCTCCCTGTTGCCGAGCCAACAGGGATGCTGGCTCGTCTCCCGCTTCTTCCACTGCCTAGCCAAGATGTTGACTCGTCACTATCTCTCCATGCTACCGAGCCAACAGGGATGTTGGCTCGTCTCCCGTTTCTTCCACTGCCTAGCCAAGATGTTGGCTCGTCACTATCTCTCCCTGCTGCCGAGCCAACAGGGATGTTGGCTCGTCTCCCGCTTCTTCCACTGCCTAGCCAAGATGTTGGCTCGTCACTATTTTTCCCTGCTGCCGAACCAAGTTTGGCTCGTCTCCCGCTTCTTCCACTGCCTAGCCAAGATGTTGGCTCGTCACTATTTTTCTCTGCTGCCGAACCAAGTTTGGCTCGTCTCCCGCTTCTTCTATTGCCTAGCTAAGATGTTGGCTCGTCGCTAATATTTGGCTCGTCGCCTAAGCTTTTTCTCCATACTTAGCATTTTCAGCAGTTGATCTTGATGGGGTGAAAACTAACCCCAACAGCAATCCAGTTATAAGATCCATGGCTACTGCTTCCCATTTCCATTCTGGGATTGGTAGGCTTTGCAATAAACCTCATGGTACTTGATGCTCAGCCTTAATCTGTTGGCAAATTTGACATTGCGCTACCCATTGCGCAACAGATCGCTTCATTCCAGGCCATGATAGTACTGGTGAATATCCTTGTACATTTTGGTACTTCCCGGGTGGATACTAAGCAATGACTGATGTGCCATTCTTAGGATTTCTTCTCTTAGGCCTTGTCCTCTAGGCACTGTTATTCTTTTATTTAATAGTAGGGTTCCATCCACAGCTATATGATCTCCACTTGCACTTGGTTCCTCTTGATCATAAAGCCCTTCTATTATTTTCTTTAGATTGGCATCCTCTTTCTGTTCCTGTCGAATCTTTTGTAGTAGACTTGCCTGATTTACCGCTTGTAACCCTAATTGCTCACTGGTTTCCCCTTCTAAAAATGATAAGCTTATCATTTTAAATTCTGCGGTTAGGGTTATTAAGTCTCTTTTTACATCAGCATCTACTCTGCGACGACTCAATGCATCTGCTACTACGTTTGCTTTCCCTGGATGGTATAAAATTTCCAGATCATAATCAGCTACAAACTCCATCCATCTTCTTTGTCTCAGATTACGATCTGGTTGGGTAAACAAATACTTCAAACTTTTGTGGTTGGTGAGGACTTGCACGGTTTCTCCATAGAGATAAGATCGCCATATCTTGAGAGCAAATACTACAGCAGTAATTTCAAGATCATGGGTTGGATAGTTCTCTTCGTGCCTTCTTAATTGTCGTGATGCATAGGCAACGACTTTGTTGTCTTGCATTAATACACATCCCAGTCCTATTCTTGAAGCATCTGTATAAACTATATAGGGTTGATTTGGCTCTGGCAATGCTAGGATAGGCGCAGTGGTTAAGGCTTCTTTTAATTGATTGAATGCCTTTCCTGCTTCCTCACTCCACTTAAAAGTTATACTCTTCCCCGTAAAACGGGTTAAAGGTTTAGCTATCACTAAAAAACCTTTCACAAATTTTTGGTAATACCCGCTAATCCCAAGAAACTACGAATCTCGGTGGCATTGGTTGGTTGTGGCCATTCTTGGATTGTTATAATCTTTTCAGTGTCTACCGAAACTCCTTGTTCTGATATCCGATGTCCCAAAAATCCTATAACATTTGCTAAACTTAGCAAAGAGCTTTTGACTCCTTAGACGTTCCAAAACTTTCTTCAAATGCTTTTCATGTTCTTCTGCACTTCGTGAATAGATTAGAATGTCATCAATAAAAATGATAACAAACTCATCTAAATAATCACAGAAGACTTCATTCATTAATCGCATGAATGCTGCTGGTGCATTAGTTAGACCAAATGGCATGACCACAAATTCGTAGTGGCCATATCGAGTCCTAAATGCAGTCTTCATTACATCCTTTTCATAAATAGAAATTTGATGATAGCCAGATGCTAAGTCAATTTTGGAGAACCAACTTGCTCCTTGCAACTGGTCTAATAATTCATCGATCCTGGGCAACGGGTATTTATCCTTGATGGTAACATTGTTAATTCCTCTATAGTCTATGCACAACCGCATGCTTCCATCTTTCTTTTTAACAAACAGGACTGGAGCTCCCCAAGGAGAAGAACTTGGTCGGATAAACCCTTTTTCCATAAGGTCTTCTAACTGTTTCTTCAACTCCGCCAATTCTGCTGGGGCCATACGGTAGGGTGCCTTAGCTATTGGTGCCGCTCCTGGTTCTAGAGGAATAGTAAAAGGGTCATTTCGAGATGGGGGTAACCCTTCCAAAGGTTTAAATACATCCTCAAATTCACAGACTATCAGAATCTCTTCAAGCTTCGGTTTTTCTTCTAAGTCTTCTTCGATAACAGACAAGTTTAGAAAGTAGTCTTCACCTTCTGCAAAGGCCTTTTCAACTCTCATGGCTGTCACGAAAGATATTCCAGAATTTGGATTTATCCCATAATAGGCTATGGAAGGTTGTCAAAATTCCTCAAAAGTAATTCTCCCTCTTCCGCAATCTAGATGTGCTTGATAAGTTGATAGCCAATCCATTCCTAATATTAGCTCATATCATTCTAAAGGAATGACTAGGAGGTTGGCTAGATACATTTTCTTCTCAACTTCAACCGGAATCCCTATATAGCAATTTTTGGCATGAAGGATTTGATCTCCGGGTGTTAGGACAGATATACCTACATTTACTACTGTAAAGGTTCCCTTAAACCTTGCTACGACATCAGGAGACACAAAGCTATTTGTTGCTCCTGAGTCAAACAAAACGTGTGTGGGTATACCACTAACACGTAATGTTGCTACACATACATTTAATTTCTCATTTATAATTTTTATATTTATCACACAATCATTAAAATCATAATTTACTTAATCACTCAATGAAGTATGAACCCTTACGTACCTGATATAGGACCTTTAGAAGGTTTTGAGGATTCAGGAGTGTCTAAGGAGTAAACCCGCCCGGTTATCGCCTATCGTTTGGCCACGGGTTATATCATTGCTTGGGTGGTCAAAGATTGAACCGTTGGTGGTTGAGTAGATTGTACTGACTGGATTGGGTGAGTGATTGGACACGATGTTGCATAGTGTCCCCTTTCTCCACACGTATAACACGTGATGTATGAAGGTACTGGTCTCGCTTGTCCATTGTTAGGGCACGCTCTCGAATAATGCCCTGGGCGACCACACCTGTAACACCTGTAACACAGTGGTAATGATTCCATCGAGGGAGTACCCCTATCGGCTCTACCTCTATCACGTCCCCGACCATAAGTCTGTCCTTGTCTATACCCTTGCCCTCATCCCAATGTCTGGCCTCGGGGTGTAAGTTGGGTTCCTTGCTGTCTTGGAGCTTGTCCCTGGGTCTGGGGTTGCTGAGTCTGTCGAGCATAGAATGCTCGCTCTACTTCTATACTTACTTTCACATTAACTGCACGCTCCACCAACTCGAATAGACTATGGTAGTCTATTACTAACAGTCGACTCATAATTTCTGGTCTCAACCCCCGCAAAAACTTTCTAATCATAATTGCTTCTCCATCAGGCCCATAATGTGCATAGCGTCTGAGCCGAGTAAACTCAGCTTCATAATCACGAACACTACGGTCTCCTTGGACTAATTCCTGAAATTGCATTTCCAACCTGTCCTTGGCTTCAGGTGGAAAATATTTCCTCTCAAACTCCCTGCAGAAATTCGTCTACGTAGGGTCCACCGCTTCATAAGAGTTCTTCACACTGCTCCACTAGTTGCTCGCATCCTTCATTAAATAATGCACATCTATATCTGTTTTGAAGCTTTCTGGACAGCGGGTTGCATCGAAATTTCGTTCTAAGTGTTGCAACCAGGCATCAGCCTCAAAGGGATCTGTTCCTCCAAAGTAACATCTCGTCCCTAAATTCTTCATCATCGTGACCAATTTGAGGAAGTCTGGTGGTGATGATGGGGCATGGTAATATGATATTGCTGGTGCTTGCTGTGGCTCATTCATACGAGCTAGCAGTTGATGTACTAAATCCAGCAATTGATCCTCTCTTTCACCTGGTTGAGGTCGTGTCCTACTAGGACCAATCTCTGGTAAATCAGGGCGTCCTTGATTTGGTTGCCCCTGACCTCTATTATTATGTATACCCGTTTGAGTCCCTGGTGACATCCATCCTTCAGAGTCCGATCCATTTGGTCCTTCACTGCTAGGAGTTCGTTGTTCACGATCTTCCAGTGGGTCCGACTCGGAGGATTCCATTGACAACCATCCCGCATGATCTGATCCTTCTGGTTCAGGACGTGGAGATGCTACCCCAATAAATTCTTCAAACGGTTCTGGTGATGACTCCTCCGATGGATCAGAATCGATAGATGCATCAGAATCAGAAGGTGGGGGACGACGACCATAATACTTCTCTGGGTAATGGTAGTTTGGTTGTCCGTGTCCCGGGGGTGGCCCAAACGGACGTCCCCTCCACATAGACCTTGGTGGTCCAGCATGAATCCGCTGGTGACGCGGATGAATCCGTCAAGGTGGTGATGGCATCTGCAACAAGGAATCAGGTAAGTCTTAACCCCACTTAAACATATAAAGAAGGAACATAACCAATTTATCCTAGTTGCCTTTTTGCGACCATTTGACTCGATAAAATAATTGAGAACCAAGTCCCATTTGAGCATCACAAACTATGCTCTGATACCACCTTTTGTAACACCCCCGATCATTTGACTGACCGGGAGCATTATTGATTCATACTTAGTCGTCTGATTCGAGGTTCCCGGAATGCATCCAGAACCCCTAAACCAAACTTCTAAATACTCATCCCTATTAGATACAACCCAAGGCTTGCCAACCCGAGCTATATCAAATAGTTAGTTCGTCCGGACTGAGACTAGTATCACATGAAACCCGAAACTTCACAAACATAATCTTACATATGGTTTTTAAACGTGATACCAAACATATATGTTACATTGTTGGCCACGAGTCTAATACCCAAAACGATAAGGTACATATTAAACATTATTTATTTACAAAAAGGCAGAAAACTATCACGGGCGTCCTATTGTTCCTTCTGCACCCGTTGGTCTACCCACTAATGGTTACTTGCAAAACAAGTAGAGTCATAAGCAACTAATTTGCTTAGTGAGTCAAGGCTCCCCTAAACATTTATATAATTACCCAACCAAACCCAAAATAACAATCACACGCAACCATGCATAACATGAGTATTAAAAGTGTTTTATGCATTAACTTTAAATTTTTATCAAGGCCTTGCGCATTGACTACTTCCCTTCACGTCACACCAGAAGTCATCACTCAGCCCGTAGCCACAAAGTTTAAACGATTGATGATGCCTCAACATTACAATGACCTTATGCTAATAAAGAAGTCGCACCGAAAATCTCCATCGTCATGCAGTACACGGCCCTAGGCTGCAATCCCGTCTCTCCGTGTCTTCGTGTACTTAAACTAGTACTCTTTTTGGACTAGTTAAGCCATGGTATTTAGGGAAATGTCACTCCGCGTCCATCATAGTTTTATAAAGTTTACTAGACAATTAAGTTCAAGTAAACTTAAAGCATATAGCATAATTTCAGACTCAGGTATAGCATACCATTGATAGTCTTAAATTCATCTCATAATTTATTAACCTTAAGCATAATACACAAGTTTTGTCTTTTAAGTGAAACCTACTTGTATTTCAAACGTAATACAATCTCATGAGTATATAATTTAAACACACAACACACATCACATATCACCAAGACTCACCTTAAACTTGGTGAACGATCCTGGTTCTGGTCGCAGTTTCTACCCACTGTTTTTGCTTAACACGGCTGGGTTTTCCAGACCGAGACTGATTTTCCAAACCTAACCAAACTGAAACCATGATTTTTGGGACGGTACCAGTCATTTATCACAAAAACTAAGGTTAGATTCAGGTCCAGAATGAAAAATTGAGTTGGACTAGAAGGATTTCGGATCCAAAACCTTACCCTAATTTTTTCGACAAAACTCGCTTATGGTTCACGACGGTCTGCCTGGTTATTGACTGATCCGACTGATACGGCTTGTAGGAACGATGCTGGGTTGAGTGATTTGGGTTAAGGAACTGAACTGATGATCGAGCAGAGTAGGTGACTGGTGATATATAATCCGTACCAAGCAGCCACGCAGGCAGACAGGCTGCTCGGTCTTTCCTCCACCCATCACTGCCCATGGTGCGCACCTGGAAGTGACTGATCCTTGACCAGGCGTGTGGAAATCATGCTCATACTTATGCTTAACATACACAGGACACACGCCAACACACGGATGACAAAAGCACACATGCTGTTGAGTAAGCTGCTTATCCGTGGTTCACGGTAGACTGCCGGATTTGATCTGGTTCGACCCAAAATAATATTTCCTCGACCCATATCTACTTTTCTTCAACCCAAACTCTCTTTATACATCCTTTTTATCATTCCCATGGTTCACTAAGTGGTTGGGGACAATCTGGTTATTTTCCCATCCCCTCGGGTTGAAAAACGCTTAGTGGTACTCGGCCAAATTCGTACCGTGTGACCCGGTATGTGATTTCTTCATACCATCTAGTTAATTTCTTAACTTAACTCACTTTGGTCTTGCCCTAAAGGCTTAATCCGTAGCCTTAACCCGGGTCATTACAACAACAGCCATGAAAATACTAAGTCTTCATCATCCTCTTGAAGATTGATCTTGTTCTTTTTATCACCAAAAACCTTTAGCTTATTTTGCTTTTGTTCGATAAGGGAGAAGATCTCACCTCTTGTACCTCTACGGAGAAGTTTTCTGAACTCTCTTGCTCTTAATGAATATGTTTTCTTCTGATTTTGCTTTGGTTTGCATACTCATGTCTGAGTAGTTTCATTGTTGGGTAATAGGGAATTTTCGAAGGGAAACATCATGGTTCGATAGATAAGGTTTAATAATTAAAGTGACACTTTTGATAAGTTATAGTAATCCTTCATTTAGATCTGATTTTATTGCATGTTTCTTTACTGATCATCTAGAAATTGATTATAGAATAAATTCGCCTTGAACATCACTTGAGTTATTGTTTTGATCATGATATTTGATGAGTCTAATTCTTTATCCTGCGAGAGCTGAGTTACTGCATTAGATGAACGATTGAACTTGATAATAATTTAATGTTTATTAAGTTATTGACTACGAGAGTTGATTAATAATATATATTTGACATAGATGGTTATCGCTGCGAGAGTAGGATGAAAGAAAGATGATGTCATTTGCCTCTAAAAGCTGACCCTGAATAATTCAAACTGTGTATCCCTAAGAAATCCCTGAAAACCCAACGCTTTCCTCTTATTGTTTACACCGATTTTATTTAATTGATTTTAATCATTCGCATTCAAAAACCTCACAGAAATCTGTTTTCGCTTAGTTTAATTCGTAATTCATATTTCTATTGTTCATTCAAATTCTCTGTAGATTCGATCCTAAAATACTACAATTGTCTGCTGTGCACTTAAAGCTAGGTTATTACATTTATTTTGGGTAAAACTTTACTCACCATCAAGTTTTTGGCGCCGTTGTCGGGGACTTTTGCAGTACCATTAGTTTTAAATTAAGAATTTCGTCTAGATTTTTATTTTTATTTTCTATTTAATTCCAGTTTTTCCTTTCTTTTTGTTTTTGCTTTCGAGGTACTTTTCTTGGAACCATGTAGGTCAATGTCTATGGAGATTCTAGTAAATTTTCTGATTTGCATAAAAACAGTGTTGAGACAGAATTACGAGTTCCTTCTCCAAATGTTGAATGTGAGTCCTTAAATTAGGGATGTATACTAGTATGTCATCAAAAAAACCCCAAAACAAACCTTCTCAAATGTGGCTGGAAAAGCTTATTCATCACCGATTGAAACGTGGTTGGAGCATTTGTCAAACCAAAAGGCATGACCATGAATACATAGGTCCCTCATGTGTCTTGAAGGCTGTCTTTTCCACATCACTTCTCCGGGATCGAATTTGATGATAACCCGATTTCAGATCAAGCTTAGAGAAGATGGTAGCTCAATGAAGTTCATCCAATAACTCTTCTATGATTGGTATGGGATACCTATCGGGAATGGTAGCCTTGTTTAATGCTAGATAGTCCACACAGAATCTCCAGTCTGCATCCTTCTTCTTCACTAAGATCATTGGACTGGAATAAGGACTACCACTAGACCTTATGATTTCAGCCTCCAGCATTTCCTTCACCAACTTCTCAATCTCATTCTTCTGGGTGAATGAATAACGATGAGGCCTGATATTTATGGACGTTGCTTTGGTTTGTAAGGTGATATCATGCTCTCTCGTTCTAGATGGAGGTAACCTTTTTGGCATCTGAAACACTTCCTTATAATCTTCCAACAATCGGTATATTCATGGGTTTACTTTTCCTTTCTTTTCCAGACCAATTCCACCCTCAAACAATTTTTCTAACTCTAACAAATAAACTGTGTTTTCTTCATACTTTTTCCATCGAGTTGAGAGATATTTGAGCTCTCAATAGAGTGAGATCTCCCGCTAAGATAACCCACTGGTTGTGTACCTTAAAATTCAGTGGATGTAAGCCCCATTTAATTCGTGTTTCTCTCAAGGTTGCCAACTAAGAGTAACCCAACACCATGTATGTTGTACATAACTCAAATAACAAGAACTCTTCCACAATCTCCAATCCCTTTATTGCCAAGAAAACCCTGTACACTTCCCTTTTCTAGCTATAACTTGCCCATTTCCAACCGATACACCAAATTATTTGGTATCTGTCATGGGTAGACTCATTTGTCCTACTAAACTTATAGAAATGAAGTTGTTGGTTGCCCATCAGTCAATCAAAATAATCACTTCTGTTTCTCCAAACCCACCATAGACTAAAGTGAAAGCGTAACTAATTCTTGCACATCTTCATCATTATTTTGACCTCTTGTTCATCTCCCTCATCTACCTCCAAACACTTGAATTGATGTTGTGTTTTGTACCTATGCCCTGCAAAATACCTCTCACCACAGTGGCGACAAGGATTGTGCACAAACCTCCTATTATCCGAGCTTCCTCATGTTACCTTATAGTCACGTCTCGTGTCAAAAGACCTCCTAGCAAGTACCAGTTCATTGTCTTTGGTAGGAATCTGGGTAAGAGATCGGTTCGGTTGGTTTAAAATAGGGGTTGGACTGGTTCTCTGGAATGGTCTAGGTTAAAGATTTCCTCTATCCCATTCCTGATCTTCAATCATCTTTGTCGTGTCCACTATATCATCCATACCCATGGGCATGTATCTCACTACTTGCTCCTTCAGGTTCTTCTTCCCATGAAAAAATATTTCCTCTAACACATCATTTGTCATATGGGGCACTTCAGCTGATAATTCCCCAAACTGTTCTCGATAATCAGCAATTATCCCTTTCTATTTTAGCCTCAACATCTGTCTGATTACTGTCCTTCCTCTGGTAGGTCTAAAATGCTTCGTCAACTTGTCTTTGAAATCTCTTTAGTCATGCAAATCTTCCCTATCTTGCGTGATCCTCAAACAAGTGACTGCACATCCCGTCATATAGGCTAGTGCTGTTTCTAGCTTATCTTCCTCTGGGGTTTGGTTCAGAGAAAAACACTTTTCCACTCTGAAAATTATCCAGGTCTGTCCATCGTAAGGAGGTAAATCCATCTTTCGTCCTGGAGAATCCACCTTAGGCGTTGGAGACTCCACCTTTGGCTCGGGTTTGTTTTGTTTATTTGTTGAGTGGCTTCCACCGTCCTTAAGGAAATTGCTAGCATGGAAAATGATAAGATTCCCTCTCCACGATTTCTCTCCGTCGGGGTACTGAAGGTTCTAGGCGTCTGATTTTGACTTCATGAAGCAGGATTCGAAATCATGATCGACGATGACTCTCGGTTATCACCAACACTAAATCCTCTGAGCAACTGGGTTATCTGCTAAGGTACTCCTTCATCACCTGTATATCTTTGTCCAACCGTGTTACCTTCTGATCTGTCGGAATAGAGGAACGTTGCATATCGTTTGTAACCCTATCGAGCCTTCCCACCTGAGCCTCTATTGTCATCGATTTCTCCTGAGTCGTTGCAGCTGATGTCAGATCTGGTTTCGGCACCATCCTAGGTTCTGATACTAAATTGATAAGCTCAAGCTTATCAATGGAATAGTAGAAGAAAAAGAAATAGAGATGAGAGTAAAAATAGTAGAGAGGCGAAATGATATTTAGGAATGAGATCTTTTAAATACAACATATCACCTTATCTAGTTACTGAGCATTATTATAAACACTCTTTCTAAGGAAGAGTCTTTGCTTACTTGTTGATAGTTGTGGCTTCAACCACTCTTTTTCTTCTCACCTTTTTTTACTGTTCGCCCCGAAGTCTTCTGCCTCTTCCTAACGAATGCCAACGGTATTTTGGGTTTATCAAAAACCAACAACGATGAGATCAAAAAACATAACTGAAAATTTCTAAACTAAAAATGAACTGTAGGATGCGTCTTCACCGAATTCGAAAAAAATTTGTCGGTCACCAGATTCAACTCTCCACGATTTCTCTCCGTCGGAATGCATTAGAGTTTCAATTGAAATTTTCATCCCATATAAAAATGAAATTCATATTTAGGACATATTTCGTTATTAGTCTTTTTTCCATACGAAATGTCTTCTAAAGTTCAAATTAGTCTTGGAGTTTTCATGCTATTGAGTCTAATATTTGTATTACTGTTGCGTGATTTGGATTTGAACCAACCTATGGTCAGCTCAATTTTTTTATTTATTTTTATTCTCCTTTTGGATGATACCAAAAAAAAAAAAAAACAAAGGTATAAAATATGCACTTTTAAAAAAATTAATTCAATGCTTAACAGACGAAAAAACTATTCGAACTATTCTTTTTAACAAAAACACTGTCAAAACCGGATAATTGCTATATGTTGTTGGAAAAAATAAGCCCCTGATAATTGACTTCAGCGGTGTTGATGTATTTTATGAAGATTTTTTTTTTTGAAAATTGGGTTGCTTTCAATTTTTTTTTTAAAATTCAATTGACTGTTACATTTATTCAGATTTGTCCAAAGCTCGTTGAAGTTCTCATTATAATAAAGACATTACGTGTACGTCACAGGCTAAATAATATTGTAAAAAAGTTTATAAGAAATTTGAATGATCGAATAAATACGATTAATTTAATATTTAAAAAAAGCAAATACGAATAATTTAAAACAAAGAAACAAAAATGCTAAATTTAGTGTAATTGATTTAATATGGATAATTCTTAAAAATACCACTAAAATAAAATTTTGTTTTAAATAATACTATTATTAGGCTTTTTTTTCTAAAAATACTGCTAATTTTTTTTTTTTTAAATACCAAAATCCTAAAATTAAGGCCATGAATGTTTAAGTGGTTTTTGATTTTTGGTTTTTAGTTTTTGGCTTTTGATTTTTGGATTTTGGTTTTTAAATTTTCGTTTTTGAGTTTTTGATTTTTGATTTTGCTCTAAGAAAAGTTGAATGATGATTTATTTAGTTATCAAATGACAAAGAAGTATCTACTGCCAAATCATACATGTTATTTTACTATATAAACATATTTTATGAGTCAAGATTAATAAAAAAAAAAAAAATCAAAAACTAAATAAATCATCATTCAAATTTTTGAAAAACTAAAATTTACTGCAAAATCAAAAACAAAAAACTCAAAAACCAAAACCTAAAAATCAAAAGCCAAAAGCCAAAAAATAAAATATAAAATCCAAAAACCATATAAATATTCATGGCTTAAACTCTAAACCCTCAAAACTATACTTAAACCTTAAACCCAAAATACTAAACTCAAACCCAAATATTTAAATTACAAATCTTTAAATCATTTTTAGTGTTTGTGGTATTTTGGGAAAAAAAATTTTAATGGTATTTTTAGAAAAAAAATAGTGATGGTATAATTAGATCAAAAACTTATTTTAGTAATATTTTAAGGAATTTATCTTTAATATTTTTAAAAATATTTAAAAGAAAATAAATATTTCAGAGGATCTTCAACTAAATATTCTAAATGTGATTAGTTAAAAAAATTCAAAATTTTTAAAGGAAATAGAAAAATAATGAGTTATTAATTTTGGAATTATTAAATGCTCACCAATTATGTTTTAAAAAAGATTGAGAAAAAGGTGTTACCACGGAAGTGTCAAATGTTTCTCTTTTAATATAGAAGAACTCCTTAAAATACCACAAAAATAAGTTTTGTGCCAAAAATACCACCACTAGCACTACAAGAAAACATGCTCATTTAGGAGAAGAATTTGCGACCACATTATGAAGTCGCAAATTTGCGAGGCGTTTGCTACGACTTTGCGATTGGGGTCGCAAATTAGTCGTAAATATCCACAAATTTGCGACGAAAAGAAAGGTCGTATCAAAAACGTTGCAAATTTGCGAGGCATTTGCGGCGGAAGATATTTTCTAGGTTTTGCGACCTGATTTGCGATGATTTTTAGTAAGTAGGTAAACACGTTTTCTATGCTTTTCAACTTTTTTTGCTTCTGAAATTTTGGTCGCAAATGGGTAGCAAATTAGTAGCAAAGGCCTTGCAAATATTTTGCCGCAGCAAATTAGTAACAAAGGTTGGTCGCAAATGAGTAGCAAAGATGGTTGATCCTTTATAATTAGCAAGCTATGGGGAAGACGAAAATCATATCACAAACATCCCAAATCTACTCACAAAAGGATTTTATTCCGCAAAAACACTATATAAATCCGATATTTTTTGTGGAGAGGTCGATAATCGATCATGTCTTGGCAACATGAGATATACACGGTTCGGACATGGATGTACAACCGCCGAGATCCAGATACCGGTGAAGTGATGAGAGAATTTAGAGATGGTCTTGATCAATTTTTGACCCACGCGACAAATCAGTCATTTGCGGGAGACAACGGTAACAAGATTTTGTCCTTGTGTTAAGTACGAGAACATTGATCATCATGATCCAAACACTGTTTGGAAGCATTTATATACGAGGGGATTTTTTTACTTAACTATTATATTTGGTTTGCGCATGGGGAGGATTTTGTTGTTAATGTTCCGGGTAATTCAAGTACGAGTTATCATGGCAATCACGATGGCGCTAGTAATTTTTATAATAACTATGATCAGCATGCTCATCACCAAGCTTATAATGAATATGGATATGGTAATATTGATGGGAATAGGTTTCATGATATGGTTACTGATACATTTCATGAAACTACTGTCTCGTTCAATGATAATACTTTTGAAGAACCAAACCCGACTGCTAAAAAGTTTTACGATATGTTAGACGCTGCTAATGAGCCCATCTACGAAGGATGTAGGAAAGGCTTTCAAAATTGTCACTAGCTTCTAGGATGATGACAATTAAAAGCGAAGATAACATTAGTAAAAATTGCATAGATAAATGGACTGCATTGTTTAACGAATATTTGTCGGAGGGTAATAACTCGGCAGAGAGTTACTATGAAATACAGAGACTGGTCGCGAGTCTTGGTTTACCGTCTGAGATGATTGACGTCTGCATTGATAATTGTATGATTTTCTGGAAAGATGATGCTAAGTTGGGAGGAATGTCATTTTTGCGGAAAACGGAGATATACAGACAGGTGGCCGCACGAGGGTGCCGTTCCAGTGTATGTGGTATCTTCTGATAACAGATAGATTGAAGCGATTATACCAATCGGAGCAGACAGTTGGGGCAATGAGGTGGCACGCAGAACACTTTAGTGAGGAAGGAGTGATCTCTCATCCATCAGATGCGAAGGCGTGGAAACATTTTAACACGGTACATTCGGACTTTGCTGAAGAACATAGAAATGTTTATCTGGGTCTTTGCACAGATGGGTTTAGTCTATTTGGTATGTCTGGTCGGCAATACTCGTTGTGGCCAGTCATAGTAACGCCTTATAATTTACCTCCGGATATGTGCATGCATCGAAAATTTTTGTTTCTGAGCATTCTTGTTCCGGTCCCTAAGCATCCAAAAGATCTCTTGACGTCTTCTTGCAGCCTCTGATCCACGAATTACAGGAGTTATGGTATGTCGGTGTACGAACGTTTGATTCATCAAACCGCCGGAACTTCACCATGAAGGCTGTCCTTATGTGGACCATAAGCGACTTTCCCACCTATGGGATGTTATCTAGATGGACAACTCACGGAAAATTATCATGTCCTTACTATCTGGATCAGACTGATGCGTTTCAATTGACGAATGGATGCAAAATTTGCTTGTTCGATTGTCATCATCGGTTCTGCCATTGGGTCATCCGTATAGAAAAAACAAGAAGTTGTTCCAGAACAATAAAACCGTCAAAGTTCTCCCCCCGGTTTATCTTTCAGGGGAATAGTTGGAAGCGCAAATAGATTATTGTGGTGCTGAAGAAACTGCAAAAGTGGGGGATAACTGGCACAGTGTCCCCGCTAATATGCCTGGTGGATATGGGCAGTATCATAACTGGCATAAGAAGAGTATATTCTGGGAACTGCCATACTGGAAGGATCATCTCTTGAGGCACAATTTGGATGTCATACACGTCGAGAAGAACTTTTTCGAAAATATCATCCACACGTTGTTGAATATTCCGGGTAAAACGAAAGATAATCTGAAATCACGTTTGGATCTCCCTGGTATATGCGTAAGGCCTGAGTTGTACATTACAAGCGATGGTAGGGCACTGATTCCTATTTTTCGGCTGTCATTGGATGCAAAGGATAGTTTGTTTAAGTGGGTTAAGGATGATGTCAAGTTCCCAGATGGATATGTGTCAACGTTCTCAAGGTGTGTTGAGCAAGGGCAAAATTTTTTTGGAATGAAGAGCCATGATTGTCATGTATTCATGGAACGACTACTGCCATTTGCATTGCATGAGCTTCTACCAAATAACGTCCACGAGGCACTAGCAAGTATTATTCTTGTATTTATATATATGTGCTCGAATATTAACTCGTACGTGGTACATAATTTCAGGTATCGGGGTATTTTTCAGAGACTTATGTGCTCGAACATTAACTGCGGACGATATCTTGAAGTTGAAGTCAGACATCGCACTTATTCTTTGCAACTTGGAGAAGATATTTCCTCCCTCGTTTGTTGACGTGATGGAACATCTGGTAGTCCACTTACCGCATGAGTTGCATCTTGGTGGACTAGTCCAATTTCGATGGATGTACCCATTCAAAAGGTTCTTCAAACATCTGAAGAAGAAAGCAAAAAATCTCGCAAAGGTTGAGGTATCGATCGTGGCAGGAAGTTTGACCAAAGAGACATCTAATTTCTCGAGTTACTACTTAAGCCCAACCGTGAAATCAAAGAAAACAGGTCGTAAACGATACGACGATGGTGGGGTTGGGCTAACATATCCTAATGTGGGAGTACCTGATGTCTTCTCGGATATAGGTCGAATGGGTGGTAAAGTAATTGCAACCGAGTGGTGTGATTACAAGCACTGTCACGCAGCTCATACATATATCTTGCTAAACTGTGATTACTTTCAACCGTATGAGAGGTATAGTAGAAAATGAGTCTTTTGATATGTATACATATAAAATTAATTATAATCATCCTTCGTTATGTTGTGCACGTAAAGGATGCTTGAATAGCAAATACGGAAAGCATTTCCAGAACTTAACGACCAAGAAGTGAGAACATACATTGAACGTGATTTCGCAGGATGGATGAGAGAGAAGGTAACTAACCATTCTTATATATATATATTTTTGATATTAATTACTAATCAAAAAATATTGCATTTGGCCATGTAGGTGACCAATAAGAGGACTCGGCTAGGAACTTAGCCTCTGTGGGTGCATGAGTTCGTGATGGGACTTATTGCAAATATAAGAACAACTAAGATGTATTATACTCGCGGATTTATTTACCATACATTTTCGCATGGACAACGAAGGGCCACTGTAAATTATGGTATCCATGTCCCAGGCGATACCAACTTCTACGGTATCCTGAGAGAAATCATAGAAGTCGAGTATGCTGGTATGATGAATCTTAATGCGTCCTATTTTGATGTGATTGGTTTGATCCAACTATTGCGGTTGGAGTAAGATCAAGCAAATTCGGAGTCGTGGATGTCCAGGGACACATGAGTTACACTACCAAGTTCGAGCCGTTCATTTTAGCATCTCAGGCGGAGCAAGTAGTTTTCATTCCTTACCCTCGTACTCGGATCCGACGTTATCAGAATTGGTTGTCTGTTATTAAAGTTAATCCATGGGGTCGAAACTGTCGGGGGGGGGGGGGGAGGGGGTCATGATGATCTACACCCGTTCAACTTGAAATGACAGAAGAAGTTTCCATCCCCGTTGATTCAAGCAATGATATGACTAGAATTGACCCGCTTTATAGGGGACTTGAAGTCATATGTGAGGAGTCTGATGGTCAAGCGGAGTCCGACGAGTTTGATGAAGGGGACGAAGTGACGATGACGACGAAGATGAAAATGGACAAACTTATGTTTCCGATCCTGATCATGATGAGTAGTTTTTAGTATCGTGTGTTTTAGTAAACTGTTGTAGGAATTATGTATCGTGTGTTTTTTTTTTTAAATGAAAAAGTCCAAGTTGCGACAGTTTGTGGCGTCAAGTCGCAAACTAGTCGCAAAATGAGAAATTTACGAGGCGTTTGCGAGGAAACAACGCAAATTAGTCGCAAAATGTGAAGTTTTGAGAGGAAACAACTCAAATTAGTCACAAAAGCAGAAGATAAGTTATACTCTAAACCTAATTTTACCCTAAACCCTAATTAGACCTTAAACACTAATTATACCCTAAACACTAAAGATATAAGTGTTCGTATATTGTTACGTATATGGATTTTTTAATTTCTCGGACAAAATTTACATTTTGGTTAAACCTGAAGAGATTAAGTATGTAACTATATATGCTTCATGCATGATGAATAATTACTTTACGACCGATTTTCGAATCAGTTATATAATTACCCGAAACCGTATACCCAAAACCCTAATGTATATTTATAGCATGTTTATATGTATGACCTATGAGTTTACCCTAAACCCTAAATTTTAAACCCTATTTGTATGATGTTTGATTGTTTGAGCCGCAAATGCCTCGCAAAACTTGGCGGTTATACAAAAAAATTAAGGTTTTTTCTTTTGCCGCGTGTTGAAAATTTGACCTGATTTGCGAGGCATTTACCACGTGGCGTCGCAAATGCCTCGCAAATCTTGGCGGTAAAACAAAAAAATTAACTTTGCATGTTTACCTCGTGGTAAATTCTTTACCAGATATCCGAGGCATTTGCCACGTGGCATCGCAAATGCCTCACAAATCTGGTCAAAAATTACTATTGGATGAAAAATCGGTGAACTTTTGCGACAGATTTGCGACTAAACTGCGACTCGGTAAAATTCTATATAACCAGCAAAATTCGTTGCTTTCTCCTCACAACCATCCTCTCCACCTTCTCTCTACACCTTTCTCTCTCTACAAAACAAGGTATTTTTTTAATTTAAATTTTTAATATTTTATATATTTGTTTTAGAATGGTTAGGATACAAAATAGGTATGAAATAAATTTGTGTACATTTTAGATATTTAGGTGGACAGTATTACTTTACGTATGGAATTTTAGATTTAAGTTAAACATATTAGTTTTTACATTTAAATGTATTATTAATCGTTTTTATTGTCTATAGAATTTAATTTTTTAAAATTATATTGCAGATGGGTGATAATGAGTATAATAGTTTTCTATCCGCCTCCGGTACATCTATACCGCGACGTGGCAGATCTCACTCACGACACGGAGGTCGTCCTAGTACATCCACTTCTCATATCCCGAAATTTATTCCGGAGACGCAGCCGTTTCAGCATGCTCCACCACCAAATGAGCCGTCTGGAGCTCCAGACTTCCAGCATATGATGCTGGAGCAGCTTCTTGTTAGTCCTACACGAGGTGTGCTACCGAGATTGGATCCGCATCTTTCGCCTAACACTACATGGTAAATATTTTTTTTTCAATTAATTAATTAATCAAAAATTAATTTTTTAATATTGTTTATAAACTATTTTTTTTCTTTTTCAGGTTCTCGAAAAATAAAGTTCGGAAGGCTGTTAGGAAGTTCATCGAGCAGGATTTCAAAAGCCTCGCACCCGAATTGGAGCAAGGTTCTTCAAGAGACGAGGGATAGATGGTTTCACACTTTTACGGTAATTTTATTTTTTTAATTACTAATTTAATTTATAATTCATACATAATTTTAATTTATACTAATTAATCTTTTTTTGTAACAAAAATACAGCTGGGATCCCGAGATCACGACACTGGTCTGGGAATGTTTTGACGACAAGGCGATCAGGTCGGCCGATGGAAAGAAAATGGAAAAATGACCACGAGCATGCCATGCCGGAGTAGTTCAACCCGGCAGTTTGGGAGGGTCTCATCAACTACTGGCAGTTGGAGACTTCCAAAGACACGAGCAACAAATGTCGGGCCACCCGTTACACCAAATTAGACGGGGAGGAGATCTCGAAGCACGTATCGGGCCAGTTGTCTTTTCTGGAACAAGTGTGCCGTATTGTAAGTTGATTTAAATTTATATAGTTATAATTTTAAAATAATTTTAAGTCACAACATTGTATGAATTAACATAATTTTACCATTTTTTAGGCACAAGAGAAAGGTGTTCCAACTACTATGGCTGAGCTCTGGGAGAAGACCCACCGACGCAAGGACGGGATGTGGGTTGATCGACGGGTGGAGCAGCTTCACGACAATGTGATTGCACGAGTGGAAGAAATCAGATCGCAGCCCTCTCCCGATGGTCAACCCACTCAAGTTACCTAGTAGACGTAAACAGCATCGCTTCTCAGGTAACACAATTCTCAAACAAACTTTAAATACTAATTTATTATATATATATTGTTTAATTACTAATTTTTTCTCTATTTAATTTTAATTTACATTTTGCTCCCCGTAACAGAATGGGAAAGCTTGCTTTCATGGGATCAATTCCGACGGATACCGAGGGAGTTTCGTATTGCCCGGTTTTGACGTACGCTTCAGATCTGCTTAAAGATCAAAAGCTAGCGAATGCGGAACATGAGATAGATAGCTCAAGGAGGACCAAAGATCGATGAGGGAGGAGCAGAACGCCTTCAATTTGATGTTTGAGTTGCTTGGGGATACGAATCCCGCGATTCGTGAGATGATGAGGAAGAAGAAGGAAGCCGCAGCTGCAGCTCCAGGAACATCCCGCGATGGTACCTCGGATTATGAAGAAATCAAATAGCTAGTTTTTATTTTATTTTATTTTCGTTGTAAAAATACTCGATTGATGTATAATATTAATTAAAAATAAATTTTATTTTTCTCATTTTTTTAATTTACGAAAAATAAAATAAAAATCGATTTTTAATAAATAAATTAAATACCTTTGCGAGGCATTTGCGACTTCAATAACCACGCAAATGTCTAGCAAATTAGATGCAAATGCCTCGCAAAATTTTAGTCGCAACAAAGCCGCAAATAAGATCCACGCAAAACTACGTCCTCGCAAATTAGTCGCAAATCAGATCCACGCAAAGGCCTAGCAAAATTATGTCCTCGCAAATTGGTTGCAAATCAGATCCACGCAAATGCCTGGCAAAACTATTTCTTCGCAAATTGGTCGTAAATATTTTGCGAGACTTTTGCGTCAAATTTTTTTCGCCTCGCAAATTTGCGATGATGTTGCAGAAATTTTACATTTGCGGCCGGCTACTTGCAACGATACAGAGTTCCTCGCAAAAGCCTCGCAATTTTCCATTTGCGAGGCATTTGTGACCAAAAGAGTAGTCACAAATAGGCATGTATTCTTGTAGTGTATTTTTTTTTTTCAAAAATACCACTAAAAGTTTTTCTTTTCAAAAATACCACAAACACTAAAAATAAATTTTAAGGGTTTATAATTTAATTTTTTGATATGGATTTAGTATTTTGGGTTTAGGGTTTAGTTTTTAGGGTTTAGGGTTTATTTTGAGAGTTTAAAGTTTAGTTTTATTTTTGTGCTATTTTTGGAAAACAAAAACTTTTAGTGGTATTTTTGAAAAAAAACTAGTAATAGTATTTTTGGAACAAAAACTTAAAATGTGTTATTTTTGAGAATCACTTTTTAATATATTAAAGGTGATATCTTTTATGATAGAGATTCGAAAGTGACAGAACTTTTGAATGATTTTTATAATGGTAAATTTTGTACAAATTTTTTAGATTATGAGTATTTTGCAGCTTTTGTGTACTATTTGTTTGGAATTACTAAATGCTCACCAATTATGTTTTTAAAAAAAATGCTGAGAAAAGAGTGCTACCACGTAAGTTTCGAATGTTTCTCTTTTAATATATTGGAGCTGATATATTTTAGGGTTTTTTGCAAAAAAAACCCTCCAAGTGGTTAGAATTTGCAACTTTGCCCTCGAGTTGCGAAAAATGCAGGTCAACCTGTGAAGTTAGAGTCAATCCGCAATACAACCCTTAAGTATATCGATGATGTGGCAAAAGTGAAAGACATTTAAATCTCAAATAGAATATAAAACACATCGTTTCAATAATGTTAAAAACTGCAACCATTCTTCAATTCTCTGTCGTTTTTTGCAATTAAAAACTGCACACGGTTTTTTTCTTTTGGCATAAATCAATTTGGAGGAATTTGATAAAAGAAATTAGGGATTTTGGGTTTTAAAGATTTTTTTGAAAATTTTTTCAATCGACCCAATTTAAGGTTAGATGGAGTCATGGGTGTCGATCGAATCACTAAATTGCAAAGAAGATTGTGAGTTGACTCGAGTGGAAGAGGACCTCAGATTTGATAAGGTGGTGGTGGAGTGGAAAGAGACGAGCTTTGGTGGAGGAGAAACGATGGCGGAAGGCTTGCGGTGCTGTAACAAGGACATCTCACTGCCTCACAAAAAAATTCAGTATTTAAAATCGAGTTGCAGAACAAATCTCCGCCGTCCTCGACCACCATAACATTTATTTTCGAGATACATTTCTCCAAATAAATTTTCTCTTTTGGGTTGGAATCTCTTACCCAAGAAACTATGAAACTCAAATCTTTGAATATGTCTTCATTTCAGAGAAGAAAGAGAAACGAGGGAAGAGGCTAGAGAGTCAAACGACATGAAGAAGAAGTATTTTGATTTTTTCTTATTTTTTATTTTAATAAAACTTAAATAAATAATTTAAAAATTTAAAACAACATGGAGTTCACGAAACTACAATATGTAAACGGTACGTTTTAAACTACCGTAACCGATATAACGTCTGTTAACTCCGAGGGTTGTATTGCGGGTTGACTCTAACTTCACAGGTTGACCTGCATTTTTCGCAACTCGAGGGTAAAATTGCAAACCCTAACCACTTGGAGGGTTTTTTTTGCAGAAAATCCTATATTTTATGATAGAGATTCGAAAGTGACAGAACTTTTGAATGATCTTTATAATGGTAAATTTTGTACAAATATCTTAGATTTGGAGTATTTAGCAGCTTTTTGTGCTATTTGTTTGGAATAAATTTGCTCTCTTAGCGCCACGTGTAACTAGTATAGACGAACTTTTTAGCGCCATTTGCTTAGTTAGTTCTTTGGGCCGACCTTTACGGTATTTGGATCTGATCTACAATGGTCCAGATAACCTAACGGATAAGGCCACCTGTCTTTACCTCTCGTGTTTGAATGGTGTGGCCACACCACTAGGGACGAATCGGATAAGAGATCGAGTGGCCAAACGTACATGGATAAATAGACAGGGAGTTGGACACGCAGCCCAGGTTTCCGTATCCGAATCACGGGTGAGGTATGATCTTTTATTTTCAATAGCGCGAATCCAAATATTCAAACATATTCAAATTGATTTTCGGTCAAATAGTTAATATTATTTACCTTACACATGTGAAAGGTAAAACAACCAGCCTCTACTCCACATAGTGATTAAAGCAACAAAGGGGATTTTGAAGAGCCTTCCATCATCTGATCCGCTACATCATACGCTGCACCTCGTACGGTAGTGACATCACCCTAAGCCTTGGGACAGGTTTGTCGGACAGCTAGCATGTAAAGACAGGGGTGGTAGATAAAAAGTACTTGAATGCTTCGTACAGGTCCAAACCCATAGACCCGAATCTGACCCGATCCAGGATGTGTGACCCGATATCCTAGTCAGAGTATATAAAACTCTATAAATATCCTTCCCATTAACGAAAAAAGGGAGATTTTATTTTTTTACTTCTTGCTTAAGTCTTTAAAAAAATATTGCTCTTTAAACACTTAGCCTTCCTTGCTTCTTGAGACCTAGTTTTTTTCATATTTCCGACCATCTCCGGTCACTTGTCACCTAAAATACTCTTTTTATTACTTCTTTCACCGTAAAGTGCATCATAAATGTCTTGATATACCGTGGACCATTTCTTTTGACCCGGTGTCACATTACTCTCTTTTTCCTTCTATTTTCCGACTGATTTCTCGACTTTTCACGCTTCAAACTCGTGATCTTTTTGTTCTCTTGTTTTTTTTATGACTTGAGTGTCGGAGAGCCGTCATAAAATACTCCACCATCGTGTTTTTGGGCCTCAACACGTTTGTTATTTTTGTAAGAGACTTGCCCCTACTGGTTTGATCCACAAACGGAAAATCCTCTAACCACTATTTCAACAATAGTATTTTGGGTTGCCTCTTACGACATAGGAAGCTACAAGTCTACACTTTTTGTGGTTGGGAGAGAAAATTTTGTGTTGGAATAGGAAGCTACAAGGAAGGGTCTCTCCGGTAGTACTTTACCCATTAGGTACCTTGAGCTGCCTCTGATGACATAGTTGATGACAAGGCTTAACTATGAACCATTGGTTAATAAGAATCGTACCCGTTTTTAAGCTAGACGAGCCAGCTATCCTTTGCGGACCATTTGCAGCTCATTAATTCGGTTATCTCGAGCATTGCAAATTTTTGGTGTTTGGTATTTTGGTTGCCAAAATAGTGTTTTTTAGAGAATGAAGGTATGCTCGTTGCTTTTTTTAATGGCTCCCTGAATACCTACTCTAAATCAAAGGTAACATGGAAGGAAGTATGTGTAACCAAGTGCGACTGAGGTCTTGGTATCCAACGGATGGAGTAGGTATCTAAGGTTTTCACTTTGAGTTTGATATGGAATCTCTTCAATCTATCATGATCCTTGTGGGTAGCTTAGGTGAGACGGTTTTTGGTGCGTGAGGGGTCACTTTGGGATGTGCATGACACCTCTATTGGGTCTTGGATTTGGAGGAAACTACTTAAGTTTCAGCCTCAGGCAACATAATTTATTAGAATGGAGGTTCCCAATGGTCAATCCACATACTTCTGGTTAGATTTATGGTTATTGCATAATCAGTTAATTGATATTGTGGGAGTCTCATGCACAAGGCAACTAGGAATACGGCGGTTTGCTAAAGTCTCAATTGCTATGGTGGCAAGGCCATGGTCATTCTGTCGTTGTTAGGATCATGTGCTTAACCAAGTGATCGCCCACTAAAAGCTCTTCATCACTAGATCCGATGGCTGGAGAAGGTAAAGTCCTTTTACGACACTTGACTTCAGAGTTTAGAGATGGTTTCTTGGCTTCGAAGACTTGAGAACAGTTTTCAAAGCCGGCAAAGTAGGAATACGACGGTTTGCTAAAGTCTCAATTGCTATGGTGGCAGGGCCATGGTCATTCTGTCGTTGTTAGGATCATATGCGTAACCAAGTGATCGCCCAATAAAGGCTCTTCAATCACTAGATCCGATGGCTGGATAAGATAAAGTCCTTTTGCGACACTTGACTTCAGATTTTAGAGATGGTTTCTTGGCTTCGAAGACTTGAGAACAGTTTCACAGCCGGAAAAGTAAGAAAGATTAGTCTCGGGTTCTGTGATTTTTGCAAGGTGTCTCTCGATTTACTTTTTTTACTTGGCTAGCAGTTAAAGATAGATTGTCCACGGGGTCTAGGATGAAGATTTGGGGTTGTGTTCTGTCTTGTTTATTGTGTGGAGAGCCGAATAAGACACGCAGTCACTTGTTTTTGCGTGCCCTTATACTTTTACAGTTTGGTTGGATGTGGTAGGTGATCTTCTTAGTACACATGCTGATCTAGATTGGGTAGTGTGTGGGAAAATTTTAACCAGGTTCGCTAGTAAACAGATCTACGGAATGACGAAGAGAAGTATATCTTTATTAATCAACGAAGTCGGCTTGTAACCGAATAGTATTACAACGTCTAGGTATCTAAAGCGTTATAAAGAACTTCGTTGGACGTCGAAAACAAGGGCTAGATCTTCGATTGCTATCTCTGGGATGCTAAGAGGATGTAGCTCTCAAGTTTTCTGGGTATTTTTGTGATGATCTTCTTTTCTCTGAGATGTCTCTATTTATAGGACTTGATAAAACCATTTTTGGATTAGGATGGGAATTGACGTATCAAGACCTCCAAGCTTATCTCCTTAGTAATCGGGATACTTGATATACTTGAATCCTTTATCTCTTCATATTCTGAAGTCTAGATAATAACAAATCTCACAATACCTTATAGCGACGTCATAACGGTGTAAAGACTTGGTAACGACGTAATAACAATGTCTTACTTGGTAATGATAAGTCATTTCCACGTCTTACATGATATAGACGATGTATTATCAGGTATTATCAGGTTATTACCTCGTTTTACCTAACGTGGACGATGTATCGCCAAGCCTTACTTCTTAACCGGGACATATCAAGATTAACCGGAATTAGCCAGGTAGTGAATTTATTTTCTCCAACAGTTTGCCCCCCACTCTTCGATTTCTTATTTAGAATTTGAAGAGTAGTTAATTAGAAATTGCTATGGAGGTCTTCGTCCAGCGATGTATCTCAATACCAAAACCTGTCGGATTGTATTTTTGCATGTACATATACATTTCAATTTGCCTTGTGTATATATCTATATACATATGAAGACTCTACTTCCATAGTTCTTGATTTGGACACGTTGTTTTTTTTTTTTTGGTTTGAAGACGTCTATGATCTCGTAATATACCACGTCGAAATATAAGTATTACTTCCCTTATTTTCTTAATAGGCTCGTGGTCCATTTATCCATCTTCATGATAATTCTTATTGTTCTGCTTCTTTTTTTTCTTAGTGGCATATCCTTTTCACGTGACACCTCTTCTTTTTATTATCAATCCCACGTGGGGACAAGCCATGATTTGTTAATGGGCCAACATTACAAACTCGGCCAGAGGGCCTCTCCCCTTGTTGCTCGCCCTATCTTCTTCTTCGTTGCAGCCATGTTCACGAAATGAAGACTTGGCTTTCTCAGCGGCTGCGATTTTGCTTTAGCTCCGGTGTTTGCTCGCCATAGGTTCGACCTCGTAGGTTATTTGGCATTATTTCATTTTTAAGTCTTTGGTGAGCGATTTAATTACGACGTATAAGTCTACCCTCAATGAAGTATAATGTTGAAATCTGCTTTTCTTTTATCTCTGGTTTGGAACCTTTGTCGCTTGTTACACGTTCTCCTTACTCCTCTTATGAGAAGTCTCAAATGATTGAACTTCGTTTCATTTCGCAGATAAACCACACTCATAGCATGGTCGTGGGAGGTTAATTCTTCGCGATTTCTCGCTGCTGATTCGAGTAGAGCTCTTTTTAGGTGAGTTTGCAAAGTCTTTGCTTTCTCGTTGCTTGAATTAGGTACCATGGCTGATAGTTCAGATCAGAAGATAAATTCATATCTGGTTGATTCAGATTCGAGTGAGGCTGGGAGTGCTTATGAGATCGAGGGTGAAGAAGCATATGACCCTCTTGTTTATGAGGTTGAATCATCTCCAACGGATTGCCGAGATGGCTCCAGATCTGCCTCTGGTGACATTTGGCTGCTACCAGAGCGTCAGTCATATCCTCAGCTCCCAGCTCCGCCGATGCTCTGCCTCCCATCTCCTAACTGTTGTGGTTCCATTTTCGTTGAAGAAGACATTGACAGGATTAGAGTACTTACAACGTCCCTGAATCAGTAAAGTTGAGGATTCCTTTGAAAACCGATGGGCCTGACTATAACAGACCTTATGAGGTTGTAGTTTATGAGGCTTTCTTTGCTCTAGGTTTGCGTGACTCAGTGCCGTCCTTAATCACAAAGATGGCAAATTTTCTTGGTGTTTCCCCTGGCCAGTTTATTCCACACACTTGGAGGGTATTGATCGCCATCCAAGTATTTGGTGAGATATATTCTGTGAGTTTGGGAGTGGAGGAGGTTCTCTTTGCCTACTTCTTTAAATGCCATGATCCTAGTAATAATAGATACTTGATACAGAGGAGAACCTCTTGTCCAAGTCCCTTGGTGTACGATTTGGAGAGGCGTGTGAGGTACAAGACCCCTTATGAAAAGGTGTGGCAGAAGAAATACCTCTTCATGCGAGTGGGTCATGACCCTGGTTATCTAGTCACTTGGTTTCCTAGAGGTAGATGAGGATTGTTTGTATGGATTACCTTATTAGCCTTTGATTAATCTCATGATTTTTTCTTTTTGACACAGGGATCGAGGGTGAGAAGTGCCGAAGAGGAGTGGCCGCTGTCTCTAGAGCTTTCAGTTTTTCTAAAGAGAAATGCTCAGTGCCCTTTCTAATTAGTAGTTTCGCATTGGAGAAAAGTTCCATTTGGGGTAAGTCGATCTGACAGACATCGTGTGCCTTGTTCTTGTCGAATGATTTGTCCATCCTAGCATTAATGGCTTCGTTTTGCAGGATACAAGATGTCGATCTCCGATGCAATAGCTGGAGATGGATCAATCGGGGACGATGCCCTGGAGTTGTTCTGTGAAGCCCTGACAGATGTTCCAATAAGTGTCAATGCATCGTCACTGCAGACAGAGCAGCTAGCCTCACAGCCTACCTTGAAGTGTTGCGCAGCAACAACTGGCGTGTCCCGCCAACCTGTCAGGTCTGCAAAGAGGAAACCGCCTGTTTCTTCTGACAGTGGCTTGTTGGCTGCGATCGATCACTCCAACATGTTAAGTAATCTCAACAAGCAAGCTTTTCCCCGTGATCGGGTAGCTTTTAACGAACTAGGTCATGCTGCTATACTTGAGAAGTCGCAGATTCATCTCATGGAGGTACTATGCTTGGACTTGCAACAAGAGCCTGGACTTCCGTTAATAAACAATGGTTTTATCTTGTTTACAGGTCATGTTAGTTTGCCATCATATCCAGACGGAACTTGATGCTCTGAAATAAGAAGTCGCTCGTCTCAGAGAGGCTAACTGTCTCTTAAGAAAAGACAAAGAAGACAAAGAGGTGGAGATCACACGTCGCGATTCCATCATTGCTGCCAAGGACGCAGAGCGTGAAACTTTGAGGGATCAAATCGGTGATCTCATTAGCTAGCTCGGTTCAATGATAATGAGCACGAAGCAGTTGCAACAAGAGCTTGATGTGCATAAGACAAAGCTGCGTGCAATAGGTCCTGCCGCAACCATCCGTTGCCGCTGGAAGATGGTGCAAGAATACAAGAGAGGCCTTGCAGAAAATTGGGACGCACTTCTCGTTGAGGGACACTTCAGGGAGGTAGAGACTGCATGGGCCAGGCTTAATGGGGAGGTCCCACCTGTTTTTCCAGAGGTTTTCACCGTGTTTGAGGCGAGCACTTTTGCTCCATCTACCTCTACGGAGTAGTAGTTGAGTTGTTTAATTTCTTTTTGTGAGTCCGTTGTGTCGTTTCGACTTGTCCTCAGAACTCTTGTAGTGATGTTTCTATGCCGAGGCTTGACCTCGTAGACTATTCATGTTTATTTTTGTGCACGTTAGCTTTTTGGATGGAGAGGACCTCCTTCCTTATCTTATTTATTTCAGATATTATTTATCGATCAGGTTTACAATCGACTATGCATGGCATACCTTTACTTTGACATAGCTATAGGCTTAGACATCAAGGTTGTTGCTTCATACATCACTTCATCATAATTTGGAGGTCTTGCCTCTAGTTCTCGCGTGGTAACGTACATTGCTGATACCTATGGAGCCGGTATCTCTTTGTTTACCTAACTATAATCAGTAGTTCATGAGGTCATACCTTATTTTTGCTAGGTAGGTTTTACCTCTTGATTTATCAAGTCGTTATGATTATCATAATCAGTTGGGGATATCCCTTTCTAATCTTGTCAGGTCACGACAATCGTTTCTTTTCGTTTGGAAGGTTTTACCTCCTGATTTGTCAAGTTGTTATTGTTGACACAACATGTTCAGGTAGTATCTCTTGACTTGTCAGATAATGACTTTCGTCACAATCTCCCTGAGGATGTACCTCCAAATTTACCAGGTAATGACTCTCGTTACAGCCTACTTTAAGGATGTACCTCATGGTTTATTAGGTAATGACTGTCGTCACAACCTCATGAGGACATACCTCTTGGTTTATAAGGTATTGGCTATCACAATAACCTGCCGAGGATGTACCTCTTATTTTATTAGGTATTGGTTGTTGCCATAACCTGCCGAGGGTATACCTCTACGTTTGTCAGGTGTTGACTGTCGCCATGACCTGTCCAGGATGTACCTCTTATTTTATTAAGTATTGGTTATTCTTAATACCCATTGAGGTCATGCATTTAAATTATTGATGACAACTATCAAAGTTAAGTTTGTCAATGGCATAACCCGTGGTTGCTGCTTGTCATGCTTTTGGAAAGTATTGCCCCCCCCCCCCAATTGGATTGAATATTGACCGTGGTCATTACAAACTAAGGCAGTGCCTTTCAGTTTTTTTTTGAAATGGCTCTGGTTGTCACCTTGTCTAAGGAGGTCATGCTCCTAAACAATTTCGTCGTGACTATTACTCGAGTACTTATACCGAAGATCTCGTAAGATTATTATGTTAGAGCTCTTTTATTATAATGCTTGTCCGAAGACATGTTGCAAAACACTTAAATTAAAAATGAAATGCGGTGACGTCTCGTGGATCGTCGAAAAACATAGAAAAACCAAAGAAAAACCAAAACTTGAAAAAATCAAAAACATCTAAAAATAGTAGGTCTTCAGGTGCAGAGCGTTCCATCTATTAGGTTGGACTTTGCCTTCCCTATCTTGTAGCTTGTATGCTCCTGAACCACGTACCTCTATTATTTTGTAGGGACCTTCCCAACCAGGTCCTAGTTTTCCAGCACCATGTTCCATTGTATTCTGGAACGTACGTCTAAGGGCCCAATTTCCTAGCTGGAATGTTCTAGTTCGTACCTTTCTGTTGTAGCTCCTTGTGACGTCTTGTTGGTAGCACCAATTTCGAATTTTTGCGGTTTCTCTCTTCTCGTCTAGCAAGTCAAGGTTGAGTTTCATTAGCTCTTCGTTGTCTTGGTACTGAAGATGTTCTGTTCGAATTGTTTTTACGCTGACTTCGGATGGTACTACTGATTCCATTCCATATACCAAGGAGAACGGTGTTTCTTCTGTGGCCGACTTGGTCGTTGTCCGATAAGCCCACAGTACACCTGGAAGTTCGTCTACCCATTTACCTTTGGCATTCTCAATATGTTTCTTCAATATATGAATGATAGTCTTGTTTGAAGACTCTGCTTGCCCATTGGATTGTGGATGTCTAGGAGTTGCAAAACTTAGTTTTATTCCCCAATCAACACAAAACTTCTTAAAGTTATGGCTTGTGAATTGAGGACCATTGTCGGTGATGATTTCTTGAGGAACCCCAAATTTGCATATGACGTTCTTCCATAAGAAGCCTCTTACTTGTGTATCTGTGACTTGGCTGAACGCTTCCGCCTCAACCCACTTGGAGAAGTAATCGGTTACTACAAACATGAAGACTTTTTGAGAAGGCGCTTGCTCTAGTGGTAGCTTAGAGACTTGAGCATGTCTTTGACATTTGTCGCAGTGAAGAGCGAAACATGTCGCGTCGTTGGACATCGTGGGCCAGTAATATCCGGCTCTCATTACCCGTAATACGAGACTTCTCCTTCCTGAGTGCGATCCACATTCTCCTTTGTGGAGTTCCATGAGAACCCGTCTTGCTTCTTCTGGAGTTACATATATCAGGTAAGGTCCAAAGAAAGATCTACGGTACAGCTGATTTTCAACGAGGCAGTAGCGTGCTGCTTGCTGCTTGATTTTTTTACATTCACCCCGATTATTTGGCAGCATATCATCCCGTAAATATCCGATAATAGGGGTCACCCAATTGGATTTATTGTCTACCGCTGCGACTTCATTGCTTGGAATATCCTTGTCTGTGGATGGCCATTGTAGGACTAGCAGTGGAACATTGAGAGGAGCTTCAGCTTTGAGAGCGGAGCCAAGATTAGCTAAGGCGTCTGCGTGACTATTCTCTTCCCTTGGGATTTGTGAAACCTTACAACTGTCAAACTTCTCCAACAATTTCCTCACTATATCAAGATATCGCATCATTTTCGCGTCTCATGGTTGGTAATCTTCTTGGGTTTGGTTGACTATGAGTTGAGACTCGCTGAATACATCTAGTTTTCTAGCTCCCAGGTCATGGGCCAATGTTAGCCCTGCTATGAGTGCTTCATATTCAGCTTCATTATTCGTGGCTCAAAAATTGCATCTAACTGCTCTCGAAGCTACTTCACCATCTGGAGATCTAAGGACCATGCCCAGACCTGCTCCACGTATGTTACTTGATCCGTCAACGAACAGTTTCCAAGTTCCTTTGCGTGTTCCTTCGTGCAGATTTTTCACCTCTTCTTTTACCTCAGAAATCAGGCTGGGTGTGAACTCTGCCACGAAATCTGCCAATACCTGGGATTTAATGGCTGTAGTCGGTCGATAGATTATGTCGTATTCTCCCAGCTCAATAGCCCACTTGGCTAATCTTCCTGACACTTCTGGTTTGTGTAGGACTGCTTTTATTAGAGTTGAGCTAACGAGCACAATGGGATGTGCTTGGAAGTAGGGACGTAATTTTTTGGCTGCTGTTATCAATGCTAAAGCAAGTTTCTCTAAGTGATTGTACCTTGTCTCTACATCTAAGAGCGACTTGCTGACATAGTAAACAAGATGTTGTCTCCTTTCTTCTTCCCGCACTAACACTGCACTTACGGCGTGTTCTGATACTGCAAAGTATAACAACAATACTTCCCCATTCTTTGGTTTTGACAAAAGGGGAGGTCATGTCAGGTATTCCTTTAACTCTTTAAGCGCTTGTTCGCACTTGTCATCCCATACGAAGTTTTTTGGTTTCTTTAGAGCCGTAAAGAACACGTGAGACCTGTCTGACAGTCTCGAGATGAACATGCTCAGTGCGGCCATTCTTCCGGTCAGCTTTTGCACCTCCTTCACGTTCCTGGGCGAGGGAATTACTTGGATTGCCCTAATCTGATCTGGGTTAGCTTCTATTCCTCAATGAGTGACAATGTAACCCAGGAACCTACCAGAGCTTACACCAAACGAGCACTTCGAGGGATTAAGTTTCATGTTGTACCTTCGTAAGTTAGCAAACGCTTGTTGAAGGTACATGATGTCATCTTCTGCTACTAGAGACTTCACAAGCATGTCATCTATGTAGACTTCCGTAGTATGACCAATTTGGTCAGCGAACATCATATTTACCAGTCTTTGGTAAGTGGAACCAGTGTTCTTCAAGCCAAACGGCATTACTTTGTAGCAATAAATACCTCGTGAGGTCATGAAAGATGTCTTCTCTTGGTTATTTGGGTGCATCAGGATTTGATTATAACCACTGAAGGCGTCCATGAAGCTCATCAGCTAGTGATCTGCTGTTGCATCCACCAGCTTGTCAAAATGAGGTAGTGGGAAAGGATCTTTCGGACATGCCTTGTTGAGGTTAGTGAAATCAATACAAACTCTCCACTTCCCATTATTCTTACGGACCACTACCACATTGGCCAACCATTCTGGATACTGCACTTCACGTATGAATCCCGCTTCCAGTAGATTTTAGACCTCTTTGTTGATGATTAAGTCACATTCGGGGGCGAATTTTCTTCGTTTTTGTCTGACTGGTTGGTGGTTTGGATCAACCTGTAGTTTGTGTGCGATCTCAGGATCGATCCCCGGCATGTCCGCGTGTGACCAAGCAAAACAATCAGCGTTAGATCTGAGAAAGTAGATTAGCCTTTTTCGTACGTCCGTAGGAAGCTTTGAGCCGACATTTATCTTTTTCTCGGGGTCATTTTCTCCTTGCGGAACCTCATCGAGTTGTTCCACCTCTGGCTCTTCACCATGAACTACCGACGATGGACTCTGTAACTGCTATAACTGCCTATCTTTACCCTTCAAAGTAGTCTGATAGCATGATCGTGAATTTTCTTGTTCTCCCTTGATCTCCTCTATTCCCCAAGGAGTGGGAAACTTGATGACTTGGTGGAGAGTCGATGGCACTGCTCCCATGTTATGAATCCAGGGACGTCCCATAATTGCATTGTAAGTAGAGGCGCAATCCAATACCATGAATTTTGTTCGTCGATTAAGTCCTCCTGCGTATATAGGTAGCGTTACTTTGCCTACGGTATGTTTCACCTCACCACTGAATCCTACTAGTGCTGTAGACTTTCGTGTTAACTCAGCTTCGTCCAGGCCCAATGCTTTATAAGCTTCTATGAAGAGGGTGTTTGTTGAACTTCCATTGTCGATTAGTATCCTTTTCATCAAGCAATTAGCAATTGTTAAGGATATGACTAACGCATCGTGATGGGGGACTAGGACACCTCTACCTTCATCTGATGTGAAGTTTATTGAGCATGTCGGTGTAGCTTCACTTTTCACTTCGCTGCTGGCTTGATGATGTCTAGCATTTCTTGTGTTCTTCTTAGCAGCTGAGCAGGATACTCCACTGATTTCTGAACCTCCTGTAATAACGTTGATAACCCTCTCATGCCTTGGAGGCGAAGCGAGAGCAGATTTTGGCGAAGTTTTGTCACTGCTTCTCTTGTCAATTCTGCTTCTAGTTCTTTCAGACAAAAATTTCCTCAAGTGACCTTTCTTGAGCAGCTCGTTTACCTCCATTCTTAACGTGATACAATCTTCTGTTTGATGACCATGATCATCGTGAAATTCACACCACTTTGAGATATCACATTTCTCATCTGGCGTCTTCATCTTCTGAGGCCATTTTACTCTTCCTCCCATCTGCTTCAATGCACCAATCAACTCTGTATGTGAGATTGATAGATTGCTCATGTCTGGCCACGTTGAGGCTGAGCGCTTATCGGCTTCACCCTTACTGAATGGTCGGTGAGTGCCTCTGTTGTCGTTTCTCCTACTCGTATTTTCACTACGAGGTCGTTGGTAAGGTTTATCTTCTCTAGGGGGTTTCTCGTGTCTTGACACGCTTGAGTCAGACCGTGGGGAATGACGATAATGGCAAGCTGGATCTTCTTCCCACTTGATTTGTGCCCAGGCTCTAGAGAGTACGTCCTCCATGGTCCTATACTGATACTTCGTTAATTCTTTGTACAGGTCACCATCTGGGAGTAGACCTCTCTTGAAAGCAGAGATGGCAGTGGGCAGGATGCAACTTGGAATAGAAACTTTTTCCTTGTTGAAGCGTCCCACATAACTATGCAGTGACTCTCCTTTCTTCTATATCACTTCGTAGAGATCATCAGCTGACTTTTCCAGGTTTTGGCTGCTTGCAAATTGCTCAACAAAATGATCGGTCAATGACGCAAAAGAGTCTATTGAAGCGTTTGGTAGGTTCATAAACCACTAGAGAGCTGGTTCGGTAAGACTTGAACCAAATCCCTTGCACATGCTGGCTTCCCTGTACTCTCTGACAATTGCGATTGTAAACATCCGCTGCTTGTATTGTGCGATGTGGTTGTCGGGATCTGTCGTCCGGTCGTACATCATCATCGAGGGAACCGTGAACTTCTTGGGCATCTCCACAAGCGTGATCTCATCCGTGAACGGAGTGTCCGCGTAACAGTTAGGAGCGCTCTTCGTTATCGGTGGTGCTACTCTGGGAAGTCGCTTAATCATCGCTTCCATGTCTGCAAGATGTTTAAAAACCAGGTCTATGTCGTCAGGTGATCGGGTTGTCGCTGCTTCATTAG
Source organism: Pseudoturritis turrita (assembly GCA_900406555.1). Taxonomy (NCBI): domain Eukaryota; kingdom Viridiplantae; phylum Streptophyta; class Magnoliopsida; order Brassicales; family Brassicaceae; genus Pseudoturritis; species Pseudoturritis turrita. The sequence goes on from OVBL01000484.1 coordinate 765,269, forward strand.
CGTGAAGCAAGGATTGAACGACGTTCATCCTGACTGCCTCTGCGTTATGTGCACCAGCTCCTGGTAGTAGCACCGTCCTGGTATCCGGAGTTGGTGTAGTTCCGTCCAGTGGCAGCATCGGATTGACACGCCTTTGGAATCGGTTTCGAGCTTCGGCCTCGGTGCATCTGTCTTCGGCAACCAGAGAGGCGTTCTCAGTTCTCAAGGAAGCGTTCTCCGCCTCGAGTAACGCTAGTCATTCTTCGTTTTGCTTCATTAGGGTGGTGAGTGCCACCAGTTGAGCAGCAAGATCTTGAGGGTTGTCACCTCCTTAAGGAACCTCGCGATTATCTTCGTCCGTCATATCTCACGTAGTTAGAACTGCCCCTCCTTCTAGCGCCAAACTGTTTGGGCAAATTTTAACCAGGTTTGCTAGTAAACAGATCTATGGAATGACGAAGAAAAGTATATCTTTATTAATCAACGAAGTCGGCTTGTAACCAAATAGTATTACAACGTCTAGGTATCGAAAGCGTTATAAAGAACTTCGTTGGACGTCGGAAACAAGGGCTAGATCTTCGATTGCAATCTCTGGGATGCTGCGAGGATGTAGCTCTCAAGTTTTCTGAGTGTTTTTGTGATGATCTTCTTCTCTCTGAGATGTCTCTATTAATAGGACTTGATAAAACTTTTTTTGGATTAGGATGGGAATTGACGTATCAAGACCTTCAAGCTTATTTCCTTAGTAATTGGGATACTTGATATACTTGAATCATTTATCTCTTCATATTGTGAAGTCTAGATAATAATAAACCTCACAATACCTTATAGCGACGTCATAACGGTGTTAAAAGACTTGGTAACGACGTAATAACAATATCTTACTTGGTAATGACAAGTCATTTCCACGTCTTACATGACATAGACGATGTATTATCAGGTAATAGCAGGTTATTACTTCGTTTTACCTAACGTGGACGATGTATCGCCAACTCTTACTTCTTAACCAGGACATATCAAGATTAACCGGAATTAGACAAGTAGTGAATTTATTTTCCCCAACAGGTAGGTACCTTGCAACGCCTTACTATCCATTCATTTAATCGAGACACCTTTCTTCTACTGGGTTTTGTGTTCAAAGTGATGCCTATTATATTTGGAAAGAGAGGAATGAGCAGAGGCACAAGCACACCGTGAAACTGACCTCATACCTTACCCGTATAATTGACAAAATTGTTAGAAGTATAATATTCCATGTTCATAAACACGGCTACGAAGGCCACAGAGGCGCCAGTTATACGCTCGGTGGCGAAGATCCACGGGATTATGTCCAAATCGGAAAAACAGAGAAAATAAGAAACCTTCGATTTGGCTTGATATTTTTGTTCAAAATATGATGTTTGATGTTAAATCTACTACTTTTTTGTTATATCCAGTTAAAAATAAGATGAAAACGGTGGAAACATGTGAAAAATGACCGGCAACCATAGATTAGGGTTTCATAAGCTCTAAGGTCGTATGGAGAAGATGATGAGAAAATGACCATTTTGCCACTCATTTAAATAAATGCGAAAATAGACCCAGAAACAAGTTATAAGGCTCGAACCCAACACTTGCTCTCTTACATATGAGATATTAACCAACTTTGATGTCATCATCTTTGGAATAAGCTTGCTAATAAAATATATAACTACCAGATATAATAATTTTTATTTATAATTAAATATAATATTTTAAAAACCTAAAACTAGTCCTCGATTAATCTTCGATAAATCTCTGATTCTTTCGCTAGGCGCTAGGCCCAACCCAAGCGTTCGATTATAGTCTAGCGAAATTTTGAACATGGATAATACCCAACCTAGAAGGCAGAGCTCACACCGCATGTTGTTTTGAGGGATTATAATACCCTTGGTGAGTTGGTAGAGAAGGTGATATTGATTGAGACCGCGTTGGAGGACCAGAGTAAGAATAAGGTTGATAACCATCTGGTTGAGGCTGCGATTATGTGTGGTGTGTGTGGATGAGTTCATTCAAGGGTGTGTCAAAGGGCGATAACGATGTTTTGGAGTTGTGGGGTTAAAGGTCATGTTAGTCCGGATTGTCCAAATGCGAATGCTCGATCGCAAGGTATGGGGATTGATGGAACAAGAATGTGATATCCTTATGGTCAGGTGGGGTCTTATGTTCGTTATTGTCTAGTGCCTAATATGAGGGACAACAACTATGTGGAAGAGTTTTCACCACCAGTAAAGAGGCGAGATGTGGATGCAAGAGTTCATGCAATCGAGAACCAGAAAAAGTGAATAAAAACCCAATGGATAGTTAAACGAATCTCTTGTAAGGGGAAGGGGGGGGGGGAGTTATAACAACTCGAAACCAGAATCTTAATTTTGTAACCTCGAGGGTGTGAGGAGGTTTATTTATTAAGTTGGATTATTTTCTAAGTATTGGAACCTTGTTTTCCCTTCGTCATTGATAAAGGAGTTGTTGGTTTTGACTAAGTGTTCGAATGGTTCTAGTTTTAAGTTGGTTGTTTTCTATGATCGAGTTGATTGGACCGTTAAGATGATTTCAAAGAACAGATAGTCTCACTCCCTATAAGAAAGGTCAGGAATGGTCAGTTAGGATCCAAACAAGGAAAGAACGAAACTCCCGGATGAATAGCCTAAGCCGCATAACTCAAGATTCATTTAAGGAATAACTAGCAAGGCCGCAAATGCAAAAGATATTGTGGAAAGTTTGGGAAAAGCTAATGCGAGAGCCATTTATGGAAGGTTTGGTAAGGTTAAATACATGATCCATCTATGGCATGTTTAGTAAACCGCAGATCTGGAGTCAAGTAAGAAAAGTCGGGATTTTTGGAGTTCAAGTAAGGAAGGTCGTGACTGTGGGTTTCATTTATGGAAAGTCTTGCAGATGAATGATTGAAATTGGTGGACAAAATCTGGGAGAGCCAAATAAGGAAATTGCATTAAGTGACTAGCTTGGTAAGCAAGCCCATAAACTCCTATATAATGAGTCTCAGAGCTTTCATTCTTTCACAACTCAACTGAAGAGCTTTTAGAGAGAAATCGGAGATAGAACGCGGTTCTAGAAAAAGAATTCACAAAGGGAACATTAAGTGTGGAGGATCAAAATAATCTTTGCTGCGAAACGTCAAAGGGGTTCAGAGTCTTCAGATTTATAAGATTCGACTAAGGCGATGATGGCATTAACCCATATGTTAATCGCGGAGAAAAGGACGAGGTCCATGTGTTGAAGAACTTCCTAACATGCCTGAAGATCTAAAACGATCAAGAAAAGTTCAAATAAATCAAAGAGAAACCAGCAGATCCATCCAAATGCGAGTATGCCCCAAAAGATGAATCCCACTAGCCCAAAAACAATCAGCCTAGCTATGAGTCCACCCATAATTTTTTATTGATCCATCCAAGAGCTCATACCATCCCAAGCCATGCCAAGACCGGTTCAAATCAGTTCCCAAATCGGCAGCCAACCCGAGAGAGATCCAACTGGTCAATTAATGAACTTTCCTTATATGGATCTTTGAGGAAAAGAGTTTGGTGATCTGAAGAGACCCTAGATGAACTAGAGATTCCTAGAGATGTCCCTACGTTCATTTATATCTAGAGGATCAGAAGGAGTAAAGGATAATCCGACTTGCCTTTTATGGCACCATTTGAAGCATTAACTCACCAATGGCCAAATCTCTTTGATGTACAACTCAAGGAAGCTTCTAGAAGGTAAAATAATCATGATTTTATCACCAAGATTTCGAGATACAAGTCATGCCTCACCCCTTTCCAAATTTGGCAAATGTCAATCTCCATTCAATGGCCATTTTTTACATTTATGTTAATTTATGTGATTTATTTTGTTTATTTTTTCAATTCTTTATGATTGTTTGTAAGAGCACTATATAAGCTTATTATTAGTTCATTGTAAAGTCACGAATCATTTTATAATAAACCCTTGAGTTTTCAAATTAAAAGTTTATCTTTTGTATCCCTTTGGTTCGTCTTGGTTCTTTAAGTCTCTTGTGCAGTTTCCCCTTGAGTCTTAAATTCCTTAGAATCATATAATCCTTGTGTGGTTTCCCCTTGGATCATAGTATATGTCCCATCAAGTCATGGATTCATCACCATCCTTGACAAGCCTTCGATCATATCAACTTCAACCGCTTCTGCCAACCAAAGTTATACACTCTTGAAATCATGTAATCAATAAGTTTTGGTATCCAAGCTTATATCATAAGGAGAGGATGGGACTGGTGGCATCACATATTTGCCTAATTTCTTCTTATGATCCTTATAGTCGATCATTGTTTGAATGTGATTACGTTAATAGAAATAAGTTTCTTGAGATAGTTGAATGTTCTTTATAGGATTGATATAATATTCTTAGCATCCCTGATTAGTTAATGGTTTGATGATATTCAAATGATGCATGACTGAGTTAGGTCGTTTATAGAAATATGTTTTTTGAGTTCTTGGATATTTGTTTATCACGTTCTAGGCTATGAATATGTTTGATTCTCGATGGATGTGGCATATGATAGATATGGATCAGGATGGATGGTTGTGATAGGACATCGTCATCCGATCTTAAGGGAATGAGATGGGCAGTTGTGATAGGATGCCGCCATCTGTTGGTAATGTATCAATGAATGATTGTGATAGAACCGAGTAATCTGACCGAAAGGAAATGAGATGGACAGTTGTGATAGGACATGGTCATCTGATAGTAAGTGATCAGGATGGATGGTTGTTAAAGTACCAGTTTATCCGATCGTATGGGATCGAGGCAAACAGTTGTTATAGAGTTGTGTAGTCTATTCAATGTATGATTTGCATGTTCTGTTGAATGTTGTTGATGTGAATGCATGTGTGATTTGCATGTTCATTGGTAAAGGATCAATGAACGATTGTGATAGAACCGAGTAATCTGATCGGAACGGAATGAGATGGACAGTTGTGATAGGACTTGGTCATCTGATAGTAGGTGATCGGGATGTTAAAGTGCCAGTTTATCCGATCGTATGAGATCAAGGCAGACAATTGTTATAGAGTTGTGTAGTCTGTTCAATGTGTGATTTGCATGTTCTATTGAATGTTGTTGATGTGGATGCATGATATTGGCTTAATAGGTTGCTAGTGTGATATGTTAATGGGTTGTATGTTAACGAATTAATAGGTTGCTAGTATTGGATGTATGAGTTTAAGTATGCCTAAATGTGAATTGAGATGAATGTTCTATTTGCGTTATGAGCATGAGACTATGTGGTTGATTGTATTGGTTAATTGGATTGTTAGATCATTATTGTGATAGCACATGGGCGGGAATGATCGTCCTCACTGGGTAATTCGTTACTCATGCCTCTTTTTGTGATGCAAGTGAGGAGTTATGTTTAGTGTGCACAAAGCAGTAGAGACCATTGGGTGATCGGAAATTTGGAGATTGGATTTTCAGGTTATGGTTTTAAAATGATGTTATTGCCTTCGGATATTGTCAAACGATTGTTCAAGTTTTAATAAAAGTACCCGCTTTTAGTTCTGCCGAGTTTTACTCTTAATTTTGTTTTTTTAAATCCGAGTGTTTTCTAAAATTTCAAACCAGCCTAAGTATAAATTATAGGTTGAGATGTTTCAAGAGTATCTTCCATGCATACTAAGAACTCACTAAGTTACTCTCTTTCAGGGATGGTTTTACGCCATAGGCTTCCATTAAAATGATTTTAATTTTTCAGTTCTAAAGCAATTTTTTTCCTTTCGACTTTTTGTTTGCAAATAATTATTATTTTTAATGATTCAATAAATCTAACATTTTAAAAAAAAACTACGACGTGTTGATTTTAAAATTTTAAACAATTCTCATTCATGCCATTCATCAAGCGCCATATAAGCTATGGTTGCAAAGATATTTGGATACAATTAGGGGTGTCAAAATGAGTTAGCTCGTTCAACTCGGCTTAGATCATCATGAGCTATAGTATTTCATGGCTCAGATCATTTATTATATGAGTTTATATTCATAAACTCGAACTCAGATCATCTAGTTGTGAGCTAAATGAGTTAACTCGCGGACTACTAATAAATAAATATAATAATAAAAATTAAAAAATTAAGGGTAATTAAACTGTTATAAAGAGCGAGTTACCTCATTTTGATATCTCTATTTATTACTAAAAAGTTTTATCTTCAAAGATTATCTCTTATATATATTTTGGTTGATATATTTAATACGTATCTACAATATATAAATAAAATATTTTAAATCTTTATAAAAATCTTTGTTCGTGAGCTAACTCACGACTCATTAAAGTTAGCTCGCATAATTCGTCAACTCAATTAAGGTCAATCACTTAGCTCGTTTATTAAATGAGCCTAAAAAACATAGCTCGAACTCATGAAAATCCGAATTGAGTTGAGTCAGCTCATAAACTAATAACTCATTTTAAGAGCCTAGATACAATCTACCAATGGCAACGATTATATGACGAAGTTAAGTTTTAATTCATATATAGAAAAGAGAATAGATGTACTGATGGACTTGTTAAAGAAAATGTAAATAATGTAATAGAAAGCATTTTGATTTCTTGTCCTACTTTGTAAACTCATTTGTATAACACAGATATTAGAAATTGCTAACTAATGAAATGAAGTGATGTTAAAAGAAGAAGAAAACACTCTCGGACAATATTTGCATAGAAAATTTATGCATGGATACGAAACTCTAGGATATTTTCATCTCTATTAATAAAAATCAAATAATCTGGCATATAAATTTGGGACACGATTCGTCATGGAAAAAATAGTATTATAACGATTATTTAATGCAATGGAAAACAGAGTAAATGGATAAGCGTGTCGTGGAGAAGAAGGACCAGGCAAAGCAAAGTTAAGAAAGTCATATATTCTGAAAATCCCTAAAAGACATATTTGCATTTAATCTTATCCGTCTCCTCGAAACCATCAAAAACTGTTCGAAGAAATCCTAAGTTTACGCAACATTTCATCAGACCCAATTGATCGACTCGGTAAGAGAAAAACCAGACCAAAAGACAAACTCACCGAGTAAACGTACGAAGCGATCGATCGTGTCATGTTTGGCGGAGGAAGAGGACCGATGGGCGGCGGCGGAGGGATGTTACGCGCCGCCAGCCGTGCTATGACGAGGACCGGCGTAGCCAACGGCGGAATTCAAGATCCATTTGCTTCATCACCGTCGTCGTCTTCTTCAGCTGTCTCTCACGGTGGCTGTGTCCAGAAACCGGGATCTTCTTCTAGCTCGAACAATCTGACGATTTCGGCCGCATCAGGGTCGCCGTTAAATCTGCCGGTGGCTGCAACTTCCGGATGGAACGGCGGCGCTTTTTCGTTTGTCAGTTCCGGCGGTTATGACGACTTTGAGTGGGTTTCGGAGGAAGGAAGCGAAGGAGATTACTCTGTTTTTGGCTCTGTTCCTTCTGTTGATGAAGTCCAAGACGCTGTTTCTGCTCTCCAGCAGTAATCACTTTTTTTTTTCTTAATTTCTCGTGTTTCTTTTCTCCATACACTTGTTGAAACTTTTTGAGCTTTGAAAATTTTCATTACAAGTGGAAATTAGTAAGCAGAATTGACTATTAAGCTCATACATGTGGATGAGATTTTAGTGCTCGCGAGATTCACAAGTAGTGTCTCAAAGTTAACCTTTTTTCTGATTGTCTCAAAGTTAACCTTTTTTATGATTGTGATGGAATTGTCTTGATCTGATGAAATGAAGAAGATTATAAGTCTTATCAACTGGTTTCGTTTTGTTTTCTTCTTGAATTAGTCTCCTCGTGTCAGTTTATCCCACACACGACCTTAAAATAACTTTCCAAAGTTGTTTGCTAGTTCAACTTTATATATGTCTTTGTTGCTTTTGCGTTTCAACACCTGTTTTATTGTTTAACTGTGAAATCGAGTTCGTACATGTAGAAGTAACTCTTGATTCTTGTTTCTTGAAGGGTTTTCGATGGTACCTCATATTCTCAGCTGGTTAGAGACAGATACGATTGCAATCCGGATAATGGTGGTGGAAACCAGATCCCTATAACCACAGGAATGGTTCACCAAGTTCCTTCATTTGGGTCGGATTTGGACTGGATGGAGCCTTCAATGCAACTATGCCATTCAAGAATCTTACAGCCTCATGGTTGTGATCAGGTTTACGGTGCTTTTGACCTACTACGAACTGAACCATCTGTCCAGGTGATCCTTTTTTGTTAACTTCATGACACTAAGCTCAAGTTTCTTCTTGTTTTGTCAACTATTCAAGAATCCTGAAAAAACAAAATGGAATTGGCAGGGGAAAACTCCTACTTTGATGTTGAACTATGTTAAAAATTCAGTATTCTTTCATCCGGCAAGTTTTGATGAAAGAAGAGTTAGGTTTAGATCAATGAAATCCATCATCTTTATGTGACTATGTTCGGAAAAAATCCTTAGCTGGTCATTTCATTGTATCACTAAGGGTACATGATGAATCAAGGGACTTTCAAATTTTATGCAGAGAATGGTAATATCATTGTCATCTGATAAAGCAGTCTGGGAGGCGGTGATGAACAACGAGGTGGTGCGAGAGATTAGGGATTTGTACAACAATGGCACAAGTGAAGGTATAAGGAGAATGAATTGATCAATCTAAGTCCTGCATTTGACAGGATTATCAGGGCACTCATTGGCTACTTCTGTCTTTCTATTTTTTCTAATAACAGATGAGACGAGCTCAGATGAAACTCCCGGGGAGAACAACGCAGCAATGGATTTCATAAAATGGGTATTTGACAACACAATGGTGAAGGCAACAGAAGTGTTTGAGAAAATATCAAAGGTGGTGACCGAGTTCTTCAATAGTCACAATGGTGATGGTATTAACAAAAAGGGGAAAGATGCCAAATTCAACAATTGGCTCGAGGAAAAGCTGAGGACTTCGGTCTTGCTCTCCATCGTGGTCCTGCTGGTCGTGATGGTGTCTCGAGCCTGCAACAGGTCATGAACGGCTCAAATTTGTCGAAACTACATTTGGTCTTTGTCTCTTGAACATTGCTTGTTTAGCTTTTTTGCAGGTCATATTATGGTTTGTTTTGGTAATCTCTGCTTTTACTCCATTGTTGACATTTGTAGACAATTTACTCAGTTGCGTGTTCTAGCTTAAGAAGTCTAAATGTTTCAAAATGTTAAAGAGTTTTCTTTTTACACACATGCACTGAATCCTATTCAACAACAGAAGCAGACACCAAGAAGGATTTGCAGATACAAAATCTAAGGGGGCAATACTCCTCACGTCCTTGTATTGTCTAGAACATTCATCACTTGGGTGTTATTTCCATGTCTGAAGCAGAGTTCAAAAGAGACTCAACATCGGGAGTAACAGTCACAAACTTGGCTGAAGAACCAATGCGACAGCAGTTCCTACCTTTGGTGTCGATCGCTGCTACATCATTATGAAATTTCGTATTCGGACCTGGCGCAACCTGCATATGCTAATCGATTTAGTACCAAGAATTTGATTTAAACACAAACTTCAAGATATCTGTTCAACTATAGAGAGACATGTATCCCATTCCCAAGGCAAATATTGACTTACATCGAAGAGGACATCTCCAAGTTTCAACTTGACGGCTCCGCTCTTGTAAACTAGCATTTTCCCCATGAAACCCTCTGGTAAACCTTCGAAAGAGCTGTTTCTCTTTGAACTATAATCCGAAACCGACCTCTTGGTGTTTGTTCCTGTCAAACGCTTCATTACAGGGAGACAGTCTGGAATCTTGAAGAAAAACATCTGTTTTTTGCAGTGTTGCTGCTGCAGGCATATTGATCAAAGCTGTGTGTAAATTGTAGAGTCAAGAGTTTAATGTCTGTCAATACCAATTTGTTAACAAGTTCATTACCGATGTCAGACCGAGTTCTTTTGCTGAGTTGATGCTGCTCTCGTCATAATCAGGATGTTTAGCCAACTCTCCAAATTCCTCCTGATCACAGAGTTCTAACAACACAAGATGCGGGTTTCGGTTAATAGATAGAGGGGGAAATGCAGTTATTTACGGCGCAACTTTCACGCATCTGATTATTCATCTTAAATATTCTAGATTCAGATAACCATATGGTTGCCATAAAGCCATTGCAAAGCAGCGAGCATACCTGGATCACCAGAGTGCGGCTTTCTCAAAGGAAGGACAGTAGGATAGCAGGAGTTCACAAAATCCTGCACATGACATGAGCTCAACCTTATGTCACATAATCAACACCAGAGATATCCGGAAGGAAATCAATTTCTATCTGAAGATTCTAGTTACCCAAGGTTCAACGTAGTCTTCCTTGGTTCTTGTAACCAAAGTATGAACCTCTTCTTCATCTTTTTGGGGAGTAGCAGAAGAAACACTGGGAAGAATATCAGCAGAAGAAGAGGGTTTTACATGAAAACCGCGCTTGTCATCTTCTTTAGGAACCCCAAACGACCTTATTCCAATTGACGACGCGTTTGGTTGGAATGCAACTTCAGCGGGAGCTGCAAGATGTCAATTTTGCAAGAACAAGGTTGCTATAATATTATACATACGATTCCTCACACATGGCTATTGAGCTCAGTTCTCAGATAAACCATTTACGGGAGGTGAGATCAAACACAACTCGATACATTTATATCGACAAGAAACAAAAATGAAGACTGCGGGATACATATATAACGTGGACATTACCTTTTGTTACCGTTTTGGGTCTCCCCTGGCCAATCTGTGCAACAAGAAGAAGACGAGAAAAATAGGTTTCAACTTAAAGCATTTGCATGAACAACTAAGCAGGTTACAGGCTACAATCAACATATTACCAACGAAGATATTTCTATAAATATCTGACTCATTGAAAATGGAAAGAAGAAAGTGAAACTGATTCTCCAGCTCTGTCCCAGAGTCACTCTTAACCATTTGGTGCAGAGCTGATATTTGTTTTATCTTGTGCATTTCTCTCATATATCAAATACCAAGAAATGTAAACGAAGAAGATATTTCCGTGACTGATTTTCATTAGAGAAAAGTAGTAAAGGAAATGAGGCAGATTCTTAAAAATTAGTCTGAGCTTTGAAGAAAAAGAAAATTGGTTATTAGGTAAAGATGAAGAAAGCACACCGTTTTGGTATTTGGATATATAAAAATCGAATGTTAATTAATCAAATCAGTGAAACTACGGTTAGATTTTTTTAAAAAGGAAAGAAAATAGAGAAGATACAACATACACCGATACGTTTGGCAATCTGCTTTGCTGCTTTTATATTCTCTTCCTCGGCTTCGCTGTGTTCAGAGAAGAAATATGAATCTTTCACATGTATGTATATAAAACAGAAAGGATCGAGATAAAAGGACTTTACGCGTTAGGTGTCAGGGCGATCGGCCGGAGAGAAGGCTTCGGAGGTCTTGGTTGGAACCTCCGCTGCGGAGAAGAAGAGCGGATAGAAGGTCAGTCAAACGCAATTTCGCGGCGGAGTTTCATGTGAGATTCGAGACGGAGTCAGTAAAGGTTACCTTCGACTTTCGTTGAATCTGGGAGCCTGAATCCATGGCAGTCGCCGGTAAGGGACTCGAAAACGGAGAAAAAAAAAGTGGAGAAATTTGGGGATTCAAGCGAAAGAGGGGTTTCGAACTCGAGTCCTCCGCAAATCTGAAAAGATGTTTTAACAGGTGACCAGCGGAGGCTTTTAATAATAACGTTGTCAAATATTAATGTTATACGCGTTTTCTTGGTGATCCCAATAATGAATTTGAATATTTAAAGTTTTAAACCAATTATAAGCAAATGATAGACAATTTTATCGAGTGGACAGCCATAATTTCATGGCTTCACCGTAGGCATGCTCTCCCGTATTTCTGATAGAGTTGATCCTGTTTATGATGTTTGAAGATATAAGTTTGCTGATGACACCCGTAGTCAACGCACTATCTCCGTTTTTTCTTTTGTTTCGCTCTCGCCATTTATGATAGATCGTAGATTGTAGTGCGTACCTGAGCAAGAACTTCTTGTACCTTCGTTGGGGCGAGTTTATAATATTTAGAATTTGGTTCCAATCTGTGGAAAAAGCCTGTCCAAGTAGTGTCGAGATGATGTTTCTCCAAATTTCACTTGATATATTGCATCCAAAGAAGAGGTGTTCTCTTGAGTCTTCGGCAAGGCTATAGAGAATGCAGTCTGTCCGTATCCCCAAGTTCCGGCTTCTCATCCTATCCCTAGTTGCCAAACGGTTTTTAATCGCTAGCCAGAGAATGAAGGAGTATTTGGGAGTTGAATGTTTGAACCAAACTCCTTTGTACCAATTATTCATGGCCTGTTTTGAGCGGATAATGTTCCAAGTGGTATTTGTGACAAACCGATTCTTGTATGTATCGTCCGAGCATTTCCAGAGGGAGATGTCCTCTCCTTCCCGTTTGTCTCTTTTGATTTGCGCAATTGTTTCTTCCACGTTATTAAGGTGGAGGAGACGATGTTTCCTGCGTCGTTGTCTCTAAAATACATCTGACATAGTCGCCGAGAGAGGAATTCCCAAATCAATAGGTCCACGTGGTCCTATTGTTTCATACAATCTGCCAAGATTACATCAATGATCAAACCAAAAAGATGTTGTATTTGATACAATGAGTTTTAACCCTAAAATATCATTGCAAGTGCATAGTAAACGAAGTAGCATTTATGGATCGAATCCACGAGAATCAAGTATCACACTACGAATCTAAATGAATGAAACTAAGCTAAGATGACAATATAGTTGTTGTTGTGATGCGAAACGAAATAGCAATATTAAAAACAATGTAAAATCAATTATTAAAACAAGCGTTAGGTCAAGGATAATTCGCAGAAATTCAGAGATCATGAACCAGACAATTATTCAGGAAATAATAAGCGCAGTCTTAAACTCAAACATGAATGTTTAACCAATCCACTGTCGTGGTATCAATTACTTTATCTAGCAACCTAAGAATCTAAACTGTCGTTTGATCTTAAAATTCTAAACAAGCATTAACGGGCAGGTTTGATATGTTCCCAAATTGTCTTAATAGCAGCTTTTGTTGGCTAAGGACAATTTGCTCACCTATGTTCTATAAAGCAATCTATAACAATTTTGATGAATAGATTAAACCCTAAATCAGAGACTAAGTGATCAATTTAATCTAAGCAATGAGAACAACGATATGTGGAGACAAGATGATAAATCCCTATCTATGTCTGATTCAATGATTCATAAATTCCCTTGAAACCATAAACCTAACTATGAAACTACTCAGACATGGAAGCAAAAAAACAAGAAGGAGATGAAGAAAAACTCATAATTAATAAAATAAATCCAAAAGGGTTCACAAATCTTCTCAGAGATGTAGAGTCAGAGCTTCGTCTCTCCAAAGCTTACAAATTGCAGAAAAAACAGAAATCTATGTAGAGTAGAAAGAGTATGAAAAACATCACCTCAACAATGGCTCAAACTCGAATATATATATTAAAAATGTTCTAGATGAAAATAAATGGCAAAACCCAGTAAAAATAGGAAATTCAAAATTTCCTTTTTTTGGGCGAAAAAGCTTGGATCGGTCGATCCATGATTGGATCGATCGATCTGATGTGAAACAAGTCGATCTGAAAAGTCTCGGGGTTTTGGATCGATCGATCCAACTCAGATCGATCGATCCAATAGTGGATCGATCGATCCAGCCTCTTTTGTGCTCCTTTTGCTTCATTCCACGCTCCTAGTGCCTTAGGTTCCTTCTAAATGCGTTCCAACCTTGAAAAGACACTAAAATCATATAAAAGACTCGAAAAACTATTGAAAACTTGGGTTATAATGCGTTAAAAAAGCAATACGTCAACTCCCCAGACTTAGCGTTTTGCTTGTCCTCAAGCAAACACTAAGAATAGAGTCGAGGTTTGAAAATCACGGGAACTCACATTCTCTTTAGAACGTTGTAATGACCATTCACCTCATAATCCACATATTGCAAAATCAATCTCAATCGAACCACTATGTACTTCTCCGCAGACATTTGCAGCTTTCCAGATTCAACCCACAATTTCACAATGTCATCCATAAGCCTTTTATTGCTGGGTCTCATCAGTGATCTCAATGCCAAGAACCTTATAGACTCATTCTCGTCGAATGCCATGACAACCATCAATACAATCGTTGGTACTCTTTCTCTCCCCCAGATTTATTCTTTGTTCTCATCTTTTATTTTTTTTTTATTTTTTTTTTTTTTCAAAGGTGTAGGCGAATAATGGTATCACGAAAAATTTTCCTAACCTCGCTTACAACATTTCTGTGATCATTCCTCTCGAAGTAAAATAATGGGATTACAGGAAATTTTTCTATCCCTTTACGCGAAAAAAAATCCTTTCATTTTTTCTGTTTTTATTTAGCTTAGAATAAGGGAGAGGAATACCATCACTTTTCACACAAGATGCATTTGTCAGGTATGGACGAGGAGTCAAGCCCTATGAACACCAGTCACATCGATGAGGTAAAAGAAAGAGCTCATAAATTAGCTCGGGCTTAGTGGATTCTGCTGAAAATATATACGTCTCTAGTTAACTGGTCAGCCTTTGGATTTTTTATTAGTCAGATCTGAACTGATTCTACAGCAATGGTCACTCAGATGAAATAGTCACACAATAAACCAAAAGAAGAGTCATCATTCCCAACAAATTTGACTCAATAAATCGACAAACTGACTCAAAGAGAAAACAAAAAAAAAATAGCATTAGTAAACGATGAACACCCTCCCCCCAGACTTACTTCACACCGTCCCAGTGTGAAAATAAATCAAGAGAAAGGCAAAAAGAGACTCAAAAGATGAAAGTAGAAGAATTTTTTTTTTTTTTTTTTTTGCAGAAAATGTACCTTGGCCAGGATCGATCGATCTGAAAACTTACGGTGGTTTGGTGTCCACGTGGATCGATCGATCTGCAAATTTTTTTTTTTTTTTTTTTGAAAAAGAACCTGAAACACTTAGAACCAAAACCAAAAGTTAGAAAATAACTGAAAAACAAAGTATGTACACTTACCGGTGGGTTGCCTCCCACCAAGCGCTTGTTTTGAGTCATTAACTTGACTTCGGTCTCATGTATCAGTCAGGAAGATGAGCATGAGAACTTGCTCCAAAACAAGTTTCCCGATCAGTCATCTTAAACTCTAGAACCTTGATCCACATTTCCTTCACAGCTTCTGCACCCTTCTCTTTAAACTCTGGAGTGAGAATAGCTCTAACCTTGGAGAAAGGTTTCGAAGTTCCTTTGCACTTCACCTTGTACTCAATCGTATCTCCAACAAGTCTCTTAGGTACCAGAGTTATATGAGAATCTCCCTTGATTCGTTGGCTCTTCACCTTCTCCTTTACCTTGTTCTTTTGATTGGTCTTCTTTGTTGTGACATGAGGGTCTCCATCCAGGACTTCCTTGACTTCACTCTTAGCAACAAGCTCTTTCATTGTCTCGATTGTCAGCTTCTCCCCACTGATAATGGTCACACAAGATGCAGTTTTGGTTGATTCATTAGTGGGTATGACTTTGTAGAAGACCTTTATGTCAATATTGGAGAATGAAACTCTTCCATTAGGCAAATCCACAACTGCACCCACTATTGCCATAAACGGTCTTCCAAGAATCAAAGGCATATCAGGATCTTCGCTCATCTCCACCACCTGAAAATCAGTAGGAACAAGACAGTTTCCTACTTGAACATGTAAGTCATGAATGGTGCCATGTGGAATCGTGGTGGAAGAATCTGCAAACTTGAGAGATATCTGAGCAGGTCTGATCTCATCAATCCCAAACTTCTCTAAAATAGCCTTAGACATGAGGTTTATAGAAGACCCGGAATCACAAAGAGATTTTTCAAATTCAACTCCTGAAATAGAGCATGGAACCACAAACTTTCCAGGGTCTTCCAGTTTAGGCAATATCTTCATAGGAGGTGGTTTATTCTTTGCTTCAACAAAGAGGTCCTTGACAACTGTAAGACTTTCTCTGGTATCTCTAGCAAACTTCCGATATGCAGGATTGCCTCTAAGTGTATCTTCAAACGAAATATCATGGGGAAGCTTTCTCACCATCTTATTGAATTCAGCTAGACTCCCTTTGTCAATACGATTCTTCAGTCTTTGAGAGTATGGAATTCTAGGGATGTACGGTAATAACTCTGCAGCTGCCTCTACTTCTTCCGATTTAAGCGGTGCTGGTTCAATCTCCATCTTACTCTTAACTGATATTGCACTGCAGTGTTCTCTGGGATTTGTCTCAACTTTTCCTGGAAGAGCCCCTGGTGGTCGCTTGGCTGATGCTAAGATCTGAGCTACCTGAGTGTCAAGCTTCTTCACGTGAGTATAGAGAGATTCAATCTTACCATTGAGATCATTGTACATGTTGTCCACCTTGACATTGATCTCGCTAGCAGTTTTCTACTGGTTGGGCAAGAGCTGCTGCATAAGAACCTTGGGTTCATCTTGAGAGTCATTCGCGGAGCTCGCATGAGCTTGGAATGAGGCTGGCGTTATCGACTGGAAGCTGTTGAATGGCTGTTTCTGCTGAAATCCACCCTGAAATCTGTTATGATCCTGATTTTGCACGAACTGGTTCCCTTGAAATCCCTGAGAAAAGTTGGTCTGAAAATCCTGATTTTGCACGCCCGCCTGTCCTGTAAACCCCTGAAAAGCAGTGACGCCAGCGTTTTGCACGGTTAGTTTTCCTTGAAACTGTTGACCCTGAACGTTCACTTGCTGTGGGTAGACTTGATCTTGCGGATTCTCGACATTCGCGCTTCTGTGGGACAGATTTGGCTGATTTCTGTAATTCTGGTTGAAACCCCTGTTTTGCATGAAACCTTGCCCGTTCACGTAGTTTACCTCTTGCAACTCATCAGTCCCTTCTTCAACGAAATTCTGGCAGAAAATCGGATCCGCTCCACTTTCACAAAACTGCACGCTTCTCTGACCCTGACTCGCTTTCAAAAGCAGATTCAATTTCTCATTCAATTTTATATCTCATGAGACTCCACACTGTTGACACGCTTAGACCTGTCATACTCAGCACAACGGTTGTTGGAATTTGCAGCTAAGTTCTCGATCAGTTGGTAGGCTCCATCCTTACTCTGAGTCATGAAATCCCCATTGCTAGCAGTGTTGAGAGCATTCTTGTAATCCCACTCGACTCCATCATAGAAGATGCTAAGAATCTGCCCATCCGAGTATCCATGATGAGGGCACTCTCTGTGATACTCCTTGAATCTCTCCCAAGCCTCACAGAAGGACTCTCCTGAATGTTGCTGGAAAGTAGTGATCTTGTTCCTCAGCGAAGCCGTCTTGGATTTGGTGTAGAAGTGATCCAAGAAAGCGGCTCTACATTCATCCCAAGTAGTCAATGACCCAGGAGGTAGAGATTTGAGCCATCTCGATGCCTTGTCTGCCAGAGAGAAAGGGAAAAACTTGCACTTAATGTAATCAGTTGGCACTCCATTCGACTTAGTAGTGCTGCAGATCTCTTCGTAGTTCTCTATGTGATCCATAGGATTCTCAGCAGGTAGACCATGAAACACGTGCTGCTTCACCAACCCAATCATCTGAGGCTTGATCTCGTAATCCTGCCTTGCAAGGGCTTGTGGACAGATAGCACCTCTTTTCTGGTAGAAAATATGGGGAGTGTCCACATCCCCAATCGCAGGCGGTCACTGCTGTTGTTGTTGCTGTTGCAGCAACTGTTGCATCTGCTGCTGGAGCCTCTGAAGTTCGGCTGTAGTAGCGAGTGCATCCTTGTCGATTTGATCACCCATTGTGACTTGATTCGACCTTGTCTTCATGTTCTCTCTCTCTAACCTTGCAAGTTCTTGGTTGCTGAAGTTGAAAAGGTCGTCAGCTCCTTTGCTTCTTCTTTGCATACACCTGAAACATACAAGAGAGAAAGTTAGTAAATCTTAGTCTAAACTTCAAACAAAAATTCGAAGGTAACGCAAATGGTCCCGCAACGGCGCCAAAAACTTGATACAACGAGTTTTAGTCCTAAAATATCACTGCAAGTGCACAGCGGACGAAGTAGTATTTAGGGATCGAATCCACGAGAACCAAGTATCACACTACGAATCTATATGAATGAAACTTAGCTAAGATGACAATATGGTTGTTGTTGTGATGCGAAACGAAATAGCAATATTAAAAACGATGTAAAATCAATTAAAACAAGCGTTAGGTCAAGGATAATTCGCAGAAATTCATAGATCATGAACGAGATAATTATTCAGGGAATAATAAGCGCAGTCTTAAACTCAAAAATGAATGTTTAACCAATCCACTGTCATGGTATCAATTACTTTATCTAGGAACCTAAGAATCTAAACTGTCGTTTGATCTTAAAATTCTAAACAAGCATTAACGGACAGGTTTAATATGTTCACAAATTGCCTTAACATCAGCTTTCGTTGGCTAAGAAAAATTTGCTCACCTATGTTCTATCAAGAAATCTATAAAACTTTTGATGAATAGATTAAACCCTAAATCAGAGACTAAGTGATCAATTTAATCTAAGCAATGAGAACAACGATAGGTGAAGACAAGATGATAAATCCCTATCTATGTCTGATTCAATGATTCATAAATTCTCTTGAAATCCTAAACCTAACTATGAAACTACTCGGATATGGAAGCAAAGAATCAAGAAGGAGATGAAGAAAAACTCATAATCAATAAAATAAATCCAAAAGGGTTCAGAAATCTTCTCAGAGATGTAGAGTCAGAGTTTCGTCTCCCGAAAGCTTACAAATTGCAGAAAAACCAAAAAACTATGTAGAGTAGAAAGAGTATGAAAAACCTCGTCTCAACAATGGCTCAAACTCGAATATATATATTAAAAACGTTCTGGATGAAAATAAATGGCAAAACCTAGTAAAAATAGGAAATTGAAAATTTCCTTTTTTGGGCGAAAAAGCTTGGATCGATCGATCTGAATGTAGCACGATCGATCCGATGTGAAACAAGTCGATCTGAAATATCTCAAAATTTTGGATTGATTGATCCAACTCAGATCGAACAATTCCAGCTTCACTGGTCGATCTAAATTGTCCCGGTGTTTTGGATCGATCGATCCTGCCTCCTTTGTGCTCTTTTTGCTTCATTCCACGCTTCTAATGCCTTAGGTTCCTTCCAAACGCATTCCAACCCTGAAAAGACACTAAAATCATAGAAAACACTCGAAAAACCATTGAAAACTTGGGTTAGAATGCGTTAAAAACGCAATACATCAATATTCCCATTACCAATTATGGTTTTATGCAAAGTCTTAGCAAGCTCTCTGTATTTGAGAATCTTTCTCCAAATCCATGAGCCTTTCGTTGTTGTGTCTTTAAGCGACCATAACCAATCTTTCTTGATTAGAGCCTCTTTAACCCATTTGACCCAAAGAGAAGACTTAGCCGATACCACTCTCCAAATAAGCTTCAAGCAACAAACAATGTTAGCTTCTTTTAAAGATTTAAAATCCAAACCTCCCTCTGCTTTCGGTTTACCTACATAACTCCACGCCACTTTAGATTTTTTTGAGTTTAATTATGGACCTGACGAAAGGAAAGCTGCGCAAAGCTTGTCTATTTCTTTTATGCAGCCATTGGGTAATCGGATAGCAGAGATCCAAAATTTTGTGAGACTGCTAATTACCGAAGCAAGCAGCTGCATTCTGCCCGTGTAAGAGAGAAACCTCGCTGTCCAAGAGCTCATCCTCTTGGTTACCAAGGGCAGGCCTAAATACTTTACAGGGAGTTGCCCCATAGAGAATGAAAAAGTCGTTGATATAGTCTTCTTTTCCCGATCGAAAACTCCTGCAAGGAAGATGGTTGATTTCCGTAGGCTGATATTTAAACCAGACAGCGTTGCAAAATCTTTGAAAATTTCCAGAACCCCCCTCAATAGATCTCCTGTGACCATCCATAAAGACCATCAAATCATCCGCGAAACACAGATGTGTCATTTGGATGTTTTTGCACTTAGGATGGTAGCCTATTCTTTTTTTCAACAGCGCCTTTATCTATCAAACATGATAACACATTCATACACATGAAAAATAAGTAAGGAGAGAGAGCACATCCCTGCCTCAAACCTCTTTTGCTCCGAAAGAAACCTGCGAGCTCACCGTTAACTTGAATCGAGAATGAAGTCGTAGTAATACACAGTCGAATCCAATGAATGAATGGCTCTGGGAAATCCAAGGCCGCTAGTGTATTAAGAGCAAAGTCCCACCGAACCGAATCAAAAGCCTTGGAAATATCAATTTTCATAGCACCTCTTGAAGAGATATTAGCTTTGTGATAGTCTTTAACCATCTCTGTTGCAAGCAAAACATTTTCCATTAACAATCTTTGTTCCACAAAAGCAGATTGGTTGAGATTGATGAACCTAGGTAGAATCCTCTTAAAACGGTTTGCGATAACTTAGAGATAACTTTGTATATCATATTGCAGCAAGATATCAGGCGATAGTCTTTCATTTCTCTAGCCGAATCTGTTTTAGGAATTAAAGCCAGAATTGTAGTGTTTAGACCTTTTGGGAGGAATCCCTTCTCAAAGAAAGATTGGATAGCCACCGTGAAATCTTGACCAACAATTTCCCAAGCAACCTTAAAGAACTCACTAGTATAGCCATCAGGCTCGGGAGACTTGTTGTTTGGAATAGAAAAGAGTACCTTTTTAATTTCATCTGTCGACACTTCTTTGATTAGTTGCTCCTTATCCATCTCTAAACATCGAGAGTTAACGATATTTTTTAGGTTCTCCATCGAAAGAATGTCAATATCATATAGTTCATGAGTTAGGAAGTCTTCAAAAAACCGAACAACCTCCATTTTTATAGCCTCAATGCTTGTCAAAGTCTCACCATTCGGACCAACAACTTCCCAAATGGAATTTTGCATCCTCCGAATCTGTGTTGAACGGTGGAAATAAGCATTATTTTGATCCCCTACAGTTAGCCAATACAGCTTGGCTTTTTGTCTCAAATAGCCTTCTTCCAAATCTGCAAGTTTCTGCCATCTTTCGTAAGAACGATTTTCCTCATCATTAAAACTTTGGACCGGATTCTGTAGTGTTGCTTGTTGTTTCGCACAAAAATCCTCATAAGCCTCTTTTGTGCATCTCCAGAGATCTCCCAAAGCCTCCCTTCCCAACAATCGTGGCTTTGGTTTCAGTTCTTTAAGTTTTTCCCCATTTGAAACATAGTAGACGTAGAAACAAACAAAGGGGGAGTTGATTTCCAATGTTTTGCTATTGTTGGCTTGAAAGTCGATGTTCCGGCAAGAACGTTGGAGAACTTGAAAGGCTTCTTTCTACAAGTTGTTGGAGAGTCCAAGATAAGCCTGCCTCGCGAATGGTCCGAGCAACCACCGGCCTCAAAGACACTATAAGAATTTGCGAAGGAAGTAAGCCACTTATCGTTGATTAAAAACCTGTCAAGTTTTTTGCATATCAAGCCTTCGTCTCTCTTGTTACACCATGTGTATTACGGGCCGTGATACCGGAGGTCCATAAGAGAGCAATATCTTGCCATATCTTGAAAATCTATCATGCCCGGTGCTAGAACAGGTGTGTGTTGATGGTTGGAATGCTCATCACTGTCCAAAATTTTGTTGTAATTTCCACATAGAATCCATGGTTTATTTCTTATCAACGGTGAGTCGTGATGATTTCGAAGGTCTTCCCAAAGTTCTTTCCTTTCTTCTGGGAAATTTGAGGGGTAGATGAAGGAGCAAATGAATTCCTCCGACCTTCCACCTATAAGAACAGAACACGTAATCATCTGTTTACTGTTGAACACCGGTGTTAACCTCACATTTTCAGCCCAAACGACCCAAATGCGTCCCAATCTGCTGAATTCGTAATTAGAAACTACGGACCAATTCTTAAAAAGTGACTGAATAATAGAATTAGACTTTGCCTCCTTTACTCGAGTCTCCAAGAGGCAGCCAAACTGAAAATGATTGCTTCCTATCCAGCTTCTAATGATGGAATATTTCGATGTTTTATTTAGGCCGCGAACATTCCAAGCGAAACCCGACATAATTAAGGTTTGCGTGGTCCTCTCTTGCCCACAACAGAGAGGTTGGTTTCTTTTGCCGGGATAACGTATGATTCCTTTAGATTTTTATTGACTCCTTTTGTAGCTCGTGTTAATCTCGGTCTAGTGCCTTGCTCTTCCACCTTTGTCAAAATATCTCTTTCCACATGACTTCTTTCTCCCACGTTTACTTCTCCATCCTCAAGGATCACATTTAGTGGACGTTCTGTTTCGGTGGACTCCTCATCTGCAACTGCTAAAACAGAGAATCTGGAGGATGAGACACCAATTTATTTTTTATTTGAACAACCTGCTCCCTCAGAATGCCTTTCAGTTTTAGTTGGTGAAACAGTTTTCCATTGATCACCATCTTTGGCCGCCTCTTGCATTGCCTCAAGCGTGAGACTCCCTACAGCTTGCTTCACCACAATCTCACTTGAGATGCTTTGAGTCTGCTTTGTAATTGTATCCTTTGCTACACCCTATGGATCCATCTCAATACAAGTCCCAAGTGGCTCAGATTGATGTTGGGATTGTGTTTCTTCGGTTACCACTGTTTTGGTCAACAACGTCATTTGTTTTCCTCCATTCATGAGGCAGAAATTTGATAAGTGACCCCATTTTGAGCAGCTAGTGCACTGTGGTGGCATCCAAGGATATTTGAACTCAACAACGGCATCAAATCCTTTATCTGACTTGAAGCAAAATGATTTTGGGAGGTCCTTAGTCAAATCGACATCCACAAAAACTTTAGCTTCCTCGAAGCTCTTGCACATCTCTGTATCTGGGTGTAAGCGTTTTGCCTCGCCAATAACACTAGCAAGAAACCCTAATCCTTTCCTCGAGAATAGCTTATGCAGAACGTTCTTGATGACCACCCATATAGGAATTGATTCAATGTTTGGCTGTTGTTCTACGATTATTGGTGACCACTTTGAGACAATCATAGGAACATCGGCTATGTTCCACATGCCTCTACGCAGAATTCTTGCTCGTGTTGGTCCATCCCGAATCATGAATTTGATTGTGGTAGAGTTTACTTTGAAGGTGTCGATTTTGATTGATTTGTCTCCCAAGGACCAAATCTTGTTCACTATAACATGGACCTTGGCCACATGGGGAGCGGTATTTAGAAACTTTTCGATGACAAAGTCCTCCCATAGGGGGGGTCGAGTCTTCGATGATGTCATATGGGATTTCAACGGCAGGGGCTCCGTCAATCTCCGTGTAGCTATACTCATGTCTTGCGAGCACCGATTTGGACTGAAACACTTTCTTCCAAGATGGCTTAGATGTTTGTGTCATCTCTTTATCATTTTCTAGATCTGTATCAGGTATTGTTGCGGATGTAGTAGACTCCTCCGTCGTTTTAGTCACCAAACCTCCAGCGGCTGAATCTACTGAATAAACGAGTTGCGGCTGAGTTTCTGAGCATGACTTTGCAAGTACCTCTACCTGTGAACCTCCGTGAGTTGGAGGACCATGCCCTTCTTCTTCCATCGACAAATCCATCGGCTGAGAACCGGTGGTACTGCCGATAATGGCCGACAGTGGCACCGACGAAATGGAGGTTTTTAGTCTTATGAACCTTACATTTTAATGTCATGGTTGTGATATTATTGGAATCTACAAAACATCAATTTCAAACAATGTTCATCTATCATATGAGTATTGTGATAGGATTCAACCATATGTCTAACGCATAGTAATTATGTTGCCACAATGTATAGAAGACTATGTAAACGTCTCTACAAGAAGTTAGACAAATTTCTAGTCCCTTCACTACAAGAAAACATTTAAATTTTGACCACAAAAATGATCAATAATTGGTCAAAAACAGCTGTTTTCGATGAATTTTTGATCAAATCTCGTTTGTCAGGAAACGGTGGTCGAAAATGGATTTTCGTCAAAAAATGGTCAAAACTTTTTGACCAATATTTTTGGTCTAAAAGTGGTCGAAATTTTCTGACCAAACAAATGGTCCTGACCAAAAGTAATGGTCGAAATATTGCTGACCAAACAGTTGGTCGATATATTGCTGACCAGACAGTTGGTCGATATATTTCAACCAAATTATTGGTCGAAATATCTTGACCATAAAAAAATGGTCGGAAATGAAATTTGACTAATTTTTGACCAACATAAATATTAAATTAAAATCAAAATATTATTTTTTCAAATATGAAAATTATTATTAAATATGGAAATTATGAAAATTAAAATTTTAATAACTAAAATAAAATTAAATGTTAAAACATATAAAACTTAAATAAAACATAATTACTAATTATCATCTCCGATCTCAGGATTGAATTCGCCTAAGTTTGGAAATTTCTTTAGAAACATAGCCTTAAAATACCACATACGCTTATACGTGACACGAACTCTTCCACTTGTCACCTGAACCCTTCGTTTGCCACAAAATTGACACTCCAACCGACTTGCGTCTAGATTCCAATAAATCATGCAATTGTCGATGCATACATCGATCATCTGAAATGGTAACCAAAGACCATCTACCAGTTTCTACATCTCATAGTAGTTTGCTGGGGAGAGATTTTCTTCTGGCATATACTCTTTCACAAAATCAGCAATTGCATCGACGCAATCTCGCTCAAATTAAAATACGTCTCTATGTTTATCATCCTAGTTGCAGCTGATAAAGGTGAATGACCCGTCCTACAACCTTCATATATCGGATGCTTTGCTGCATCTAACATATCAAAAAAATTTATCGCTTCTAAATTTGGTTCCTCTACAGGGTTTACACCATCCATAAATAACAGAATATTTTCCCTATATGCATCTATTACCATCTGAGCAGTACCTAAGTTTTCCCTTTGCATACTAGATTGTTCAGATATATCCGCCATATATTCACTACTACTAAGCATAGTATATGAATCTTCACCATGGAAAAACCATAGAAAATAATTTGGTCTAAACCCATCCCTAAACAAGTGATTCCACACTTTATTAACATCTAGGCGTTTTCTATTATTGCACCAAATGCAAGGACAGACAATCTTACTAGGGCCGTCCCGAGTGGCAAATCACATGAATTCGGTAAGTCCTTCTCCGAACTCTTTTGTAATTTCGCCCGTTTCTGAATTCCGGTGTATGTACATCCATTCTCGAGGATTATAGAAATTAGAAGACATTTTTGATGATTTTTTGTATATGAAACGTTCTAAAAGTGAGTGAGGTGAGGGGGTTATATATACAAAACTTTGACCTTTTTCGTTTTTGACCAACCTCAAACGGATATAATTTGGTCGAAAAATGGTCATAATATTTTGAATAATTATTGACCAAAATTTGAAATGGTCAAAACGTGATCAGAACTTTCTGATAACTTCTCGACCAAATTACAACGGCTACAAACGTTCAAAAATTTAATTCCCAATCGTCAACGGTTATTTTTCTCCCACCGTTTTTGACAATTATTGACAACGATTTTAATTGGTCAAAGATTGCTCGAAATATTTTGACCAATTTTCGACCATTATAAACTAAGTACAAACGGCTACATATATGGTCGATAATATGCCAGTACCGTTTCAACCAATTATTGGCAGGTATTGTTCGTAAAAAAATTGTCGACTAATTTTCGACCAAAATTTATTTTAGTCGATATTTGGTTAGAACGTTTGAGTATTTATCGACCACTTATATTAGTCACAAAATTTTGATCATTTTTAGACCTATTCAACTTTTTATCATATTTTGGTCGAAAATATGTCAGTAAACATTTTGATCATTTTGCTGGTCAGAAATTTGGTCAAAAACGACATGTTTTTTTGTTGTGCTTGGTCACCTTCCGATAGTAGTTACATGTCGGTAGCACTAATTCTTAGGCAGTAATCATGTTTCATCGTGTCTTCGAATCCCACTCTGATCCGGTGAGACCCATAAATTAATGGAGAACATCATGCCATGCGTGGACATTTAGTCAAAGCTCGCCCTTTTGATCTCACAATACCATTGCACATTAAACCCGATAGCAACATGATACTTCCTCGAAACTAATAGGTAGCAATTAACAATCGCATGACACTACTATTATCAGGTTAATACACAAAGCATAATGACATGATCAAACAATAATATTGTTAAGACTAAATTCAGATTACATGTAACATAACCATATTCTAGGTTCCTATAATACTTATCTTATTATATAGAGTTGGATGCGCTTAACCGAGTATAACACGTAGAAAAAATTATAACTCACCAGATCGCGACATGTGTAATTTAACTGATTAGATTATGATACGTATCAAGTATTTAAAATTTATATTTATATTATTTTATAAAGTTTAAATAAAATAAATTTGTCATTTTCAATATTCCACACCCATATTATTGTTAATCAAATTATAGTTACCATTTTTAAATTAATATTAGAAAAACATCAAAAATGACATCAACAAACGTGACTTTACAAAACAAAATCAGTAAGTATTATAAAATATTATAAGGAAAAATGGAAATTTATGCAGAGGTAAAGATGCCGACAAAACAATATGTGAAAGTAAAGAAAATATTTAGAGAAAAAGGGATAGAAATAAATTTTATCTCATGCGTATAAATGTAAAGGTAAATAAAATAATAATGAAAACTTTCACAGATTATAAAAGGATTCACAGCATTCGACATATTTACGAAGTTTCAGAGTAACGAATTTAGGTTTTCTTCTACCATATAGTGGATTATTTAAAGCCAAAATTTTCACAGATTGTTCTTCCGTTTTCGATTTCCAATCTACAGGTCATATATAGAAGAAATCCAATAAAAAGGATCAAAAAAAGGAGTAAATTTTTTCAAATTGAGTTCGATTCCTCCTGAAAATATTTTCACTTCAATTTGGCCAGTCGAAATGGTGCCACGCTTTAGGTCCATTAGAAAACCCGGTGAGTGGGCTACTTGACGGCTACACTCATCTTGGGAAGATTAGTCAGGCGATAAAAACCGGATTACCCCTGGTTATCAAAAAAAAAAAAACACTGGGAATCCTTGAAAAAGATTTGACAAAACCAAAAATCATTGTCCGTCTGATTTGACGAGGCACGTAATCGACGTAGATGGATCAAGCTACTTAGCATGGATCTCCTTCTTCTGGATGAAGCAGTAAAAATTTCCACCATTGTTTTTTAGCCTTTTTATTGGGATCTCTCATAAAAGCTTTAATTAACTAGCGCCTCATTTGCTACTACAAAACCATTTTAAAAGAAGGTTTTATCTACCATATCAACAATTTTGATGTCGTTAAGAAGAACGACCAGTTCAAATTAACATATCACAAACTTGCTATTCAGTTCATACATCTTACAATTACCTTTGAAGTTTTAGTGGATGCTCCACCAATCGGAAAAACAAAGTTTCGAATCCATGACTATGATACTTTGCTAAGGTTGGCAAATAAAAATCAATTTCTGCCAAGTATATTACATATCTCTCAGTGTTGACACACAAAAAAACCGTGTAACCTTCTATATCCTAATTTTAATTATAAATAATTTTGTTCCTTTTGCATATGTGGTGGGAAGAATTACATATGTATGGGGATCTAAACTGTGATACATATGCGCTCTATACGTAAGAAAATGGCAAAAAAATGTGCTTAAAGAGTAAGTGTCTTAAACTTATGTTAAACACCCAAAGTTTAAGTTCTTAAAAGTATATTTAACAATAAGCTATTGTCTAACTTGCAGTGAAACCAAAGTCTGTCTCTTTGTATGGGACTACATTGCTTCAGATTTTCGAGCATTGCTCTCCGCAAGAAAAAAAAAATTGTTGTCATAACAGATTAAACCCGAAATTGTTCTATGGTTAGAAGATGATCAAATTTTACATTATAGTTTACTCTTAGTAGTTCTCTAACAATTTCACCCTATAAGATCTTTTACTTGAATACATCACCAACGACAAGGTTTTATGTGAATGATGATTTGGAAGAAGTTAAGAATTTTAGGTACATACTCTGTGTAATTAGATATTTTCTAATGTTTGTTTTCTAATTATAGAAGATCAAAAGAAAATATATATATATATATATATATATTTTTTTTTTAATTTAACCAAATCTTTCAATTTATTCAATCAACATATCAATGACAAACATAATTCTCCTTTGCAAGAGCGTGACTTGAATGAAGAAAGTTGTTCGGTGAAAACCATTTCTCAGATGTTGTTGTTTCTAGATGTAGAAGAGCTTCAGGTTTCAGTACTATTTTAATATTTTTTAATCATATATTTAGCCTTTTTGGGGTCAAAATCATATAAGTAGTCATTTAATATACAAACTGATATACAAATTCTTGCAGGAAATGGATTTATTTTCCTCTGCCAAGATAGTTGAAATCATTACTCGAAATGGCTGGTACTATATCTCATGCTCTAGATGCTACAACAGAATCATAATAATGCAAAATAAGTTTATATATCCATACTGTGATGATATCAATTTCATAGGCATTGTCAGGTTGTTATAAAGTATAAACTAATTAACAATTAAATATTATTTACGCACTTTTAAATTTGAATGTTATTGTTTATCACATAAACTTATTTTTTTCTCAGATTCCAGATTGAAGCAATTGTTGATGATGAGATAGATGAAGGAAGATTTTTCATCTTTGATCAAGATGTAAGGAAACTAACAAATATGATGGCTGAAAATTTAGTTACATTTGCCGTAGGTTTTCGTAATTAAATATTTTCTATTAACAATTTTAGTTAAAAATTTATCTTTAATAATATCACATGTTTTACTTTTGAAGATTTGATTTAAATTAATACAATTTATTTCACAGGACTCAAATTCT
The DNA here is from genome assembly GCA_900406555.1 of Pseudoturritis turrita. NCBI lineage: Eukaryota > Viridiplantae > Streptophyta > Magnoliopsida > Brassicales > Brassicaceae > Pseudoturritis > Pseudoturritis turrita. The sequence continues at coordinate 794,153 of OVBL01000484.1, forward strand.
ATCAATCTCAACCAAAACCATTATCTACCTCCATGTTTAGAGGATCTTATTGGAAGGAACTATGTATTCCAAATACGTCTTACACAATTTGACTTTAAGACAAGGGAGAAGACATTTTCAGTTGCAGACATCGGCAATGGGTCTATAAGAAGTTCAACCAAACCTCCAATCAAAAAGGTATGAACGCAAATAACATAATTATCTTGCAAAATCAAAGAAAAAAAACGTATAGAATAATGACCTTTCTAACCACAATCAATTATGTTTTATAGATAGTGATCAATGGAGACAACATGTCTGTCAACAACTTTGCAAAATGAAAGCATTCATGAGATCTCATCTACAATGCACGTCCAAGTTGTTATCAAGATTTAAACTACATTTCTCCTTTGTTTTTAGTTATATATAAGATGATATCAATGTATGTTAACTATATTTGTCCATTGTATTTAGTTATGTAGGGCTTTAAATTACATCTCCTAAGGATGTGTAGAGGAGATAGAAAACTCTTATGTTGTATTTTCCTTGTTGTACAATAATAATATTCTTCTTTTTCTTTTGGGAAAATTAAAAATAAATGATGTTTTTTGTAGAGCTTGTCCATATATATCTTTATTATTTAAGTCAGTGAACTATACTCTATTTTAAATGAAAATCCGATTATACCAATGATTTTGTTAATTAGAAATAGTTTTTTAAAATAAATTTCTTATTTTCGATATTTAAAACAAAAAAAAAATTATACTTTGTTTTTGAAGCCCTCTAATGATCAAGAGGATTTCACATATGGTGAAAATTAATTTGGGGTAATTGCCCTAAATTTACATCGCCTTCTTCTCTCTTCTTCGCCGCAAACCTGAGACCGATACCAAGTTGGCTAAGAATTACATGGTCCAATCTTTTGTCTTCGGTTATCGGATTTGTTTGATTCAGAGGATCATACAGAAAGAGATTGCCTTAAAACCGTTTTACATCGACCAACTCTATAGTGGTTCCTCTAGGTAAACTGCAATTTGGAAACTGTAGGCACATGGCCTTGCTCACAGGGGCGGAGGCACATTGACAAGGGGGTTGCAGTTGCCCCGGATGAATTTTTTGTTTATGGTGTAGTTTTGATCTGAAAAAAATTATGTCCCTTTCATATTTTTGTTTTTGTATATTTTGCCGCCCATGAAAAATAGTTTTGGATCCGCCACTGCTTGCTCATGAAGGTACTGAAATTAATCTAATGCTTTTGATATCTGAACTCTTTGACATCTCTTTAGTGGATTGCTAATTCTTGTTTTTTATATTTTGTTTCTAATACCTTTGTGATCGTATGGAGCCTCCAGTGCCTTGTGAGCTTGTTAGAGGTTATCTAGATTTCACGCCACATGCCTGGAACAGTGTTTTTCTTAAAGCGAGGTTCCTCATGGGTTTGCATGGTAGTTGATGCTTGCCATCCTCATGATATCAGGGAAGATACATATCAAGAATATTTCTGCAGGTATAACATTTTGCTACTTTCTATTGTTACTAATTTATGTTGTTCTCTATATTATTTATCACTGCCTGCTAGATTCTCTATCCTAAATCTTTATCTTTTGATGAATAATGTAATGATCTTCTGTTTTTGTTGTCAATGATGTGATACCGTCATGTACTCATGTCTTTAGAGATTGGGTTTGACTGTAAATTTACATACAAATACATAGCCTACTGCATTTAATTCTCTTTATAATTGAAATTTTTCTGTATATGACCAATCTTTTGGACAGTTACTTTGGTTATGTTGGTTTGAAGATACAATACAGTTTTGTGGTGAATGACGACTCTCTTTGTTATGAATCTGTTTGCTACAGGTATATTCCCCTTAATCGGCTTAACGAATCCATCCGTACAAGAGCAAATTTGGAAACAGGATTCTCTATTTCTTCTGTGTCAACGGGCAAAGGAGTTGAAAGAGCTAATAGTAGTCTTATCCAATGTAAACTTGGCTCCACTGAAGTAGCCGTGAAGGATTGTTTTTTTAATCTTTGTAGTCCTTATCTGTATCACGTTTGAGTAAACTTGCTAAATAGTTTCGTATTTCCTCAGATGCGTACAATAGAAATTTCTGGAGCTTCCTTAGATGATACTAGGACTTTTGAGTATACTTTCTTAGACGAAGTACGGATGTTAGGAGCCTTGAAACATGACTGCATGGTGGAGTTATACGGACATGAGATATCTTCCAAGTGGATAACCTCGGACAATGGAAATGAACATCGACCAATCGACGCATATTGCAATCTTCAATTCTGATGGAACACATAGAAGGATGATTTATGAAGGTAACATTCTTTTTTCTCAATCTGTATCGAAGTCTCTGTAACATCAATGAAAATCTTGTACATGGTTTTATTTGTTACAGGGTCACATTGAGAAGCTTTCTGAAATGGTTGGAAGAAATTGGGATGCAAAAGCAAAAGAGTTCATCGTAAGGTTTTAGTTATAGAGAGAGGTTTTGTTTGTATTTTTGTTTGTTACTACATTGGAAAATTGGGGTTTCTTTTTGGTATTCTCTCCAGAAAACTTAGTGAGAAAAAATTTCAGATTTATCTTCTTTGAAGAGATGCAAAGATGTAAGGTCGTTTCCTTTTTTTTTCTTCTTCTTTATTTATGACCTTTTTGTTTTTTGAAGCTTGTTAATAGGTTCTTGATCGCAACATTGTCCAATCTGGTCATTCTTGAGACTTGTCTCTGGTTCATATGAATCTCAGCATATAAAAACTCACTATAGATAGCAAAACTTTGTAACAATAGAGTATGATTCAAAGACAAATAGGATTTAAGCATGATATTAAAAGCTTAGTCTTAGATTTTGATGTCCAAAGAACAAAATTATAATGGAAGCACAACACTATTCTCGCTGGTGAAACAAACAAGAAATGCTCTGCTAGCTTCCAAATATATCAAAGAGAGTAAGAAAGTTTTTAGATATCAAATATTAAACTCTGGTAATAAGGACCAATTACTGCATAAGAAAGATGTTCGTAAAATGAAAGTAAGATTTTATTTGCAGATCATACTTGACCACACTATGGACATAACGATGTGAGAGTATGATCTCCTTGTTCTTGCATATCGCCACTCGTGTGCATGGTCCAAACGCATCCATGCGGGTCAAATTAAAACCAGTTCCAGATAGAGACCATGTAGAACAAGAAAGAGGATCTATAGTATAAATCTTGATCCATGTGTCTTATGATGATGATTGCAAGCTCCAAATCTCTTGGATCATTGTACCGCACTTTCTTTCCAACATGCACAAACGATTATCCAAGATACACTAAATTCCACATTTAACCATATTTTGTTCAATTCCGTAGTCTTTTGAAACCATCATCTTGAGCTCTTTAAAAGTTGTAGTGATTGCAAGGTAAGTAATCTCGCACGTTTTTCTTCATCAACCACAGATCTCCACTCCTTCTCAAACGATATCTATACACCCCAAGTTACGTAAATCTGCATCATCTTCAGTTGCTAAACACAAGAAAAGAAAGAAAAAAATCGTCACAAAAAACTAGGTATATAGAGAACGATTATCGAAACTTTTATTGAATTATGAAAAAGCAGAATACGTATTCTAAAATCCGCAGAACGGAATCTAACAATATATTCGATTTTTCAAACTACTAGATTCAATTTGAAGATTTCGAATATTCAGTTTCCTTAATTTTTGGATTTCTGAACTAATTTAGAATTGTTTTTCTAAACTTTGTAGAACATAGAGAAAATAGAATAATACGTATTCCGCCATTAGTAGAACTAACTTTCGTAGACGACCTATTCTAAATTTTGTTAACAAATGTTAGATACATTATTCTAACTTTTGTAGACATAGAGCAAAATGCAGACGGCCTATTCTAAAATTGTCATCTAAACTTCGTAGAACGTAAATGAATTCTACACTTTGTAAAACATGTATAGTGCGTAAATTACATAATCTTAACGTTCTAGAACATGTGTAAAACGCAGAAGGTGTATTTTAAACAAAGCAGAACGAATTTTTATCAATCCAAAATTTAATCTATCGATTACCAAACAACAATTACATATTTAACAAAAAGTCTTATTCATTTGTTTCTTACGTGTCTGACAACTTTAAAAAAAAAAAATGATTATATATATTATAAAGGATAGTTTAGATATAAATGATAATTTTGAAATAAAAGTATATATGGACAAATTAAAAAAAACATCCTTTATTTTCAATTTTTCTTTTTCTTTTTAACCTCTCTAAAACAAAGACACCTTTTATTTGCACCGAAAAAACCATCTCTTTTTAAAACTCAAAGTCATTGCAAAATATTGGAAATGACCGAAAATGATATTTTACGATTGATCTTAAATGAAGAGATATTACAATTAATGAATTGAACAACATCTTATATGCGGTTGCGCGAAAAAAAAAACATTTTCTTTCTTTATTAACTTAATTAGACAATCAAGATATCTTATCACAATCGTATATGGAGTATGATGAAATTTCAAATAATAATTTGGGTTGAATAAGTCCACGCTATGATATATGCTCATACAGCCATTTTCAAAATAAACTTGAACGAAGAAATTTTAAAGACATAAAACCAAATGGCCCAATGAAGTAAATATAAAGAAAATAAAACCTAAGGCCTAACCATTGCAGTAGAGGAAAGGACAAACTTTCTAGAGGAATTTTTTATGAGCTGGAAAATCAAATCACCATTACCAGATCCAATTTGAAGCAGCTCAGAAGAAATATCATCATGCTTAGATGTCAAAAAGATGATTCTCGGTGGTTGTGTTTATATGCATCAAAAACCAATCCAATTAACGGTAAGGGTTGCGAACAGTCTTTCATTCCTCTCTCTTCATGTTTTTAAACTACTCGTTTTGAAGTCTACCAGACGGTGGATGTGAATCGATTACAATTCAGTAAAAAGGATCAATTGAAGGAAAGAATCTTACCCCCCAAAAAATCAATTTAAAGTTATTTCAATTAATATTTACGTTTAACAATACTTTCCCATTGAAAATTAGGCATGGCTTCTCAATAAATTTCAAACTATATACCACTGAACCTCATCAAAATTTTACTTTGTCAATTAGAGTTATCTCTTATTGTGATTCTACACAAGTACTAAAAAGTATGGTTATAAAAGTTTTGGCCAAGAATTCGATTTACGTTTAATCAAAACTACTACATTGTGTATCAAAGAACATAATGGTGAAACTAAAGTTAGATTCTTCCAAAACAAAATAAGAGGTGAGATCAGCTAAACAAAAGATTTGGGTTATTACAGCGATTAGCAGTTTTGTAAAGACAATTTTGGGTCAACGTGAGAGCGACATCGAACACCAAAAGATTTGAGGATTTTCAATTCTAAATCGAAAATCAGAAGCCTAAGTTATTGGGTCAGATCTTCGAGGACCTCACCAACAATTAATAATTCTATTGGATATCCTACGCAAAATATGCGAGAAAAAAAGTAGAAATCTAAAAACAAGTAAGAGAAGTCACGACAACTTGAGCAAACGAATTAGAAATGTAAAATTATGGTTTTGGGTTTTTGGTTTAACAGAAAAATGATTGTCGCATTTAATAAAAAAATTTAATTTTGAAATTCTTACTTTATATTTTTAATTATATTCTTATGAAAAAAAATCTAATTTTTTGGGGATACAATATAGTGCCATAAATATTGATGTACTTGCTGTCATGGCCGTGTCCGGGGATTTTAAAATTTTTACGCAGGAATCTCTATTGGACCGAGAACGCAAAATGGGCCAAAGAAAAAATCCTAATCGTTTTGAATCCCAAACTCATAGAAAATGCACAAAGGAAAATCCCGATGTTTCTCTCTCAAAAGCCCAATCACCCAAGGCCCATATATACACTAACCCTAAACCTAGTATCCTCCCATCACTTATTTAAAGGAGCCGTGAGAGAGGAGAAAGACAGAGGTCACACCATAGCGAAGCTCTGCCAAAATCATCCCAACTACCGCCGTCAACCACCACCACGACAAAGAAGCCACCTATAAGCGAAAGGAAAGAATAACAAACCTATATTGGGAGAACAGAGGAACGGATAGGCAAATGAATTCCAAATGATACAAAACTTTGTAAGGACATTCCTGACTCGCTAATCTAGCTATTTCTGCAAGCGGTATATCATTTGGAGTTTCGGTTTAAAAGTATGGATATTTTCCCAGGCATGATCGGTGTAGTCCGAATCTGCGACCAGCCAATTTCGCAGGCATTTTGCGGCCAAATCCAAACGAGTTAGGCTATTTTCCCAGGGACAATGGTCGTCCTGTTGAAAAAAAGGGTGTAGGAAGAAGTGTGGTCAAGACGCTCGTGAGACTCGCCACTTCGGGCTAGTTAGTAAGGATGGTAAAGGATGTCGTGTATACTTGTAGCTCTGCCTAATATCAGGGTGGATTTTCTGGTGGAATTTGAGGAAGTATTCACTGTTAAGACGCAAATAGGCGTTAAACCCAATAGGAACGGAAAACTTGACGAGGTGTTAGGGGCAAGAATCGGGTGACTCATAGGAAGCCATAAGGGTTTTGGATATTCTTTTATGTTGACATGTTGTTGGTTAAGGACGCTTGTTGGTGCAAAAGTCGTATTGGAACCGAACTGAGTGCATACAAAGATGGATAGTGATGGTAGTTTTGTTGTGGGTTTGCAATGGTGCGGTTAGGGTAATTCCATTATAGGACGTGTGTGATGTCGGACTGAGGTCGAGGACATGGCAATCCTGCTAAAGCCCTAAACCGGCTGACGAACCAAAGATGGCGTACGATCTTTCGTGGTGACGCCCAAGTGTCATGATGATAAGTGTTGAGATATGTTGATATGCGATGATGAGTTTTGTGATATGTGTGATGACGAGTTATGCGAGGCATGCTAGGTTGATGTTTTGTTAGATGTTAGGTTGTATGTTGCATGACTATTTCTAGGCTTAGTATATATGTTTGCTGAATTGTATTGTATTATAATGTGAATCATGTGGGCATGCGTGATCACCCTCACTGAATAACTTTGTTGCTCACCCCTCTTTTCTCTTTTCAGTGTGTGTAGGTGTATTTCTTGTTGTGCAAGTTAAAATACGAGATCTGGAGATCAAAGTGACGGGAACGTGTGTTACAATTAATGGTATAAGAGCCTAGGTTAGCCAAGCCGGTTCTGACCCGAAAGGTTTGAGATATGTTGATATGCGATGATGAGTTTTGTGATATGTGTTTTCAAAAATATTTTAAAAGTGATTTAAAAATATTTCTGAAAACATTCAAAAAGATTTAGAAAAATATTTTAAGGAAATGATATTTGGGTGTCTACGGTCTCGCGCTAGAGTTGTGTTTGTTTGTAAGTCTTAGGATGATTGAATAGTTGTTAGGTTATTTGCGCTTGTTTGTTTTGTTTGAATAAATAAAATTGTGTTGGTTCATTCGGTTGGGAGAGTGTAGTTCAACACTCTGTTCATTGTAAGAGCCACACCTAGTGTGAGTTCTGAATTGACATGTGTTGGAGTTTTGGAGGCGAGCCATCAAGAGGGCAAAGAAGAGCGGAACCGCACGAGCAACAATGGTAGAATCTTTGGAGACGTGTAAGACGCTTCAATTAAGTTGAGAGGAGTAGAGCTGAATGGCGTGATCATGGGCAAGGAAAATGGATGATGTGTAAGAAGTAAAGAAAGTGCATGAGTTTGTAGCAACCATGGCAAGTTGCGCATCGGTGTCACGTCTACCGAAGCAGGACCTATCTAGGTTTAGTGATATTTATTTTATTGACTGATTGATATCTTTAATTTTCTTGAAATGTGTATGAGTTAGTATGTGAAGTTGAAAGTAATGGTAAAGTAAAGAAAAAGTTTAAGGTAAGAAACTGGTATGTGGTTGAGCCTTTGGTTATGAGGTAACACGATTGAACTGTGTGATTAAAAGTTAGAGCGATGCGTGAACGGTAAGGATGCCGGTAAGAGTCAAGGATGTGTAGAAAAAACCAAAGAACTCAAGGCTTAAGGATTGGTGTGAAACTTTGAGGATAAGCTTCATGATCGTTGTACCACTATACAGTGGACGTCCAGTTGAACAAAAGAGTGTAGAAAGAAGTGTGGTCGAGAAGGCTCGTGAAACTCGCCACTTCAGGCTAGTTAGTAAAGACGGTAAAGAATGTCGTGTATACTTGTAGCTCTGCCTAATGTTAGGGTGGATTTTCCGATGGAGTTTGAGGAAGTATTCACTGTTAAGACGCAAGCAGGCGTGAAACTCATTAGAAATGGGGAACTCGACGAGGTGTTAGGGGTAAGAGTCGGATGACTCATAGGAAACCTTAAGGGTTTGGATATCCTTTTAAGTTGACTTGTTGTTGGTTAAGGACGTTTGTTGGTGCAAAAGTCGTATTGGAACCGAACTGAGTGCATACAAAGATGGATAGTGATGATAGTTTTGTTGTGGGTCTACAACAGTACGGTTAGGGTAATCCCATTGTAGGACGTGTGTGATGTCGGACTGAGGGCGGGGACATGACGATCTCGCTAAAGCCCGTAAACCTACTAACGAGCCAAAGGTGGCATACGACCTTTCGAGATGACGGCCAGCCCAAGTGTCATGTTGATAAGTGTTGAGATATTTTAATATGTGATTATGAGTTTTGTGATATGTGTGATGATGAGTTATGCGAGGTTGATGTTTTGTTAGATGTTAGGTTGTATGTTGCATAACTATTTTTAGGCTTAGTATATATATTTGATGAATTATATTGTTATATAATATGAATCATGTGGGCAAGCGTGATCGTCCTCACTGAGTAACTTTGTTGCTCACTTCTCTATTACCCTTTCAGTGTATGCATATGTATTTCTTATTTTGTAAATTAGGACGCGAGACCTAGGACTTAAAGTGATGGGAATGGATGTTACAATTGCAATTATTTCACATCTACCAAATCGATAAAAATTGAGTCTATTAACATCATATTATCATCAACGATCCAATCTATAAGATATAAACATGACTTTGCTTGGTCTTTAGATATTAATTTTTTTTTTTTTAAATTACATTCGTTTTACGATTAAAGTCTTCAAAAACAATTTTAATTTAATAATACATATGAAAATTGAAAATTAGACTCTTATCTTATACAATTACAGACAAACAATAAAAGTTGTCCGCGCTTATGCGCGGATTATACCCTAGTTTCTAAAAGAGATAATTACTCAAACAATTTTAGAAAATTTCTTAATTACTAATACAACTCTTTAAGAAGAGGATTTACTAAAATAATGCTCAAAAGTTGGTAAAAGACTTTTAACCTTTTTTTTTTTTTAATAACGAAAATGACATTGACATTTAAATAAAATAATAATATTAAAATAATTAAAGCAAATATTAATATAAAAAATAAAATTTTAATAAAAACTTAAAATCTATTTTCTTTTATTTTTATGCTAAAAATGCATTTGCGATCGGCGTTTATAAATGGCATTTGTAATCAGCATTTGCGACTGGCATTTGTGACATGTGTTTGCGATTGGCGTTTGCGTTTGAAATTATGGTAGACTTTTTTAGATGTTAAGATAGAGTAATTTGCAGTATGCAAAAGATACGTTATCATTAGTGGTAAACTTGTTTTCTAAATGATGGTAGACTTGTATATCGCCTGGCGTTTGCGACCGGCGTTTGCATTAGAAGTTCGTTGTGTATAACATACAAGTTAACATACAAGTCTACCATCATTTTATGTAAACATACAACTCTACCATCATTGTATGTAAGAATACAAGTCTACCATCATTGTATGTAAACATAAAAGTCTACCATCATTGTATGTAAGCATAAAAGTCTACTATCATTGTATGTAAGCATACAAATGTACCACTGTATATCTACCGCCATAGTAACCAATAAATCTACCAACTGAAGGTTGTTTTAGTAAACTCAAAAGATTGAATAACTATACCGTCTCAATAATAAGTCTACTACTTATTATAAATCTGCCATCACTAAAAATAAATCTACAATCCAAAACGCACGTAAGTCTACCTCATATGACAATAAATCTATCACGCAACTTTAATCTACCGTCAAACAAAATAAATCTACCAGTCGATTATAAATCTACGAGTTAATACCATTAGACTACTAAGTCTATTGATATATCATGGTTTTTACCGGTTTTTAACCATGATATTCGTTATTTTCTTGAGTCTTTTCTGTGTTTTTGGAGTCTTTTCAGGTTGAAACACGCTTGGATGGAATCTAAGGCAAAAAGAGTAAGGAATGGAGCAAAGAAGCAGAAAAGAGGAAATTTGATCAATTCCACTTTAAAAAAGGAAATTTCATATTTCCATTTATTTTAATGGGATTTGCCTTTTATTTTCAACCAGAACATGTTTATTATATATATTCGAGTTTGAGCCATTGTTAAAGGTAAGTTTTTACATACTCTTTTTATTCTATTCAGACTTTTTTTTGTTTTCTGCAATTTGTAAGCTTTGGAGAGACGAAACTCTGACTCTACATCTCTGAGAATATTTCTGAACCCTTTTGGATTTATTTTATTGATTATGAGTTTTTCTTCATCTCTTTCTTGTTTCTTTGCTTCCATATCTGAGTAGTTTTATAGTTAGGTTTAGGGTTTCAATGAAATTTATGAATCATTGAATCAGACAGAGATAGGAATTTATCATCTTGTCATCACCTATCGTTGTTCTCATTGCTTAGATTAAATTGATCACTTAGTCTCTGATTTAGGGTTTAATCTATTCATCAAAAGTTTTATAGATTGCTTGATAGAACATAGGTGAGCAAATTGTCCTTAGCCAACGAAAGCTGATGTTAAGACAATTTGTGAACATATCAAATCTGCTTGTTAATGCTTGTTTAGAATTTTAAGATCAAGCGACAGTTTAGATTCTTAGGATGCTAGATAAAGTAATTGCTACCACGACAGTGGATTGGTTAAACATTCATGTTTGAGTTTAAGACTGTGCTTATTGTTCCCTGAATAATTGTCTGGTTCATGATCTCTGAATTCCTGCGAATTGCCCTTGACCTAACACTTGTTTTTAATTGATTTTCACACAGTTTACTTTGCTATTTTCGTTTCAGATTGCTACCAACCATCATATTTTTGTCTTAGCTTAGTTTCATTCATAGGATTCGTAGTGTGACACTTGGTTCTCGTGGATTCAATTTCTGAAATACTACTTTGTTTGCTGTGCACTTGCAGTGATATTTTAGGGTTAAAACTCTGTGTATCAAGTTTTTGGCGCCGTTGTCGGAGACCAATTGTGTTACCTTCAAATTTTTGTTTGAGATTTAGTCTAAGATTTACTAATTAGTTTTATCTTGCCTTCTTGTGTGTTTCAGGTGTATGCAGAGAAGAAGCAAAGGATCTGACAACCTTTTCAACTTCAATAACCAGGAAATCGCAAGGCTAGAAAGAGGAAACAGGAAGATAAAGTCGAATCAAATCACAATGGGTGATCAAATCGACAACGAGGCACTTGCTACTGCAGCTGAGCTTCAAAGGCTACATGAGCAGTTGGAACAGTTGTAGCAACTGCAACTGCGACAACAACAACAGCGACCACCTGCAATTGGGGATGCAGACACTCCCCATACTTTCTACCAGAACAGAGCTGTTATTTGTCCACCAGCCATTGCAAGACAGGACTGAGATCAAACCTCAGATGATTGCATTGGTGAAGCAACACTTGTTTCATGGTTTACCAGCTAAAAATCTGACGGATCACATAGAAAACTTCGAAGAGATCTACAGCACTACTAAGTCGAACGGGGTACCTGCTGATTACCTCAAGTGCAAGCTTTTCGCTTTCTCTCTATCAGACAAGGCGTCAAGATGGCTCAAGTCTCTACCTCCTGGATCGTTGACCACTTGAGATGAATGCAGAGGAATAAGATCACCACCTTCCAGCAACATTCAGGAGAGTCCTTTTGTGAGGCTTGGGAGAGATTCAAGGAGTATCGCAGAGAATGCCCTCATCATGGATACTCGGATGGGCATATTCTTAGCATTTTCTACGATGGAGTCTAGTGGGATTACAAGAATGCTCTCAATGCTGCTACCAATGGGGACTTCATGACTCAGAGTAAGGAGGGAGCCTATTAACTGATTGAGAACTTGGTTGCAAGTTCCAACAACCGTTGTGCTGAGTATGACAGGTCTAAGCGTGTCAACAGTGTGGAGTCTCAGAAGATCGACGAGCTGAATGAGAAGTTGAATATGCTGTTGAACGCAAGTCAAGGTCAGAGGAGCGTGCAGTTTCGTGAGAGTGGAGCAGATCCGGTTTTCTGTCAGGAATTCACTGAAGAAGGGACTGATGAGTTGCAAGAGGTGAACTATGTGAACGGGCAAGGTTTCATGCAAAATAGGGGTTTCAACCAGAATTACAGAAACCACCCAAATCTGTCCTACCGGAACACGAATGTCGAGAATCCGCAAGATCAAGTCTACCCACAACAAGTGAACGTTCAGGGTCAACAGTTTCAGGGAAAATTGACCGTGCAAAATGCGGACTTCAGTGGTTCCCAGGGATTTACAGGACAGACGGACGGGCAAAACCAGGGTTTTCAGAACAAGTTTTCTCAGCGTTTTCAGGGGAACCAGTTCGTGCAAAATTAGGGCCAGAACAGATTTCAGGGTGGATTTCAGCAGAAGCAGCCATTCAACAATTTCCAGCCAACAACATCAGCCCCATTCCAAGCTTCTACGAGTTCCGCGAATGACTCTCAAGATGAACTCAAGGTTCTTATGCAGCAGCTCTTGCTAAACTAGCAGAAAATTGCTAGCGAGATCAATGTCAAGGTGGACAGCATGTACAATGATATCAATGGAAAGATTGAATCTCTCTCTACTCACGTGAAGAAGCTTCACACTCAGGTAGCTCAGATCTCAGCATCAGCCAAGTGACCACCAGGGACTCTTCCAGGAAAAGTTGAGACAAATCCCAGAGAGCACTGCAATGTAATATCAGTTCAGAGTAAGATGGAGATTGTACCGGCACCGCTTAAACCAGAAAAAGTAGAGGAAGCTACGGAATCATTACCGTACATCCATAGAATTCCATACCCTCAAGGACTGAAGGATCGTATTGACAAAGAGAGGCTAGCTGAATTCCATAAGATGGTGAGAAAGCTTCCCCATGATATCTCGTTTGAAGATGCACTTAGAGGCGATCCTGTATATCGAAAGTTTGCTAGAGATACCAGAGAAAGCCTTACAGTTGTCAAGGTCCTCTTTGTTGAAGCAAGGAATGCACCGACTCCTATGAAGATATTGCCTAAGGTGGAAGACCCTGGGAAGTTTATGGTTTCATGCTCTATTTTGGGAGTTGAATTTGAAGAATCTCTCTGTGATTCCGGGTCTTCTATAAACCTCATGTTTAAGGCTATTGCAGAGAAGCTCGGTATTGATGAGATGAGACCTGCTCAGATATCTCTCAAGTTTGCAGATTCTTCCACCACGATTCCACATGGCACCCTTCATGACTTACATGTTCAAGTAGAAAACTATTTTGTTCCTACTGATTTTTAGGTGGTGGAGATGAGCGAAGATCCTGATATGCCTTTGATTCTTGGAAGCGTTTATGGCGACAGTGGGTGCAGTTGTTGATTTGCCTAACGGGAGAGTCTCATTCTCCAATATTGACAAGAAGGTCTTCTACAAAGCTATACCCACTAATGGAGCAACAAGACTTGCGTCTTATGTTACCATTATCAATGGAGAACAGCTGTCAATCGAGACAAAGAGGGAACCGAATAATAGGAATGAGGTCAAGGAAGTCCTGGATGGAGACCCTCATATCACGACAAAGAAGACCAGTCAAAAGAACAAGGCAAAGGAGAAGGTGAAGAGCCAAAGGATCAAGGGAGATTCTCATATGATTTTAGTACCTATGAGGTGTGTTGGCAATTTCCACATTAGAAGGTTCTTGACATTGAGATCATCGATGAGACCCAGCGATGAAGGCTTATGGACAATGTTGCGAAATTGTGGGTTGAATTTGGGAGGCTGTTAATGTCTGCGGAGAAGTACATGGTGGTTTGATTTGGATTGGTCTCGCAGTAGGTGGATTATGAGATGAATGGTCATTACAACATTCTAAAGAGAATGTGAATTTTCGCGTTTTTAAACTTCTTTCACAAACTAAGTTCTTTGTTTTTCTTGAGGGCAAGCAAATGCTAAGTCTGGGGAGTTGATATATCATGGTTTTTACCGATTTTCAACCATGATATTCGTTATTTTCTCGAGTTTTTTCTGTGTTTTTGGAGTCTTTTCAGGTTGAAACATGTTTGGATGGAATCTAAGGCATAAAGAGCAAGGAATGGAGCAAATGAGCAGAAAAGAGAAAATTTGACCAATTCCACTTTAAAAAGGAAATTTCATATTTCCTTATTTTAATGGGATTTGCCTTTTATTTTCAACCAGAACATGTTTATTATATATTCGAGTTTGAGACATTGTTTAGGCTAAGTTTTTACATACTCTTTTTATTCTATTCAGACTTTTTTGGTTTTCTACAATTTGTAAGTTTTGGGGAGACGAAACTCTAACTCTACATCTCTGAGAAGATTTCTGAATCCTTTTGAATCTATTTTATTGATTATGAGTTTTTCTTCATCTCTTTCTTGTTTTTTTGCTTCCATGTCTGAGTAATTTCATAGTTAGGTTTAGGGTTTCAATGGAATTTATGAATCATTTAATCAGACATAGATATGAATTTATCATCTTGTCTTCACCTATCGTTGTTCTCATTGCTTATATTAAATTGATCACTTAGTCTCTAATTTAGGGTTTAATCTATTCATCAAAAGTGTTATAGATTGCTTGATAGAACATAGGTGAGCCAATTGTCCTTAGCCAACGAAAGCTGATGTTAAGGCAATTTGTGAACATATCAAACATGCTCGTTAATACTTGTTTAGAATTTTAAGATCAAATGACAATTTAGATTCTTAGGTTGCTAGATAAAGTAATTGATACCACGACAATGGATTGGTTAAACATTCATGTTTGAGTTTAAGACTGCGCTTATTGTTCCCTGAATAATTGTCTGGTTCATGATCTCTGAATTTCTGCGAATTGCCCTTGACCTAACGCTTGTTTTTAATTGATTTTCACACCGTTTAATTTGCTACTTTCGTTTCAGATTGCTAGCAACCATCATATTTTCGTCTTAGCTTAGTTTCATTCATAGGATTATGATACACAGAGTTTTAACCCTAAAATATCATTGCAAGTGCACAGCAAACGAAGTAGTATTTAGGGATTGAATCCACGAAAACCAAGTATCACGCTACGAATCTATATGAATGAAACTAAGTTAAGATGACAATATGGTTGTTTGTTGTGATAAGAAATGAAATAACAATATAAAAATAGTGTGAAAATCAATTAAAAACAAACGTTAGGTCAAGGGCAATTCGCAGGAATTCAGAGATCATGAACCAGACAATTATTCAGGGAACGATAAAGCGCAGTCTCAAACTCAAACATGAATGTTTAACCAATCCACTGTCGTGGTATCAATTACTTTATCTAGCAACCTAAGAATCTAAAATGTCGTTTGATCTTAGAATTCTAAACAAGCATTAACGAGCAGGTTTGATATGTTCACGAATTGCCTTAACATCAGCTTTCGTTGCCTAAGGACAATTCGCTCACCTATGTTCTATCAGGCAATCTATAACACTTTTGATGAATAGATAAAACCCTAAATCAGAGATTAAGTGATCAATTTAATCTAAGCAATGAGAACAACGATATGTGAAGACAAGATGATAAATTCTTATCTATGTATGATTAAAGTTCATCAGTTGATAAATTCCTATCTTCAACTGATGCCAAACTTCTGACCCTTCAACACGATCATGCATCTTCTTATTCCCATTCGCAACCAAAATATCTTGTTTTCCTCCAAAACAGCTTAGAACCTGAAAACACTCTAAAACACAGAAAAGACTCGATAAACAGTGAATTTCATGGTTGAAAACCGGTAAAAAATATGATATATCAGATTCGTAGTGTGACACTTGGTTCTCGTGGATTCGATTCCTGAAATACTACTTCGTTTGTTGTGCACTTGCGGTGATATTTTAGGGTTAAAACTCTGTGTATCATCTATCACTCAAAAATATCTCCACCACCATTAGTGTTAACTCTACCAATCATATTATAAATTTTTTACTCGGAAACATTTCTACTACCAAATAAAAATAAGTCTACGAAATAAATCTACCATTATAATATTAAGTCAACCGTTCCTATCCTAAACCTACCGTCTTGAATTAAGTCGACCAATCATGAAACAAATCTACTATCACTAGAATGGTAGACTTTTCCATTTTTGGCGGAAACTTTTTTTCCTGATTCTGTTTACGTGTCAAAACATAGTACTTATAGTTTTGTAAATATGTTTTTTGTCATCAAAAGAAAAAAGGTAAAATGGTTACATGAAATTATTTTAATAATTATAAAAAATTGGCATCTTTTTGTCACAAATGAAATTTCTAAGATTGTTTTAAACTTCTCTTTCTAAAATAATTAACGAGGTGGACCCATAATTTATTCTCCCTCTGCACTAAAACTCATCTTCGAAAAAGGCATTTTGTTTTGAAAAGGGAAAACCAAACGGTTTAGAGTTTTCAGTGAAACAAAACCTAAAATCGTACGTTGGAATGCATAATCGGCTGGGCCTCGGTGGAGCTCTTTGCCGGAAAAGAAATATAAGGTTCGTTTGTGGTGTTTGCCGTTACCATCTTGTCGCCGCGTCGCGATTTTTGCTGTCGTTGTCTTCACGGTGAGCTCGTCGCCGTTTTTGCGGTGTTTGTTAGAAGCTTTATCTAAATGAACTTCTACTTCGTTGATTAGAAACGTTTGTTACAACAGGGTATTGATACAAACCAATATAAACCAACTAATCCAGAAATAATTACATAACCGAGAACTAATTGAGTAAACTAGAATACATGGTTAATACTCTTGATATTGTTCGCTATTCTTGCTAAATGCTAACTACCCATACCACTTTTGAAAATTCAAAGTGGAATTTTCCAAACATTTTTTTAAATTTTTGGCATTTTCCAAACATTTTTTATAATCCCTAGTTTGCATTGCAAAGTGAGTATTGTAATTAACAGTTACATGTCCGAACTTTTGAGTGGTTAGAGAAAAAATATTATAAATTTCGCAAAGATTCTCTCTGTTCTTCAATCTTCTGTAGAAAATGGATCCTCAAGCTACTCTCCTTCGCCTGTTAGAACAAAGATTCACACTTTAGCATTTGGAGCCTCCAGATCCAAATTGAAAATAAATAGATAAAATCAAACCATTTCGGAACGATGACCGCTCCAATCAAATCAACCGAACAATTTGGACCGGTCAAATATAATGAAAGGAGTAGATGATTTACCGCAAAGAGAGGAACTAAGAACATGCTCTTCTCCATTTCTTCAAAATATAACAATTCTTGTTTGAACATGCTCAGCAATTCGGTCACCTCATATAGGATTATTTCAACCTGCTGATATTTAATCAGCAAAACTTTCTTAAATTAGTTTCTTATTCTTATATATAATTAGAGAAAACGATCTATATAAATAAATTAGAATTACTCGTGGGAGAAACTTGATGATGATGTCTTCGATCTCATGCATGACTTCTGTAGCTGCGACCATTTCTTCATGTATGGACACCACATCTATCTGTAACATCCAAATTATTATTTATTCGTTTTGTTGAGATAATGTAATTTTCTTATAGGCAATTGTTTTATCAAAGAAAGGAAAAATAAAATATCTAACCGTGGCACCATGAATTAGTGGTAAACGGAGAGACAAAGCGTGCAGTTTTCGAGTTAGCTTGCTCAACGCTTCGTAGTTTTTGGCGTCCAATTTGGACCACTCATTGAGTAAAGGCATTTGGAGGCTTAGAACTTCGCGTAGTTTAATTTCTTGACGTAGCCTTTCAACATCAATTAAATTTCCAACTATGTAGTTCCTCATTTTGTATATCCTAAGCCAAACCCAAAACAACTGATCCTGAAACCATTCACACAAACAACTTAATAAATATTTCTATATCTATTAGTTCAGACTATACACATTATATCCATATTGTCGTAAATTTGTACCTCAACGTTGATCTTAAGGTTAGCCATAGTTGCTTCAGTTTTTGCGTTAACAAACCTCAATTGAAGTAATCTGTTGTGAAAAACCCTAAACCAGTGATAATCCTCCTCTTGAACCGGAGATACTTTCTTCTGCGCCTTGAAGTACTTCAAAACTCCGGCCACTGCTCCACCTCCGCCGCTTCTCAGATTGGCCGCACTTACCGGCGACTCAGGCGGCGTCATGCACATTGAAGACGCCGGAGCTGAGCTGGACAAAGGCGTTTTCATCGTCGAAACTCTCCCTGGGGACAACGCCCACGCCGATGGTGAGCTCGCTCCCGGTTTTACCCCTCTGGATGAAGCGTAATTACGAGGACTGCCACGCTCACGTTGCTCCAAGTACCGAGCAAACGCCTCTCTGCTTCTACCGTTGCTCGTCTCGTGAGATCTTGACGCGCTGTTTCTTGCCGGGATCATCTCACCGGATTTCGGGTTGGATCCGGTGGGTCTGGAGGATCTTGTTGTGGAGTGTGATCTGCTTATCATCACTCGTTTGCTTGAATTGGAAGGGGATGAGGAGGAAGAGGAGGAACAAGAAGATGAGAATGAGGCGTTTAAGGACACTGGGAGGGACATAGAGGAGGTTATGCTCCGGTTCCGGTCAATATTCGGCGATGGAGGTCGGAGTCTACGACCAGTGGTGGTGGTGGTGGTTGTGCTTGCCATTTTCTGTGTTTCTTCTTCCTTTAATGTTTGACAGTTAATTTATAATGCAAGACTCTTATATTTAAGCCGGATTTATATGCTTCAAGGAATTGTATAAATTATATAACATTGGTTTGTACAAGTTTATGAAAATGTAGTTAGGGTTTATATATATATTTAATCTGTTTAATAACTCTTGGGCATTATTAGGAGTTGACAGCACGTAGAGGCAGGTAAGAACACTTCTGCATGTAATATAATGTAGTTAGGGTTTATATATAATTAAGTGTGTCTACATAATTAAATATTTATGAATTCGAGTGTATTTGGTATTTACAAAAGAGTCAATTAGCTCCATACCAAAATTTTGTACAATGTCAAAGCATACGAAGGTCAGTGTGCGAATACGACCTAAATCTACTCGCAATCCTAGCAACAATCTATCGCTGACTTGAGAATCGATATATGCAAGAAAGTAAACGACAAATCGGAATTATCGAGTTTGGGGCAAAACTGCACCCTACGTCTCGCCGGAAGTCAACCGGAATCCACTAGAACCAGCTCAAACTCGAGCTCTTGATCTCTCAGTTTTTAGCTCTCTAGCTCTCTCTCTCTCTCGAGATCCTCTAACAGATTCCTAAAGATCGATCTGAGCTAAGAGAAGAAGATAATGGCTTAATAACTCAGCCTTATCTTTTACAACAAACTCTCACACGTGACTTAATAAACACGTGCAAGTGAGGAGGATCTCATCAACACATTAACTTGAGACCGTCTCCTTCCCTTGGAAGCTTTAGCATACTTAGAGAGATTTTAGATTAAGGACACAAATCTTCAATTCTCCACCTTGTCCTTAATCTCTTACATTTTTTCTAGCTTTTGACTTGGATTCCATTTCCGGTACATGAGCAAACCCGTTCATCTTCAGAGCTCCTTGAATGATCTCCATTTAGCTCCTGATCCTCCTGAGTAAACTCACTTAGCCTCTAAACTTCCTGAGTAAACCCACTCAGCTTCATCTCTGCTTGAACGAAACTTGTTCAAGCTTTCCCAAGTAAACCCACTTGGCCTTGTGCCTCAAGCACAAGCTGCTTCAGTCTTCTGTAACTCTGAGTAGCTTCAAAGCATCTTGAAGCTTCCCAACTAGTAAAATCTTGGTGAAAATATCTACTGAATTATGAGCTGTAGTAATCTTGAACACAACAACTTCCTTGTCACTGATCAGCTCCCTGATGAAGTTATACTTCACAGCTATATGCTTATTTCTCTTGTAAAACACAGCATTCTTTGATAATGTTATGGCACTCTAAGAATCACAATGTATTTCAAACTGATTCTTGTTGAAATCTCAGCTCCACCATTAAACCTTTTAACCATGCTGCTTCTTTTGCTGCTTCATTCAGAGCCATGTACTCTGCTTATGTGGTTGACAAAACCACAACCTTCTGCAAATAAGATCTCCAGCTAATGGTGTTACCCCCCACTGTGAAGACCAAACCTGTAGTCGACTTCCTCTTGTCTCTATCTGCTGCATAATCAGCATCACAGTAACCCTTGACAACAAAATCCTCTTGTTTCCTGTAACACAGCTTCCTCTTCAGTGATCCATAGATGTACCTCAGTATCCACTTCACTGCTTGCCACACCAAACCTACTGGATAAGCATGGTCTGGTTGTGTACCAATCATGGAGTACATCAGACTCCCTACTACACTTTGATACGGAATGCTTTTCATGAGATCAAACTGATCCTGAAGCTCTTATTCTGTAGTAGCCTTGAGCTGGAAATGTATCCCTAATGGTGTAGCCACTGGTTTGGACTGATCCATGTTAAACTTTCCCAGTACCTTTAGAAGATACCCTTCCTATGATACACTCAGTGTGCCCTTAGCTCTGTCTCTTATAATTTCCACTCCAAGTATCTTTTTAGAATTTCTTAAGTCTTTCATCTCGAACTCAGAACCCAATAAAACCTTAAGCTCACACACTTTCTTCTTGTCCTTAGAAGCTATAAGTATGTCATCTACATACAAAAGTAGATAGACATAATCTCCACTCTTCAGTTTCTTGTAGTACACACAACTGTTATACTCACTCCTGCTATATCCACTGGCTTTCATGAAATCATTGAACCTCATGTTCCACTGCCTTGGAGACTGCTTCAAGCCATACAAAGACTTCTTGAGTAGACAAACCTTATCTGGATGCTTCTTATAAACATATCCCTCAGGCTGATCCATGTAGATCTCTTCATCTAAGTAGCCATGCAGAAGTGCTGTCTTGACATCCATCTGTTGCAGCTCCATGTCGAAGTGTACCACTGCTGATAATAGGAACCTGATGGAGACACATTTCACCACTGGAGAAAAGATCTCCTGGTAATTTATACCTTCTTTCTGTGAGTATCCCTTAGCCACTAACATGGCCTTGAACCTGGGACCTTCAACTCCAACTGTACCTGGTTTTTTTTTTGAAGACCCACCTGCAACCTATTGGCTTCTATGTTTTCACTCTATCCACCAGTATCCATGTTCCATTCTTCATCAATGAAACCATTTCTTCATCTGAAGCTTCTGTCCATTTATCACTGTCTGGATCACTCATAGCTTCCTGATAACTCTTTGGCTCTGGATCTCCACCATCTTCTGATACAAGATATGCAAACCCTGCAATATCACACTCTTATGTATCCTTATCAACAACATAGTCAGCTAACCTGGATGGTGGCTTTGGCTATCTTCTTGTTCTGTCTCTGGCCAACTGATAGTCCTCTAAATCCTGTGACTCAGACCCTGACCCAGCTCCCTCAGCTTCTGACTCAGTATGCTCCTATTCAGACTGAGTTTGATCTGTTGTAGCTCCACCTTGAGTTTGACTCACTGGATCCTTATCACAATCTACAAAATCAAAACTCACAGTTTTATTAGTTAAAATCAATTGACTATTACTTGGAGATGTGTCTGACTTGATGTCTTTATACATCACATCCTCTCTGAAGATGACACTGCGGCTGATGACACACTTCTTCTCATCTAGCAACCAGACTCTGAACCCTTTCACACCATATGGATACCCTGTGAACACACCCTTCTTTGCTCTTGGACTCAGCTTCCCTTCATCAGAATGTACATATGCTATGCATCCAAACCTTATCAATCCTTTGAGATCTGGTACAGCTGAAGTCCACCTTTCCTCTGGTATGTCAAAGTCAATTACTGATGAAGGAGACCTATTGATAAGGTAGACTGATGTTGATCCTGCTTCAGCCCAGAATTTCTGACCCAGGCCACTCTCACTCAGCATACTCCTGACCTTATTCATTATGGTCCTGTTAAGCCTCTCTGCAACACCACTCTGCTGTAGTGTATAAGTACATGTCCTATGCCTTACAACACACCATCATCCTTGCAAAACTGATCAAACCTGTAGTTGCCGAACTCAAGACCATTATCTGTACGAAGTCTCTTCACCTTTCTTTCTGCTTGTGTCTCAACCATCTTCTTCCATTCAACAAACTTGTCAAATGCTTCATCTTTAGTCTTCAGGAAATAAACCCACACTTTCCTAGACCAATCATCAGTAAAAGAAATAAAATACTGACATCTTCCTAGAATTAGAGGAACATTTGGTGATGCCCATCAGTCAGAATGAATGTAGTCCAACTTCTCCTTAGTGAAATGCTTAGCTGGACCAAAACTGGTCTTGTGTGTCTTCCCTATAACACAATCTTCACAGAACTTAACCTCTAAAATCTTGCCACTTTCAATGCAGTCTTTCTTGACCAGAACCTCTAAACCTTTCTGACCAACATGGCCCATATGACTGTGCCACAGCTGTGTCTCATCACTTTCTGAACCAGTTCCTTGCCTTCTGAAGTACAAACCTCTGAAACCCTAGCAGTATGTAGAGTGCATCTTTACCTTTCCTTTCGCCTTTCATAACAACCATAGAACCTTTGATCACTCTGACCTTACCATTTCCACCTCTGAATTCACATCCTTTGATATCCAGAGTTCCCATAGATATGAGATTTCTGCCTATGTCAGGCATATATCTAACATCATTAAGAACAAATGTTGTTCCATCGTTGTTCTGAAACCATACTGAGCCAATTCCTGGTACATTAGAGTGAGTCTTGTTAGCCATTCTCACTTTCCCTGATGTCGACTCTCTGAACTCAATGAAGACATCCCTCCTTGGTGTCATGTGAAAGGAGAATGCAGTATCCAACACCCATTCTTCTCTATCAGCTTCTGCTTGTGACAAATTAACCTCTGAGCAATGAGACCAAACAAATCATGAGCATCATCCTTGGCATGTGCAGATTCTCCTTTGTCTGAACCTTGAAACCTTCCCTTGTTTCTCTCCAGCCACTTGTAGCACTGCTTCTTGAAGTGTCCTTCCTTCCCACAGATCCAACAGATCTTCTTACCATCCCTGGACTTAGATCTTGGTCTGTTCTTGCCTTTACCAGAATCAAAATTCCTGGTATTTGTTCTTCCTCTGACATAATGTCCTTCACCATCAGACCTAGATCTAGGAGCATCTTTAAACTCTGACTCCTTAGACCTAGCAGCACTAACCACTTCATCTAGCTTCAATCCTAACATACTGTACTTGAGACTTTCTTTCAAGGAATCGTACCTGCTAGGAAGAGCATTGAGAAGAAGTATAGCCTGAACTTCTTCTGGTACTTCAATACTCAGGTTGCTAAGTTCCGAAACCAACTTCAGGAAGTCATCGATGTTTTGATCCATCAACTTCGACTCATACATCTTGAAGGAATAAACATTGAGCTGTGAATGTACACGATTCGGCAAAGACTTTTTCATGTACATTCGATCCAAAGTCTCGAGAGTATCCGCAGCTTAGTACACTTATCAAGCTTCCGTAATACATGATCTCCAACATTCAGGAAGATCATATTCATCGCTCTTTCACAGCGATCTGGTCTTGAAGCTTCCACTGCGAGTATCTTCTTCTTGAGATTCGGATCCTTCATTTCTGATTCCACATCAACTTCTTCTGGTTCAGCCTTAACCAGAACATCCTTCAGACCTTGAACACCGAGATGCGCAAGCATCCTCTTCTTTCAGAGACCGTAATTTCCAGATCCATCGAACTTATCGACCTCTATCTTCATCCCTGACATCTTCGATTCTCTGATTCTTCCTCGATTTCAGACCTTCACCGATCTATCGAACCTTTGCCCAAAGCCTGGGCTCTGATACCAATTTGTGCGAATACGAATCCTAGCAACAATCTATCGCTGACTTGAGAATTGATGTATGCAAGAAAGTAAACGACACACCGGAATTATCGAGTTCGGGGAAAAACCGCACCCTACGTCTCGCCGAAAGTCAACCGGAATCCACTAAAACTAGCTCAAACTCGAGTTCTTGATCTCTCAGCCTTTAGCTCTCTAGCTCTCTCTCTCGATCCTCTAATAGATTCCTAAATATCGATCTGAGCTAAGGGAAGAAGATAATGGCTTAATAACTCAGCTTTATCTTCTACAACAAACTCTCATACGTGACTTAATACACACGTGCAAGTGAGGAAGATCTCATCAACACATTAACTTGAGACCCTCTCCTTCCCTTAGAGGCTTTAGCATACTTAGAGAGATTTTAGACTAAGGACACAAATCTTCAGTCAGCTTAGTTAGAGACACGTCTTTTGTTTATATTTTTATCAACTCTTTATGTTTCGCATTTAAAAAACAATAACGAGGGTTGAAAGTTTATCAATTTGTTTTTAGAATAAAATCCCAAATTATTGTATTTCGATTAAACAATATGGCGGTTTAATAAAACCAAAACTTAAAGGTCCAATTCAAAACGCCCCCATCGTCTAGTCTACATTGAATAAAATAAACCAAAAGATAGCGTCAAACTTTTAACCTCAATACCAATACATATTGTTTTATCTCCAAGATCACAATAATGTGTGTTATATATTAAAAGATTGTTATCCGAACAATTTCTATTCCCGATCTTCCCACGTTTGGTGGTTGGTGCCGCCTGCTACCACCTTTCATTGTTATTGATGATAATCACCGCGATGTTAATTGAAATATTGACACCGGTAAATATCAAAATAAGAAATTCGTCAATTTGTCATTAGTTTTTAAGAAATATAATTGTATTATAGAACACTCCAAGTCCAATGGAATCCCTAGCTAATTGGTGAGTTTGAAGTTTTGTGCACATAGTCACGTCTGACCTAAATGAGGTGGCAAAAGTATAATGGTGTAAGAATATGTTCGGGGTGATTTCAATGTTGATGACGTGTATCCACTATAAGTTTTTTGGGTTCTGTGAGGTGATTCAAACATTAGAGGGGACAAGTGAGATATGAAATCACAAAAATAGCTGGAAGTCAAGCAGGGTGACGAGAGGTTGTCCTCCCGATTATTCGCCAACATTCAAGCCATATAAGATACGCGACTGGACGGATAAATACATACCGAAAGGACAATTACTTGAGTGATAGAATGATTCTTGAGCCGAATCTGGTGTTTATGAGCGTGAGATATAGAAGATGAAATCCAGTGAGTGAATATGTGCTTTTCAAAAAAATTTCTCTTCTTCTTTTGATTTTTAAAGGGGTATTTATAGGCGTACCCAGGATGGATATGGGGATGAGTTTTCCCCGGGTCGACCCAACCCACTCGTGTGCTGTCGGACCTGCAAAATGAATCATGACGTCTGACAAAGGTTCTTTCTGCAAGCTTCTTTCGGGGTTGGTGCACGCCTTGCCCTCTATGCGGAGGTTAGGTCACTCAGCATTTAATGCCCATTTAAGTAGTAGATTTGGCACATTAAATGCTCATTCACTTTCTGTTTCACGGGAGTTGAGCCGCTCGAGCGTCTGATTGCGTAAGGGTCTTCATGGGCCTTGGAGAAATTCTCCCCCAATAGTTGCCCCATCTAATCTTCATTTCCAGGAGGGAAATGGGAGTGAATTTTCATGAAGAATGGCTAGTGCTCAGGTTCCCGAAAAGATAACATGAGAGGAATCATTTTCTTGCCGCTCGGGCTCGATCATGATTGGGGAACTAATAACACATCCGAATAATTAATGTTACGAGAGAAAACAAGTGTGCGGGAACTTCCTTGGCTTTTTGCTTGGATATCTGCTTTTGGGAATGTTTGTTGCATGTTGGTAGTCGCATCCTCGAGCCTTGCACGTGTTCGTTATTTACACTTTTGGTTCCTCGACATTCACCCTTTTTTGATAATTGTCAATATGTTTTCTCGACTCTTCGAGGGTCATTCATGGGCCTTTAAATACGGAGAAAAGACTAGGGTTTGCAGTTTTCTCTCCACTCCGCTGGTATATGTTCGCCTTCCTTTGATTCTATCCGCTCCTCGGTAAGCCTTTCATCCTTGTATCTCACTCTTTAATGGTGGTTATGTCAATGTTCTCGTCATTTTCTGAGGAGCCATCTCCTCGGGAGAATTCACCAAAATCTCAGGACCTGCATGAGGTCTCGTGATTCCTTTGCTTGCTCTGACTCGTCTCTAGATTGTCTAGTCTTAGTAAATTTGGCATAAATGTCCAAACATAACTCAAAATGACTTGAAATCACTTGAAAAGGTAACATCCGTGGATATCTTGTTACCAAATTTTAGCTTCATCAATGATGCAAAAGTACTTTAACGAACATCAAACTTTTGATGCTTTAAAGTTATCATGTTCACCAACCTTGGAGGTTTGCTCCATTTTTGTCCCTTTTGCGCAAATAACCTGTAAATGCTCTAAAAACTACAAAATCACTAAAAACACCAATAAAACACTATAACTAAATAGTTTCTTTATTAAAAATACACTAAAACCGGTAAAATCTAAGGTATATCAAAGATGTCTCATGGCTGAAATCAACTCCAAATGCTATCATAATGGCCGTGATGGTTCCTCCATAATCACTGAAGCGTCCTTCTCTCGCTTCTCTTTTTCAACATCATACTTTACTTCAATGAGATGTCTACCCAAAAGAAATCCAAAGTTTACCTTGGTTCGGGTTGGGTTGGCATCGGTCAGTTCTTGGGTGGATGCCCGTGACCGATGGTGCATGGTAGATCGAGAGGCTGGTAGAGAAAACTCAACCTAAGCCGTGGGTGGATCGAGGTTGGGCCGAGGCTGGGATTAGTGGTGGGTCGTAGCTCTGTCAAGAAGTTACCCGATTACTCGGTCATGGATCTTGACCCTGGGTCGATCGTGGGATGGTGGACTGGTCGAGTAACACACGACTGCAAGGCTTTTCTAGGTCGAGCATCGGTCAGAATTTCTGATCAATGCCCGTGACCGATGCTTGGTGGTGGGTCTAGGTTTCGTGGGACGAATCTACATCGATCACAGGTGCACCAGGACGAGGCTTGGGTTACCCATGAACAAATGATGGGGCATCATGTAGGATCTTTGGCCGATATTTGTGACATGTGTTGCGCCTTAAGCGCTCGTTTCGTCAAAAATCTAATTTTGTGTATTTTTATAAATTTTGTAAAATTCCTAAAAAATAAAAATTAAATAGTTATGTATAAAATTAAATCCTTAAAATTAAAAATAAAATTTAAAACTCAAAATAAAAACCAATTTGCGGGGTTGTCTCCCACACAATGCTTGTTTAAAGTCTATTTACTCGACTCCTTTCCGTTTACGCGTGAGATGGATCCACTAAATGAATTGTTGTTTCTTTAGCTTCTTTGGTCTCTGCATTTAGAGGGTCGGAATGGATTATGAGTCCTTCAACTGTGCCTCCAATGTCATCTTTGAGAACAAAAGCTTTCAGAAAAAGCTTCAAAGCGTTTTTGAGCTTTTTCTTTATTCTTTCTTCGTTTTTGCATCTATCTCTTTGGGGAGCAAGATTCGTATCTTTGCAAAGGACTTAAGTACATCCTTAGGCTTCTCTTTAGGTTCATCCATGTCCTTAGCATCCACAGTAGGTGTTAAAATCAAATTAATGTCTTTAAAGACGCATTTGTGCTTCATCTTTGACGGTTATGTAACTTTCTTCATTTTGGCATGGGGATCTCCTTCCTTGACGTTTTACAGCCCTTTATTAGCATCCCAGGGTCCGTACTAAGCGTCTTTTCTTCTATTTCAATTATAGTTGGCACACTCTTGACATTCATCGCCAGATAGAAGTCATTTTTGTTAATTTTGGCGAATGAAATTTTTCGCTTAGAGAAATCAACAATGACTCAGCTGTTGCTAAGAATTATAATCCAAGTATCAACAGATTCGTCTTTCTGGTTTTCATTGCCATAACTTGGAAGTCGGTAGGGACTAGACCATTACCTACTTGAAGTATCACGTTTTCTAAAATTTTGTAAGGCGTAGAAAACGATAAATCTGCATATTCTATGTAGAATTTAGAGGGTCGTAAGTCAGAAAGTCCAAGCTTGGTTGTCATTGCTAGTGACATGACATTAATATTAGCTCCAGTATCACATAGGTAATAATAGAATTCAACTCCATTGATAGAGCATGGGATAACAAACTTTTCTGGTCATTTTTTCTCGAGTGGCTTCATCTTAAGCCTTCTCTTTTGGGCTCTCTTTGATTCCATCAGGAGACATTTCAAGTTCTAGTATTGTAGGTTATTTAGGGATGGGCACGAGCTCATCCTCTTTGGTAGAGACCACGTTACAAAACTTCTTAACTTTCTCTTCGGCTTATTTCTTTACGGCCTCCATTGTCTAAGTAACTTGGATATCCAACTTCTGAACAGAGTCATACTTATTATTGAGATCATTATACATGTTATCTATCTTTTCATGGATCTCCTTGTAGACATTGCTTCATCATTCCTTCGAGTTTACTCTCTTGTGAATGCGGCACAACAATTTGAGGGAAAGTGAAAGGTGGCTTTACTTGATAGACTCTCTTGCGATATGATGGTTTCTTAGGCTGGTATTTAGTTCCTTGCTGGCCTTTTGTTGAGAGTAGACTTGGTCTTGAGGGTCTTCAACATTGGTGTTTCGGTAGGACATATTTGGATGAGACCGAAAGTTGTTGAAACCTCTATTTTCAAAATTTCCAGCATTGTAATTCACTTCTTCTTGATTGTCCTATGTACCATCTCCAATATTCTCCATGAGAGGTTCACTAGTTGGATCTACCACGTCCTCAACAACATGAAATCCACGATGGACCTTAAGTAGTTGTGAAACCATCGTCTTAAGCTGTGAAATATGCATTGAGTCTGAAGATGAATTAGTGGTGCGCATGTTTCTATTGTAGTCATGGCAGCTATTACCATAACTAGCAGTGAGGTTCTTGATCAAAATTTTAGCTTCCGGTACAGATTTTTTTATAAAGTTCCAGTTATTTACATTGTCTAGGGAGCCTGTATTTGTGATTGATTCCATTGTAGAAGATATTCCATATATTTCCTTTCGAGAAACCATGATTGGAGCAGTCTCTTGTGTACTCTTTCGATATAATGGTTGCTTAGGCTGGTATTTAGTTCTTTGCTGGCCTTTTGTTGAGAGTAGACTTGGTCTTGAGGGTCTTCAACATTGGTGTTTCGGTAGGACATATTTGGATGAGACCGAAAGTTGTTGTTGAAACCTCTATTTTCAAAATTTCCAGCATTGTAATTCACTTCTTCTTGATTGTCGGGTCTTCAACATTGGTGTTTCGGTAGGACATATTTGGATGAGACCGAAAGTTGTTGTTGAAACCTCTATTTTCAAAATTTCCAGCATTGTAATTCACTTCTTCTTGATTGTCCTCTGTACCATCTCCAATATTCTCCATGAGAGGTTCACTAGTTGGATCTACCACGTCCTCAACAACATGAAATCCACGATGGACCTTAAGTAGTTGTGAGACCATCGTCTTAAGCTGTGAAATATGCATTGAGTCTGAAGATGAATTAGTGGTGCGCATGTTTCTATTGTAGTCGGGGCAGCTATTACCATAACTAGCAGTGAGGTTCTTGATCAAAATTTTAGCTTCCGGTACAGACTTTTTTATAAAGTTCCCGTTATTTACATTGTCTAGGGAGTCTGTATTTGTGATTGATTCCATTGTAGAAGATGTTCCATAGATTTCCTTTGGAGAAACCATGATTGGAGCAGTCTCTTGTGTACTCTTGCGATATAATGGTTGCTTAGGCTGGTATTTAGTTCCTTGCTGGCCTTTTGTTGAGAGTAGACTTGGTCTTAAGGGTCTTCAACATTGGTGTTTCGGTAGGACATATTTGGATGAGACCGAAAGTTATTGTTGAAACCTCTATTTTCAAAATTTCCAGCATTGTAATTCACTTCTTCTTGATTGTCCTCTGTACCATCTCCAATATTCTCCATGAGAGGTTCACCAGTTGGATCTACCACGTCCTCAACAACATGAAATCCACGATGGACCTTAAGTAGTTGTGAAACCATCGTCTTAAGCTGTGAAATATGCATTGAGTCTGAAGATGAATTAGTGGTGCGCATGTTTCTATTGTAGTCGGGGTAGCTATTACCATAACTAGCAGTGAGGTTCTTGATCAAAATTTTAGCTTCTGGTACAGACTTTTTTATAAAGTTCCCGTTATTTACATTGTCTAGGGAGTCTGTATTTGTGATTGATTCCATTGTAGAAGATGTTCCATAGATTTCCTTTGGAGAAACCATGATTGGAGCAGTCTCTTGTGTACTCCTTGAAACATTTTAGCGCCTCATAGAAATACATGGTTGGTCCTTGTTTAAAACCCAAAACTTTACTCCTTGTAGATTTCGATTTCTGCAGTGTAGAACTGGTTCAAGAAGGTGTCTTTGTACTCGTACCAAGTAATGATGGAATGAGTGAGCAGAGAATTAATCCATCAAAGTGCTTTGTCACTTACAAAAAAAGTAACAACTTGCATTTGAAGTAGCCGGCATGAACTCCATTAGCACGAGTTGTGCTACAAATCTCTTCAAAGGTGTCGATATGGTCAAGTGGGTGCTCGGTGGAAAAACCATGAAATTGGTTTTGTTTCACCAAAGCAGTAATCCGAGGTTTTATCTCGAAATAATTCCTCTGAGGGAGAGGTGGACGAATTGGATTCCTGTGGAAGAAGAAAGCATATGAAGAGTCGAAATCACCAATGGTTTGGTTTGGACGATGCTGAGAAAATGGCACTTGTCTTTGAAACGCATGTTGTTGGTATTGAGGTATTCATTGGTAGAGAGGAAATGCTGAGTATGTTGCTGATTTGCAAGGTTCACCGAAGAAATTAGATGTTGATCATGCACTCATGCTGGAGGATTTTGAACACCACCCAATGGAGGCGAGTTCTGATGTCATCACATGCAAGCTGGTCGTCATGAGCTCCATCACGAGGTTGCTGTAAGAGAGCATCATTGGCGTGTCTTGGGCAGCATCATCAACTCGTTCTTCTTTGTTTTGTTGATTTTGATTTTCTAGTTCAGCCATCCTTTGTTGTCTTTATATTTGAAGAGTTCGTTCAAGTTTTTCTAGTTTTTGTTCGGGCTCAACTAGTTTTTCAGTATTAGATCTTCTAGTCATGCACCTGAAACACACAGAAGAAAGAACCAAAAACGAAATCAAATCCTTAAAAGAAAAATAAAAAACAAAAATAAAAAAAAACAACATAAACGTTATATACTAGATCTTAGTGCGAAATTTGCAGCCATTATATTATTCAAGTCATCGGAAACGGCACCAAAAAATTGATGTGTGTCAAGTTTTAACCCACACTAGAACTAGCTCCAAGTGCACATCAATCACAATTAGTATAGAATTGGGTCGAATCCACATGGACTTGACAACTACACTACACATTATAAGATTGTCGAAGGTGATTGTTAAATAACTGAAATAAAATAGCAAGTAATTAAAGTACAGATTAAATAAATGGAAGAAAAGAGTTAGGCATTACGATATTCGTAGAGAAGCATGCAACGATAAGATAGATGGATTTTGGGGAATTTAATAAGAATCGTCTAGAACACAGAACAAGAATATATAGTCTTTCCACTTTTGTGGTTCCGACCACTATGCTTTAACACCCTAATAGACTAAACTTTCACAGTTTATTACAAGTAGAAAGCATGCTTTAAATAGATCAAGTTATTATAAAGTTCACTAGAATCCTTATCTCAATTTTCGCACGTTAAGATGTCTACCTCATCAAATTCTAGTTCATGCTAATAGATGCATCACTGTCGTGGTTCTAATCTCCTAATATCATATGACAAGATTGATGTCTCAGAGTTTTAACCTAAAATAATAATGCAAGTGCACAACAAACGCAGTTGTACTTAGGAGTCGAATCCACTAGAGACCAAATAACCACACTACGAGTTTATTGGATTCGAGTTAAGTTAAGATGGAAAATATAAGTGTTTCTTTTAGGATTTGATGCAGAGCAGATGCACAAGCAAAGGAAACAACGCAAGCAACAAAGAAGAATAATGGGCTGGTTGTCACACTATTGTCTCTAGCCCATCCAAGCTTTTAAAAACATGGGCTATAACTTAATGGGCATGATTTCAAGGACTAAAGCTTATTGGAGTAATTTTCAGATCCAAATAACCATTTGAAGATATATTTTCGTCCATGGTCAAGACTGCATTTATTTCAGTCTGTTTCTCTCTCCTTCATGCATATTAGAGTTTAAATTTATTTCTTATATGTCTTATGCATGTAGAGTAGCTTTTATGGATATTTTATTGTATT
The DNA here is from genome assembly GCA_900406555.1 of Pseudoturritis turrita. Lineage (NCBI taxonomy): Eukaryota > Viridiplantae > Streptophyta > Magnoliopsida > Brassicales > Brassicaceae > Pseudoturritis > Pseudoturritis turrita. The sequence goes on from OVBL01000484.1 coordinate 826,686, forward strand.
TCCTCTATATAAGAGGCTCATTTCTATCTAATAAAATCAAAAAACGAGTTTAAGAAATTGGAGTGTCTTTGTGACCCCTTGGATCTATTTAGATCATTTTTTCTTTATCCTCTGGTTTTGGAAGAGCCATTGGTGGTGGATTCGAGCATCTTTATCTTCTAGTGGTGGCAACTTTATCCAGGAGTTGTGTTAGCTCAGCGGATTTCTTTATCGGTTCTGGTGCTTCGGCTTTATGAATCATGGTGATCCTGTATCTTCTTATCTATCTGGTTATTTCTGTTATCTTCAGACTGGTTTCAGAAACCTTCACAGCCCAAACACGCGTTAATTCGGTACAAAAGTTGTCATGTTTCAGTCTCTAACTCATTCACTCTGTTACGCTTCCTGCCACATGCATCAAAGTGGTATAAGAGCGTTCCAGGTTGCTGGAGTGAAATTTAATATATATCCTCTATTTTATATCGTTTATCATGGATGCACCTAGAGAATTGACTCCCTACCAAACATATGTTGAGCGTATTGGCAGAGAGATGGAGGATATAAGGCAGCAGATGCAAGAGATGGTTCAGGCCTTTACCGGCATGAATATGCAAGAGCCGCCAAGGAGACGAAGGGTTGTGGAAGAAATTTCGTCTTCTGAAGGAAGTGGAGGTTCTTCTCATGGTTCTGATTATAATCATGGAATTGTGATGGAATGTGAGAGAAGGAGAAGAGACAACCGTCCACAGCAGCAACAACATTGTCGTGAAGAAGACTTAAAAGTGGATTTTTCTGATTTTGAAGGTAATCTTAATCCAGATGACTTTCTTGATTGGTTGAGATCTATAGAGAGGGTGTTTGAATACAATACACATGACGATGAGAAAAAGTTTAAGGTGGCTACCTTGAGGTTTAAAGATTATGCTAGCCTTTGGTGGGATACTCTTAAGTTTCAGCGTGTTAGAGAAGGCAAGACTCGTATCAGGTCTTGGGAGAAACTAAAGAGGCTTATGAAGAGGAGATTCTTACCTGATGATTACAAGCAAGATTTGTACCTGAACCTTACACACTTGCAGCAAGAGAAGCGTATTGTTGAGGAGTATACATGAGAGTTTGATCTTCTGCAGTTGAGGTGTGATGTTCAAGAGCCACAAGAAAGGACCATTGTGTGCTTTGTGTATGGTTTGAATGAAGAGCCTTTCTGGACTCTTGATGTTGCTAAAAAGCATGCAGCATTACGAGCAAGTAAAGATGAAGAAACCTTTAGATTTTCCCTAATTCATTCGATAAAATCTTAATAATTCGTGAACTCATTGAATACCTATAACCTACCAATATGAATACTCAGAGCTCATCACAAACAAAAAACAAAGAGATAAATAAGTATTCATAATCATAGAAATTCAAGTAGAAACAAGAAGGATTTAAGAAATCTTCTCTACATGGAGATGCATAGGTGAGATCTTCTCCTTGGAAGCTCTTGATCCAAATCTATGAAAAGACTTCAAATTAAAACATGGATTCTGCTTATTGTAATGTATTATGAAGGTTTTTGGGGACTTATGATGGCTTATGTCTAATAAGAGGATAAAAACAAGTATATATAGGTCTAGGGTCATTAGGGTTTAAGGTTAGAGGCAAAAGAGACTTTCTATTCTTGAACAGGGTTGAATTAGGCTGAAAATATCGACCAAATAGGCTGCACCGGTTTGGATTATCGGTAAAAATCTCGTGACCGGTACTGGGAAAATTCTCCACATGTTTCAGATTCGAGCCAGACGGACATGTCTACATTAAATCGGGTGTAACTCTTCAACCACAGCTCTAAATGACTTGAAACCACCTCCATTGGAAAGGTAACTCAATTATCTATCTCTTCATAAAACTTCATTCAATTCCAAGTTGATTTAGGCATCCAATGAAGAGTAAACTTCTGGTACATTTGTTCTGTCCAACTTGGAAAATTGCATATCTTGTGAATATAGTGACTTGTGTGATTCTTTCACTTGCGTGAATGGCTGTAGCATGGTTTACACCTCTTTGGTCCTTTTTGCATTTTTTTGATGATTTTCCCTGTAAAGACTCTAAAACTACAAATACGAGAAAACTTACCTCTCAAGACATATAACCGTAATAAAATGCATATAAAATATAATAAAATTCATAGTAAAAACTGTAAAATATAGAGTATATCAGTATAACTTACTATATCTTGTTGTTTGGTTGAATCCGATGACATGTATACCCTGCAAGCATGCAATATGTGTTATATATAGATGACAACAAAGACGATCATGTCAAGTATGTGGCTAATTAATACTCTGCAAGTGTTATGAAGAAAATATATGCTAAGAACATCAAAGCAGTGTATAGTAGGAACCTTTGTAAGAAGATAAATACGCCTCCAATTGGAGTTCCCAAGTTTAGTAAGCCCCGAGGCAGACCAAAAAACTTTGATAGAAAAAATAACCTTTTGAGCATCTGAAAAATAAAGGTAAAGCAACCAGACATAGGAGGACACTACATTGCAGTCGATGTGGTGAAGTTGTACATATTAAGAGAAAATATTAGAATAAGCCAGTTGTTGTGGTAGACCTCGTAAACAACGAATTGAGGAAAGTGTTTTCTTATTGTGTTTACAACTATTGTTTGGTTGTTGTTTGTTTAAATCTGTTTGAGTGGTTGATTAAGAAACATATTCAAGTGTGTTTGACTTTTGTTTTTTTTGAGTTGCTTCTTTACACAATTACCATGTTTCTATTTTATTCCATTTCAGATTATGCCAAATTGACATACACAACAAAGGAAAAAAGATCACTTCAAGTGTAAGCAGCTCTCAGCCTTTACAACCAATTGAATCAAGTGCTTTTTATCCTATTGCATCTAGTGCTCCTCAACCATCACTCTTCTCCAACAGACCGCAAGTGAAGAAATCTAAGCGTGGATGACCACTAAAGATAACAAAGGCGAACAACATACCTAAAGTTGCAACAACACTTATGAGTCCCTTCACGGATCGAACATTTGATGTCTTTAACAACTGGGCTAATTCATCAGAGCCTCCATCACAAACTCTATCATAACCCCATCAGAGCCTCCATCATAGCCTCCACATTAATCCATTAAGAATGATGTGTGTGTGTTTTCTTATTAATTTAGATGAATGTAACATTTTGAAAAAATCTAATGGATGATGAATTATCTAAGTATGTTTTGTGACTTTGTTTTGGAAAGCTATTGGATGATTTATGAATGTTTTGGATGTATAAGTTTCTTTCATTCCTTCATTTCCAAAATATATATGACATAACTAACAATAACTAACATAAAAGTCTTTTAAAATCAGCATTTACAACAAGTTCCAGTTTTAAACTAAGAACAACACAAAGAAAAAAACATTCGCATGACATAAAGTCTTCTTCCCCAAAGCAAATATGAAGATTTTCATTATAAAAATGGTCTAACAAAAACTCTAATACTTTCACATCGCAATTATGACTCCAAGTGCCACTGTAAATCCAATCGTTGAAGATATCAAAACATTATGGAAAATCCTACTCCTCTCGGTTAAAACTAACACCTCTCGCTTGAGCGCTTCACACTGATCACGGGTTTGCTTCAACTCATCCTCTAATGTACTTGGATTTTCCATCATATTTTTAGTCTCACGGCTTAGTGCTCTTATTGCTTCCTTTAACTTCATAATCTCCTCTTTTCGGTCACACATATCATCTCTTGCCTCTAACAATGCTAGATATTGCCACCCGTGAGACTTCTCCCCCTCATACCAATAGAAAAAATTGTAAGACTCGTACCCTTGAGCAATCTTACGGCTTGGAAAACCATAAAATCTCCGCCCATGGTTGTCAGTAGTTCAATATTTCACAATCTTAGTGGTCCTCTTACAATTTCACACAACACAATACTCATTTTTGTATTCAATATTTGAAGAACTTGCACTCTGAGCCATCTGCACGAAATTATTCGTTCACTAAAGGCATGTGCATAACCAAATAATGATTGTTCCGCTACAAATTAATAATTGTAGAAATTTTGAAAGATGAAACACAATTTCCCTATTTCCATCTAATAACAATGACAAGTATTATTCTAGCTCACAGTGTCGGTAATTTGTTGATTTTCTAGTAAGCATAAGAAATCATGTTTCAAATCAGAGAAACCCGACTTACAATTTTTGAGAGGTGAAGATACTAAGAGGGGCGTATTGGCTTTACCTATCATTGGTAAGAGAAGGGAATTTTGGAACCGCTGTTGAGAATGATACAACGCTTCTTCTTCCGAGTCATCATCGTTTACGATGAGACGGCTTTTTATGGGTAGGAGCAACCATTGATTATGGGCGAGAAGACATAGAACGTTTCTGTTTATTTATATCTCTGACAAAAGAATTTCAAGGTGAGATAATCAGCCGGACAAGAAGTTAAAGTGGATGAGGATGCTGATAGAGGCTGAAGTGAGAATCTCCCTAAGGGGTCAAAAAGAAGAATTAAAGTATTCAAAACCCACCTCTCTTCGAGGAAGGCGTCTTTTTACCTTTCTGGGTCATCTCATCCTCGGATAAATGACCTATGTTAAAAAAAGATGTGAGAGATTAAGAAGTAGAAAAATTTAGAAGCAAGGGAAATAGAGACATATATGATTACCAAAAGAAATTCCTTGAATTTCAGCTTGCAAAATCACCGAGTCAATAGACGCGCGGGTAAAAAAAAATTATTGTATGCATTTGAAACTCCTCAAAAAGCCTCAGAAAGCGTGGCGAGTTAGGAAGCAATTTATCTATCACTAAACAAAATGCAGCATCAACAAAGACATTAAAAAGAGGAGAAGGTTCAAACAAACAAAATTACTCGTGGTCGTGGTCCAGGTAGACCTTCACCACACGAAAAAAAAAAGAATTAAGGGGTCAACCAGAAGTCATCTTTTCTAGGAAGACCCCAGATAATTTTTCGATCGGATTGCACGGTCAAAGACACCGTCCTAGGATGAACGAAGTTCTTCTTTGTAACCTGAGGGCGATAAAAATCTCTTACCTGGAGAGAAAATCCAGATTATTAAGCAACATTCATCAAGCATAAAATATGTCGAAGGTAATTAGGGCAGATTTGAGATAAGCAAAGGCCAACCTCAGCGAGATACTCCACTAAAAGTCTGGACAGGGGAAAATAAAGTCCACAACTTAATAACTCAAATAAAAGCAACAATAGTCGGGGTGAAACTTTTCGGGATTCTCATCAGCGACAAGACTGAAAAATTAGACCGCTTCTGGGATATCATATTGAACCCGAAGATTAGCAAGCATCTTCGCCTTACAAGTGGTCTGTTTCCAAGAACAAAAATGATGGGAGGCCATTGAAGGAGGAAAAAAGAGGAACTCGAAGAGGGAAGATGACCGCGTAAAATGGAAAAGATGAAAGAAGTTAAAAATAAAACATCTAAAATCGATACAAATGAAAAAAATCGAGAAAGTTCTTAAATGAATAAACCATTTAAGAGATTGGGGGCTAACAGGCGGCGCCAAATTGGTGCTGTGAAATATTCAACAATCAAGAATTTAGAAATGAGATTAGATTTAGAGATTGGGTTTATCTTTAGGTGGCAAGAGATTGAGTTATAGACGAAAGAACAAAATATTAAGAACACGATTTCTATTGATTATTTGAATCCGGAGTGAATATAACGAAAATAAATACAAGGAAATTGAGATTGGGAATAAAGAACAAAAATATTTTTGTGTAGAAAAGTAGTGTATTGATGTGTGAATTTGGATTTATCCATCTCTTGTTCCTTTTTTTTTTTAAAATATATCACTCCGTCCATATAATCCTCATTATTCGATTTGATTTGTTATTGATTTCTATTTCCTCTTTTTTTTTTTACAATTTTTCTGTTCGAAAAACCTTTTTCAAAATATCATTTATGGACTTCCTTCTATTATATATGATTGGGACTTCGTTCATTGTTTGTTTGGCCGAGATTCTAATACAAACAACAACAGTGAAATGGTGTATTTAAATTGATAATTTTTAATATGATAAAATTTTATTTTATAGTTTTTTTATATCTAGGTTAATTTGCATTTTTTTACCAATTAACAAAAAAATTCAGAGTTTTTTCAGAGATGGAGATTGATTTTGTATGTTTTTGTCACTTTTAAGGTTATTTTTGCATTTTTCCCGTAACGCAACTATTAGTTAATCTTAAAAATAAATGTTAATTTTGGGTCCTCAAACAAATTGACCCAAAATCTAGAAATACGGGCCAACACTGATGGGCCGTTAATGGATATATGTTTCAGTCAGCCTGGGGGAGACAGACCTCTAGAACCATCGGGAGAAATGGTCATCTATCCAGAACATTCTCTCACCTCATAATATCCAATCAAAGCCTCTTTACTCTTATATATAAGCTCCTCTGTCTCCATTTTGGCCGCACACTACTCAGAAAAACATAAACAAAAATCTATACAGTCTCTGTTTTAGTTTCTAAAAAAGTTCCGCACATGGCATCATCTCTCGCTCTTAGGAGACTTCTATCTTCCTCCGTCGTCCCTCGTTCCCGTCGCGTTCTTCGACCAGAGGTGTCCTCTCGCCTCCTCAACACCAACGCCATCAGGAGCTACGACGGCGGCGAATATGGCCACGGCGTCGACGTAGACCGCCGCTCTGATCGGCCAGTTTCTCGACGTCGTGATGATTCCTTCTCAGGTACTCATTCGTCACCCCAAATGTCTCAACTTTCCTCCAAATCTATATTTGTATAGTGCCCTTGACATGGTTTCGTGGTTCGTTTCGGTAGATGTGTTTGATCCGTTTTCGCCGACGAGGAGCGTAAATCAGGTGTTGAATCTAGTGGATCAGTTCATGGAAAATCCTCTGTTATCAGCTACGCGTGGTATGGGAGCTTCAGGAGCTCGACGTGGTTGGGATATCAAGGAGAAAGACGATGCTCTCTACTTGAGAATCGACATGCCTGGGCTGAGCAGAGAAGATGTGAAGCTGGCTCTGGAGCAGGACACTCTTGTAATTAGAGGAGAAGGGAAAGATGAAGACGATGGTGGCGAGGAAGGAGAGAGTGGTAACCGGAGATTCACGAGCAGGATTGGGTTGCCGGAGAAGATATACAAGATCGATGAGATTAAGGCGGAGATGAAGAATGGAGTGTTGAAAGTGGTGATTCCGAAGATGAAAGAGGAGGAACGAAATGATGTGCGCCAGATCGAGGTTAACTGAAACGTCGCCGTCTTTGGTCTCTGTGTTTTGGGATGGTTTACTTTTTTTTTTCTTTTTTTTGTCCTTGTTGATAGGTCTTGAATCAGAAGAGAGTGTGTACGGTCCACGTTGAGTCCATGCTGTCTCTAGAGCTGAAAGGAATCTCTTCACTTTATATCAGAATATCGTCCGCAAGTTTAAGGCTCTATATCAAGTTTCTTTTGTGTCGCTAATACGTGTCTATCTGGTTTTAATTTTTGTTAATATTGAATGACCGGTGTACTCTCTAAGGAGTGCCACATGGTCGCACATAATAGAGACACGCTTGCCAATTCACAATTTTGACCATGCTATATATCAAAAACCTTTCAAATAAAAAAAATGGCTTCTCATCCTTCCTAAATTACATGATTATACTGAGAGAAAAAAAACCAAACTTACGTGATTATAGTGTCGGTGCCTAAACAATGAAGTTCTACTTCAATTTCACCTGATACTTTGCTGTTCGAAGTCACGGAATTTTTTTTTTTTGAGACCTCGTAGATTTTTTTTTTTGTTAATTGATTTGTTGGGTTTGATTGGTAATAAATTTAACAAATTTTTATAATATTTTAGATTGTACCAATCACAAAAAAAACGATATTAAATTTTTCACCAAAAGATTTTTTAGCTTTATTTGTACAGTTTTTTCTTCCAATTATGAATAATAATTAACAGCTGAAAAACTTATACCGCTTTAGATTACCAATTGGATCCTATAAGTAATGAGTAAGTTATATGTGTGAATGGAAAAAAATGACCATTTTAATGTCCAACTGTCCGGTTTGCGCCACAGCATATACCAACTTTTTAATGAATTGAAAAATACACAAACTTGAGTTGACTGTTTACGTGGTGTTTAACACTGTTTACTATGGACGTTAAGTTTAAACGACATCGTTTAAAAATAAGAAAAAAACAAAAAAAAAAGCCTAATTCGATTATCGTATCCATAATTTCTAAATCTCCAATTTTCTCTTCTTTGATCGTCTGTAAAAGTCCCCATTCGTGAAAAATGATGTTACTGATACTGCATCAGCAAGCAAGTTGCCTACCAAACTTCCAACTAAAAAGGAAAAATCAAAAAGCAAAGATAGTAAGCACATTCAAGCTACGATGTCTAACTTATTCAAGAAAACAGAGGAGAAAACATCTTCGAATGTTTTAACCAGATCGGAATTCTCCACCATAATCACACTTTTAATCTCTGATTCAATTTCATCATCCGCCGCATCTGCTATCTCCTCCTCCGCATCGTCATACACAACCGCCGTAATCACCTCCGGTTCCTGAGATGGCGGATTCGCAACTACGAAACCGAAATACGAATCTAGATCCAAATCCTTCACCACCAGCATCATCGGAGAAGCTTGATGATGAACAATCGGTCTCGTCTTCATTTTATAATCGCCGTCACCACCGTATACGATCCCATCGTCTTCCTGGTCATGGTGGCCAGAGCTTCGGTAATACTTTGAAAAAGCGACGATGGTGATTATGATTTCGTTTGTGATGATGTAAAGATACGGTGGTTTCAAACATGAAAGCAACAAACTCTACAAGACCAAAGCTCGCGAAACGGAGAAATCAACAGCTATCGGAACAGAGACCATAAGAAACATAACCACAGAAGCGACGCCGCTTGAGATTAGCACCACCTTGAATGTCATCAACCACAAACCATTTTCTCCGATCTCAGAGTCCTCCCTCCCTCCCTCCCTCCCTCCCTCCCTCCTCCCTCTACCAAAAAAACACGTAGCACAGCACAAGACAGTTTAGTAGTAGAGACGAAACACCTTCAACCCAGTTTTGATTTTTACAGAGGATCGAGGAAGAGAGAATTAAGGATTTGGAATTAGGGATTTGATAATCAAATTGGGAATTTAGGGTTTTTTTGTTTTTCTCTGTTTTTAAAACGACGTCGTTTAGCCTTAATGTTCATAGTAAACGGAGTTTAACGTCTCTTAAACAGATGTTAAAGTTGACTAATTTTCCTAATTTGGCTCAGTCAACTTAAGTTTGTGTATTGTTTAACTCATTAAAAAGTTGGTATATGTTTTGGCGCAAAACGGACAGTTCGATATTAAAATAACCGTTTTCCCTATATGAATGCAAAACTATATATGTCAATCTATTTGTTTAATATATTTTTGTGTTAGTAATTTTTTAATTAGCTAAACATTACATATATGAATGTAAAAATATAATTGTAAGAAGGTTATACAATATTTGATTTTTGTTTCTTTTGAACAAATTTTTTTTATTTTTTATTTGTTAGTACCAGTTAACTTGTCAAATAATTTGTACAATAATTCTATCATTTTTGTTGTCCTTAATTTATCTTGTATTTATTTTCAACAAATATTTTAAAAAAAAAATCAATGATTTTCTTTCACTTAAAAAACAACTAAATACAATAATTATTATATTCTTATTAGTAAATAAAAATAATTATTTATTTGGCAAGATTTTTAAGGGGTTTTTTTTTTATTACTATTGTTTTATTAAATTAGTTAACTATGGATTTTAACAGCAAATGGATTGAGAAAGTTAATGAAATGAAAGATAGGCGTTAGGATATGAAGATGTGGAATTACAAGCAAAATTGGATCTTACTTATTAAATTGAAATTTCAAAAACGATAAAAAATTTCGAGAACAAACACTCCAAACTTTAAAGTATTTAAATTATTGAAGTATTCATAAAACTAACTAAATTCAAAAACAGTGATAATAATGTGGGCTTTGATATTGTATACAAGTCATTCGTAGCGGATACATTTTTTTTTTAGTTGATGCCAACCGTTCACCGTCTTCACACACTGCATCACCATGAGCAGCTCCACATGTTAATGCTATGTTGTTGTCGATTTGATTAGTTTCGACTGTTTATTTTTGGAGAGTTTCTTCAACATCGATTTCCTCAAAGATACGTGTAATTGTGATAGTCTGGCGGGCAGCAGTGTTGTTGTCGATTTGATTAGTTCCGACTGTTTATCTTTGGAGAGTTTCATCAACATCGATTTCCTCAAAGATACGTGTAATCGTGATAGTCTGGCAGGCAGCAGTGAAGAAGCATTCATTGGCAATTTGGTGTCTGTGTTAAGTTGTGGATGCTTGAGAGCACGTGAACCTCAATAACTTGCATTGATTATTGAGGCTTTAGAAATGGAAGAAGATAATTGAAGAGCAAGTTTACAACTTCTTAAGGAAAAAAAGAAGAAGCTTCAACTTCATTTTTCCAATGAAATTCTCAAGTTAGCTGGTTTTTTTTTTAATTAAGAGAAATAGAGTTATGTTTGAGCTAATTAAGAGATACCCAATATGACGTGTGGAACGTATCATGTTTGGTATCAGAGTTTGAACTTTGAAGATCATATTCGGTTTAACAATCTACATCACAAACAAACCACATATACTTCATACTGAACTCTCTGGTATGGCTTAAACTCTGTCACCAAAAACCAAAACTTAAATTAGTCAAAACAAATTCTCCGCTCACTAATAACAACAAAATATAAAAACAGAATAATATAGGTTTCTTATACATTATTTTTGTAAGCATGGAGTAAATTATATAATAACTCAAACACTATACATTGTAAATCTGAAAACAAAAAACAGAGTTCATGTCAATGATCTAATAAAAAAATTATTAACAAAACATGTTTTACACGTTACATATATACACATGAATGTTCTTCATACATACACATATATATACACAATTCTTCTAATATCAACTAACACCACTAAAATAAAATAGCTCTTACGTAGACGTGTATATATAGTTTCATTCATATGTATAAAGCTAAAATATAGTTGGTGCTAGCGATTTTTTAAACAATTAAGTAAAATTCAATGTTTTCAATTATCTCTTAGCTTTAATTATATTTAACTTTTTCCAAAATACATAAATTTTTTTAAATGGAAAAATTGTAAGAAAATAGAAAAAACGACTTTAAAAAAAATGGAAGTTAGAAAAAAAAACAAAAAAATGAACACTTGATAAATTTTATAGTTATTTTCCAATTGTATATTAAGAAAACTTGATTATGTGTATTGTGATATGGTAACTTTTAATTGGATGTTTTAAATCCTATGTGGATAGCTTTAAAAGTTAATAGCTTCAACTTTTATATAGTAAGGCTAAAATATTGTTGGCGCTAGCAATTTCTAAATGATTAAGTAAAATTCAATGTTTCCAATTAGCTCTTAGTTTTAATTATCCATATATTACATTTAACTTTTTCCAAAATACATAAATTTTCTTAAATAGAAAAGTTTGTAAGAAAATAGAAAAAACCGACTTTTTAAAAAATAGTAGAAAAAAATCATAAAATAAATGAACATTTGGATTATTTTATAGCTATTTTCCAATTGTATATTAAGAAAATTTGATTATGTGTATCGTGATGTGATAACTTTTAATTGAATGTTTTAAATTCTATGTGGACAGCTTTAAAAGCTAATAGCTTCAACTTTTATATAGTATAGATTAATCTTAACGAAGTTATAAGACGCTTCCAATTAGCCATGAGATTTAAAACCAAACCGAGCGAACTGAACTGAATCGAGATTTTCGGTTTTTGGTTCTTGTTGGGTTACTTCAGCCGAACCGATTAGTACAATATTAAAATTGATTGGATTCTCGATTTTTTTTTAAACTGATTTATACCAAAATTTAGACCAAAATTTTAAAATCTTTTAAAATTCCAAATCGAACCGAACCGAACTACCCGAATTTAACCGAAATTATCTTGCCCGATTTTAATCTATTTAAATCAAATTTCAAAATTTTCAGTTAATTTCGGTAAAAAATTCAAGGGTATCTTTGTGTAATAGACACTTGTGAAAAAATTATATGAGAACTAGTACCTTTACTGTAGCAAATATCCTAAATAGGTATTTTTGCACTGTTCTTTTAATAAAAGGAAGCGTGTGAAAAGACGAAAAGGGTAGGAGAGAGGAAAAAATGCGCTGGTGTACGGGGGTGTGTGTACACTGTCCCTTTACACTGTCCGACCACCGGTACACCACAGTGTACACTGTCCGGCTGCCATCAACGTGTACACTGTCCGACCACTGATACACCACCGTGTACACCATCCGGCCGCCGTCACCGTGTACACTGTCCGACCACCAGTACACCACCGTGTACACAGTCCGGCCACCATTACCGTGTACACTGTCCGACCACCGGTACACCACCGTGTACACCGTCAGCCACCATCACCGTGTACACTGTCCGACCACCGATACACCACTATGTACACCGTTCAACCACTATCATCGTGTACACTGTCTGACTACCGGCACACAACTATATACACCGTCCGGCCGCCATCACCGTGTATACTGTTAAGAATTCTAAACATGATTGTTGTCACAGAAAAAAATTTATAGGTTACTAAATCATTAATTATGAATCTTCAATTAGAAAGTGGTTTATTATGTCAAAAAGGGTTGTGATCTGTGTTGTGTGGCTTACAAATAACGAACCGGAATAATTATACAAATACGGGCAACACTTGTGGGGATAAATTGCTTAATTTTTTTCGCTTTAGCTAAACCAACCCAAGTTAGGCTATTCGACTCTCTCTCTACCTAACGAGAAAGAGAAAGTAATCAACGAGGAACCCCAAAAGAGAAAATCCTCCTTGACACAATTTGATTCATGTGCTGAATTTCTATCATATTTTCCCAATTTTTTCTTGGATCTGGTGTTATCTACTTAGGAATTTCTTGGCTTGCATTAATCGAACATATTGCCGTTGATTCAAGCTCGTTTGCCTATCGTTGTTGCAATTTTCTCGGTCGAATCAAAATGATTTTATGGGTTGAGATATTTTCTAGAGATTTCAAGATAATTTTTTTTGTTCTTCACTTGGTTGGAATTCGATCGAATTTCCGTTGCTTTCAATTGGTTTTGCAGTGATTTGGGTGAAAGTACTTCCTCAAGCTCATTGATTTTGGAGATTCTTATTAAAAGGTGTCTTTGATGATCCAAGTGTTTTTGATCGGAAGTGGAGAAGAAGAAGTCATTTAAGAGTGAAAGAGAGGATACATGTGATAAATGGGAAAAAATAATTAAAATTATTTAATGGCATTATTGTAAATAACTCGAAATTTGAGGGTTGTTGTTCAATATTGCACATGAGTACTTTGAGAAAGTGTCTACTTCTCTAGTTATGAATAGTAAAATGCCTAGTTTACATAATATACTTTTCAAAAGTATCAATTGAGCAAGTTTTCTCAAAATTCAATACCCGAACTAACCGATAACCGAATCGAACCATACTTTTTGTGTTATTTCCGGTAGAATTTTTAATAACCGAACTAACCGAAAAACCGAAATAACCGATCGGTTTGGTTCACTTTATCCAAATTCCCAGACCTACTTCCAATGATCACCTAGAATTTGTCTGAACATTTTTTTTTATCAGCAATTGAATTTATTATTAAAACAGAAAATAATCGTTATATTATATGTAGTTCCTTAACTAAACCCTTTGAAGGATAATACTATCACCATTCTCAAAAAGAGAGTAAATACCTTAAAGAAGCTCTTAACACTTAGAGTTTTAAAGACATCCTACAAATAATCATCGGTCACGTAAAATCGATTATATCATAAAATAGGATATTAATCGGTTGCAAGTACTAGTTAAAAACCAGCAAAGTGGTTGATATCGATATTTGAAGACTTTTTTTGTCTGAATTTAGAATATATTAAAAGCAGTCCAAAACCCAACAATGCAAAGTTCCAATACCTAACATAATAAATTATTTTTTTCTCTAAACAAGGCAAAAACATCTTCTTCTGACCCAAAAAATCTACCTTATGAAAGGAGAATAGCTCTCTTCAGAGAGTGCCACGTCAGCATCCAAAATTTTACCACGTATCTTTGTAAACTATAAAAAAAATCATAAAAATACTCCCTCCGTTTCATAATATAAGATGTTTTGGAGGTTTTTTTTGTTTCAAAATATAAGATGTTCTCACATTTCTGTATAATTTTTAGCTTTATTGAATATTGTATGACCAATAATATTTTGCAGTCTTTTTTATGATTGGTTGAATTTTTTTATTTATATATTAAATAATACTTTTTAAAGAAAAGTAATTTCTGAATCTACGCATTTTTAGCCCAAACATATTATATTATGAAATGGTTGGAGTATTAATTATCATCAACCTTTTGTCTGCTTCTCTCTACACTACTGCACATACTCTTCTTCGTCCACAACGATCCCTATTCTTTAACATCCTTTTAAATCTGAAATATTGCATCGATTCATCTTCTCCAAAAGCCAGCTGTGGTTAAAAATCGTTCACATCCCATTTAAGCTTGATAAGTATCTTCCACTTCATCTCTTCAACATCGACTGCCACATGTTCTCTCAAGTTCTGATAACACCCCACCAAGATCATTTCAATTTAGATACAGACGAGAGGCTGCGATATTCATCTCCACCTTTCTGTCACTTCGAGATGTCGACAACCACTGCCATCATGATTCCATTGCCCAATCTAATTAAATCAAGTAAGCTTCGTTTCGACGCTGCACCGAGTTTCCGATCAGATGCGGTGCGTGAAGCCATAGCTAATGCGTTAGAAGAGAAAGTACCAAATTTAGTGCTATACAATTACCCTTCATTCTCCGGCGCTTTATCGACTCTCTTCGCTCATCTCTACCACTCTCGCCTCCATCTTCCTTGTCCCATCTTGCCATTTTCTTCTGTCGTACCCGTTAGGTAAACATTTTCTCTTCTCTTATCGTTGCATGAGAGGTTTCGTCACTTTATTTTAATCTGATTTTAATTAGTTTTTAATCATTTAATCGTTTAATCGTTTCATGTTACATTCAATTTTCTCAAAGAGAATGCAAGGGTTTGAAAAAAAAAATCTTATCGTAGCCAACACAAGCGATCTCATATGATGATGAAAGAATGTAGTGTAAGTATTATATCTAGTAGTATAAAGCTTATTGAAGGCTCCCAAATAGCATATATATGATTGCCTATGGGAACAATTTGAAATAATTGATGTGTTATACTTTCCTAAGTCTCAAAAGGCCAAACAAATTTACGATATAATACATGACCTAAGTTGGGTATGTTGTTGATACTAGAATATGATTCAATTCAAGATGGATGAACTTGAACTGTCATCATCTCGAGGAGGAGAATTAAGAAATTTCACATACACAGTAAGTAGAGCATCTAGAAGATTATGCTTACACTCAAGATGGACTTCATTAATCATTTATAAAGCAAATCCAGGAGATATCAAAACCAACTATGTTGAGACAATAATTGAAGGAAATGTTGAATATTTTCAAATCACGAGTATTACACAAGGCAATAAAATTATTTTAGATAAATTACAGGCATTCTCTAGTAGATTGTACTACACAAATATTAGTATAATAATAAAAAATTGTTATAGTAAACCAGAAGTTTACCGAAAATATCATTGTTTGTCATGAGCCGGTTAGACCATTTCGGTTCAATAATGATGCAAAAAATAATTGGTAATTTATGTGGACATTCATTAAAGAACCAAAAGATTCTTCTTAATGATTTCTTATGTGCTGCTTGTTCACAAGGCAAGATGATAGCACGGTCTTCACCAGCTAGATAAATTTGGAATCTAGCAATTTCTTGGAATGTATACAAGGAGATGTGTGTGGGCAGATCACCCACCATATAGAAATTAATGCATAGATTAGATGGTCGCATGTATCCTTGTTATGAATGCGCAACCTGAAGATTGCGAGATACTCAATAATCTAGATTATGAGCACCTTTTCTAGATGTTCATATAGAGGAAATTTTTCTTGATAATATTGGTGAATTTATGTCTAAGTCCTTGGTGATTATTGCATCACCGATGGGATAAGTGTTGAACATCCAGTAGCACATGTTCATACACAAAATGCAGCAGCATTAAATCGCATCAGGCCAATGAATAATCAAAGGTCTCCCCATCAAAATTGGTTTTGGGTCAAAAACTAAAATATAGCCCATATGAGAATCTTTGGATATATAATATACGTCCAAATTGCTCCACCACAGTGCTATAAGATGGATCCTCAAAGAAAGATGAGAATATATGTTGGATATGAATCTCCATTGATAATTAAGCATTTAGAGCCATCCACGAGGGATTTATTCAAGGCTCGATCTACAGACTGTCATTAAAATGAGACGGTTTTCCAACATTAGGGGGAGAAAATAAACAGCTGGAGAAGAAAATAAGTTGGAATGAATTATCATTGATCCTCAGACTAAAGAATATGAATTAGAAGTCCAAAGGATAATTCATTTGCAGAGCTTAGCGTATTAATTTCCAGACGCTTTTGCTGATCCATATAGAGTGACAAAGTCACATACCAGCTGTAAATGCTCCAATTAAAATTGATGTCCCGGAAGGACAATATCAAACTGCCAAGGAGTCTAAAGATCGCATGAAGTGTGATAGACCTATTTGGTTCTCGAAAATAAAAGAAGCATAATTGACAATGGTCAGATCGAGGAAACAAATATTTTTGAAAGATCTCCAGAAGAGACCGAAGGATCTTCAGAAGAGAAAGTAAACATGACAAAGAAAGAAATTCAGGTACCTGACAATAAAGAGATCTCGAGAAATAGTTATGTCATATTTGGAATAAAATGGAACCGAAAGCAAATCGACGTCGATGATATTTATGCATGCAATATAGCAGTTGATGTTATGAATGAGAAAGAGGATCATGAGCGAAAACCTATTGCAAAGTGTACACAAATCAGTGATTGGCCAAAATGGAAAGAAGCAATAGATGCATAATTAAAATCTCTCGGAAAGAGAAAAGTATTTGGACAAGTAGTCCGTACACTTGAAGGTGTGAAAGCAGTGGGATATAAAGTCTTTGTGCGAGAGAAGGATGAATATGGAATTGATTATGAAGAGATATACTCTCATATGGTGGATGCAACTATTTTCAAGTTCCTTATCAGTTTGGCAGTGAAAGAAATACTTGATTTATGTTTAATGGATGTAGTCCATATCCTATTTATATTACCCACCGGACAACAAAATTTATATGAAAATCCCTGAAAGATATAATCTCCAAAGGATTAATCATATCAAAATTATGTTCCCGGGAACTCTAATTATTCGATCGAATTAAGAAAAATACGTGCATGAGGACAATCACGAAAGTAAAGTTGAAAATGTTAACCAATATACCCATGTACATTTATCAAAAGATTATGGATCAGTGGGATCCTTGATTTGGACAGAATCAAAACTCCTGAAGAATTATCGGAAGTCGTAATTTAAAAGAAAAGATATTGGAAAGATAAAATTATTTTAAAGTATCTCAAATTGAACGTATAGTGAAAGAGATGTTATTCCAAAAAATTCCAATAGAATTTTAAATAAACCTAAAATTTGATATTTGGTCCTGAAAAATAATAAAGACGACAAAAAAAGAAAAAATTCATTCTTTTAACTATTTAAAAATAATAATAGTATTAAGTAAATAAATAAAAAAGTAGGAAAAGAAACAAAACCCTACATAGAAAGAAGGTCACTCGTTTTCGAACAAAACTTACAAAACCTAAAAACCAAGCAAACCTACGGCGACGGCAAAAAGAGAAGAAGAAGAAGAAGAATCTTACAGGCCTCACCTCAGATCTTTGTCTCCTCTCTCTCTTATACTTCTGTTCGATGGCACCGAAGCAGGCGGAAGAGAACCCTCCTATGGCCACTTCGAGTGAAGAGGAAGAAGAAGAATCTGGTTCATCTGGAGAAGAATCTGAGTCTTCTGGTAACGATTCGAAGAAGGACGAGTCTTCCGATGACGAAGTCGATGACCAGTCGAAATCCATTCAGACAAGCGTTGTTCCTGTTGCTACGAAGAAGCTTGAAGCTGACTCTGAAGACGAATCTGATTCCGATTCCGATCCCGACCCCGAGCCTGCCAAGAAGAATGTTGCGACGAAGCCAAGGCCAGAAACCTCTGGATCGATGACAACTAAATCGAGTGCGGTGACTCTTCCGGAGAGCTCTACATCCAAGCGTTCTTTGAAGCAAACAGAGGATGAGGTTGTCAAGAAGAAGATGAAGAAAACAGATGAAGAAGAGGTTAAGAAAATTTCTGGAGATGAAGCGAAGCAAATGTTTCAGAGGTTGTTCAGCGAGACAGATGAAATTGCATTGCTTCAAGGTATTATTGATTTCACATCTACTAGAGGAGACCCTCAGAAGGAAATGGATGCTTTTGTTGATTATGTGAAAAAATTGATCAATTTCAATGCTAACAGAAGCCAATTAGTAACCAAAATTCAGAGATTGAAGAAAAAGTTTGCAAATATCCTGAAGAATTCCCTTAAAAAAGGAAAGAGCGAAGAGGAGATAGTGTTTTCCAAAGATCTTGACCAGAAAGCTTTCGACTTGTCGAGAAAGATTTGGGGAAATAACGGTGTTTTGGCTTCCAAATCAAGGAAGAAACATGGAGGAATCCCGATAGAGTTTAAGTTGTTACCTCACCCCAAGAAAAAACAAGAAAAGGAAAAACTAGAGGCGAAGTCTGATGTGGTAAACACCACTCTCTCCTCCAGTAGAGAGTTATCATCTTTCTTCAAGACAGAGAATGTGTCTGCTTTTGGTTTGGATGAATCCACAGTAATTGCAGGTTGGGATATGGTTGCGGACGGACCAAAGAAGAGAGAAATGGAGGCAAGATTGAAGAAGCTCAAGGCAATGCAGGTGGGGCTATGTATGCAGAGGACTGGAGTCGTGGCCGATTCCGCAAAGCTGATTTTCAAAGACAATGCATCCTCTTCTGGTATGTAGATGAAAAACTTGGTGGCATGTTGAGCTATATTGGTGGTTTTTCTTTGCTATTTAGTATGCATTTTGAGACTTTAGTTTTTTCCATAGTTTTTTTTATGCCCTTTTTGTTGGATGCTTGGTTTGAGTATTATACCCTTATGTGGATTGATTTTCGATGCCTCTTGTTTGGTTTCTGTGAGATTAGCCAGAAAATCGAATGACCCTATATCAAAAACATGATTCAATTGACTATATGCATCTGCTCTAGTACTGTCTGTTGTGAGTAGGATCCCGCAAGAGCAAAACCGACACAATCTCAGATTTTTAGTTGAAATCAAGACCCACCATAGTATGCTCATTGTGATAGAAACTCTTATTTGGATGCAACTACGTTTCCCTCTTGTTACAAAAGGGAAATGAAATTAAACCAAAGGATGGATATTCTACATAATTGCAGTCAAAATTGCTGCTTTTCACAACAAGCAAAGCAAAGGGAAATCTTTCTTAGTATCCATTGTAAAAACGGCACAAATCTTGTGTTACAGTTGTGAAACGGCTTCTCTATGTCTGTAGTAACTTGTAAGCTAACGTGAGTAAGCTATTGGATGCAATCGTAAGATGCTCTCGCGCAATTTTCATCATATGCTTTCCTTGTACAGTCAACAATGTGCTTCCTGAAGACTCCACAGTTAAGAGGCAAAACTCATAATCACATGGTTCTGCAGTTTGCATAACGATAAGAGACAAGAAATGAACATTCTGTAGAATCATATCGTCTCTGACTTGGATGCCAATATTATCTTTCTTACTTTGACATCGTTGTCAATCAGTAGGATCACAATGAAAATGCATCGATTGCTCTCCTTGTCTTGGTGAGTATGCTGTGGTTGAACAGGGAAAAGCAAGGTACAAGACATGTTTGTATGTAAAGGTAAGAGTTCTCCTTATCTTATGGGTTACACTACAAGAAAAGAAGAGAGATGTATCAATCCCAAGATTAAAATGAAATATTTTAGGACCCAGCAAGTTTTTCAAAAAGGGAAATGTGTAAGGCCCCGTTTCCAAAAGGGAAAATGAATAAAAAAAATTTAAGTGTTCATTTAATATCTAAATATTTCAGAAATTATTTTTTTTTTTTTTAAATATAAAACTTTACAATTAAATACTAATTTTTTTTAAAGTGTTTGTATAATACCCATATTTTTCAAAAATCATTTTATTTCTCTAAAAACATAAAATTTCACGAATAAATACCAAATTTTTTTGTCAACTATTGAATTTCAATTAAACAAAAAAGTTTGGTTAACCAAACAGGTGAAACAGAGTTTACATACATAAAACTCTAAAAACGCGAGGAGTAGCAATGCGCGCTAAATGTCTGCCTTACCATTATGACCGCATGAAATGTAAGAGATTGAGAAAAAACGGAAACAAATTTTTAAGCCTGAAAACACTGTGAGTAACGTGGAGAAACCGTCTATTTATCAGCTCATCAAATCTACTTTTGAGGAATATTGTATGGATTTTTAGGTGGAAATATATTGGTTATATTTATGGATGGCAAAAAACAATAATGATAGAAGCGCGAGACGAGCTTCAGAGGATATACTAGAAATAGAGAGCTGGATAAGGTTAATGAACAGCTGCGTTTGAATATCTTTGAGTAGGAAGCATTGAAAAAACGACTCAATGAATGTAAATCTAAGCACTCTATTTATCGCAATTTGTTATTCATTTTCATTGAAATGCGTATTGTCACTCTGATTCTCATAAGTTTGATAAGTTAATAAGTATTGATCGTATGGAGCATTTGATCACCCTAGCAGTGAACACTGTTTTTTTTCCATTACATGCCTCTGTTACTGATACATAGGTTTCCTTTTTATTCCCAAAATCAAAATGAAACAAGAAAAGAACGATATTTATGTATTCCGATTTATCACTCAAATGCTTAATTAATTATAAGTGATTATGGTTTATGGTAGATTCACTTAAGTAAAATGGATCAGTTTTATTCAATTTCGTCAATTGCATATGCCACATCATCTTCCGTTAATGGATTAAAAATGATATTTTGACAATTTTGACGAAAATAACATCCGAGGTCCAAAACGAACACTTTAAAAAAAATTGGTATTTATTTGTGGAGTTTTATGTTTTTAGAGGAATAAAATAATTTCTGAAAAAATTTAGGTATTAAATGAATACTTTTAAAAAATAGAAGTTTTTTTTTAGTCATTTTCCTTTCCTAAAACAAAAGATTTTAGACCACGACCTTCGCTAAAATCTTGTAAGTTATCAAATCGCGAAGTGTGGTTCTTGAGTTAGAGGCTAAAATGATTTAAAGTATTGGAATCAACCTCATGTCGGTTAATTAATCCAAATTCGGTGAACGCGTGTGGCCCATCAAAACGATTTATGTGAAAAGTTTTAGATTTTGTTCTCGCGTGGCCCATCAAGACGATATATGTGAATAGTTTTAGATTATGGCGGCAAAGCCACTTCTACAACAAGGTCTTAGAAGAACTATTAGCTCGGACTCTAATACCAAAGTATGGATGAACTCTTGGATCCCAGATGTCCCAACTCGTCCGGCGATAAGCCTTACACGGTCCACTTTTAGAGACCCGCATCTCTTAACCGAGTGGGACGAACCATTACTTATAAGCATGTTCCACCTTGAGGATACTCCTCTCAGTTTGGGGTTGAGACTAAATTGTACTTCTACCCTCGATGGGTATGCCTGGAGCTACATGACATCATGTGTGTATACATTGAAATCAGGATATGACTTGGCAAACAAGACCAGACTCTCACGAAGACCCCTCGAGGTGTCCGAACTGAGCATTACGAGTCTTCAGAGCCGAGTATGGAAGATATAAACCTACAAAAAAGCTAAAACATTTTATGTGGCAAGCATTTTTTGGATGTGTGGCCACATGCCAACACCTTACTTACCGGCATTTGGGAACGGATAAGACTTGCCCGAGATGTGGCGCAGCTGAAGGAACAATAAATCACCTTCTCTTTGATTGCCCACCGAATCTACCGGTTTGGGTCCTTTCGAACTTTTCGTCTTCTCCAAGTTTCTTCCCGAGTACTTCTTTATGCCAAAATATAGACTTTCTATTTTACAGAACAAAAGCGATCGGTCTATCCGAGACTCAAACAGAAACCTATCCATGGATCATATGGTATATTTGGAAGGCAAAGAATGAATATGTTTTCAAAAAAATACATATTCTCCCAACATACACATTGCAACTCGTCACCCTCGAGTCGGAGAACTGGAGAATTGCAAACCAAAAAGAATGTGAAGAAGAGCTGGATTACCCACAACACCAAGATGCAAGAAAAGAGCCCCCTGGGAATCTCCAACTCCAGACATGCCAAATCGATGCCTCTTGAATCGATCATAGGCCAGTTAGTGGACTAGGGTGGATTCTAAGAGATAATATGGAACAAATCACAATTATCCTAAAAAGGTGTCGTAGAACCATCTTAGCGCTACATGCAGAGTTGGACGAGATGCTTTGGGCCATGGCATGGCTACGAGAGATGTGAGTCGTATCAGTTAGATTTGAGACTGATTGTGCAACCCTGATAAAAATGACTGAGCCCTTTAGATTGGCCCTCCTTTCACTCATAATTATATTATTTTTGTAACCTTAGAGATAATTTTAAGGAGTTTAGGTTGATTCATATTCCTCGTAGTACTAATGTATGTGCCGACTCTCTTGCAAAAGAAGCTCAAGCCCGTGGTTTCTTATTTTCCCATGTAAGTCAGACAAAACCAGTATGCCTTGCTCTCCATGGCAATCACCCTACCGGTTAAACTTAAATTAATTAATAGGGCTCGTTGATAAAAGAAAAGTATGTAACCTTGGGTGACAAAAAGTCATAAATACCTTTAATATATGGATTGTGGTTTAACGTGACACGTGTTGTGGTTTGATGTGATGGACTGACATGCTCATGTGATATTGATGTGATGGACTGACATGCTCATGTGATATTGATGTGTAAGTGAATGTGACATGCTCGGAAGGTGACATACTTAAAATAAGTAAATAGTTATTTAAAATAAATTAAATCAAGAGGCATCAAATTCGAGCCGACCTCGATAAGTCATGTCAGAGTCCATTTCAGTTCGAAAAAGAGATTTCATTTTACGAAGCAGATCGAGTCAGATTGGAAAGATTTGGTGACAACGTTTTGGTGATAAGTTTGGAAGGGCGAACTGAAACGTATTAAGAATATTGGTTGATACTTGATAGACGTGATGTACATGGGGACCTTAGAGCTAATAGAAACATAGAGATCGAAAGTACGTAAATCTAAGTCAACACTAATTAGATTCAATGACCTCGATAAGAATGATCGAACTCCCGGTGTTGACAGCCAGAGTAATGAACTTGGTTGATTTCACAGTAGTAAACCAGCTGGCACCTTATAACGCAATCTTTGGGACCCCATTATTGTACTCAATGAGGACAAACCCTTCAACATATCATCAACGCATCAAGTTCCCGAGTATGGGAGAAGGTGGATCCTACACGTAGATGAAGCATCATTCTGAGGTGGATTGAAGATTGTAATTTAGCTCGTTTCACTAACTGGTGAAACTATCCAACATTATTTCAGGCGAAAGTGCAAAGCTTCTAACCATGAGGCTGAGTACGAAGCATCGGTTGCAGATATGCGCTTGGCACTCAGAATGGGGGCTCAGAAAGTGGACACATTTTGCGATTCATAGCTCATCGTAAATCAATTAAGCGATGAGTATGATGCTAAAAATAAATGTATGAGCACATATTTGAGATTAGTTCATAACATTTCCCAGCGTTTCAAATGTTTCACTAACTCGAATTCCAAGGAGAGAAAATAATTCAGCTAATGTGTTGGTTGTGTTAGCACTGACTTAAGATCCAACAGTCCAAAAGATAATTTCAGTGGAAGGAATCGATCAGCCGAGTATCAAGGTACATAACTCAGTCTTAGTCATTACGGAATAAAAAATTGTCCCCAAATTAGATGAGTATAAATCACATTGGAGAACTCCAATAGTGGAGTACTTATCTGCCGGGAAAGTTCCAGAAAGCAAATTGGATGTAAGAAAATTGAAAGAAATAAGTGTCGTTTCAATGTCATCTCTAATAAGCTGTACAAATGAAACGTAAAAGACTCTTATTTACGAGGAATCCATGGAAGAGATATTGAGGTCGTCATTGCATAAATCCATGAGGATCTCTGCGGTAAATATTCTGGGGTCAGGCCATGGCCTTCCGGATCAAGCATCAGGGATATTGTTGGCCAATTCAAAGGTGAGACCTCAACAGTTACTTTAGAGGAGATAGTCTTAAGAAGAGTGTTTCAAAGTACAGGAACCCGAAGCTAGAAAATTAGGTACTAACTAGGAAGGACCTTATAGAGTTTACTAAAGTAGTCAGGCCGGTGGTTTACAGGCTAGAAACGCCAGCTAAAATTCTCGTACTAAACCCTTGGACTGTTATGTACCCATTAAGGTATTATAGCTAAAAAGCGGATCCTATGTGAAAATCTTACTTCTGAAACTATGTTAACACTTCATCCCGAAAAGGATACGAAGGCAGCTCGAAAGAAACAAGTTCAGCTATGAATATTTAAACTCACACTACGGTGAAAAGAACATAAGTATTCAATTCCTCACACTACGGTGAAAAGAACATAAACTGAATGACATAACATTCCAGTAAAAGGATACAATTCCTTTCCTCTTTAGTAAAAAAGGGGGAAGGATCTCACATTTATCTCATAAAAAAAGAAAAAAGCATTGCAAAGACCATCAAAAAGAGCAATATTCAAAATAATAAACAAGCTCGTGAAAGCCAAAAAGCAAACAATAAAATTTCCAATAAAGAAGAGTAAATCCAAAACAAAAACAAAAAATTGTCCTAACTTACCCGGGCAATAATCCTCAAAACATTTTTTTTTAAAGGAGAAAAAGAGAGAGAATGCAATATCAGCCTTAGAACTCATCCAAATCAAGGGAATGAAGTAGAGTTTCTTCGAGTTCGCGCTCATATTTGGAGCAATCCTCTACAAGCTCCAGTTTCTTAGCCTCAAAGTTAGTAAGCCTCCTTTCAGAGAGCTTGGGGATCAAGGACATATTCTCGTTGGCCTGGTAATAAAGGAGCGATGTCCAATGGCGAGTGTTTTTGGCATCAAGATGGGCCTCCACACTACTACAAGGGTGGCTAGACTAGTCCGCATATGTGCTTCTGCTTCCTCGAGTTGTCCAAACTTCGTGATCTCGAGCTGGATCTAAGGATTGACACTTAGCCTCGAGTTCAATAAGGATTAGCTTAGCATTTCAGGCGTAATGAATGATGAGTTCGAGTTTGGACTGGAGCTCCGTTTCACGGTTTTCTAGCCTCTTGTTATGCTACATCACATCCTCGACCTTATAGTGGGTCTCTTGAGCTTCAAAAGCGACTCAGACATTCTCTTCTTTTAATTGGTCAAGAGAGGTTACCCGAGCAGAGTTAAGAGATGCAACGCTTGGAGTCCTCGAGCTTGGTCGTAGGACGGTTTCACGAATCTTCCTCTCTTACCACTCGATAGTCCAGTTGTGAGCTGCAAAACAAAAAGAAAAATAAGGGAGGGCATGATACGGATGTAGGTGTCAATCCAAGGTGGCAAAGCACGAGAATGTTCAAAACAGAATGCATGACCCAATCTTTTGGATATGTTGATAAATTTCTGATTGCTTTAATAAAAAAATAAGCTCAAAGAGGGAATCTTCGCTCATGGCTTCCTTGTAATGCCTCAAGAGGGTCGCAGTAGCAATCAAATCCTTCACAATCAGAACGTTAGATTTATACCCAAAATCTCATTTGTGCTTTAACTCTTTCGACCGCAAAGACGATTCAAGCCTAGGAGGACTCTATCTCCTCTCCGACGTCTGAGGAATTCTGATCTCAAAGTGAGGACCAAAGCGATGCTTCTTAGAGGAGGGCAAAGCCTTCCCATTGTTTTGATCATTCGAAGGAACCGTAGCCGGAAAAATGGCTAGGGTTTCAGTTGAAAGAGGTAATTTCTCCTGCGCCTCAATTGGGGGAGAAAATCTTACTGAAACAGCCTCAATATGCTGCATTTTCAGTTAAGGAGGAAGTGGCACTGACTCTGAAGTTTGCTAATCGTGTCCCCTGGCACTTCGGCTCCCTCGTTCATTGTGATCTCTAGAGGCACAGATTGAGGATGTTTCTTCATGTCTCGGTAATCGACAAAAGGTCCATCTCTAACAAAGAAAAAGACAGAGTTAAGCAAAACCTAAAAAGAAAAGGAAACCCCTTGAAGGCAAAGGGTTTAGAATCTGGTAATGAAGAATCGCTGAGAGAGAATGAGAATTCAAGGAAGAAGAGACAATATATTTAAAGAAGTTCTACGTGATATGTCTGCAAATCAGCAGGAAATCAGAAAAGTAACGATATTCGGCCAAGGCGGAGAAAGGAAAGCGTAATCAAAGTAAGAGGGGAAGTTCAAACGTTAATGGAAAGTTCTCCAAGTGAAAGATCTTCACTTGAAAAGACGGGTCTAACTGTTGGTATTTGGTCTGGGGTAGTTAGTAATGTCAAGTCCATTTATATAGAGGCCCGCTAGGAAAAGATACGAGCCCACAATAGGCATGTCATGGTGATTCGAACTTAGTCAACTAAGGGATCATAACGGAAATGATACCGACAAATCAATGACATTAAATTGCGAATCAAACAGATTAATGACGAGAATAATGAGGACACGAGATATAAAGAGGAGAAGAAGGAACAAAGCAACGACAGATCCGAATACACTCACACTTAGCACTAGAATTCTCATTTTCTCACTTCGAACCCTTTGTAGTTTCTTATTCATTTTCGTTCACTCCGAACTCAATTTTTGAATATTTTTATTCATTGTTGTTCACTCCGAACTCAATACATTTCGTTAAATTCATTTTCGTGTTCATTCGATTCGTTAAACTTTGTCTAGCACTTCATCTTTTGTCAATCAAAGAAAAAGCAATTTCCTAAACTAATTTCATTACTAAATTATTGACTTGAATCTACCAACAATTCTTGACCCAATATATTACTTCAGACCATGTATTCTCTATAAAACCAACTTCCATTTCACCTGAAGAAGATCCAATTTGTCACACATCTTTTCTCTCTCTCTTAAGTTAAACACACCATTTATTTTCTATTTACGAAAAAACTTCCATTTTATTTCCATATTCACCTCAGAAAAAAACAAATAGAACGTCACATATATCCTTCATTCGACTAAGTGTAGCTCGAGCATGTTTTCTTTTTATGTTTTTTATTTTTTTTTCTGATTTCCGATCAAGTGTTATTGTCTTTCTACTGACTTAAACGTCCGAAAGTCATAAAAAAATATTGCATTTGTGTTCTCAACCTACCACGTTTGTTTCATACTCACATGATATATATAGTCCAGTAGACTAACCAACTTAGAATAATTTCACAGGGTTATTTACACCTAGAGACACTATTTACTAAACTATTTACATTCTTAGACACCTTTTGAGAAAAATACATTTTTTATGGTTAATATCTATCTATTCCTCAGCTACACTTTCCCACCCATTCTTTTGCAAGTAAACTTAATCTTATCTATTAAAATAATTTAAAACAAAAAATCCATAAAAATATATTTTCTCTCTCTTCTTCTCCACTGTCATCTCTTCTCCTATCTTTCTCTCTCTCCTTTGACGGCCTTGCTCAGATGTGTCCAGTGATGAAAGGTGAGAAGTTCGGTTTGGTAGGAGCTGTAACTTTGGAAAAGGAGAAGTTTGATTTTTTTATTTTTTTATATGCTTTTGATGGAGGAGCACGAGAAATAGGACCAGAAAGCTCGTAACGATGCTTCTCGTCGTGCAATGTTCGGTGTTACAAAAGCTCTTGCCGGAGGGATTTTGGTGTTACAGCGCGAGTAATGATGATTCTTCATCTATGAATCTTTAGTCGTGATTCGTGAAGGGTTTTTGTTTGTGTTGTTGTTCTAAGCTTTTTTCTCTAAATGACCCAGAAAAATCCGGGGACTTATTCTTTCACGCTCTGAAAGTTATTTCTGGAAAACTTCAAATTGTTCGACAAAATGTGTGAGAGAGGAGCTATCCACGATGTTTTGTCCACTGGAACCTGTCCACAATCTCGTGTCCATTGAAACATTTGGTCGGGGTAATATTAACACGTACAAAATTTGATGACTACATGTGCGGCTCGTGCGGGATGTCCAAAATGTTTGAGTTGAGTTGTCCACTGGAACATTTGCTTGCTTTCTCGAAATCATAGTTTGTACACATTCTTCTCATATTTGTTTCTCAATGTTATATATTCTCAAATCACAATGGCATTTACATGCTATCCCGATCAAACATGTGTTTGTGGTGTTTGGCTTTTGTAAACTAATTTTAATCCATCGTATCCACGATAACTTGTCCACAAAAAGGTATCCACAGTAATTTTGTCCATCATAGTTTGTACACTAAAATTGATTCATAACTCGAAATCAATGAATGTCCATAATAATTTATCCACGATTAGAATGAGAATCCATCACGATAAAATTGGGATTTTGATGGACATATTTACAAAATCCATCGTATCCAAACATCCATATCACATCATCCATCAATATTATCTTCCGTGGACATGCTTAATACTACTTCGATAGACATATTTACAAAAAATTGTGATGACCACATGTTTGGCTCGTATGGAATGACCAAAATGTTCGAGTTGTGATGTCCATTCGAACATTTGCTAGCTTTCTTTAGAGGTTTCTAGTTGTCAAATCTTTGGTTTTTTGCAAACGTATATTAATTCATTGTATTGATGATAATAGTTTGGTTATGACTATTTGTCTATGATACTATTGATCCATAAGTCAAAGACTCAAAATCAATAACTTGTCCACGATGAAAATAAAGTTTTAAAAAGTGTCTATAATAAAACAAAGTTTCAAAAAGTGTCTCTAAATGTTATCAACTCTATTTTCCCACAATAATTGCTAAAATTTATTTCACAAGAATATCAAAAAAATTAATCATTTAGTATAAGTATCGTAAAACAAAAAAAAAACATTATGCTATACCTTTTATGAATAATTTATCTTTAATATATTTAAAGAGAAGCATTTGAGTCTTACGTGGCACCTCCACATTTTTTAAGCATTTTTAATTTTCTTAATTACACAATTTATAAACATTTATTGTTTATATTAATTTTTCATTTATTTTAATTATCTTTAATTAAAACGAAAAAATCATTTAATTATTTTAAAAAAAAATATTTAACACTCAATCAAATTGAATAAGAAAGATTCGATATCCAATTATATCACGTTAATTAGTTTTGATCATTATGTTTCACCTTTCATCTTTGTTTGATCTTATTTTTGTAATATATTGAATCATCACATCATTCATATAATTATAAAAACTAGATTTTGGTTTGTATATGTTAATGCTTCAAATTTTTTTTAAATGAAGTTTATGAAGAAAAATAATATTATGCCAAAAGTCCCACTTCGGTTATCATGATTAGTAGTGGTTTAGGAACACATTATATCAAGAATTAAAATGATAAGAAATTGTAAAAGTAGAAAATCTGACTTAATAGGCATCTCAATTTGAAGGTTTACTTCGGTTCATTAGTTGAACCGCATATTTAAACCGAATAAGATAAATATTATAAATATTTTAATTTATTACAAGTAAAATTATCTTAATATTGTAAGTTGATAAAAACTAAAATATTACTAATACTCTAACTGGATAAAGATATCTAATATTATAAATATTTTATTTTTATCAAAAACTTTAAATACTATAAAGATTTAACTTCATAAAAAGGCTAAAATATTAGAATTATTTTAACTTGATCAAAACTTTAAAATATTTAAGTACTTTTACTTGATAAAAAGTTTAATATTATAAATATTATTGAATATATATTTTAATAACTTAATATGCGTCCAAATTTAAAAGGTTGTATTTGATTTCATCTAATTTTTTGTTGAACTGTATAATTAGACTGAATATGATAAAATTATAAATATTTTAATTTGATAAAAAGTTAAAATATTTATAATATTTGCAATTGCGTAAGTGCATTATTTGCGGTCCACATTTGTATATAAAAATAAAAAATTAATATATATATTTGTTTTAATCATTACACATTTTTTGTTTACAACTTATTATTACATAACAAAAACTATATTAATTTTTTATTAATAATATTGTCCGGCACATAGACACCTAGTGTTTAATTATATGTAGACCTCTTCTCTCATCTTCCTATGAACTAGAGAAAAATGAATATGGACAATAAAATGAAGTACCATTCCAAAGAATGTTATTATTATTTATTTATAGCTCTGTACATAAATTAAATAACTCTGTGCATAAATTAAACAATTAACCAGAGTTGAATTTTTGGATGACAAATAAATTAGAGTCGAGGCTTGATGTTCTTACGTGCGGGCACAAACGACAGACCCGACGCCGACTTGCTACTTCACATAAAACTATTATTAAATAAATCCACTTGTGTTGAAGCTTATGTTTGATATCGTCTTCTCTCTAGTTCGATTTGTTTCTACTCTTTATTTTTCGATTTGTACGTTCTGGTTAGTTCCGGTTTGGTGAAATCAAATCTAGAAAATTAGAGGCCAGTGAAGCAAAAGGCTTGGTCAAAAAATGAAAGAAAGAAAAAAAAATACAGCAAAGGGGCAAAATGAGTTATTTCACATAAGCTAGTTTGGCCTTCTTTAAGTAGTGCATTTTCCCCTTCCAGCTTCTCCAACCATTGAAGTTGCAGAGAAAGTAGAGCGAGAGAAATACCTTTCTCCTCTCTCCAAACTTCGAATTTTCAAAGGTGATCCAAATTCTTAGTTTCATTCAATATTCTCTTTTAGTTTTCTGTAAAATTTTGTTCTGTTCGTTTGTAAGATATTGAGGTTTCCTTGCTCTACAAGTAATTAGACAATCTCAAATCTGGATCTACTTTCAGGTTTTTGGCGCCCTGAGGAGTGTCCAAAGAGATGGCGTCGTGGACTTCATCCCAATTCCTGTATGAAGAAACCAAGCCATGTGGAATTCAATTCTTGGAGCGGTTTAAGCGCTCAGGAAGACTCTCCTTCAAGCAATACCAAGCCCTTGTCTTTATCTTGACATTTGTCGCCTATATCGCCTTCCACGCTGCCCGGAAGCCCAATAGCATTGTCAAGGGTACGCTATCTGCGTCAACAGTCAAAGGCGGTTGGGCTCCCTTTGATGGACCTGATGGAACAGCGTTGCTCGGACAGATCGACTTGGCTTTCCTCTCTGTTTACGCGGTTGGCATGTTTGTGGCGGGCCACTTGGGCGATCGTTTGGATCTCAGGACGTTTCTGACCATTGGTATGATCGGGACAGGCCTTTTCACAGCTCTCTTTGGGGTTGCGTTTTGGGCTGATTTCCACAGCTTCTACTATTTCTTGGCGGTTCAGGTTATGGCGGGGTGGTTTCAGTCGATAGGTTGGCCTTGTGTTGTGGCCGTGCTTGGGAATTGGTTTGACAAGAAGAGGAGAGGGATGATTATGGGTGTTTGGAGTGCTCACACCTCGCTCGGTAACATCACAGGGTCTTTGATCGCGTCCGGCCTGCTTAGATTTGGGTGGGGTTGGTCATTTCTTGGTCCGGCTTTGCTCATGACTTTTCTTGGGATCGTTGTTTACCTTTTTTTGCCGGTGAACCCTCCGACCGTTGGGGCAGAGAGAGATGGGACCGAAGTTGACTCAACGATGAGGCTCGGTGACACCATTACAGAGAGCTTCTTGACCTCTAGGATGAGTACTGGATTCGATAGGAAAGCAATCGGGTTCTTGGCCGCTTGGAAAATTCCCGGTGTTGCTCCTTTCGCCTTCTGCCTCTTCTTCACCAAATTGGTTTCATACACTTTCCTCTACTGGCTTCCTTTCTACGTCAGCCACAACAGTATGTTTATCATCATCTCCTGTTCCCTTAACCTCTAAATCAATTGCACGTATTTGATTCCAACATTATAGGGCATAGAAAAAGGTCGATCACTAGGCTCTTTTTTACCATTATAGCCAGAGGTATAGAATCCGGTTTACCATCTTATCGGATTTATAGAAACTGAACCAAAATAAATTCATGAGAATATGTAGTATTAGCCTAATCCTACCTTCATATTTGCAAAAGATACGGATGACTAAATCAGATTATAAACACATTTCCATTCAGTTTCGGTTTCAATATTTTGATTTAAATTTGGTTACATCAAAACCCGTTTTCGGATCACATATTTTTGGTTTGGTATCATATCTTACCTCTAGTTCTAACCTTTCATATGTATTGCCTCAATTACATGATGCAGTGATTGGAGGAGAGTACCTGTCTGAAGAGACATCAGGAAACTTGTCTACACTCTTCGACGTTGGAGGCGTGGTTGGAGGAATCCTAGCCGGATATGTCTCTGATCAACTCGACGGTAGAGCCATCACAGCTGCGGGATTCATCTACTTGGCGATCCCAGCTCTGTTCCTCTACAGAATCTACGGACACATCTCAATGACAATCAATATCATCCTCATGTTCATATCTGGAGTGTTCGTCAACGGACCATTTGCGCTCATCACAACAGCTGTTTCAGCTGATCTCGGGACACACAAATCTCTCAAAGGCAATGCTAGAGCATTGGCTACAGTCACAGCTATTATAGATGGCACAGGATCTGTCGGTGCTGCGATTGGACCAGTCCTAACTGGTTACATCTCTGCGATTAGCTGGGACGCAGTGTTTTACATGTTGATGACAGCAGCTTTCATCTCAGGACTGTTGCTCACTAAGCTTATTATAGCAGAAGTGAAAGCTATCTTGTCTGGATCATCTGAGGAAGATGAAGTGGCTACATCATCTGCATCTAGACCTCCCATTGATGTCCTCCTTTGAGTTTCCCAGTTTCTTCACAAGAGAGACACTTTCCGTTTTTCAAATTGTCTTTCATTTGTAAGGTTTGAATGAGAATAATTTACCTTTGCCCACTGTCTCAGTCAAGATATCAAAATCTTCAAACCCAAACAAAATTACCAAAATAGAGTAGGCAAATTGATTACGGAATATCTCTGAATTTACAATCCCACACACTTAAACCTTAAAAAAAAAAACAGAGTAGCAAAATAATGAGGAGAAAACAGTGGAATCTCTGTCTCAAACGTCGTCTCTGCTTTTGGGTTTGCGATATTTCTGCTCTAATTGCTTGGCCATAGAGACGGTGGAGTTGCCGACTTTCTTGATGTTGGGAACGTTGTAGTTCTGGGCGATGTAGATCCCACACACTGTTCCCATGATGAAAGAGAAGCTGCTCCGTATTATTCCCATCTTCTTCTCCGCCACGAGATCGGCCAAAAGTTTTGGTTTTTCAATTGATCGGAGACACAACACCCAAGAGATCTCTAAATTAAAAGCGAAATATCTTGAGAATTAAGCCGAACAACAATCGAAGATCCATTATTGGGCCTCTTGGCTTTTTGGTCCAATTTACATGGGCTCCCCTTGGTCCATATAAAATTTACTTTTTTTCTAGTATTTTGTTTTCTCTGCCGAATTTAGTTTTTGTTGTTTTCTACAAAGTAGACAAATTGTGCACTACTTTTCTCCCAACTAAGGACCTGACTGGTTTAAATGCAGTGGTATAGATGTGGTTGCGAGAATTTGCAAAAATAGACGGTAGCGATTTTTAGCATTATTGGATAATTTATACGACTGATAAAGCGGCTGGAAACGGGTGCGTTTGCGAGACATTTATGACTGGTTTGCAGCGGGTGCGATAGCAGATTTACATAAAGCTACCAAAATACACATAATATATAATTTTTATAAAAATCAAAAATATATTATTATAAAATATTAAAATTATGTATTTTAAATAAATCATAGAATAATTAAATAAAAAAATTTAAAGATGTTTGGAACATTTTTTATATATACCATAACATTTTTATAATTATTAAAATGAAAATTAAAATCAAAAATATATTATTATAAGAAATTAAAATTATATATTTTAAATTAATCATAGAATAATTAAATAGTATTTTTACAATAATTTTTTTTATAATTAAAAGTTTATTTTAGTTTAATTAAAATATATATCAAGTGTATATAATTGTATATGATAATATTCGATATAAAAAGTAAATTTTTAAAACTAATTTTTTTTGTTGTATGAGACATGGCCAATTTTTGTAATGATGGATGGCATTCAAAAAGAGTGTGATTTAATATCTCCTCCGCTCCACATCATGCACACTATGTGTAATAATTTAGTCATTGATTCCATAGATTTGATGAGACAGAGACATATCCCAAAATTGATTGCCATATAAAGTGTCTTAATTTCAGAGGGCATTTTAGCTTCCACGTACGTGCCTGTAACGGTCGTTCATCTGGCCAATAGAATTGTATTTATTTGACCGTAAATTGAATTATCTTTTTCAGTCTGGTATCCTGATTTGACCTTATATTTTTTGGTTTTCGTGAAAAGTCATCCGATAGTATCTCGTATGTAGATGTTACCCACAGAGATACTACGGATTATTGCTACATCTTCCAAGACAATGATCGCATTTAGAAAATCCATATTCCACGTCCTATTCATAGGGTCTATCAAGTGATTGACTGTGAAAAATTGATAATAGTTTGTACTCTTGCATGTTGCTGGCCTCGGGTGTGTAGCTGCTATCCAAAGATCATTTCATACTGATATGGAAGCTCAAGAACCAACTCTCCTAATTAGCCATTTTTAAACCATAGTTATAGCCGATATAATACTCTTCCATCCATAAGACGAAGAGTAATATTAACTAGGTCTATAGGGCCGATATTTCAAAAATAACGTCCCTTAAAAACTTTCGCAAACAAGGATTCCAAATTATCTGTTAATTGCCATCGCTTTTTTGCTAATAAGGTAGTGTTAAAAGCCTCAATGGTCCAAAATCCAAGTCCTTTTCCAATTTACCATGCCACAATTTTTTGCAAGCTAACCAGTGTAAACTTTTTTTATTATTGTTTGCTCCACCAGAACTGTGTCACCGCACTAGTTAGTTTTATAGTTATTGAGTTGGGTAATCTAAAACTGGACATTACATATGTTGGCAATGTCGTCGCCACTAATTTAATTAGAACTTTCTTTCCACCCTTTGATATAAATTTTGAGGTCCAACCGTTAATTCTATCTTGGAGTTTTCTCTCACAAAAGCGAAAACTTTTGTCTTTTCTACTCCTAGAATTTCTGGAATACCCAAGTATGAACCCATTCCCCTACTGTCGAAATCCCCGTTAACATTTTCAACTCTTTTTGGGGCGCATCCTCAACCGTGTTACCAAATTGTATAGAAGGTTTAGAGAAATTGATATATTGTCCATATACCAATTCATATTGCTTTAGTATGTGCATAATGGTCTAACATTCTTTTTTATTTGCCTTGCAGAAAGACAAGCTATCATCCGCGAAAAGAAGATGAAACCCCAATGGACTTGCTCTAGCAATTTTAGTGTGTGAGGAATTTTTCACGCTATGCCTTCTGTATGTTAGCTATCAATGTTTCCTTGCATATAATGAATAAATAGGGTGATAAAATATCACTTTGTCGAAGCCCTCTATTCGGGATTACTTACCCTTTCGGTTGCCCATTAATTAGGATCTTATATTGAACCGATTTAATACACCACATCATCCATGTGATCTATTGTTTTGTGAAACCTAACTTTATGAGCATGTTCTCAATAAATGGCCATTCTACCCGGTCATAAGCTTTGCTCATGTCGGTTTTTATTGTTATAAATTTAGTATTACATGATTCATTGGTCCTCAATCCATGAAACATTTCTTGGACGACAAGGATGTTGTCTGAAGTTAACCGACCCGACACAAAGGACTGTATCTTCGAGATAAGGTTCGGTAGAAACTTTTTCAAATGTTGACATAGACCTTAGCGATAACTTTGTAACTGACGTCGCAAATACTTATGGGATGTAATTCCGTCATTTTGTTGTGGGTCTTTCTGTTTTGGAAATAAGACTAATATTCATCATGTTTAGTCTTTGATAAAAAAATAATGTCCGCAAGAAGTCGTTTATCAATTTAAAGATCCCATTTAATAATTTGCCAAGGCTGAATTGTGGTTTTGGCCTTTTCAAGGCTGAATTGCATTGCTGGAGGAGAAAAGCCAACTTCATACAAGGTACTTTTAGACCGTGTGCAACCGTTCTTATTAATGTATCATGGTGACTTCAACTTTGTCTTTTGTTTATTCCACACAGTGCTTCTGTATACATCATTACTCCCCCATAAGAGATCCATCTTGCCCTCAAGAGGGTAATCAACATCATTCTCTATCAAATCCCACTGAACCACCAGACTCCCATACACGCACATAAACTTGCTGCCATATTCCTCTAATATCCTTGCTTCCATAAACAACAAAAACAACCCCAAACTCTAATGGTAGTTTCAACCATGTATTAACTCCAATCAAGACTAATGTGACCTTATTACCTCTTGAAAAAAATTTGT
Source organism: Pseudoturritis turrita (assembly GCA_900406555.1). Taxonomy (NCBI): domain Eukaryota; kingdom Viridiplantae; phylum Streptophyta; class Magnoliopsida; order Brassicales; family Brassicaceae; genus Pseudoturritis; species Pseudoturritis turrita. The sequence continues at coordinate 863,383 of OVBL01000484.1, forward strand.
TCTTATCCTTCTTATCCTCATCTTTAACACTCATTGGCTCACCATGTACTCTACTTTGGTCCTGCTTGCTGAGCCGGCCTGGCACTACAAGAAAACAGAGCATGAGTGACTTTCTAAACGGTCCCAAAATAGTCGCTAATCTGCAATAAGTGATTGATTTAAGAGTAAAAAAGTAGTCGCTAAATTTTGGTCTCTAATTAAAACAGTCGCAAATTAGTCGCGTATTACGGACTATTTTGTGACTACTAAATTTAGTCGTACATAAGTGACTACTTTGTGACAACATTTAGAAGTCGTATATTAAAGACTAAATTGTGACAACGTAAATTTAGTTACAAAACCGTCACGTATTAGCAATTTCTTTGCAACCATCTTAATTAATTAATATATATATATATATATATATATATATCCGTTTTTCAAATTTAAAAAGCTGAAATTAAAACGAAAAACCGAATGTTGAAAAATATTAACGCAAAAGAAACATGAAATATAAGATCCATAACATAAGTTCACATTATGTTCTAAACACATGAAAAATGCATTTAAAATAAAGGAGATGATGATGAAATGTTTGTCTAAGGTGAAGTGGTAATCGCGGGATCACTGTCCTTCAAGTAAGAGACAAGCATCTCCAAACTTGGGATCACTGTCCACTCTTTATCGCCGAGATAGGCTTGCTGGGTAACAATTCAGGATCAAGGGGGGGTCGTTGGTAGGAAGTCTTCTGCTTCTGCATTTCCTAATCCACCAGCATTAACTTTGTCTCCTTCTTTCTCCTCAACTGTTTCACCAGCAAAACCATCATCGTACCATATAATTTCTCAAAAAATAGTAATCTCTTCTACGTTGATCCATTTTGTTCCCACATATTCCAGAAACATTGCTCAAAATCCAGATCATACAATAGGTATTAAGCTTTTCTATGTAGTCTACTAGGGTTATCATTGCTAATTTTACAGGAAATTAGCTAAAGAAAGATACAAACCTTTACCGTACTCCATGTTTTCGAATGTAGCATAAGCTACCTCAGGGATCCCACATGTAGCCTGCACAATGGAAGCAAAGAAAACCTATTTGATGTCAACAAAAAGGCTTGCCATCTTCATTAGACAAAGAAGAAGCGTGTGTATAAGGCCCAAGATACCATAACAAACCTGCACACTAAGAAGACAGTTGAAGTGAAATGTTGTCGCCACTCTACCAGCTGCCTCCATTTCGTAAGAGATATCTAATGCATTAGAATGATCTCCAGCTTTGCAATCTTCTCCAATCATCATATCATAAAGCTGATCGGTTGCTCTCATCCCTCCCCTAGCACCTTTCAAGAAAACTTTATTCGCCTCTTCTAAGTGGTTGGTCCTCACGAGCTCCTCTTTAAAAGACCACAACCCAAATTATAAACGATTACTCAATAACCCCAAGCATGATAGACACACAAAAAAACAAGCATTGAATTCTAACACATAGTCTTGGCAAGAGAGAATACCAACAAGAATTAGCCAAGCTTGACGAATATCATAATTAAGCTTTTCCATAGCGGCAAGGATTTCCAAGCCTCTCGTAGCATTTCCTTTCGAACCAGAGAGCCGAACCAGAGCAATCATCGTTTCAGGAAGCGGACGTTGGCCTGCACCTAGCTCCTTTCTCAACGAGTGCATCTACAATCACCTACACACAAACCAAAAAAGAAAAAATCTTTATTTTTCACTTCAACCACAACACACCCGATAAACTACGAGAAAGAGCAAAGTCCCAATTTGGATAAAATTGGTAGTCTTAAACCATAGCTGAAGCTCTATCAAGCACAACAAGTCAAATTCGATTGAGTTTTAGCTCCAGCAATGAACGGTTTCTTACAGATATATAGTCTAGATCATAAATTGAGCTATAGAGAAGCATTTACCACGCCTTGCTCGTCGCCACGACCAAGCCATGAAAAGAAACTTACTGTTCCCGCTGAGAGATAGCGATTGGTGGATGCGAAATCCGTTTCTGGTGTAAGATACGGCAGGTGCGATTCGGCCAGAGCGATCTCTCTGATTCTGTGATTTGCTTGTCGTGAGGATCTCAGTAGCTGAAGAAGACGAGAATCGCATCCTCTTCCGAGAGATCTGATTTGATTCTGCCATAGCTAAAAACCTTCATCGACACAAGGGAGAGAGAGAGAGAGAGAGAGAGAGATTTGTTTGTTTAATCTGGGAATAGATATTAGCGGCGTCGACACAAGGGAGAGAGAGAGAATCGGTCTCAAATTAATTCGGGGGATAAAACACCCGCCTAAAATTTCGGCAACAAGCTCCAAAATTTTAGAATTTTTTAGCAAATTTTTTTTTTTTAACTTAGCAAAATAGTTCAAATTAAATTAGTAGCAAACTAGTCGCAAATTTGGACGATAGTAGCAAAGTAGTCACAAATTAGTGATATTTTTGTAACATTATTTTTGAGTCACAAAACTATACCCTAAATCCTAACAATTTAGAACCATATAAGTAATCCATATGATTAACTAATCAGTTTTTTTCTATTTCATGAAATATATGCGAAGATTAAACCCTAAACTAATACTAATTAACTAAATTTTGAAAAACTTTAAACTTAAACAAACTTTACCATAGAAAACATATGTAATATATGTTAAGATGTTTTGTAAGATGCAAAGATGTTTCACAAATTTGGACGATAGTAGCAAAGTAGTCACAAATTAGTGATATTTTTGTGACATTATTTTTGAGTCACAAAACTATACCCTAAATCCTAACAATTTAGAATCATATAAGTAATCCATATGATTAACTAATCAGTTTTTTTCTATTTCATGAAGTATATGCGAAGATTAAACCCTAAACTAATACTAATTAACTAAATTTTGAAAAACTTTAAACTTAAACAAACTTTACCATAGAAAACATATGTAATATATGTTAAGATGTTTTGTAAGATGCAAAGATGTTTCATCAAATCTAAAGATGTTAAGTTTTCAAGAAGTATATGATATATTTAGTGTAACAACTAGTAAAATTTATGTAGATACTTAAAACTACACATGTTCACAATTTTCTTTTGTTAGTTTTTTCAAAATCACACGGGAGTTGCTAATTAGAAGCAAATCAGTCACACTTTAATAGCATCGTCGCAGATTAGTCGCTTGTTAGTGGGTATTTAATTACGGTTTTGTGACTATCTGTAAATATAGGTGAAAATCTAAAAATCGGTTTTGTGACTAATTTGGGACTACGGTTCCTGACTAATAAAAGAGTCGCTAATTCGTCACACTTTGTGACTCTTTTATGACTACCGTTACACAGTCGAATATTAGTCTTAATTCAGTCGCTAATTTACGACTACTACACGACTATACTTTTCCGTCGTAAATATGCGACTATTTTGCTTCTAAATCTTCCGTAGTCGTTAAGTAGTCGCAAAATGGTCACAAAGTAGTCACAAAATTTTGCGACCAAAAAAACAATCACAAAAAATAGTCACTCATCCAGTATTTTTTTGTAGTGTGGATCACGAGGTCATTTACCCAAAATTCTCTCCGGTAGAGCTTCAACCTTCTCAACCAGCTCCGCATCTAAACTCTCTGCACAAAGTTCAAAACATTGATTTATCTTAGCGGTTCCTTCACTGGTGTTACTTCCACACCATAAAGTCTTGTTGATCCCTTGCAAATAAGCATCTGCACATATACCCCTTGTTGATCCAACACACAACTCCAGGAAATAGTTGTGTAACCCCAATGTTACTCCCTGAAAACTGATCTTGTGGTTCCTTTGTGTTAGCTTAGCAGCCTTATCATGGTTGTAATACTCATCTAACAAGTTCTTCAGCGCTTTCTCAAACTCAAGAAAGTAGGTTTCTAACCAGCATATCACCACAACCAAATGTTCCTCCATAGCCAAGACCAACGTGAGCTTAACACCTCTTAAGAAACTGTTCTTGACCTTCTTGACATCAATGTTAACATTTCGTAGCTTCTTATTTTTTGTATCACAAATCTGTCCTCTAAGTATATTATTACTCGCCTCAAGAAGATCCACCTTATCCTTAAGGTGGGAACAATTTTCTTGCCTCGATGGTGCAATCAGCTGATTCCTTTGTTCTTTGTTCTCTATTGTCTCAATGTAACCGTATCCTAAGAAAATTTTGAACTCCTTGCAACTACCGTATGAGTCTGAATCCTTCGACACCATGAACCATGACACCCTTTGCACCTCTAAAACTTGAGCAATGAGCAGCATTATCTGCTTCTTATACATCCAACGATATATTTCTAACCCATAATATGCTTCTGTACCATAACAAAAATATACTTGATAACTTGGATTCACTATTTTCATAACTCTACCAACACTGTGAATTCTCCCTATCCAATCCCACTGAATTTTCTCAACCCTCAATCTACCTTGCTCCCATACCCGATAGCCTTACCTGGATTTAGAGCTCTTTTTCCATTGGTACAAGCTCCAACCGAGAGAGACATATCAACACTCACAACTCTAATGAGCAGATCATTGGTTCGGTTTCGGAAACTTGACAGTTTAGCAAGAGGTATGGATCTTGTACCCTTACTCATCATTGGATCATCACAACTAGGCTGTCGTAAAAGCTTGATCGGAAAGACTAGCCCATTTTCTCCTGAGTTCCTTTTCCGAGCCATGTGGTACCTTCGTTTGACATGAATCATTATAACTCCGAGATGTTTCCTTGCTAGATGAATATTCAAGGTCCTGGATTCAGCAGAAACCCTTTGAGAATGTTTGTCCTACAAGTGTTCGATGTTTTGCCCGAGAGGTAAAATATAGGTTTCATGGCTCTTCACTACCAGCAAAAGGCGTCTTAGTCGCCTGCAGTAGATGTGGATTTAAGGTTCGTGGTTCTCCAGGATCGGCAGTTCAAGTCACAGTCGCTTGGATTTCTCGAATTTCAGTGGAACTATCCTTCACAGAGCCTACGATTGACACCGTCTGTTTGCACGTGGATCCCAAGCTTTAAAGCTGAGCATCAGTTAGCTCTACTCGAGCTTGGATCTGCCTAAGAAATGCAATCATGTCGTATCTCAGATTCATTGAGAAGTTTTTGTGATAACTACAATAATAAGACCGAGGGCTTGATATCATTGATAAGATCCGAAATAGGCTTATCTCAAGATAGATGGAATGGGATGAGAAGAACAAAGAAGAGGATCGATGATGAAGAAAATTGAAAAAGATATGTGGTTAATTGATTATATTTTTTGATAACGTTGTTATAGCCAAAGTCAAGTTATATATAAGTCAAAAATAAACCGTGATTGAAATTATGATAATATTGGGCCATAAGCTCAGCTAAATCCAACGACATAATCGAGTGATCTTATAAATTTCAAAACCAAATAGTTTTGAAATGAATATTAATATAACTAATAATTTTGTATTGGTAAAAAAGTGAAATAATCGAATGATGTAAAATTTCTATAAAATAATATTATTGTTTCTTTATTTCTAACTTATATTTTTATATTATTTTATTGTTTTTTTATTTCTAACATATATTTTTAACAAACTCCTTGTATATAGTGGAATGATTTTTCAAAAACATGAGACATGAAAATTTTGATGAATAAATGAAAAAAGGATTTTGCATTGAATTAGTTGGTAAACATACTTATTAATGTCGCAAATTAATCCCAAAAAGACATTTGTTGACCGTATCACTTTTTATTTCCTTTGATTTTTCTTATTTTTTAATATTACTTTCTTCCTGGAAGAAGATATCGATTTTTGCTTTTCTACTTTTCGTTCTCTTGATCGAGAGAAAGACAGAGAAGAAGCTATCGCCGGTGGCACGGTGCTCAACACAATTTCCAACCGACAGCTTCGCGATTTCAGGTTATCTTGCGATTCGATCGATTTCCCCTCTTTGTTCAACTCTGATCTCTTGCTTGTTTCTGCATTTTCACCGCTGATTATTCGTTGCATCTTCCCAGCTCCTTTCTCCATGTGTTCTTCGATTTTGCCAGTTTCTTCGATTAATGAATGTTTCTTAATGGTTTCAATCTGGGATCATATCTTTCTGGGTGAATCGGGGCTTTGTAATTGGTTCATCCCTCTATGTACCATTTTTGGCTTCCCGACGCATCGAATTTCTCCTGTGGAAATATCAGATTTAAAAAAAAAAAAATTTATGGATCAATTGTCTGTAGATTCTGCAAAAAATCTTTCTTTCGGATACAAATGGTCAATTTTGTGGTCGGATACCTGTGAGTTGATTTGTGATTACGGTTCATTGTTTGGTCACTTGGCTTGTGACTTAATACTGATGAGAGATGATCATGTTGCTCTGCAGGTTGCATCATGCTAATGTGATTAAATGAGATTCTGGGGATTAAGTTTAAGTGGGAATAAGGCTGTTATATTTCCTAATGGGGATAAGGTACTTGCCGGTTTCAGTTGCTTCAACAGCTCTGAGCTTTGTCGCCCTTCAAGTCTGGACGGAGTTGTCTCTGGATAGACTTAGAGCAGATGGGTTGATAGCCAAGAACATTTCTTTAGGAGACTCCGAGCATGCACTTGAGCTGCTTCTGGGCTCTTACTTTACAATTGCGCTGCTGACAAATTTTGTGCTCAATGTGTATATTCTTCTGGTACTTTCTCTCAAGGTAGGAGTCACATTTTCTTATTGGGATTCAATATAAGCAATGATTGTTTTCTAGCTTTCTTAAACTTCATTTCATTTAGGCTCCCTCCAAATCGGTGAAATTTGACTTAAGCCATTAATTAATACCTTTATGAAATTTCCTCATATTTTTTAGTCTGAGCTTTCTTTGCTTTCTAAATCTACATTAGTCACTTCTACAGAGCTCTTATTCTTAATAGATTTACATGCTGCCTTGGGAACTATTTTTATGCTCTTAAAGTATCAGACCCGTCACTGCTGATTTCTCCTCGGTTGGAAAGACTCCAATTTACAGTTCTTAGTTTGGTTACAAGCGACAACATCACAATTAGTGTACACCTGCGAATAAAATGCTGTGCATAGGAAGCAAGTGTTCTTAAGCTGTAAGAGTCAATATCTTGCATGAAAGAAAACTCAAGAAGATACGCCTTCATACTTTTCGTTGCTATAGTAATGTGCACAGGAGACTGATTGTTTAATTGTTTCTGGAAGTGTCTTTGATCATTTTCCGTGGCTATGATGTCTTTTAAACATCTTCTTGCAGACTCTATTTTTTGGAGATTTATATGGCGTTGAAACGAAAAAGTTGGTGGAGCGACTTGCCAATTACATCATTTATAAGGTAGCTATTCTTCCTTTGATTGAAAATTAGACTGCGACAGACAATATCCTACATTCTGTGTTTTGCATGAGATATTCTTGGTAGTTTCCATTACTTGATATCTTAACAGCTGCAGGAAAAATAAATGAAATATACTTATAATAGCAGAGTAACGAAATGGAGAACAAAATAGGTTTTGAGGCTTGAGAGAGGTCTTTACTCAGACAGATGATTCTGCCACTTTTTCCTTTCATTTCCTATTACACTTTGCATCTCTGTTTAGCGTTTCCCTCATCTGATTAATTTGCAGAAATCTGTATGTATTCTGGGTGTTAATAGAATAATAGATTAAACTGCCTTTTACTCCTTCTGTCCCTAGGGTACGTTTCTGCCACTGGTGATTCCCCCAACAATATTTCAGGCTGTACTGTGGATAGTCTGGTTGACTGTTCTATGCACTTTAAAGGTATGGAACACTGGTTGTAGGAAATATTGGCCTTCTTGATTTACGATGAACAAAATTCTGAATATCTTTTCTAGTCACCCTAATGTGTATCTTGTAATGTCATGTAGATGTTTCAAGCTTTGGCTAGAGACCGGCTTGAGCGATTGAATGCATCTCCTTCTTCTACACCTTGGACATACTTTCGCGTGTATTCAGTGCTGTTCTTGGTTCTCTCTGTTGATATGCTGTGGTATTTCCTAAACCTTGTAGTATAGTGTCAGATTTTCAGTTGCTGCATTTTCTATCTGTTTATGAATTTAAAACTATAAAATTCATGTTTACATTCTAGCTTCTCTCTGAACTCCATATATACTTCCTAAACAAAACCAGGCAATGTGTATTATCAAAGAGATAAAATAAATTATACTAAATGGCCTAGACTCTTAATTGCTAGTGAAAGTTGGTGTTCTTGACGTGTGGCCAACTTTCTCTTTCACTCTGGCCCAAAAAGCAGACAGACTTGATTTTCTTCTCAAACACTCTTGGTTATGTTAGAGGATCAGTGTAGAATGTTTCTTAGATTTACCCTAACCCGTCAAGAAGAACTTCTTTCACCACATAGATAGAGTGCATAGCTTGCTTTCTATGTTTACCCTATATGGTGAGAGATGATATCCTGAAAGTCATCTATGCATGTAAATCTCTGCTTCATGGTGAAAGTAAGCCAAAACTTGTCCTGAGCGAAATTGCGGATGCCATAGGGCAAGGAAGATGTTGTGTCTGAGTTCATTATGTTTTGAAGACTGCAGTCCAGTTAGGAAATTTGATTCATCTCTTTGTGGAATAACATTTTCGGTTCTAGTAACCAACTTGAAGTTCATACCTGGATGATTTTTTGATTAAAAGGATTTACTTTTTTTCATCCATTCTTGCAGGATAAAGCTTTCCCTTGTGACATACAATACAATTGGTACCTCTGTGTATCTGTTGTTACTTTTTGAGCCATGCAGTATAGCTTTTGAGACTTTGCAGGTACTTAAGTAATAGCAGTTGTCGTCTTCGTTCTACTTCTTTTCTTTCTTTTGTATCCATGGTCAACAGAAATATAGAGCTGATCGAATTATTTGCAGGCGCTGTTAATTCATGGGTTTCAACTGCTTGATATGTGGATCAACCACTTAGCAGTCAAAAACTCGGACTGCCAAAGATCTAAGTTTCTTGATTCCATGACAGCAGGTTTTTTATTTTCTGATGTTATGCTAGTTTTTACTATTAGAACCCGGGAATGCATTCCCATGGATATTTTTGGTCTATTTAAACTCTAAATCTCAAGGTAAACTCTTACCCTTTTGATAGGCTCACTGTTGGAATGGAAGGGGCTCCTCAACCGTAACCTTGGTTTCTTCCTGGACATGGCTACTTTGGTAATGGCACTAGGTCATTATTTGCACATCTGGTGGCTGCATGGCATTGCCTTTCATCTGGTAGATATAGTTTTGTTTCTCAACATACGTGTAAGTTTGTTAATTGACTTTCTTTAAGACTGTCATTCTCCTGGTTACTTAATACTAGGCATACCATTCAGTTTTTGTATCGCTTACCTGGTTTTCCGTTTGGATTGGTAGGCATTGCTAAGTGCAATTTTGAAACGAATAAAAGGATACATTAAACTGAGAATAGCTCTGGGCGCTCTCCATGCAGCCCTTCCTGATGCAACTTCTGAAGAGTTACGGGCATATGATGATGAATGTGCTATATGTCGGGTATGCTTCTGATAAAGAGTTATTTTCATATTCCTTTTCAATACCTCAAACTCTTGGATACATTATGAATGGCAGGAACCTATGGCCAAGGCTAAAAGGCTTCACTGCAACCACCTTTTCCATCTTGGATGCCTGCGATCCTGGTGCGCATAGCTAGATACCGATAGCCTCGTGTTTTTATGACAGAAACCGCTGATCCTGATGTTTTGATACTGGCAGGTTGGATCAAGGTCTAAATGAGGTTTATTCTTGTCCTACATGTCGTAAGCCTCTTTTTGTTGGTAGAACTGAAAGTGAGGCAAATCCTCGCACAGTGGAAGTCTCAAGCGATGAGCAGTTAGCCCGTCAGCTTGAAAGACAGAACAATCCTGGTCATGCACTAGCCACTGGATTATTTCCTGCTGAGTTGCCAAATTCCGTTGAAAGTGATCCGTCGAGGTTCAATTCATTCTTCGCTCATGATTTTCTTATTAACTACATCAAAGTGACAATTTGTTTATATCTTAATCGTCCTTTTCCTGTGACTCCTTGATCTTGGTGCTGATACAATAAATTTGCATTGCATTAAGTATTTTTTATAGTAAATAATATTTGGTTTGTGACGATCAGTATTTGTGCATCTTTCTTGGATTTGGTTTTAAAGAGTTGCATTTTGGATTGTACATGTTCTCACCCTTTTTCTTTCCCAAAATAGGAATTTAGGATTGGATCCAAACTGGCTGCAAACATGGTCAGGTCAGGGTGTTGATGTCGCTGGTCCCTCTACCGCTTCCAGGTCCGTTGGACTGGGACGGGTTCAGATGATGATGAGGCATCTTGCATCTGTTGGGGAAAGCTATGCTCAAACTGCACTTGACGATGCTGCTTGGAGTCTATGGCCTATGAACCCTTCGCAAGCATCCACTTCTTCTACAACTGTACCTCCTGGTGCTGGTGGACGAACAGGTGGTCTGCATCTGAGAACTGTATCAAATGAAAGCTTGGCAAATATACTAGCCATGGCCGAGACGGTGAGGGAAGTCATGCCACATGTGCCCGATGAGATTATTTTCCAGGTAAATTTTAGGTGCATATTGGATATTCTGTAAGCTTTGACAGGAAGTGCATACGTGGTTGAGTTAGTGGGTCATTTAGATAGTCTTTTTCACTGACTGGAAGGAATGGAATTTCATTTATGCATTACCTGAAACAAAATCTGATCACTTTATTAAGTGATCAATTTGCCTGAACCCATTGTCCGTTACTTGTTCACTTGTTTGCACATGACTGGTTCTTAAGGGATGAATGTTGTAACGGGATACCAAATTGTTCAGTTTTAAGATTCTCGTGACTTGATACTAGAACATGTTGCGTTTCAATTGCAGGACTTGCAGAGAACAAACTCTGTTGCTGTTACAGTGAACAATCTTCTCCAGATGTGATGATAGTTTGTTGTAAAAATACTGAGCACTTGCTGCATTTCCCTTTCAACCATAGGTATAGATTAATGATTCAGGACATATCCTTGTTCTTAAGTCTTACACACCACCAACAATTCCGAGCTTCATCCGCTGTAAATAGAAGGCATTGTGCATCACTCTTTGTTATAGAGAAGAAGAGGCTCTAGTGTATAGCTTCTGTTTGTTGCTGCTCTCTTGCGAAAAATACAGTTTGGATATTTACACAAAGTGATGATGCCCTGGTGGTCTGGAGATATCTTGTAGCAGTCTGAACTCGGCTCCAATCTCGAGGGAGAGTAACTACTCTATGCAGATGCTCTTTTGGCTGCTGCTACCTCTCCTGTATAAGAATGTGTAATTTACAATAAAAAGTAGCTAATTAAAGAATCTACTGTTATTGATCCAATAGCCTGTTTTGTAGTATATCATCAAATGTGTAAACTTGATTTTTTTCTCTGAAAAACTTAAAAAGTATCCTCCTGTTTCCTCTATACCAGCTTTGATAACTTAAAATCTGCAAGTTTTGAGGTTTCTGAGAACAGTTCAAGAGATTCTGGGGTAACAGTCTTGGTCCAGACTCCAGATGTTGGGTTCTTGAAGTTTTTGCTAGCTGTACTAACATATGTTCCTTTAGTGTGCGTTTAGAAAACGCAGGCTTTGAGCAATCCAAGGTGACTTAATAGGACTTTTAAAAGATCGGATGCGTGGGGGCTTGACTCAAGCTCAAACATGGGTTCTCTTAAGCAGTTATAAAGTAGAAGACAACATCCATGTCAACCTCCATCTTTGAGGCAGACAAAACTATTAAGGTAATTAAGTAGATGCCTTCAGAATGTTAAGGTTTCATTGATCATAAGAGGAACTTGGCAACGTTTCTCATATAATACTTAGTGTGTTGGGTAAGTTTGGAAATTGGTCGATGAAATCATGGACGTCTCACCGAGGCCCTTAGTGTCTATGCGTTTTGTTGTTTTCATTCTTTGACCCGTCTCGCTTTCTTTTGCTTGGGTTTCGAGTTGAGACATCTAAAAACGATTATGTGAGTTTTGTATGTTTCAGTTGTCTCCTATATTGTTTTCTGGAACATGTAGAAGAGTTCTATTCCCCGGTGTTGCACATTTCTTTGCTAGTCACACCAACTCTTATTAGTTCTTGTTTATATTTGATAAAGTAGAGTTTTTCCTAACAAACGGAAACACTCATTTATACTTCGTTTTACCATCTTACGAAGTGTCTACCATGTTAAAAGTACTTACCTTTGAAAATCGTTATTTCACAGGCCCTGGCTTGTGAGTTGTGACCCATGAGCTCAGTTCATGCTTCTTCAACCCATGTCTTTGTATATAAGCTCTTGCGTCTCTTGTGATTTTCGCACGTCTTGTTACTTTTAATGCCGTCACTTTTTTTTTTTTGGGATACATTCAAAAACCACACGTGATTAGTTTAATTCACGGATTAAAATCTAGTCTCAAATATTACCCTCGAACGTGTCCAAACTGAACCCATATTAATCTCCCGATAAAACTATCTTTCTTGATTGTTGCATGACTTGGGCGTCAGAGAGTCTTCAGAGAAAAACCCTTCTCAGTCTCCCAAATACTACCCTAACAGTGTTACTCATGCAGGTCACACTAACGTCCGGAAAAGTAGTACAGACTTTCACCCGAGAGCATTGGCCCAGACGATAGTGTGATTCATCCTCCTAGAGGACGAAGTCCCTACCCGACATTCTCTAGCTATCCCAGAAGATATCCAATGTCTGGCGTAAGAGGCCATGGGATAGTCCATCTGGAAGATCTAAAATCCGACCCGAACATATTATTTAAATATATTTTGAAGAAATTCAATAGAAATAAGCTCAACTCCGACCAACAACTTTATATTATATTTGAGAGGTCATTTTTTGGAATGGAGACCTCACATTGAAAGTTGTAACATAAGATTACTCTAATACCTTTAATGAAAATCATTTTTTCATATTGGGTTTTACTCGATCAGATGAATATTTTCTTTACCGATCAGATCGAATTATTAGTATAAGATTCCATTGTTATTTTCTTAAATAATAGAAAATATTCTTTAAAAAATTTATTCGATAACTATGTCAAAACGACAACCCTAATTTCTTTAATTGTGTTCTCTATTCTTATATATAGAACCCCTCAACACAAAAAAACAAATCATTTACCATCTAAACATCTACAACGAAGACATTTGAACAGCTATTAGGTTTGATGTTTTGTTCATCGATTAATTTCTTATCGTTTTAATACTAGCTTTGTTTACGTGACTCTGACGTTTCTTGTGACACCCCGACTCCTGGGTTCACCTCACACCGACTATTCCGACCCGGTCCGACTCTTAAAGAAGAGATTCTTATACCTGGAAGCACATAAAAGGGAGGGGTCGGTAATTCAGAGAGAAATTACTCAGTGAGAGTGGGCACAGAGGCCTCACAAATGCACAGAGAACATCACACAACAAATCATGCAAGCAAACAGCAAAGCCCAGAAATATAATACAGGTTAATATTCCCAATTGCAAGTCCAGACTTATCAATCAATCTAATCGTCTCATGCCACCACCGGTGAACTCATGAGAGGGTCTCCCACGAGACCGAACAACATACCCCGCCAGGGTATGCAGTCACTCCAATGACCCGCCAGGTCAAAGGAAACCAATGCGCTTCGCGCCCCAAGTTGCCTCCCAACCTGGACCCACTAACCAGGAGGCTCGTCAGCCGTTAACGGGCCGAACATTCCCGCCAGGATACATTGGTCCGACAATCAACCCTGTCTGTGGCATATTTCAGCCCGGCCGCAGACTACACACAAATTACCAAACACACTAACTTCTTTTTCCAATCCTCAATAGTTCCACATCAATCATACCTCAATCACCCTAACCACTCTAGGCAAATGCCATTCAATAGACCTTGCTCAAGCCAAACATCACCAAGCATTACACGGCTAAACTAAGCATGCGTACACACAACTTGCAAGAAATGAACTCAGGGAGATACAGAACTGGTTCCTCATCTTACTACTTTCGCTGCCTCAGATCTTGTCCCCTTGCTTCCCGCCTCTGCTCTCTGAACCTCTGACTGAAGCACACTGCAAGTCACACAACCTCTCCCAATAACTTGCAAAAGAAGCAAATACTAATTCCTGAAGGTTTTCTTTTTAGGAAAGTTTCCACTTTAGGAAACTTTCAATTTCTGGAAAGTTACCACTTCGGAAAACTCTCACTTTTCGGTAAGTTAGGGTTTTCCCTTTCGTTAAGTTAGGGTTTTTTCTTTCGAACCTCGGGACTTTTCACTGCAGAAATTAGGGTTAGGGTCTCTAAATCGGTTTAGGGTTTCTAGAAAATTAGGGTTTAGGGTTCGTTACCTTGTGGAGAAAGTATCCGACGTAACCGCTAGGATTTCACGTCGAAACTCGACCTACTCGATCCCAACTGGCTGCCGTTGCCAAGACCTCCTCTCGCGGACCCTCGTCGCAATCATCACCACCACCGGTGACCTAAACCGAGCTGCCGAAGCACCGGGTGCACTCGCGTGTGTCTCCTCCTTTACTGTCATGTTTGGGTTCGTCCTCCCCGACACGTACAGCCCTTGCCGTGACATCACAGCCCCGTCACAACCTCCTTTCGACTCACCGTTGCTGCCACGACTCACCGGAGCCGCCGATCTCTCCTTCGTCTCCTCGGTTTCACTCGAGTGCTATCTCTCCGTCACGGGCAGCCTCCCCATGGCTTGCCTCGTCGCTGTCACATCTCTGCCGGCATCGCGGTTGCTCACCAGCGCCAACGTATCTCCTCCCGTGTCGCCGTAGTCTCCACGTCTTATTTCTTTTCTCCTCTCCACCTTCGGCATCTTCTTTTTCGTCTCTTCCCATCTTCTTCTCGATTACAGATAGATCTCTCTCTTCTTTTTTTTTTTCTCTCTTTCTCTTCTCTGCCTCACGCCTCCTTCTTTCTTTTCTTTTATTAATTATGTTTTCCAAAATATAATTAAGGTTAGGTTTAGGGATTAAATACTATGGGCTTTTGGGTTTGGACTTAGGATTAGGGAAGTTAAACGGGTCGGGTTAAATCCAAGGAATTTTGGGGTCCGGGATAGGGATGTTACAATTCTCCCCCACTTGAAAAAAAATCGTCCTGAATTCATGCGTAACCATCTCTCTCCCACTCAATCTCAGACTACACCCCAAAGTATCCTCTTTTAGGGGAGTCTAAAACTGACTACCCAATTCCCGATCAAGTCATAACAATTCAAAATACATTCCCAATGTATAAGAAGTTTGCTACAACCTATCTTTCAATTTTTGGTGGACTCAACAAATTGTTTGTTGTTGAAATTCCTTATTCAACAATGCTTGTTGTTGGAATTCCTTCTTTCATCTCCTAGAATGGTTCATCTCCGATTCCCATTTCCATTCTGGAAATTGGCAGAACAATGTGGAGGTTAAAAACCCTCACAACTAAATTTTGTTAGGATTTTTAAGGGAACAGAAACTTCTAAGTATAAATTGCAGAAAAAGAGATCCAAAAATTGTTTTTATTGCTGATTACGAAAGCTTTTAGAATACAAGATTTGTTTTTCTCCCCCCTTTGTCCTGTCACCTTCCTCTTCTTTTATAAACTTCAGATTAGCCGTCTTAACGAATATTTCGGAATATTTCATTTTTCCTCCTTGGGCTTGTATTTTCTTTTTCTTCCTCGATCGACTTCTGCATTAGCTTTGTTAAATGATTTGGCCCAAGTCGCGAAGGCATTGCCTCGGCCCAAGAATAAAATGTTTTGCCTTGGTGCGTGCTGATACACCTCGGCATTTTGGTGGAGGTTTGCCTCGACGCATGCTATCAGCTGCCTCGGCGCGTGTTGTTCGTTCATCTCGGCATGTGCGTGCCTGCTCACCTTGGCGTGTGCGTGCTTGTTTGCCTTGGCACGTGCCTGCTTGTTCACCTTGGTGCGTTCTATCCACGTCTTCGGCGAATGCACTCCTCTGCCTCGGTGCGTGGGTGTTTGCTTGCCTTGGCCTCGGCCCCAGGGAAGAAACATGCCTCGGCCCGTGGAGGTTTATTTGCCTCGGCCCACAGGAAAACATGCCTCGGCCCATGATGCTCTGGCCGTTGATCTTGCCAGGGTGGTATTTGACCCCAACAGTTAGCCCCCCAGCTTGCCAGACTCGAAGTGATTGTGACGAGGTTTAAGATGCCGAGCCAAGAAGCAAGATCAACATGCTCCGGAAAAAGCATGCCGAGTCGAGATAAAACAGATTGAGGTTGGTGCCGAGCTAAAATGGACAAGTCGAAATCAAAGTCGAGTCGAAGCGAAGAGTTGTTAAAGTTTACGCCGAGCCGAAGCGTGAAGTTTACGCCGAGCCGTTGAACAGCTCTTGCGGCTTGTCATTTCAATGATGAGTTTTTCTCGGGAATCGTGTATTCGTGATGTCAGGTAATGATTTCTCTTGAGAACTTGAAACGTCTTTGCTAGTTCCCGAGGCGTGTATGCCTACGCGCTAAACCCTAGATTTTTCTCTATAAATTATGAAGTGTTTTCTTCATTTCCTCACTTTGCCTCAATTTCTCCAAGGTACTGCTCTCTCCTCTTTTCTCTTATTTATTTGGGTTTTCCATTGGTTCCGCCGTCGTCATTTTGTGTTTTCCGATCCGTCTTCATCGTCCCACGGCGGTCTCTCGAATTTGCCGATCCATCTTCATCGGCCTTCATCAGTTCTTGACCTTCTTTTGAGTTGCGAGACTCCTTCGCTGAGGCTGATTCTCCTTGGGAATTTGGTCGAAGGATGATTTAGTCCCCGGAAGCAAGTGAAACAGTCGAGAAATCGATTTCTGCCGAGGTGAATTTATCTGTTGAAGCAAATTTGGTCGCCGAAGAGAAGACTGCCGAGGCGAATTCGAACGAAGCGACAGATGCAGCTGCAATTTTGGCTGCTGAAAATAGGCTTGTTATTAACATTTCTCATCTTATTGACGAACCTCTTGGTTATATCAAGGAGGAAATAGAAGAGCCAGTTCTTGATGAAACCAAGGCGAGACAGTTGGAACGGCTATTTTCAGGTTACGAAGCCGGTCCCTCCAGGAGTGCAGCTCGGAGACGAAGAAACAAAAAGAAAAAACTTGACCCTCCTAGATCAACTCTATCGACTGAGGAGTCTTTAATGTTGCTCAGGCAAAGATTTGGGATTTCGGAAGAGGTTGATTTGATCGTGCCTCCTCCGTCAGGTCGTCCTGATAACCCACCTTCGAACCATTTTTGCTTATATGAGAGTTTTTTCTACGAGTATTGCCTGTGGTTTCCAATTCCAAGTGTGATAGTGCGATTCTTGAGTAAACACGGGTTAGCTCTTAACCAGATCACGCTGAGGGGAATGTGTCATCTAGTGGGAATCTTGGTTTGGAGCTATGAATGCAATGCCGAAGTGAGGGTCGGCACTTGCAGCATTTGCTCAATTTTCGGAAAGTTTCAAAGTCTTAGACATACTATTTTCTCCTAAGAAGTGCTACAAAATTATCGAGGGTTTTAAAAGCAAAGCTCGCGATTGGGCGAGCCATTTCTTTTATGTCCCCATAACCGATGCGGCGATTGCTGAGGACTGCCTCCAAAAAGTCAAGATGAATTGGAAACCCATTGGTAGCTGTCCTTAGATTACTTGTTTCTTTTTGCTTTTCAAGCTTCTAATTAATATTTCTTTCCTTTTTACAGTTTATCAATTGCTCCTTGCTTTTCCCGAGGACACCTATATCCTCAGATATACTCTCCTCGGTGGAAAGAGTCACTGGGAGAAACACTTCTCCTTGGCACGCAAAGAAAAAGCTAGGGCTCGTCTTGTTGGTGCCGACATGTCCACAAGTTTTGAACCTTCTCCTGAGCCTCGGTTGCATATTGTGGAGATAATGGGTAAGAGAATGAAAATTCGTGAGAAGCAAGAGCTCAAGAAAAAGGAGCTTGAGATGGCTCAAACACAACCCGTTGAGGAAGTAGATGCCGAGGTGACTTCTGGGTTGGTGCAGCCGGTTGCGGACCCTCCCGTTTCGAATGATCCAATTGGCACAGTTGTCACTAATGCCGAGGCGACTCAAGGTGTTGCATCTATTCAAGATGTTGCCAATCCTACTCCTCCTCCTGCTCCGAGCCAGCCTAAAGAGGTTAAGCCGCCATCTCGGAAGCGTCTTGCTCCTTGTGCTGATAAAGGGAAAGGCATTGCCGATGCAAAAAAATAGAAGCGAACTGATCCTTCTAACCCTGCGGTGATGCTGTTTAAGCATGATGGAGCCGAGCCTGTCTACAATGACGCGGTAGCCTCGACTTCTCTAGTCTCCGCAATAAAGTCTCTCAGTGATCATTTTCCTCCCGTCGTCAGTCTTGCTGAAAGCCAGTTGTACGTTGATATGTGTCTGCATGGCATAAAGGTGGCGCTAGAAGGAGAGGTCGAACTGAACCCATCCTAAGATGGGTTGCCTACGTACTCCTTGCGGAGATCAAGTTGCCTCGTAGTTCATACAATGTATGGTTTCAGTGGTGGTATTTTTTCAAGTGCATTGCGTTCCAGGATCTTGGTACTGGAATTTTGATCATGTTGGCGAGCTCATATACTCCTGGGCGAACCACTTTAGTGATTTTGTAAGGACCTTCCCAGTTTGCACCTAGTTTTCCCACATTTTGTTCGGCTGTATTATGAAATTTTTTTTGGAGAACGAGATCACCTTCACTGAATTTTTGACTGCGAACATTGGAATTGTAATACTTGGTTGCGGCTTGTTGTAATTCTGAATTCAGATTAGTGCTTGGTCTCATCGTCCATTCACTAAATCTAATTCGCCAAGCAACATCAAGTGATTAAGTCCCTCTTGGCCAGGAAGGAGACGGCGACGAATTCTGGGAAATTCTACTTCTGGAGGGATCACGCATTCGGTTCCATAAACAAGTGCAAATGGTGTTTCGCTGGTAGCACATCGCGGAGTTGTCCGATGAGACCATAGGACTCCTTCCAATTCATCGGCCCAACAACCCTTTTTTGCATCGAGCCTTTATTCAATCCATCCAGGATTGTTTTGTTTGCTGCTTCCGCTTGGCCATTACCTTACGGGTAACGCGGAGTAGACTTGCTGAGATGTATCTTCCACTTTTCGCAGAAAGCTTCAAAAGGGGTTGAGATAAACTGCGAGCCGTTGTCTGTAACAATTTCATACGGAACACCGTGTCTGCATATAATATTTTTCCAAACGAAGCTTTCGACTTGAGCATCCTTAATACTAGCGTAGGAGTCTGCTTCAATCCACTTGGAGAAGTAGTCGTTTAGCACTAGTAGAAACCTCTTCTATTTAGACTGATGTAAAGGTCCGACAATGTCCATGGACCATCACATAAAGGGATATGGTGATGAAATCGATGATAGCATTTCAGTTGGCTGGTGAACGGTTGGGGCGTGACGTTGACACTTTTCGCACCTGGCAGAAAAATTTTCGCAGTTTTTTACCATGGTT
Source organism: Pseudoturritis turrita (assembly GCA_900406555.1). Lineage (NCBI taxonomy): Eukaryota > Viridiplantae > Streptophyta > Magnoliopsida > Brassicales > Brassicaceae > Pseudoturritis > Pseudoturritis turrita. Next base: position 882,798 of record OVBL01000484.1, read on the forward strand.
GGCCAGTAATAACCCTAATGCCCTTCCGCCAGAATGATTGCCACAAGACCCGCTGTGGAATCCTTTCATGATTTATCTAGCTTCCTTTCCTTCAACACAGGCCATTAGAGGCCCCGAGAACCTCCATTTGAAAACATTGCCATCTACCAGGATATACCGAGTAGCTTGAGCTTTGAGTTTGCTGGCAGCCCATCTGTCGGATGGCACTTTGCCATCCATGATGTACACGTGAATTGCTTCCATCCATTCTTTGTTGCACCCGTACTCCATTGTTCCTGATTGCCGCTCGTCTTCTGAATCTATTACTTTGTTTTCAAGTTGGGATTCCGTCTCTAGATTCTCTTCCATCACGGAGTCAATTCCTTCGTTTATTGGGATGGTTTCCTCTGGTGCATCTTTTGCATGTCCGTCTGCTTGAAAACGGGTAATTGCATTAAAGTTATTGGAGAGATCGATACTTGGCTACATGATGAACTCGACTGGAATGATTCTCTGTAAATCCGGATCGGATGTTGATGCCAGGGCTGCCAATGCGTCTGCCGAGGTATTTTCGCCGCGAGGTATTTTGGTTAGCTTAAATTGTTTGAACTTTGTTACAAGACCTTGCACTACTTTTAGATAAGCCTCCATCCGTTCATCCCTCGCAATGTACTCCCATTGAACTGATTCGCGACTAGGTAGGAATCGCAATACGCATGGATACTCTGAATTTTGATTTCGTGGGTGAGTTTTAAGCTAGCGATCAGGGCTTCGTATTCTGCTTCGTTGTTGGATGCGCGAAAACCTAAGCAAAATGACTGTTCCAAAATCTCGCCAGTCGGGGATGTCAAGCGAATACCTACACCGGATCCTTGTTTTGAAGACGAGCCATCGACATGGAGCATCCAAACAGAATCTGATGTCGCGGCGTCTGCTTCTTCGAAAGGGAGTTCAACTAGAAAATCTGCCAAAACTTGGGACTTTGCGCAACTTCTGCTCCGGTACTCAATATCATATTCACTCAGCTCAATTGCCCATTTCGCGAGCCTTCCAGATTGACTCGGGCTATGTAAGATGATTCGGAGGGGGAAGGTTGTTAGTACCACGATAGAATGCTATTGAAAATATGGCCTTAGTTTCCGAGCAGACATAATCACGGCGAGGGCTAACTTTTCAATCTAAGGGTATCGGGTTTCAGCATCTGTCAAAGTTTGGCTGATGTAGAAGATCGGTTTTTGCTCGCCTCATTCGTCCCTGACAAGCACTCCACTGACTGCAGTAGCATAGACCGCGTTGTACAAAAATAGGGGTTCTCCCTCCACGGGTTTTGCAAGAACCGGGGGACTTGCCAGGTAATTTTTCATTTATTTGAAAGCTTCTTCACATCTGTCAGTCCATTCAAAATTTTTATTCCCCCTTAGGGTGTCGTAAAATGGCAGACATTTGTCGGTGGATCGAGAAATAAAACGGTTCAGCGCTGCGACGCGTCCTGTCAGTCGTTGAACTTCTCGCTTTGTTTTTGGTGGAGCCATTTGTATAAGGGCATCGATTTGCTTTGGATTCGCTTCGATGCCTCGGTGGGTGACTAGGTATCCAAGAAACTCTCCGGATTTCACCGCAAACCGGCACTTCGTTGGATTGAGCTTCATGTTGTGCGCATTTAGCTATTCGAAGCATTCCCTTAAGTGGGCAACGTGATCCTTCTTCTCGAGAGACTTTACCAACATGTCGTCTATGTATACCTCCATCATTTTTCTGAGCTGTCGTGAGAACATCTTGTTTACCAATCGTTGATAAGTTGCTCCGGCGTTCTTGAGGCCGAATGGTATTACTTTGTAGCAGTATGTTCTGCGATCTGTTATGAACGCTGTCTTTTCCCTGTCTTCGGGGTCCATCAAGATCTGGTTGTATCCTGAGAAGGCATCCATGAATGATAATAGTTTGTTTCCCGCCGTAGTCTTGACCAAACGGTCTATGTGTGGCAATGGGAAACTATCCTTCGGACATGCTCTGTTTAGGTCGGTGTAATCAACGCATATTCTCCACTTCCCATTCTTCTTCTTAACCACTACAAGATTTGCGAGCCAGTCTGGATACTTTACCTCGGTGATTGACCCGACTTTCAGCAATCGCTCTACTTCTTTGTTTACCGCCTTCGCTCTTTCAGGTCCTAATTTTCTCCTTTTCTGCTTTACCGGTTTGGAAGTTGGATCCACGTGCAGTTCATGGGACGTCACATCGACGCTAATACCAGGCATATCTTCGGCTGCCCAAGCGAATGTTTGCACGTTCATTTTTAAGAAAGAGATTAGTTCTTTTTTAAGATTGTCGTCCAGCTCGGCTCCTATCTTGACACATCGCTCTGGACGTTGGTCCTCGTTCTTCCTCATGCGCCTCCGTGATCTATAATTGCTATAAAGCTTAGTTAGGTCATTCGCTTTTTCTCGATTCTTTTTCATCTTCCTTCGTTTGGCCTTTGCGCTCGGCTCGGTCACCGGGTTTTGAAGCTTATGCTTGGCCAAAAAACAAATTTGGGATTCTTTCTGGTTCCCGTAGATGGTTTTGATTCCGTTCGATGTCGGAAATTTTATGCAAAGGTGGTATGTTGATGGGACTGCCCGCATAGAATTTATCCAAGGAGTTTCCATGATGACATTGTATATGGCGGGGTGGTCGGCTACTGAAAACTCCACTATCTTTGTTACTCCACCAGCGAGTACATGCAACTTGATTGTCCCAAGGATCATTGTTGTTTCTCCCAAAAATCCCGTCAGCGGCTTCAGAGTTGCTGATACCTCGGAGAGATTGATTTCCATGCGTCGTAAAGTTTCACGAAAAATAACGTCCACGGAGCTTTCCGTATCGATCAGCACTCTGGCAACATCATGGTCCGCTACAACCAGCTCGATGACTAGCGGATCATTGTGTGGTTGCTCAATGCTGACTGCTTCATCTGTTCAAAGGAGATTACGTCGTTTGGGACGTTGGTCGGCGCAATCCAGGTGGTGCTAGAAACTGATTGGCGTTGAAAATCTTTAATCATGGAGAGGGTTGTCCATGCAGAATTGGGATCCTCCCATTATCATGTTGATTCTCCTCTGTGGTCCTTGCAGATTCGCTTCATCATCTCGTCTCTCTCTTTTGGCTGGCTCGTCGGCTCGATCTTCAAAGCGAGATTATTTTACCTCGTCTTTCTGTTCGAAGTCCTTTAGGCTAACTGCGTCACCCAATTTCCCCTCCGTAAGCTTCGCCGCAAGTAATAAGATGAGGCTTCTACAGTTTGCAGTTAGGTGTCCATATTGATGGTGATGTTTGCAGTAAGCCTTTTCGTCGTATGTGTTATTGCTTCTTTTCCAAGTGTTCCAAGGTAACTTCCCGCGGCCGGTTCCCACCTGGTAATTGTGGGCGCCTCCAAAACCGGACCCTTCGTGATGGATGAAGCCACCGTTCTGTGAGTTTTTCTTAAAATGTGATGGTGCCGTGACGGTGTTTTGAACGTTGCTTCGGCTCGTCATTTTTGCTGATCCGTATCTCTGTGACAGAACTTTCATTTCTTCTTCGTTGACTATGAAATCCGAAGCTTGGTGTAATGCATCCTAGATATTCAGCGGCTGGTTCAAAGCAATTTCCTCTCTGAAACGTGATTCGTACCATAGGGATTTCCTCAGGGCTGTTAGAGCGGCTTCGTCGCTTACACCGTCGACTTTAGAGATGGTCTTTTTGAAGCGCTCCATAAAACTTCGCAATGATTCGGTCGGACCCTGAGACAGTGACCACAGGTCGACATCCGAAGTACCACAATCCATAAACATTGAATAATGCTTTAGAAAAGCAGCGGATAGTTGATCGAAGCTATCGATGGAATTACGGTCAAGGCGAGAGAACCATTCCAGGGCTGCTCTTTTGAGATGTTCCATGAACAAGAGGAAAAACCCAACATCTCTCTCATTTTCGCTAAGATTGGCTCGCCTCATTGCGATGCGGAATGCTATTATATGAGTTTTTGGATCGCTAGTTCCCTCATAGAACGGGACTCGAATTTTTCCAGGGTTGGAGATTCTTGTCCTAATTATCCGAGCTGTGAACGGTGTCTTCTGAGTTTCTTCCAACATGCGGCCTATTTCGGGTACCGAGCTAATTGCCTTGTGTACTTGGAACTTGAACGCCTTTACCTCGGTGGCGGCTCATGCCATCGCCTCGCGAATCTCAGCCAGTTCCTTATTCTTGTCGTGGTTTGATCTTTGTAATCCGTCCTCGAAGTGTGCTTGCTGTGCCCAGTAAGCGTCTTCCTCTTCGTCCGTTAGGTCAAGTTGACCCGTGTTCTCTCTTCTGTTTAAAGATGCCGAGGGGAAGTCTGTGTTGGTCGGTCGTTCAACGGCTCAATTTTCTTCAGCTATGGCGGAGCCATTTAGTTCTCTGTTGTCATCGTCGCTAGTGAACTGGACGCGCCTATGAAAGGTTCTGGGGGCCCTGATCAGCTCGGGCAGTTCATTGTCGACGGCTGACCTAACGGTTATTGGAGTATACTCATCAGGCCGAGGTGGAGGCGGCAGATCTCCTGGTGTCCTCGGTGTGTTGTTTACCGTGTTTTGGGAGGTGACCAAATTAAGAGGCATCGGGGTCGCATCGAACAGCTGCCTACAGAATCTTCTAGTTGGTCTTATTCCAGATACTAAGCTTCCGACACCACGGTTCTGTTGTTCCGAAGTCAGTTCTTGGACTTTCTCGTTTAATAAGTTATTTGCCTTTTCCTGCTCGTCTACCTTTTTTAGCAGGGTAAACAACATATTTTTCATCTCAGCGAGGGATTCTGGAATGGCGTTAGCGCCTTCCGAGAGATTTGTGGTTTCTTTGGGAAGGTCGGTTGTATCGTCGATGCTTGGTCTTCCGTTAGCCATCTTTTCATATATTAGTCACGACAATCTTAAGAGTCAGAAAGTTTTAACTTCCCCACAGACGGCGCCAAATTGTGGAGGCTAAAAACCCTCACAGCTAAATTTTGTTAGGATTTTTAAGGGAACAAAAACTTCTAAGTATAGATTACAGAAAAAGAGATCCAAAAATGGTTTTTATTGCTGATTACGAAAGCTTTTAGAATGCAAGATTTGTTTTTCTCCCCCTCCACCTTTGCTCTGTCACCTTCCTCTTCTTTTATAGACTTCAGATTAGCCGTCTTAACGGATATTTCAGAATATTCCTTTTTCTTACTCGGCCGACTTCTGCATTAGCTTTGTTAAATGATTTGGCCCAAGTCACGAAGGCATTGCCTCGGCCCAAGAATAAAACGTTTTGCCTCGGTGTGTGTTGATACACCTCGGCGTTTTGGTGGAGGTTTGCCTCGGCAAACGCTGTTTGCGTCGGCGCATGCTGTCAGCTGCCTCGGTGCGTGTTGTTCGTTCATCTCGGCACATGCGTACCTGCTCACCTTGGCGTGTGCGTGCTTGTTTGCCTTGGCACGTGCCTGCTTGTTTACCTTGGCGCGTTCTATCCATATCCTCGGCGAATGCACTCCTCTGCCTCGGTGCGTGGGTGTTTGCTTGCCTCGGCCCAGATGGAGGTTTGCCTCGGCCTCAGCCCCATGGAAGAAACATGCCTCGACCTGTGGAGGTTTATTTGCCTCGGCCCAGATCCATTTCCCTCAACCCAGATCCATTTGCCTCGGCCCATAGGGAAACATGCCTCGGCCCATGATGCTCTGGCTATTGATCTTGCCAGGGTGGTATTTGACCCCAACAAACACGATCGTCCACTTGTTTCCAAGTAAGGCATGCGTCTACTGCTCTTCCTCTGAGCTTTTGACTGAACATCTCATCCTTTACTTTGACATTTCCTAGTGTTCTTTACTACGTGGTCCTTTACCGATACACAAGCATTGCATAGAAGGTCGTTCCTTGCAAAGCTGTCACTCATACCGGTGATTCTATACTTCTACCGAGATTTGAATTTAACCTTTCCAATGGATGTGGCGTTCCGTCTTCCCTAGACAAGCCCGCTCAACCTCCCATTGGGCCTTGGTTTGACCTTAACCGAGCGGTTCATCAATCATATGAGTCTTGACCCACCACGCTTTCACTGCTCACTCCGATCAACTTCCCGAGGTATCATCATCCATCGCCGTTTCCTAAGGCACCAATGGACTCCTCTGTATCTGATTATAATCTCTACGACTAGTACAACTTCTCATTCTGCCTCTTCTTGAAGCTAAGATGAAACCTCCCTCACTAGTTATCATCCTTTCCTCTGCTGAGTAAATGCTCAAGTCATTTCCACTGCGATCGTTGCACTAACCGGCACACATTTTAATCATACAAGGGCATAAAGGGAATATCCAAAACTCTAATGGCCTCCTGGAGTTTTCGGACTTCTGTCCACGCATTGCATCCCCAAGCTTGGACTCCGAAATCACACCTCTGGCAATTTCTCATACACCACCAAAATTCCGGGTTCCTTCCGACATTCCGATCTTCCCTGAGAAGACACTTCTCTTACTCCTCTGCTAGGATTGCCTCTTCTTATTGACGATGGTTACTAGGTGCTGAAGCTTTCCACTCAGAGCAAGATAGTCCCTCTGGCAATGTCGCCTTACAGCGAATGAGCCACTTGACTACATGAGCCCGGCGGATCGCCCCCTTACTTTCCAAGTCCGGGTGATAGCGCCTTCAAGAACCACATGAGTCTCCCTCTCATCCCTTGATAGTTTTACGAATCTCACACCGTCAGTGGTACTAGGTACTCCCCTGCTATAATTGGTAGTGGCCGCACACAATACCGAAGTACAGGTGGAGCACTACTGAGCTACAACGAGTTTTCCCATTAATAGTAATCTTTCCCAAGGATTTCTTACTGTCAAGTTCTAAAAAGTACGCCCCAGAAATTCTTGTCGAGCACTTTTCTCTTAAAACTCTTCCGTTCACGGAATGACCAGTATCCCATTCACTACAACACAATAGTGAACAAGAAACCACTAAAAACTGGCATGCTTACCTTCTGAAACCCACTACTCGCACCAGACGATCACGCCTAGATGAAAACACGTTACACCCTAACACCGCTGTGAAAGGAGTAACTCTGGGAACTCGTCAACATCTCTAGTTCCTCAAACATCGCAATGTCCTCGAACTTTGAGAGCGGCTTTTCATATTCTACAATACCAAACAGGGACATTTGATATTCACGATTACACAGTCTGCCGACCAAGGACTAAGTCCTTAACACCGAAGTGCTCAAAGTAACTCTGGAAGTGACTCCTTGAGCACCTCAAATCTTTCAATTCTCGCAAACGACTCTTCGGCTTCCTCAAGACTAAACAGCTCTGCCTTGCCAGTGAGCACTGAAGTAGATCCCAGATGCAACACTGTAGTGGAAGAAGTGACTGCAATGGAAGAAGTGACTATTGATGAGTGTGGGAGTCGAAATCAACACAATTAGATTTGTCGAAGGTTTGTAAAGAGGGGTGAAATTTCTGCGTATGAACCACGAAAGCGAAGATCCAAAGATGGTATTTTATTAAGCTGTTTCGAAAATCTTTTCGTACAAGAGTTTAAGAGCAAAAATTCTAGGGTTTTGCTAAGTAAATTGCGGATCCTCTTTTCAAGAGATGTACATAGACATATATACTACTTTGAGTCGGCCAGGTCAATCCCAAAGGGATAAGAAAAACTTCCTAATCCTTCGGAATTTCCATTTAGCCGAGTCGGCTTGGCTTCATAGGCCTTTGTATTGTTATAGGCCGAAGATGGGCTTGTTGACGTCGTATAGAAATGACTTCGGCCAAACTGTCTTCGTATAGAAATGACTTCGGCCGCATCGTCTTCTGGCTTCGTATAGAAATGACTTCGGCCAAACTGTCTTCGTATGGAAATGACTTCGGCCGCATCGGCTTCTGGCTTCGTATAGAAATGACTTCGGCCAAACAGTCTTCGTATGGAAATGACTTCGGCCAAACTATCTTCGTATGGAAATGACTTCGGCCAGGATGGCTTCGGCCAGGATTGGCTTCGGCCATGACTTGTCTTCGGCCGAAGTGGAGTTGCGGCCGAAGTGGGGCTGCGGCCGAAGTGGAGCTGCTGCCAAAGTGGATTCGTATCACGGCCGAAGCAAGCTCGTATCGTGCCTAAGTGGATTCGTATCACGGCCGAAGTGAGCTCGTATCGTGCCGAAGTGGATTCGTATCACGGCCGAAGGGAGCTCGTATCGTGCCTAAGTGGATTCGTATCATAGCCGAAGCGAGCTTGTATCGTGCTTAAGGGGATTCATATCACGGCCAAAGTGAGCTCGTATCGTGCCGAAGTGGATTCGTATCATGGCCAAAGTGAGCTCTTATCGTGCCGAAGTGGACTCGTATCACGGCTGAAGCGAGCTCGTATCGTGCCTAAGTGGATTCGTATCATAGCCGAAGTGAGCTCGTATCATGCCGAAGTGGATTCGTATCATGGCCAAAGTGAGCTCGTATTTTGCCGAAGTGGATTCGTATCACGGCTGAAGTGAGCTCTTATCGTGCCAAAATGGACTCGTATAGAAATGACCTAGGCCATGACTTCGGCCTTGTCTGATTCTTCGTATTTCTATATTTAGCCATTTTTCCATTGATCACAGCTGAGTGGATTTTGACCCCAACAATGAGTGTCCCCTTTGGTGCTCCGGGCTCCTCTCCTTTGTGAACGGCTCCTCGTCTCCTCCAAAACTCTTCTCGGAACCCCGGGTGCTACACGGGTAACATGGTCCGACGACCACAACGGTGCTACATTTGGTAACATGGTCTGACGACCAAAAGGACTAAGTCCCTTATCATTCAAGATTACTTTATGTAATCGCTACAATCATTTCTAATGCAGTATGACTTTTCTCTTATGCAAGATGGAAATGAAAATAACAATTCTAGCAACCTAATATTTGAAAGCGATTTAAAGCAACAATACTAACAACATATCGTTATATAGGGGTATATAAAGGCAATCAACAAACACCAAGCAATTAAGGAGATAACTTCTATTATAAATAAATGCTAAACTTTTTCGCAAGTAGGCAATCACCAGGTTCGGATTTTGAAACCCCAAAAGCAAGAAAATGGAGAACCGCTTTCGAAAACCACCTAAAAAGAAAAATACCAAAACCTGACTTTAGAAAATGGAGGATCGCTTTCCAAGTCTCCTATAAAAAGAAAAAGAAAACAAAATGCCACTATCCCATTCGTGGAAACGATCCTACAAACCCATCTTAACTGATCGCCCACTCTATCCTAGATACTCTTAGCCTTAATTGGAATCGCTCCAAACCAACGGATCCTCGGGATCTGACTCAGAATCGGACCCATCTTCAGACTTGGCATACAAATCCTGAAGATCTTGGTAGAGACTGCGGTCTAACTTGTCATAGGCCTTCTGAAGCTTCTTGTCATCGCCATCAGCATCGTAGTACCAATCATCAAAGCCGCCATAGTCCTAAAACCTCGGATCGTTGCCTTCCTCCTCGGAATCGTCCATCACCGGAATGGGCTTCTCCGCTGATTCCTCTTGTGGCTCCGCCGGTGGCTCTTGGGAATCCTCAGCCAAGCCTAGGTCCTCCTCGATACACCTAGTATATCCGAGTGCCTCCTCCATCATGGTAAACACTGTGTCTCGGAAGTGGTATCAAATCTCATGTCGCAGCCCACCAATGTAAGTCACCATCAATGCCTCCTCGTCTTCGCCGTGCCCTAGTCTCCCAAGAAGGTCAGCCTCTCTGAAGAACTCCTCCTTAAAATGCCGAGCTAACAAGAAGTCATGGTTGTGGCACACCGGCTCACCGCTCGGAAGGACTGGTACTCCACTGGCCGGCTTCTTAGCAAAATACCCTCAAACACGGAACCGCGAATCACTAAAGATTAAAAGAAAGCAGACACATAAGAACTCTAATTTAAACTATATTTTACCCACTTAACTATAACACAGTTTGGGTCGTCTTAAGTCGGTGCATTTTTTACTCATTTTGAAACACTTACAATTCCCCAAATCATTTGAAAATAGTTTTTGATAAACTCAAAAAATAGGTTTTGTAAATAGATATAGGTTTTTGAAAACAGTGGCCCTCAAGGTCAGAACTGGAGTGGCCGACCCGCTCTGATACCAATTGTTACACCTCGACTCCTGGGGTCACCTCACACCGACTATTATGACCCAACCCGACTCTTAAAGAAGAGATTCTTACACCTGGAAGCACACAAAAGAGAGGGATGAGTAATTCGGGAAGAAATTACTCAGTGAGGGTAGGCACAGAGGCCTCACAAATACAGAGAGAACATCACCCAACAAATCATGCAAGCAAACAAGTAAAGCTCAGAAATATAATACATTATTATATTCCCAATCGTAAGTCCAGACTTATCAATCAATCTAATCGTCTCATGCCACCACCGGTGAAACCATGAGAACGTCTCTCACTAGACTGAACAACATACTCCACCAAGGCATGCAGTCACTCGAATGACCTGCCAGGTCAAAGAAAACCAATGCGCTTTGCGCCCCAAGTGGCCGCCCAACCTGGTCCCATTAACCATAAGGCTCGTCAGCCGTTAACGAGCCGAATGTTCCCGCTAGGATATGTTAGTCCGACAATCAACCCTGCCCGTGGCGTATTTCAGCCCGGCCGCAGACTAAACGCAAATTACCAAACAATCCTAACTCCTTTAACCAATCCTCAATAGTTCCACATCAATCATAGATCAATCACCCTAGCCCCTCTAGGCAAATGCCATTCAGTAGACCTTGCTCAAGCCAAACATCACCAAGCATTACACGGCTAAACTAAGCATGCGTACACACACAACTTGCAGGAAATGAACTCAGGGAGATACATAACTGGTTCCTCACCTTACTGTTTTGGCTGCCTCGGATCTCGTCCGCTTGCGTCCCGCCTCTGCTCTCTGAACCTCTGACTGAAACACACTACAAGTCACACAATCTCTCTCAATAACTTGTAGAAGAAGCAACGACTAACTCAGGAAGGTTTCCCTTTTAGGAAAGTTTCCGAAGTGACAAAGCTGGCGGAATGGAGAGTTGATTTGGCCAGCGCGCATGAAGAATTTGAGAAGAACGAGACCGAGCTGAAGAAATATTTGACGCTTTCACCAATCTCCTATGACTCTGTGGATTCTCTTCTTGGGACCAAGCCAACTGAGAATGCTGCGGCGAAGGGTGGAGTCATCGATTTTTTGGGCTCGAATGTTAGCACGCCTGGAGTTGCTGCTCTTGCCAATGAGAAAGCTTCCGAGCCAGATCCAAAATGATTTATGTGTAATGCTTCTTTTGATATTCTGAACATGGTGCCTGGACGGCATTATCCACTTAGGTTTTTGTGAATCGCTTTTGATTTGAACTTGCTTCTGAATATAGTGCCTGGATGGCTTTATCCACTTTCGGTTTAAATGATTTTTGACCTTCGTTAAACTTTTTGCCGTGTTTGTTTCGATAGAAAATGCTAGTAATTAGTACCAAGATTATATACAACTGGTGTTTATCGAATGCTAGAGATCAGCGTATTGGAAGCGTTTAGCTGCTGGATTTAGACAAAATATATTTAGTTATCTCACATTAACAATATACGTTTAGTGTTATGTTTTTTGAGATGACGTGACCATTGATTGGTTGCTGAGTTTAAATGAAACATTTTTAGTTATATCACACTAACGATATACATTTAGGGCTATGTTTTTGAGACAGCGTGACCAGCGATTAGCTACTGGGTCTAGATGAAACATGTTTAGTTATCTCACACTAACGATATATGTTTAGTGTTATGTTTCCTAGATGTTGCGACCATCGATTGGTTACTGGGTTTTAGATGTGTACTTCGGTTTACGCATATGCTTTCCATCAACATATACGCTCCCACAGTAGACATGTATTTATATAGCGAGCTTAAATCCATAGAGGATTTAATAGTTAAGATCCGTAAAGGATCTATTAGTTAAGATCCGTAAAGGATGTATTAGTTCGTTGTTGTGGCCAGCAACAATGAGAGTGAAAATTCGAGGTCTGTTTTGATAGGACTTAATTAATCCATAAAGGATGTGATGTTAAGAAATTGAAATAGATGTTTTGATTATACGCAGAGTCTGTTACAAAGATGGGAGTATACGAGTATACGTAAGGTCCTTCCCAGTTTGCTCCTAGCTTTCCGGCGTTTCTTTATGCTGTGTTCTGGAAAACTTTACGGAGAACCAAATCCCCTTCGTTGAATTTGTGGCTCCGGACGTTGGGGTTATAGTATTTAGCCGTCGTCTGCTGGTAGTTTTAAATCCGGATTAGCGCTTGGTCTCGCCGTTCATTGACCAGGTCCAGTTCATCGAGTAACATAAGGTGATTCAATCCTTCCTGCCCTGAAAGAAGTCTATGGAGAACTCTGGGAGATTCTACTTCGGGTGGAATGACACACTCTATGCCATAGACAAGGGCGAACATCGTTTCTCCGGTAGCTAGCCGTAGAGTCATCCAATGGGACAATAATACTCCTTCAAGTTCATCGGTCTAGCGTTCCTTTTTTGCGTTGAGGCATTTCTTGAGGCCATCAAGGATAGTCTTGTTTGTTGTTTCAGCTTGGCCATTCCCTTGCGGATAACGTGGCGTAGACTTGCTGAGTCGTATCTTCTATTTTTCGCAGAAAGCTTCAAATCTTGTCAAGATAAACTGAGAGCCATTATCGGTGACATTTTCATACAGAACTCCATGTCGGCATATAATATTCTTCCAAACGAAATGCTCGACTTGGACATCCTGTATGCTGGCGTAAAAATCTGCCTCGACCCATTTGGAGAAGTGATCCTTTGAAACGAGTAGAAATCATTTCTGGTTGGATTGGTGTAGAGGTCCAACGATGTCCATGGACCATCTCATGAACGGATAAGGATCCAAAATTGAAGATAACAACTCGGTAGGTTGATAGATTGTTGGAGCATGTCGTTGACATTTTGCGCACTTAGCAGAAAACTTCTCGCAATCTTTTACCATCGCTGACCAGTAGTAGCCGTGACGCTTGATTTTGATTGCTAATGCCCTTCCGCTAGAACGGTTACCACAAGATCGACTGCAGACTTCTCCCATGATTTATCTGGCTTTTTTCCCTTCGACACAGACCATCAATGATCCCGAGAACCTCCACTTGAAGACGTTCCATCTAGTAAAACATATCGAGCAGCTTAAACTCTGAGTTTTCGGGCAGCCCATTTGTCAGATGGTACTTCGTCGTCCATGATGTATACGCGGATTGCTCCCATCCACTTTGTGTCGCATCCGTACTCTGTTTCTGTTGGTTGTGGATCTTCCTGCATCTCAACTGCTTCATCTTCGACTGGGGGATTCATTTTGGGTTTTTCCTTTATCTCGACCGTTTTGCCTTCAGCCGAAGGGCCCTCGTTGTGGTCCTCTTCCATTGCAGCGGTGGCATCAACGTCATCTTCTACTACGACGGCTCCCTCGGATGTGTATTTTGCTTGACTAGCTGTTTGGGAGCGGGTAACTGCGTTAACGGTGCCAGAGAGATTGATGCTTGGGTGCTCGATGAATTCCACCGGGATTATCCTTTTTAAGTCTGAGTCGGAGGTGGATGCAAGTGGTGCTAGTGCATCTGCTGAAGTGTTTTCCCAACAAGGTATTCGCGTCAACGTAAATTATTTGAACTTTGCGGCCATCTCTTTGAAAATCTTGAGGTAGGCTTCCATCCGCTAATCCCTTGCTGTGTATTGCCCACTAACTTGGTTAACGACTAGCTGTGAGTCGCAGAATGCATGAATGTTTTGGATTTTGAGTCTGTGAGCAAGCTTCATTCCTGCGATTAGCGCTTCGTATTTGGCTTTGTTGTTAGATGCACGGAAAGCCAGTCGAAAAGATTGCTGCATAACTTTGCCTGCTGGAGAAGTTAAACGAATTCCCACTCCGAAACCCTATTTTGATGACAACCCATCGGCTTGAAGCTTCCATATCGAGCTTGGCGTTGGTTCCTCTACGCCTTCTTCTGGAAGTTCGATTAAAAAACCTGGCAGTACATGGGATTTTGTACATGTCCTACTCCGATACTCGATGTCGTATTCGTTCAACTCTATGCCCCACTTTGCCAATCTCCCGGACTGGCTTGGACTATGTAGGATGGACCGTAACGGGAAAGTGGTGAGAACCACTATGGAGTGTGACTGGAAATACAGCCTTAGTTTTCGAGCTAACATTACTACGGATAGGTTTAACTTTTCCATCTGCGGTATATGGTCTCAGCGTCGGTGAGGGTTTGACTGACGTAGAAGATGGACCTTTGCTCGTTTCACTCTTCTCGAGTAAGTACTCCACTTACTGCAGTCATAGAGACTGCTATAAGAACATGGGTTCGCCTTCGATGGGTTTTACAAGCACTGGGAGGCTGGCGAGGTATCTTTTCAGCTGTTGGAAAGCCTCTTCACACTTATCAGTCCATTCGAACTTCTTATTGCCGTGCAGGGTATCGTAGAAAGGTAAACACTTATCAGTCGATCGAGAGATAAACCGATTTTGTGCAGCGACCTGTCTTGTCAACCTTTGGACCTCGTGCTTTGTTTTTGGCGATGCCATTTGTATGAGTACGTTGATCTACTTTGGGTTAGCTTCAATACCACGGTGAGTGACCAAATATCCGAGGAACTCTCCGGATGTTACCGCAAATCTGCACTTGGTCGGGTTGAGCTTCATGTTATGTAGGTTCAACTGCTCGAAATATTCCTTTAAATGAGCTACGTGATCTTTCTCCTCCAAAGATTTCACCAGCATATCATCTATATAAACTTCCATCGTCTTCCTGAGTTGGTCGGCGAACATTCGGTTCACCAAACGTTGGTAAATTGCTCCGGCATTTTTGAGGCCGAATGGCATCACTTTGTAGCAGTATATTCCGTAATCTGTGATAAACACAGTCTTTTCTCGATCGTCGGAGTTCATCAGAATTTGGTTGTATCCGAAAAAAGTATCCATAAATGAGAGGAGTTTGTTGCCTGCCGTGGCTTCTACTAATCAATCAATATGTGGAAGCGGGATGCTATCCTTTGGACATGCCTTGTTGAGGTCGGTGAAATCTACGCACACACGCCATTTTCCCTTCTTCTTCTTCACCACCACAAGATTAGCGAGCCAGTCCGGATATTTTACTTCGACTATTGATCTGATGCGCAGTAGCCTTTCCACCTCGTCATTCACCGCTTGGGATCTTTCTGGGCCAAGTTTTCTTTTTTTCTGCTTTACTGGTTTGAAGGTTGGATCCATGTTTAGCTCATGGCACGTCTCATCGATGCTGATGTCGGGGATGTCTTCCGCTGCCCATGCAAAAGTATTTACGTTCTTTTTGAGATAGAAATCAGCTCTCCCTTTATCAGGTCATTCAGCTCGGCCCCTACATCGATGCACCACTCTGGGTGATCTTCGTTAGTGTTTACTAAAATAACGGGGTCACAAGTGGGTTCGCTCCCTATTGGCTTTCATCCTCTTTTGCTTGGTTTCTGCGTTCAGCTCTGTGACGGGATTTCTGAGTTTGTGTTCAGCTAGGAAACAAATGCGGGACTCCTTCTGGCACCGGGGGCTGGAAACTTGATGTAGAGGTGGTAAGTTGACGGTACGGCCCGCATGGAGTTTATCCATGGGGTGCCCATAATTATGTTATAGATCGCCGGGTGATCTGCGACCAAAAATTCCACTATCTTGGTCACTTCTCCAGTGCGGACTTGATCTAATTGTCCCGAGGGTCATCGTCGTTTCTCCTGAGAATTTGGTCAATGACTTTGGAGTGGCTATGACTTCGGATAGGTCAATGTTCATCCTCCTGAGAGTTTCCCGGAAGATTACATCTACAGAGCTTTATGTGTCTATCAGAACTCGGGCGACGTCACAATCATTCACAGTTAATTCTATCACGAGGGGGTCATTATGTGGTCGGTCGATGCCAGTGGTTTCCCTTTCTTCGAACGAAATTACGTCATTTGGAAGCTTGGAGGGCTCTGACCAGTTGACGCTAGCATTGGCTCTCCGCTTGAATGCTTTGATTGAAGACACCGTGTCTGAACAGTATTGTGATCCTCCCATTATCATGTTTATCCTCCTCCGAGAGCCTAACTGCGTTGTCTCATCATCTCGCCTTCCTCGCTTGGGGGGATCACCCATCTGGTTCTTCTAGTTAGGCTGATCTTTTTCGTCCTTTCGTTCTAAATCCTTAAGGCTGACAGCATTGCCGAGCTCTCCAGCCACTAGTTTTGCCGCAAGCTTTATTCCCAGGGTTCGGCAGTTCGCAGTTGAGTGTTCGTGCATGTGATGATATTTGTAGTAAGCCTTTTCGTCGTAAGAACTCGGGTTTCGTGTCCATATGTTCCATGGAGCTTTGCCTTGGCCTGTTCCCACTTGATAGTTATGGGCTCCTCCGAAGTTGGGTTTCTCATGGTGTACATATCCAGTTCCTGGATTGTTCTTCCGGTGAGGTGGTGGGTTCGGAGTTTGGAAGGAGCGGCTCGTCGTTTTTGCCTCTCCATATTTCTGAGATGACACCTTCATTTATTCCTTGTTGGCTATGAAATCCGAGGCTCGGTGTAGCGCGTCCTGAATTGATGACGGATTGTTTAAAGCGATTTTTTTTGGAACTCCGATTAGTACCACAATGACTTCTTTAATGCGAGTAGGGTAGCCTTGTCGCTTACGCATTCGACCTTTGACATCACCGCCTTGAATCTTCCCATGAAGCTTTGTAGCGTCTCTGTAGGTCCTTGAGTCAATGTCCAGATGTTAGCGTCAGAGGCTCCTCGATCCATAAACATGGAATAATGTTTAAGGAAAACGGCAGACAGTTGTTGGAAATCGTCAATGGAATTTCGTTCGAGTCTGGAAAACCATTGGAGAGCTACGCCTTTGAGGTGCTCCACGAACAGGAGACAAAAACCACCATATTTTTCTCTTTCCCTGAAATTTGCTCGGCCCATCTCTATGATGAACGCCAGTATATGCTCCTTTGGGTTGGTAGTCCCTTCCCAGAACTTTGATCTTCCCGGGGTCGGAGACTCTTGCTTTGGTGATCCGAGCCATAAATGGCTTGTTATGTGCCTCTTCTAGCACACGGTCGATCTCCGGGAATTTACTGGTTGCCTTGTGCACCTGGGATCGGACGGCTCTCACCTCGGCAGTGGCACAGTCCAAAGAGGCTCGAATTTCGTCTAGCTCTTCTCTCTGGGCTTGGCTCGTCCGTGTATTGCGTCTGTTGGACCCATAGGAGATTTTCTTCCTCCTCTGCTAAGTTCCTGGATCAGTTCGGGTTGATGCCGCCTTTGCTGGTTTGGGCTCTCGTCATGGTTGGTGCGAATCCCTCATCAGCGAGATTCTCCGTGTTGTGGTCTCCCTCATCAGCGAGATTCTCCGTGTCATGGTTGGTGCGAATCCCTCGTCGAGAACGATCACTATAGCTGGCCCATCGTTGGTGTGTTGGTCACGTCCGTCGCTGGCTCCTATTGCTCCTCGGATCAGTCGAGGTGGCTTGGTGACATTTGATCTGGTCACCACGGGTGTCTGTTCGTCGGTCGGATGTGGCGGTGGCAGTCCTCCCAAAGTCCTCGGTGCATCGCGTGGTGTTGAAAAATCCAGGGTCATTGGGTTCAAGCCAAGTCGTCTTACGATCCCTCTAACAGGTGGATTCATCGTCGAGCCCATGCTTCTGGTCCGTGGATTTCGGGCTCGGCTCTCCGTCGTCAGCGTCTCAATTTTCTCTATCAGCGAGTTATTCAGCTTGTCTTGCTCCTCCGCCTTCTTCAGCAGCGTGGTCAGCACGTTCATCAACTCTGTCAGCGTCTCCGAAGCGACTTCCGTGTTTGTTGGCGGTGGATTTGTTCTTGCTCCAGGAAGATCGGCGCAGTGTTGCTCGGATCATAGCCGTTGTTGTCGTTAGTCATCTCTTCAGATCTCGTGTTCGACGATTTTTTAGAGTCAGAAAGTTTCTTGAGTCTCCCCATAGACGGTGTCAAATTGTGGGAGTCGAAACTCGCAAAACTAAATTTTGTAAGGAAAATTTAGGGACCAAAACTTCTAAGTATAAACCACAAAAACAGAGATCCAAAGATGGTGTTTTTATTAAGCTATTTCGTAAAACTTTTGATACAGAAAAAGTGTAAAGTAGATGACAAGTGTTTTGCTAGGTGAAATTGCGGATCCCTTTTCGAAGTGACTTTCTTCTGTTTATATAGAAGATTTGCTTGACGCCTAGTTCAAGATCTCCTCGTATATTCTCGTTTATCTTTTTCTTTATTCGTCCTTATCCGCTATTCTCCACCGTCAACACGCCGAATACCTAGATGAACCATTTATCTTGGTTTTGATCATTTGGCTCGGCCCGTGGGCCTTATCGCTAATGCTTCGGCCCATCTTTTAGTCTTGGCTCGTCGTCTTTGCCCAATGAAGGATTGGGCTTTCTGATTCGTCGCCTCTCCGATTCGTCGCCTGTCTGTTTCGTAGCCTTTTAGGCTCGTCGCATGTCTGGATCGTCGCCTGTCTGGCTCGTCCCCTCCTGTCGGTTCATCACCTCCTGTCGGTTCGTCGTCTCCTGTCGGCTCGTCGCCTCTCCGGCTCTTCGCCTCCCACTGGCTCGTCGTCTGTCTGAATGATTGGGCTCGGCCCACTAAAGCATTCGCTGGGTTTGGATTGGTCCAAAAGCTTTACTTAGCCATTTTTAACCGTTGATCTTGGGGAGGTGAAATCTGACCCCAACAACCGTTGTCTCTGTATGAGGCTCTCCACGTCTCTGCCACCTTTTCTCCTCTCCCCTTTTCTTCTCCTACTCCTTACTATCACAGATAGATCTCTCTCTCTTCTTCTTCCTTTCTCTCTTTCTCGTTTTTCTCTTCTCTCCCTCACGCCTCTTTCTTCCTTTTCTTTTGCTAATTATGTTTTCCAAAACATAATCAAGATTAGGTTCACGATAAAAAAACTATGGACTTTTGGATTTGGGTTTAGGATTAGAGAATTGGGCTTAGATTAATTAAACGGGTCGGGTTAAATCCAAGAAATTTTGGTACCTGGAATAAGAATGATACATTTCTTAACCTAAATTTTGTTTTTGATGTCTCTGACGTTATCTTTGTTTTCTTTAGGACGATTGGAAGCTCGGTTTATGGGTTAATCATGGTTTCAGGTACAAAATTCTCTTTTATTTATCGTGTACGTAATATCTTTTTTTGATAATTGTATACGGTGTCATTGTTTAAGTTTTCTTTTCTTTTTTGATTATTTTTTAGTTTTCTTGGCTAGATTTTTATTGTATGTGTCTTGGTGTTTGGTCAAACAGAGAGAAGCATTCACCATCCTTTATATATTAACTAGATTAGATCCGCTACGCAAGATTTAATAATAATTTTATTTATATATGATAAAATAAAGTAAAATACTTATTGTCGGTAATCGATTAAACTTGATAAAGATAAACCGTATATCTATTTACACTTACACCAAAACATTTGAGCATATAAATACATATATAAGAAATAACATACAAATGTATTACTGTATGAACTATTAAGCAATATAAAACAAAAACTAATAAAATAATAATAATAAAAATCATCGTATGATATATATATATCTTATTATATAAAGTTGGATGCGTTTTATATAAAGTTATGTATGTTCATAATTTTTATTTTTATTTTATGGAATTAACTATTATATTAAATTCAAATTTTCTATTTTACAGAAATTTACCATTTACCTAATTCTTTAAAATAGAATTTTATTTATTTCTATAAAACAAAAACACAAAGTAAAATATATTCTATTAATTGGTCATTTATGATTTGTGATTGATTATCGAATTTAAATTAAATTTTCTATTTTAGTCAAGTTCACTATTTATTTAACTATTTTAAATAAAAAATTTCAATATTCTTGATATGTTATTGTTGGGGATAAAATAATCCTCTTTGAGTTAAGCGAATCACCCATCACCACGTGGCATTGTGGGGTTCCTAAACATTTCGGGTGGAGCTTATCACCTAACGAAATCCCTCAAAAGAGGTTTGGGCCTGAACCTACAATGGCACAAACCCACATGTGAAGATATTTGGACCTACATACAGGCTCCTGGTAGTGGATCTCGCCATCCGGAGGTAGCAGGGCCCGAGGGTAGATATTAAAAGGAACGTAGCTAAGCATTACCACCCCGAAGACATGACACATGGCCCGAGTTCTCGTATCAAGAACTCGGGCTATGTAAGAAATATCTTTATACCGCGCAATGTTCAATTCCTTCCTTTGTTCAAAAGTTTGAAATCCCAGTCAAATGGTAAAAACATTTTCACCTTATGCGTGTTAGGGTAAAAACAAGTGTTCCATACCTAAGGAGCGATTTAAGCATAAAGAAATTGATTCCGAAGATACACCCTGGCGTCCGATCCGGCCAACGGTACAAGGAGTCAGGTGCAGCACAAAAAGACAAATAATGTAAGTGGAAAGCACTGGATTACGTCGTACCGGTTCAGACCCAAAAGCCTGAACCCGAACGAAATTAAGGATGCGGAGCCCGGTATCTGAACCCGGGCAGGTAATTGCCTATAAATACTCTCCTCTTACCTTCATAAATGAGATTCGAACTTTCTGTTAAATTCATATAAGCTAAGCATACTCTCTCTAGAGCAAAAAAGCCCATTCCCTTGTGCTTTGAGACTCTTTTCTGGTTGTTTATGACCACTTTCCCGGAGTTTTTTCCAGTTCCGACCACTTCTTGGCCGGAACCTCACAAATACTCAATCTTTCCATTTTCTCTCTCACCGCTAAATTTCTCTCTCAGATCTTCAGACACTCCGTGGACCATCTTTGCTCGGCCCGGAGTTACTATTTCCTTATTTCGTTTTCCGACTTCTTTCCTCTTCGTTCTCCACGAATCTTTGCGGTCTTTCTCTGTCACTTTCTCTCTCTTGTCCTTTATTCTGACTTGAGCGTCGGAGAGCCGTCGGAAACCACCCCCAATTGTGTTTTCCGAGGCCTTCACGTGTTTGTTGACTGTGCATGAGCGGGTCCTCCCAGTGGTTGTTTAGGAGGACTAAAATTCTCTGAAATAGTTATATAGATATTAATGATCACATATGTTTTGCAATTAATCATCGAATTAAAAATTTATATCTTCGTCAAGTTTAGCTTTTATTTTTTAAGAGTTAATTTTTACCTTTTATTTTATTTTTAAAATGAAAATTTTTATTCAAATCACGTATAGGAAAAAAACTTTTTAATACTTTTAGAAATTAGAAATAATATATCTTTTTGTACAACATGAAATAATATGTGTTATTTTCCTTTTTATAGTTTTTAATTTACTATTTTCTTTTAATTATCCAATAATATGTCTTATTTTCCTTTTTTATCTTATTATTTCCATGTAGGTACAAAATAATTTGATTTAAAAAATAAACTATTTACAGAAGAAAAACTTCTATTTTTACATTATTTAGATTAGAAACTTTTCAATATTCTTGATATGTTATATAGATATCAATGATCACATATGTTTTGCAGTTAATCATCAAATTAAAAGTTTATATCTTCGTCAAGTTTAGCTTTTATTTTTTAAAATGAAAACTTATTTTCAAACCACGTATAGAAAAAAAACTTCTTAATACTTTTAGAAATTAGAAATAATATGTCTTTTTGGGCAACATGAAATAATATTTTTACAGAAACACGATAGGTTTTATCGATACAAATATATATATATATATATAGATATATATATATATATATATGTATCTAAAGGTTTTGATAATTTATATTATAAGAAGATACAAGAATTATTGATATGTTTACTATCAATGAAACTGTTGGAGCTTATAAAACTATCAACAATATGTAAAAGTGGTCAATATTGGCGAAATCCAAACAGTTCATACAAAATAAATTTAAAATAAAAAATAATGCTTAAATTTCGAAAAATCATCCGGTTTTGCATTTTCTATTATTTCTTTGATTTTTTATTTTAAAATATTTATACATACTAACGCGTTATTTTTTGTTTCGGTGAACTCAAATAAGTTTGAGATAACCCATAATCTCAAGCGTATTCGATTTATTCAAAAATGCTTACATTCAAATCAAATTTCATGCAAATTAAATTTGATAAGGTAAAATATATTTATTTATATGAGAAATGTACCATATAATCTTGCTATTTCTAATTTCTCCGATTATGTTTATAAAAATTTATGATTTTTATTTTCAAATATTCTAATCCCGCATTTGACGCGAGTCAAAATCTAGTTGCTATTAATTCTTCAAACTCTCTGCAATTGCAGAGCTTTTTAGTTAACAATTTCATTCGGAGAGTTGTTTTAATTTTGATAAATGGCACAAATGATTTTCGGACAAGAGATCCATCAAATTGCATAAGTGGAACTACGATGGGTTCAACACCGACCATGATCTCATGTCAAAAGCCCTTTGGTATGAAAAATATTAAATGTCTCATTCATAAATCGTGTCTTTAATTTTGTAAAACGTTATGTACTTTTGGAGATGATGTTGGATCCCTTAGTTATTTCCTACCTCTTCACTCTATTAGATATAACAACAACAAATTACCCATATGGCTAACCCAACTTTGTAGTGTATAGGTGTTTTACTTAATGGACATCTTATAGATGGTGTGCTAAGTTACATTAAACTTATGAGGATAAAACAGTTTTTGGTTTTAGGGCAATCTGAAAATGTCAGATCACGGGTTCGCTGCAGACACATATTTTAGGAATCCTCAAACACCTCTGCATACAAACCAAGCCTCTAAACTTCTACACAGGAGATCAAAAAGGTGTTTTTACTCATTATCACTCATTTTAATTATAAAGGTGTTTACCTTTTGAGATAAATTTTAGGAGTCCTCAATTGTGCAGGTTTGTATGATCTTTTACAAGGTTTCAAGTATTCATCTACTATCTAATCCTCACCTTTTTTTTTACTTAGGCTAAGATAAATATTTTCATTAAAATGAAATTTACATATTATCTATGGCATACCTCTGTGTATACCAACAACTCTCTGAGACTCCCTCTAAAGGCAGAGCTACAGAAGGCCGAAACTGTTTGTGGTTGTTTATATTTCCATTTGTGCCACTGTCGAATATGTATTAGTCCATGTATCTTTTGTGCCCATAATGTTGAACCAAACACTTTTTAATGTTTTGTATATATATATCGTAAGTCAAATATATATCAAATATAGTTTTTTATATAACTCTCTCCCTTTGATGTTTCTGGTATCATCTTTCTAGGGTTCCCACATTTGGTGTGTTCTTAAGTCCTTGAATGTTTTGATACGTAGCAATCTTGGATGGTAAGTGATTGAACATTATGAACCTGTTTTTTTTTCCTTTAAGAAAGGCTCTTTGTTCACCGGACTGCATTTTGGGGCGTCTTCTTCGATTGTTTTTAAACCTTTTGAGATTATCCATTTTTAAACCTTGGTAACAATCTAACGATGGGTCATCTATCTCCTACCATATCTTCTGAAATTGCTTCACGTGTGCTTGAAGGTGTTGAATTGTGTGATGGGATTTTGAGGAATCTTTCCTATGTAATGTTGGGGTCATATCCTATCTCACTGGGATCTATAGGCGAAAATGACTAAGTATGGACATAGACATGTTTAAACTATTAAAGAGAAAGGACAATGCAAGACGTGAGTAGGAACGACGAGCCCAAGACCAAGATGAGGCAACGACGTCGTAGAAACCCTCATCCATATCAGCGATGTAGGTCGGTGGCTTCGAGATACAATGGACCGAGTCAAAGTAAGAAGCCCATAATTTTCGGCCGATCTAGAAGGTTTACGAAAAAAGGGAAGGATAATCATGAAGAGAGGAAAGAAGCGAAGAAAAAGGAAAGCTTCCTTATTAGTTTAGGGCTAAAAACTACCGACTTATTTTGCATATAAATACACATGTACTTGTGCCCTAAAGAGGAAATCCACAACTTGACCTAGCAAAGAATATTGGTGATTTCTCTAAATAATCCTTGTATTTGGAGCTCTAAAAGCATATCAATAAAAACAAAACCATCTCTGGATCTTTCGTGCTTGTTTCTTTCTCATAGAAGTTTCGGTTCCCTAACTTTTTCCTAACAGATTTAGTATTGTGGTTTTCGACCGCCACAATTTGGCGCTGTCTGTGGAGAGTCTCTAGAAATTTTTTCACTATAAAGAACAACCGCGCACAAGATCCGGAGAGATGACTGCCGACTGAGAAAAGAACGGCAAAGACGCAGGCGATATCACTGGAACGGGTCTACCTCCGGCAAACACAGAGGTTGTTCCAACGGCGATAGCAGAGATGAAAGACATGTTGGCCACGTTACTGAAGAAAGTGGGAGACCATGACGAGTTGAACAAATCGGTATCGGAGAAGCTTGAGACGCTAACAACGGAGAGCCGAACCAGATATCTCTGAACTGGAAGCATAAGGTCGACAACAAATCCTTCCAGAAGAATGGGATGGCTTGGGCTTAATCTGACGGCACTAGATTTCTCAACACCTCGGGACGCATCCAGAACGACAGGAGGACTGCCGCCGTTACATCCAATTAACAAAAAATACCCGCGGCGACCAGATCAAACATAACGGAGGCGCCTTCGCTGATCTGAGGAGCAAGAGGTGCCAACGAAACCGACCAAGGCAACATATGCGACAAGTCGGCTGCTACAATTGTCCTCGACGAAGAAGAGGAGGGAGAAGTAAGAGCTAGTACCAACCTAACGGAAGAAACAGAGAACTTACTACTAGACCAGCAGGCGCAGTTCACTGACGAGCTAGAGAGAATCGGCCGGAACGACATCCCAAGCGAGGTGCGAAGAGCAAGCTTTGACCACCAATGACAGATGGATGAAATCCGAGCTTCCCTAGCTCAAGCCACTGCCGAGGTGCGAGCTGTCCACTTCCAAGTACAAAAGGGCACTAGCGCAGCTTGGGAGATAGATCTTGTGCTGGAGGAAACACAACGAACGCCGTTTACTGCTCGTATCACCAACACTAGGATTCTCGACCCAGAAAATATCAAGATTCCAGTCTACAATGGCACAACCGATCCCAATGACCATATCACAGCTTTCTGCATAGCAATGAGATGAGCCAATCTTAGGGAAGCAAAAAAGATGCTGGCTACTGCCTCCTAATCGTAGAACATCTGAAAGGCGCGGCCCTTCAATGGTTTTCCAAGCTGGAGCGAAGGTCCATCGACAATTTCCAGCAGCTGTCGACCATCTTTCTGAAGCATTACTTAATGTTCATGGATAGGAAGGCTTCCGATGCCGACCTTTGGGCTTTAGCACAAGGATCAACGGAGACCTTGCGTAGCTTGATGGAGAGATTCAAGGCAGTAGTATCGAAAATCGAAGGAGTGAGTGATAAAGCCGCTCTTACAGCACTGAAGAATTTGCTATGGTACGAATCAGACTTCCGAAAAGAAGTTGCACTGAACGCACCCCAATCAATCCAAGACGCATTACATCGGACGTCAAGCTTCATAGACAATGCGAAGGAGATGAAAGTCCTGTCCAAAAATTACGGAGCCCCGAGGTAGATAAACAAAAACCCTCCTCAGAATTAGAGTACGTCAAACTCTCGGAAGAACAATCAGGGGAGTGGTTACATACATCATGAGGGACCGAGCTTCAGTGCCAAGTAAGTACCGGTCGAGGTAAGGCCCCGTGGAACACTTGGTCTAGAAACTCCAACACCTACGATGAGAGGCGTACTGCGAGCATCACCATTGCTACGGACATTCGACCGCAAACTGTCGAAGTCTAGGGCTCAAAATGGCGGCAAAACTGGTAAAGGGGAGCTTGGAGATGCGGAAACTCTCAAAGACTTCGAGCTCGATGAGTCAGAGAAGGAGCATCCCCTTGATAAAAACCGAGCTGATCGGACTGCTGAAGTACGAACCAAAAGAGGAAGACGAAGCAACGAAGCAGCTCCCGGAGGACAAAGACAGAGAATAAACATGATAATGGGGGGATCCCAGTACTGCATGGACACGGTGTCCTCTATCAAAGCCTACCAACGCAAAGTCGATGCAAGCATCAACTGGTCAGCACCCACCGAGCTGCCAAATGACGTAGTTTCCTTCAAAGAATGAGAAACCACCAGCATCGATAGACCCCATAACGATCCTCTCGTCATCGAGTGGATCATTAAAGACTGTGATGTCGCCAGAATCCTGATAGATACAGGAAGTTTCGTGGATGTTATCTTCCGGGAAACCCTTAGAAGAATGAACATCGACTTGTCCGAAGTGATAGCGACGCCAAAACCGCTGATCGGATTTTCAGGAGAAACTACAATGACTCTTGGGATGATCAGGCTACCTGTCCAGGCGGGTAGAATTCTCGGTAGCAGATCACCCGATGATCTACAACGCAATCTTGGGAACTTCCTGGATAAATTCCATGCGAGCCGTACCATTAACTTATCAACTATGCGTAAAATTCCCAACCCCGAACGAAGTGAAGACGATCTAGGAAAACCAGAAGGAATCCTGAGTTTGCTTCCTAATAGAACACAAGCTTAGGAATCTCATCACCGAACAGATCTCAAAGGCAAAGCGAAAGAAGATGAAGGCAAATCGAGAGCCCGAGAACCAGCTATCAAAGCTCTTATAGCAATTACAGATCACAGAGGATCGCAAAGAAGAAAACAAACCTACATGCGATCCCGTAATCTCGGTCTGCATCGACGATGCGCACCCAAAACACTGCGTGGAGATCAGAGCAAATCTAGGCGAAACATCAAAGGAAGAATTGATCTCCTTTCTAAAAAAAATATAAATACTTTTGTTTGGAGCGCAGAGGACATGCCAAGCATCACAATAACGTGACCTGCCACAAGTTAAACATAGATCTGACCTTCAAACCAATAAAATATAAAAGAAAGAAGTTGGGACCAAAATGAGCTAAGGCCGTGAACGATGAGGTGGATCGACTGTTGAAGGTAGGATCAATCGTCGAACAAAATACCCCGATTAGCTAGCCAATCCCGTAGTAGTGAAGAAGAAGAGCAAAAAATGGCAAGTTTGCGTCGACTTCACCGATCTTAACAAGGCATGCCCAAAAGATCGCTTTCCACTTCCGCACATCGATCAACTGGTGGAAGCTACGGCGGGCTACGAGTTCCTCTCATTCATGGATGCTTTTTTGGGGTACAACCATATTTTCACGAATCCCGATGACCAGGTGAAAATTGCATTCATCACTGATCGTGGGATATACTACTACAAGGTGATGCCCTTCGGCCTCAAAAATGCCGGGGCAACTTACCAGCGATTGATAAACAAGATGTTTGCAGATCAGCTCGGCAAAATGATGGAGGTTTACATAGATGACATGTTCGTGAAGTCACTTAAAGAAAAGGACCACGTAGCCCATCTAAAGGAGTGCTCCGAACAACTAAACCTACACAACATTAAGCTCAACCCGACCAAGTGTAGAATCGCAGTCACGTCAGGAGAATTCCTCGGATACTTAGTAACTGACCGTGGTATCGATCAGGCAAACCCCAAATAGATCACCGCCCTGATCCATATGGCCTCACCAAATACAAAGCGAGAAGTCCAGAGGCTTACAGGACGCGTTGCAGCTTTGAACCATTTTATTTCATGATCCATGGACAAGTGCTTGCTGTTCTACGACATCCTGAAGAAACAAAAAGTTCGAATGGACCGAGAAATGCGAAGAAGCATTCCAACAACTGAAGAACTATCTAATGAATCCTCCAGTGCTCGAGAAACCCATGGAAGGGGAGCCTTTGCTCTTATATATAGCCGTCTTGGCTACCGCAGTAAGTTGGGGTACTCATCCGAGAAGAACGAGGCGAACAGAATCCCATTTTCTATGTAAGTCAAACTCTTACCGACGCAGAAACTCGATACCAGCAGATGGAGAAGCTGGCGTTGTCCGAGGTGATGTTAGTTCAAAAACTAAGGCCATACTTTCATTCACACTCCATAGTGGTCCTAACCATTTCCCCTTTGCGATCTATCCTGCATAGTCCCAGCCAGTCCGGAAGGTTGGCAACATGGGCAATAGAGTTGAGTGAATACGAAATCGAATATCGGAGCAGAACCTGCACAAAATCCCAAGTGCTGGCAGACTACTTAATCGAACTCCCAGAAGAAGGCGTGGAAGAACCGGCGCTGAATCCAACATGGACGCTTCACGCCGACGGGTCATCCTTGAAATATGGTTCTGGAGTAGGAATACGCCTAACCTCCCCAACTGGCGAGGTCCTGGAATAATCATTTCGGTTGGCGTTCCACGCATCTAACAACGAGGCAGAGTATGAAGTTTTAATCGTCGGTCTGAGGCTTGCCCACATAATTAAAGTCGAAAGCATCAACACACTCTGCGATTCACAGCTGGTGGTAAACCAATTCAATGGTAAATACGAAGCAAGAGACGAGAGGATGGAGGCGTATCTGAAAATCGTCCAAGAGCTAGCTGCAAAATTCAAGGAATTCACACTTACTCGAATACCCTGCGGCGAAACACTTTGGCAGACGCACTGGCAACACTTGCGTCCACCTCCGACCAGGGCTTAAAGAGGGTTATCCCGGTGGAGTTCACCGAGAGCCCAAGTATCAACATCTCCGATTCCGTCAATGCGATAACCCGAGCTTAAGCAGCTAGGCAAGCGTGAGATATGCCTGAAAAATCTATTATCCAAGGGGAAGACACCACAGTCGCAATGGAAGAAGATCTCGCAAACACACCTCCGATCGAACACGATGCATCAATCATAAACGAAGATCATGCAACCGACATGGAGGTAGAAACTAATAGCAATCCTTTTCCCAAGAATGGGGTAACCGAAATGGATGAAGATCGGCAACACATAAATGGATACTATGGCTGCGATAAAGTGTGGATGGACGCAATACGAGGCTACATCACTGACGGCAACCTTCCATCCGACAAATGGGCAGCTCGCAAACTCCGAGCTCAAGCAGCTCGGTACATTTTACTTAAAGGAAATATCTTCAAATGTAGATTCTCGGGACCAATGTTGGCCTGCGTAGAAGGGAAAGAAGCCAGGCGAGTCATGGAAGAAATCCACAGTGGATCTTGCGGCAATCATTCTGACAGACGAGCACTCGCAATCAAAATAAAGCGTTACAACTACTTCTTGCCAACTATGGTCAAGGATTGCGAAAGGTTTTCTACCAAGTGCAAAAAATGTCAGCGACACGTGCCGATAACCTATCAACCAACCGAACTACTATCACTAAGTCACATCACATACAAACTACGAGGCGGCTTGATCCCCGAAAGGGTACGTAGCAAACTCATCTTACGATGGGTTCAGCTGCCCCCCTCCTTAAAAAGTGGAGGGGGGGGGGGTGAGTGGGTACGTATACATGTATACTCCAATCTCTTGAAATTCGATTTTTGCAAACACTAATCAAGACAAGTCCCTTGACTTATTTACTATCTCGCAAAACATCAAGTCTTAACCAAAACAGACTCTTCGATATAATTATCGAACTCGTTGTTGCTGGCCACAACAACGAATTAATACATCCTGAATGAATCTTTTCTACTACATCCTTAATGGATATTTAAGCACGCTATGTTTATCATAAGAGTGGACATGTTGAAGGAAAACGTGCTCGTAAACCGAAGTAAACATCTAAACCCAGCAAACATTCGCTGGTCATAACATTTCAAAAATTGATCTCGGATTTCTGATATCGAGGTGCTATGTTTATTATCAGAGCGGGCATGTTGAAGGAAAATATGCTCGTAAACCAAAGTAAACATCTAAACCAGTAAACATTTGCTGGTCATAACATTTCGAAAACATAATAAGTAAGGTATGTCATTCCGTATGAAATACCTGAATATGTTCAAATTCAAAACCTAGCAAACAGATCGCTAGTCAAAATATCTTGAAAGCATAAGTACTAATCGTATATCAACAAATACGAGATACTTAAACTGCTAGATTCAAATATATCAAAACGACTAAGTACCGGGTGTACATCACCTCGGTATAGGATTAGTTAAACATGTGTCCAGGGATTTATAAATACGGCACAAAAAATGAGCTTCACAAAAAAAATAATGTCAAAGCTTACAATACGATCTAAAATCAGCAATCTCGGCCTTATAAACAGGAACGAGCTAAAATAGTCAAATAACTCAAAGCATGGCAACATAAAAGCATAAACAAAAAAGGAGTCAGAAGCTCCATTAAAATAAACCCCCAAAGATATGGACAATGTATATAAAGCATTAACAAGCCCCACGAAGGGAACACCATGTTCGAAAACTGTATTTAAAAAAAAAAAAACAACATCCACACGCGGCTTCACGCTTTGCCGACGGCTTGTGTCTTGTCACGGTCCGTGAGGATGATGAGTCCCATGCTCATCAATTCCATCTGGGGCGTCGGAAGGAGCTTCGCACCGCGGGAGGAGTTCGGCGGAGTGATGACAAAGATGTTTTTATCGAGATTGCAACGTGAGAGTAGTCACCTCGGCCGTAAATTTCTTATCATATTTGGCCAGTCGCTCCATCGTCTCGTCAGAGATTGGGACCCCCTCTACGTCCCACAAAAGCTTAACGCAGGCAAAGGCCCGCTAGCCTGGCACAACTTGAAATCGACCTTGTCAAATCGATCCCGAGACTCGATGTACTTCTGGATCCGTCCCAAGCGAGGTAGTACTTGGACACCATCAGCTCTCGAGTCTTGGCCTCGACCTCGTGCGTCAAGTCTCCAAGTCGGAATACTTCTTCAGCAGCTTGAACTCATCCGTGACCTTGGCCGCTCGGGCTGATGCCTCTTCAGCAACAACAATAACTCGGTTTTTCTCTTCCTTGAGAGCCTCGACCTGGTTCTTAGAATCTTCAAGCTGCCCCTGGCACTTCGCAGCCAGGTCCTCCCAGTGATGGGCCTTTCTTGTCTCATCAGACAGAGCTTTCTCCACCTCGGCCACTCTCTCGGAGAGACTCTTATCAGCTTCTCCAGCCTCGTACTCATAAGAGCACGTTAGGGCATTCACCGAATGCATACATGCCACGTGTCAGCCAAAAAGGAACATGTCGATTCAGAATCCCCACCGATCTACATACGTCTACCGACCTCTTCTGCAGCTTGACAATTTCATAGCTCGGCCTAACATTTTCGCCGAACTAGCTTGTTATGACAGTCTCAATATTGATCACTTTTATCTCGTCACTATCAAAACAGAAACTGACGAGCTGGGGGGCTAACTATTGGGGTCAGATCCGACCTCACTAGGATCTATAGACAAAATAGCTAAGTATTGGCATATAACTGTTTAAACCATTAAAGAGAAAGGACAAGGCGAGGCGTGAGTAGGAATGACGAGCCCAAGACCAAGATGAGGCAACGACATCGTAGAAACGCTCATCCATATCGACGATATAGGCCGGTGGCTTCGAGATATAGTGGACCGAGTCAAAGTAAGAAACCCATAACTTTCGGCCAACCTAGAAGGTTTACGGGAAAAAGGAAGGATAATCATGAAGAAAGAAAAGAAACGAAGAAAAAGGAAAGCTTCCTTATCAGTTTAGAGCTAAAAACTATCGACTTATTTTGCATATAAATACACATGTACTTTTATCCTAAAGAGGAAATCCGCAACTTGACCTAGCAAAGAATACTGGCAATTTCTGTAAACAATCCTTGTATTCGGAGTTCTAAAAATATATTAATAAAAATAAAACCATCTCTGGATCTTTCGTACTTGTTTCATTCTCATAGAAATTTCGGTTCCCTAACTTTTTGCTAACAAGTTTAGTATTGTGGTTTTCGACCTCCACATATAAGTCTCTCTATCGTCGGTTTGGTTTATATTATACATTTCCTTCTATTTGGTTTTAGGCTTGCAAATCAATGATATTGATCCGTTTTGCCAATATGAGTTTGCCTTGTGTCGACAATGTGCTGAAAGAGGGTAATGTTTCATGTCTCCACATTAACAATTGGCTCCTAATCTAAGATTATATTTCTATAAAACTTTTACATATCTCATATCATTTCCTTGAGTCTTTTTGTCTTCTTCTTATAATCCTTCTCTAGGACAAAGTATTGAGACTAGATCATCTATGCCTATTGAGTTCGGATCATCTATGCCTATTGAGTTCGCTGAGTAAATGATTACTCAGCTTGAAGCTGAATCCACATCACTAAAGAGGTACTCTTTCTTATATTGCAGTGATGCATAAACAATTTCATATTTAAAATTTATGTTGTATATTTTTTTGTGGATAATCTTTATGAGAAAAGTTTGTCTATGGATCTGTGTTACCATGTTAACAAGTTATTAATCCAAATGTTGACTAAAATAGTTAATATGTTTTATAATCAGGCACTTTATTCTAGCAAGTGGAGCTGAATGAATTAAAGGATACCAAGTACTGTAACAAATTCTAACCTTATAGAATAACAATGTTCATGATGCAAATCATGGAATTAATATGCTGCATGAGAAGTAAAGGAACCCATACATCTTTCCAATTTGCTTTTACTTTGCTATTTACATAAATTTTTATTTGAGCGATATTATCAACGTTAACACTATAGATAATGAGCTTATATGGTAAAATCTGTTTGATTTGGGTCTGCTTCAAAGCTAAAAGACGAGAGTTTTTTCTGATGTCACAGAAAATGGAGAATAAAAAAAAGATGAATATGATAAATCCTCAAAGCCTTCTACTTTGAAAAGATTGTTCTTTTGGTGAGGTTTCTGCGATTTTTCAAGAATGCTTTAGGCTGAACCATGTATTGGGTCATAAAAGTTGATTATCACACACTTATTATATATGGTGCAGATGCTTCCCAATGTAATCAATACTCCCTATGTTTTTTTTATAAGCGATATTTTAGGTTTTTGCACATAGATTAAGGAACCAACTAATTTTTATTGTTTTCTGAATCAAAACATCAATTATCATTTAACTAAACACAATCCAACCAATCATAAAATAATCAGCAGAATTCAAACAGTTAAAAATAATAAATTTTGCATAGAATAGTGAGAACATCACTTATTTTGGAATAAAAAAAAGTTTCTAAAACATCATTTAAAAAAAACAGAGGGAGTATTAGTTATAAAAAATATAATAATTCTGAAAGAAATTGTTTTATTTAGTGGCTTTTCAGTTTTCACACGAACAAAAGAAGAAAAAAAAGTTGTTTACACCACTTTATTTCATATGGGGTTTTTTTGTTGGGAATATGTTTCAGTGTATTTTATGGAATTTGTTTTCTTCACCAGCTATTTTTTAAATCGTGGGAATTCTGAACCGTCGACCCATAATTTCGCTGGTATCCAAAGTCGGATTTTTTTAGATATTCCGATTGATCATCCAAAATAAACTCATCTTAGATGATCACTCGGTTTACTGATGAAAAGGATTTCAAAGAAAGAGTTTGAGGCTAGAAATGATTTAGTTTTTTAGTGAGAGTAAGCCTGGATAAATAAACTGAACTGGAGTTTCCGAACCGAGGTTTGGTAATTTCGGTTTTAATTCGGTTTTTGGGAGAAAATCGATTGGCATAATTTTTAAATATCTCCGGTTCTTGGTTTCGTTCGGTTCTGCCGAGCCAAACGATTACCCGAATATTTTTAAAAAGAACCCTAAAATTAACCAAACTACCTGAAATTAACCAAAAATTTCACTAAAAACTGAACCGAATTAACACTTCGGTTTTATCTAGCAACATTACATACGAACCGAATCGAACCATGGTTTTATTCGGTTAGTTTCGGTTGAATATTTTCAAAATGAAAGAACCGACAAACCGAACCAAACTGATCCGAACTAACACAGTATAACTAAACTTCGGGTAAATTTTTGTATTTGGATTTAGGCTCTGATGCTAGGATTCTATGGTTTCTATGTATTGTTCAATATTTTATGTGTATTTGTGATGATTTAGACTCACATATTAGAGTTTAGTACCCCTTAATTTGCTAAAAATATAAAATTATAAATTAGATTATTATCTCTAGAAAAATCATATCAATTTTTTAAAATTTATTATTCCTACCTAGGCGTGGATACCCACCTAATATTATTGGGACAGTTGCTGATATGGTGCGTTTTCTAACTTTAATGTCAAGCGGGGTACCTTCGTAGGGAAAATTGTAGAACTAGTACACTTTTTTTGAAAATATCTAAAATACCCTTACTCTTGGCAGAGTCTGCGTGAATTGTGTAGCCTTGAGGCTAAGGCTGGACAAACTCTGCTTAAACTCTGCTAATTATGTAGCCTTAAGACAGATATAGTGTGCGAATTGTGTAGCCTTAAGGCTAAAGCTGGACAGACGCTGCTTAAACTCTGCTAATTCTGTAGTCTTAAGGCAGATATAGTGTGTCGATTGTGTAGCCTTAAGGCTAAGGCTGGACAGACTCTTCTTAACCTCTGCTAACTGTGTAGCCTTAAGGCAGATATAGTGTGTCAGTTCTGGTAGCCTTAAGGCAGATATTGTGTGTGCTTTTTTGTAGACTTAAAGCAGATGTTCTGTGTGCTTTTTTGTAGACATAAGGCAGATATTGCTCGACCTACTGAAGCATACTGTTCGCACGGCATGGCTTGACATTTGCAACGTAACTAAATTGTATAAACGGTCAGATTTTGCAGTACTCCTCTCTTTTCACAATAATAACAAGAATGCCATTACTTCTTACTTTTTTTGAGTTTGCTATAAACCTTTTCAACCTCTCCACCTTTAACCTAGATCTACTATTTCGATTTCACCCTCAAAGGGAGATTTCATATTTTCAAAGAGACGAAAGCGAAATCCGAGTATAAGATTGTTTACAGACTTCGACGATTTTGAACGAAAGTACGTACATTCTTCGGAAAGACGATCTTCGTTTACATCTAAAGATATTCTAGGGGTTGAAGGCGAGCATATTTTCGGGAAGAACGAACACAGGTAACACTTCAAAACATTACACTAGTTATCTAAACCACCATCTTCTAAACTGCGTCTAGAGCTCTAGTACGTCTTTGGCAGAGCTATTTCTAAAAGACCCTGCCAAAGTGTAGAGCTCTGCGAAAAATCTTCTAAGATAGTGTGTTGCAGATCTTTTGAACATTCTCTTTTTTGCAGATAATGTTGCATTTGTTGACTGTTTTTGGACAATGGAAGGTAAAAATGGGTTGGGATTTCGACGTTGATTCAAGCAAAGGAAGCAAATTGTTTGCGGTTGAAGACCAAATCAAGTATGAGGAATTTCTCCGCATTGTTTGTGAAGATTACAACTTGGAAACGCAGATGAATGCAGTCGAGATTTCTTATAAGTTGCCTACACATATCATGGA
Source organism: Pseudoturritis turrita (assembly GCA_900406555.1). Classification (NCBI taxonomy): domain Eukaryota; kingdom Viridiplantae; phylum Streptophyta; class Magnoliopsida; order Brassicales; family Brassicaceae; genus Pseudoturritis; species Pseudoturritis turrita. Next base: position 918,114 of record OVBL01000484.1, read on the forward strand.
GAAAATGCCTAGCGACACACCTCCTATCTTCTTGAATAACGGTAGGCAACTTGCAAACTTGATCACAATGGCGGAAAAAGAGGTTATCCGGCTTTGCGTGTCATGGAAAAGAAACGATGGAATTAAAGCAGAAGCTGCGGGTAAAGATGAAGCTTGTGATGTCAAAGAGGATGGTGGTGTGGATTTTGATGATGTTGGTAATGTTAAAGACGAGCATATGATGCCACCACCGAACAACAGCAGAGACTGCCGACAGTATGCGAAGAAACAGCAGATGCCGCCTTTATTCTGCGATGTATTCGATGAGACGCCTACGAAACCATTACCAATGAAGAAATCTGGATCCATTAAGGTTGGCGAAATATTTGATGACAAGGAAGCATTAATTATGCAATTACGCAAGATTGCAGTCATCGAGAAGTTTGATTTCAAAATCGCCACGTCGAGGAAGAAACTATTTATCGCGAAATGTTTTGTTCCTAATTGTTCTTGGAGGATTCGTGCGTCGACTCTGTTAGTTTCATCTGAATCTCCAGAATTTCTCGTTCGGATATATAAAGAAGCTCATACATGCTCTGCTGTCTGTAGGTATTCTCGTCAACGACAGGCTAATGCAAAATTTATTGGAAAGATGTATGTTGATAGGTTTAGTGGTGGTAATGATATTAAAGGAATCACACCTAAGCATGTAATGAACTGTATTAAGTCACTACATTGTCTTGACATAGACTATACGAAGGCGCATAAAGCGTTGGCATATGCACGAGAGCTGGTCAGAGGCACTTTTGAGAGGGGTTACCAGGACTTACCTTCCTATCTATACAAATAGAGCAGACCAATCCAGGTACGATTACAAAGCTTGAACGTGATGCTCAACAAAGGTTTAAGTATTTGTTCATTGCTTTTGGTGCTTCCATCAAAGGATTTGAGTTCTTGAGGAGGGTTGTTGTGGTAGATGGAGCACATCTAACTGGAAAGTACAGAGGTGTTATGCTGGTAGCTGCAGGTCAAGATGCAGATTCGAGTATATTTCCTATAGCTTTTGGGATTGTAGACTCAGAGAATGATGCTTCATGGGAATGGCTTTTTAAACATTTGCGTGGTGTGATACTTGATGATAAAAATTTGGCCATTATTTCTGACCGTCATCCATCAATCGCAAAGGCCATTAAGAAGGTTTTCCCCGCAGCTGATAGGGGAGTATGTTACTATCACCTCAAAAATAACCTCATCTTAAAGTTCAAAAAGAACGCAATGCTCAGTTTGGTGTGTCGTGCTGCATATGCATATCGACTGGTAGATTTTGAAAAATTGTTTGGTGTGATTCGTCGTCAGAATAGTGAATTAGCAGTTTACTTGGAAGAGGCGGAATTTCGATTATGGGCTTGTGCACATTTTCCAGGAGATAGATTTGGTATAATGACGAGCAACATTGCAGAATCCATTAATGCCGCGCTTAAGGAAGACAGATCATTTCCTGTTAAACATTTCGTGGAGGCTATTAGAAAGTTGTTGTCAAGGTGGTTTGTGGAAAGGCGAGACAAAGCTGCCTCATTAAAAACAAATTTCCCCCCAAACGTTGAAAAGTTACTGCATGAAAGACACGGTAGCTTGGAAATTTTAAATGTTCATCATACTGATTCAAATTGTAGCCATGTTACAGGTGGAGATTATGATTGTGTGGTTGATCTACAGAAGGTATGTAAGTTTTTTTTTGCTATTTATCACTGCCAGTTTCAGGAAACGTATCCTGAGCAAGTCTGCCAGTCTCAGGAAACGTTTGCCTTGTTTATTTGCTCTGAGTTCGATTCCTTTTTAAAATTTATGAAATTTATGATTGCAGAGACTTTGTACTTGTAAACAATATGATGTCGAGAAGATTCCCTGCGAGCACGCGATTAAAGAAGCATTAAGTCGGAAAACTGATGAAGCTACCCTGGTGGATGATCATTTCACAAAGGGCTACTTGTATTCAACGTACTCAGAACCTATAAAACCTGTAGACGAAGATTTGATTCTACCACCACACGTAATTAGTGAACAATGTCTGCCACCAGTCATAAGAGTACCTTCCGGTAGACCGAAGGCAAAGAGATACCTTTCTGCTATTGAAAAGGCTAAGCGGTTCAAGCGTAATCAATGGAAAAATAAAAAAACAGAACCTTCGCAGAGTACTCCATCCACAAAGCAGAGGACTCAATCCACAACGAATCAAACGAAGCAGAGGACTCCATCCGTTACGAAGAAAACGATGCAGAGTACTCCATTCAGCGATAATATTTCACCCACTACTCCATCCCCAAAGGTGAGAAGGAAATGATATCGTAATTCTCCGACTACTCAAACACCAAATAAGAAAGCTAAACTTTGGCAGAGTACTCCACCCCCTCAGATGAAAAAGAGTCTTTTCCAGAGTAGCCCAAAAATTCATCACAGGTGCTCAAAATACCATAATGCAGGACACAATCGAAAAACATGCCCATTTTCTTGACTCTGGCTTCACTCTGGCTTCTGGCTTCACTCTGGCTTCAAGTTTATTTAAACAAGGAACAAATCTTGGTTTATAACTTTATTTATTTATTTGTCCTTATTTATTGTGCTCCGTTGTTTTATGTTAGTCTTTTAGTTTGATGTGGGTATCATAAAATAGTCGGTATCGCAGAGTGTGCATCTGGTATCGCAGAGTCTGCATCTGGTATCGTAGAGTCTGCATCTGGTATCGCAGAGTCTGCATCTGTTATCGCAGAGTCTGCATCTGCATCAAGTATCGCGAAGTCTGCGTCTGATATCTGCATGAATCATCCAGTAACCTGCTATTAATCTTCATGTGCTATACTATAGATTTTACTTTTAGTTTCATTCAAAAAATATATATGCTCAACAAATCCGAGGGTAAAACATGTTATTCAATTAAAATCCACATCTTGAATTACGGAATCATAACTTTTCAAGGATTTATAAATACAGAAACAAATAAAATTAGAAGAAATAGTTCAAATCTCCTATATAATGCGGCAAAACTGTTTTGCGAACCAATACAGGTAGCAGTTTTCGCATCCAGGTTGATATTCGTGCTCAGTGGCACAATTTGGAAAAGGCAAATCTGGACAGTCAGGGTATTGCCAGGTTGATGCAAAAGAATGGTTCATGGGTGGATAGAAAGCTACAACCGCATCCAGAACCTCCTCCCCAAGCCTGGTGAGTTTATCAAAATCACCTTCAGCGTGTACGTCGACACATAATTTGAGAAGTTGTGCAGCCTTTTTCGTACGTCCAGCACATACACACAGCATTCCACAGAGATAAGTTGCGTTAGCACTGAAAGGGACAAGCCGGTCCAAAAGCTCCATGGCTGCGCTGATGTCTTGTTCTGCGGTCACGAGTCTTGCAGCCTCATAATAAATAGCAGTTGGGTTTCTGGCATTTAAGCATCTTACAAAAAAGCTGCGATTCGCCCCGTCTAGGAGAATTTTATCTGTGTCTTCACATAGATCGTGGATATTAAGTTCCTTGAGGACTTCATCACTGTACACTACATCTCTACCGATCCGCCCTATTCGGAGGATGTGTCCGACTCTCCACAAGGTGAGGCGGCCAAGTTTTCGTGCAATGACAGAGATAATGTCCGAAGGGACCTCTGGTATTTGCATGTTAACCTACGATGTGATGCGGTATTTGGATTTTGAAAATAATTAACAGGCACTCTGTTCGTAAACAATCTACTATTTTTATAGATAAGAAAAGATATGAAAGGGGTCGATCTTCCTTTAAATTGTCTTGGAAAATAAAACTCACGCGCCTCAGTTAATGGCTCGACACGAGAGGCATGCGGGATGATTACTGTACAACCGGTCAACTATCATAACATAAGATACTCTGCCTTGGAAAAGACAACTCAATTTAATAAGAAATGGCAGAGAAAGCGCGTAAATTTGCCGCGCAATAAATGGCACGAACACCCATAAGAATAAAGGACAAGTCATTTTTTTACACATGAGGAGATGAATGACAACTCATTTAAAAAGTATACATCAATGAACATGTGTTTATTGCAGTAGTTGAAAACATATTCCCTAGTCTGCCAAAACCCTAGAGTAACGCTTCGTGTTCATATAGGAGAAAGTCGTGTCTGTTTGTCTCTACATCTATTTGTTTACCAAAGATGCAACATTCATCATCTTCGTCTCTCTTACCAAGTTTGTGACCATGGGTTATAGTGTAAGGCGAATTAAAATGGAACTTAATCGGATCCAGAAGGATGTTCCTACATATTTCATCAGGGCAGGTATAAAATCTAGAACTCCCAAGTCTTTTATGCAGTTTGAGGTAGTATTATTTACGGATGATAATAGGAACTTTACGGATGTAGTATTATTTAGATTAAATGTCTGAGTTGAGTCATATATGTTTTAGGTCCCGTTGGTGATTGTGTTTACGAATGGGAAGCAGCTATCAATGGACCCTTCGACAGTCCCTCCTCCGGAGGGATTTTCTTGCTTACCATCCATTTTCCTCCGGATTATCCGATTAAGGCGCCAATGGTTTGCTTTTTGCTTTTTTAGTTAATTGTTATTTGTTGCAGGATGAAACTTCACTCTTGATCATCTTACTTTTTATCTTGCTTTTAATTGATATTCTTTTTGTCTTTGCATGCAGGTGGCTTTCAAAACAAAGATTTACCACCCAAACATCAACGCAAAAGGAGCGATTGACTATGATATCTTGAGGGAAAAATGGTCTCCTGCTTTAACCATGTCCCAGGTTTGGAATTTTTTCAGATTTAACAAAGTTTTGTCGAAAAAAATACTTCAGCCAAACATGTGTGTTAATGGGATGGATTTTTGTTATGGAATTAGGTTTTGATGTCAATTTGCGCGCTGATGACTGACCCAATCCTAGATGATCCTTTTCTGCCGGAAGTAGCCCATATTTACAAGACTGACAAATCCAGGTTCGAGTCAACTGCGCGAAGCTGGACGGAGAAGTATGCCATGGGATCAGAGTGAGGTGGTGGAGGCAAAGAAAGGAGCTGTCTCACCTGTGTGTTCTTTAGTATCTTTTCTATGTTTGCTTTAGTATCTTCAGAAGACTGGTTTGCTATAAGTGTTTCATTTTGAACTCGCGGATCAATTCGGTTATTGGTTATTTTGAACGAATGCGCAGTATCTGCTTGTACTCTGCATCTGAGAGCAGATGATGGGCGGACTCTGCATTTAGGCTGCATCTGTGTTCTTTAGTGTCTTTTCTATGTTTGCTTTCTCTGCGCTTTCTCTGCGCTTTCTCTGCTCTGTCTCTATTTATAATCTGCTTATTAAATAATGTTAGTTTTTACTTTGCTCTTACTCTGCCTACGACAGAAGAAGAAGAACAGACCTCTATTTTTATTTTGCGTATTCTTTTATGTTCACTCCAAATGTTATGCAAATATGGTGTAAAGCAGATTACGGCACATTTTACGCAGATCATAGCTGAATGTACCATAACATTAACAACCGTTTGTTAGAATGCCCAGTGTCATGCATTTACTTACTCTGCATTTAATTGGTAAAACAAACAATAACGTATAATTACCGTTATTCCGAAATAATATTTTAGATAAGTTATAGGAAAATATTTCAAACTTCCCTACTGCAGAGTACGAACAGACGCTGCTAATTCTCTACGTGTAGTACTGTTTTGTCTCTGCATTTATCCTAACCTTATATTAAACTTCCCAAAAACCATTAGTATTTTTATTGTCTCAAAAACATTTACGATTGTGAATATATAGTAAAAATGAAACTAACTTTTCACGATTCCATTAAAAATGTTAAGAGTCAAAGCAATATCAACTCACATCACATCATGCACTCGTATACGGCCATACTCTGCAGCCATCAATGGCAAGATCGGGTTGCGCCAATTACTTTTGATTCGACGTAGAACTACTTTTATAAATAAGTTTTTAGCAGCAACCCAATAAACTTATTGAATTAGTAGAAAATTATAGTATAATATTCAAACTTCAAGACAGCAGAGTACGAGCAAACTTCATATCCTGCTCTTACTCTGCCTAGGACTTGTCGATAATCGTAGACATCTATTTTTAATCTGCGTACTCCTTTCTGGGGTCCATTTTGCTGGACACTCTATCAGCTGATGGGTCCGAATGGTAGCAACTAGTATCAAAGTTGAGTTGCAGTAGATGTTATATTTGATTTAACTTGCAGTAAAAATACGCTGCATAAACTGCAGATTTATGTGGTGAGTTTCCTTTGACTTAGCATTTTACAAAAGAGGCTGGAAAAGGTCTATTTTAATTCTACGGTTTAGGGGGAAAATTGAAAATTCAAATATCTTTGAATTTTTAAACATTATCAATCTCGTGGCAAATACGGGCTGATGGTACTGCCGAAAATAAACGTTAAAAAAGCACGCATTTGTTATATAACAGAAGAATCAAAGGACAATGTATAGGTGTAGTGTTTAGTCGCATATCTATCCATTTGGCATATCTCGCCACGTCATCACTATTTAGTCGCAAACCAATGGCAGATCAATAGCAAACCAATGGCAGATCAATAGCAACCAATGGCAGATCAATAGCAAACCAATGGCAGATCAATAGCAAACCAACGGAAGATCAATAGTAAAACTAAATAGATAAATGTGACAATTACAAAACTAAATAGATAAAAAAACAGGTGATATTCTACGAAGTGTCCGGGGAACGGTCGCGCTTCATCCCTCTAGAACTCCCAGGAACATCGCAGCCAACGTCGGCCGATCCAAACTCGCGACTTATACGATCCAAGAACCTTGACTGCTGGGTCAAAGTTGTTGCCACAACCCTAACCGAATCCACAGCCCTCTCCACATTCCGAAGCCGAGTCTCCAAACCACATATTTTAGCACGTAGGGCTTCTCCCTCCAACTCCAACTCCAACTCCTCGCAACGAGGACAATGAACATTAGTGATGCGAGACGGATACACGTTTTGCCAAGTAAGCCTAAGGCGATCCAGGCTACCTGGACGGACCTCTGCTTCGTCGATATCCGCCCGAAGAGAACTCCCATCAACTGCGGCGTCGGAGAGAAGAAACTCAGGGCGCCGGTAAGGGAGTGGAATAAAAAAAAGGACATTAGGAAAATCGGGATATGTGCGACGGTTCTGCTTTGTTAGAACTGATGAAGCGCAACAGAGAGAAAACGCATGTTAAAAGAGTTAGCTTGATCAATTCGCCAGAGTCTAATGAATTTTTTGTAAGAGAGAAATTACCTGAATCCGACCACAAGCGGGGAAGTCCGTCAGGACCGGAATGACGAACAAAGAAGTAGTGAATCTTGTCATCATCACCACCCTCAATTTGGAGGGGAAGTTCAACTGGAGATCTGCAACCGTCATAAAGAACAAGTTCATATCTATTAGACCAGGGGTCTATACTCCTAACCTCAAAAGCCCCAAAAATCATAGCACTGAAAACAGTGATTCCAGATAAGTCCGACAGTATTTGGAGGGCGTTTGTCAACCCCCATGAGCGGGCATTAAGCTGGCTGGGTGCAATCCGAAGTTCTTTACAAAACTCCATCATCAAAAAGGACAAGCGATGGCGGAAACCTGCCCGAAAAGAAGACCAATAGACGGTGATATAGCCTACCAGAGGAATCTCTGGCACATCTTGTACCTCTGGATATTTGAACCAATCCGAATTCCTTGGCAGAGCAGGAATCACACTGTTGGGTTCGCTCCCGCCAGAGGAAGAAGAAGATAAGGAAAAGGCAGACATCGGATTCAAAGAAGATTGGTGAGACTGATGGGTAGAAAAGAAGAATAAAAGATACGCTTGCGTTATGTAGCTTTTGGATTATCTTTGTTTTGTTTGTACACCCAAAGAAAGAAGAGATCTTTTATACTCGTTAAAGGGAAACCGTATCGGTATGGAAGCCCTAATAGGTCATACTCTGCAGTAATTACTGGATGCCTCTGAGATGATGCTGCGCCATGCGAAGGGCCACGTGTCGATCATCGCATTATTGAACACGAGAAACAAGGTAAATTATTAATTGTTCTACTACAATACGTCATACGCCACGTGTAGATCATTCATGATAGAACACGTTAAATAAGTAATGGCAGTGATTGCGACTACTCTTTTTATATTCTGCAATAAATTTAATAGTACTCTGCTTAGGCACCTTCTCTGCATATACTCTACGAAATAACGGGTTAAATGATGGGAAGGTGGACCGTTGAAATGACAGCTAAGCGAAAACACTGACGTACGTGGTTTTGCTTTATCCCTCTCGCCTATAAAAGAAAGAAGAACCCTCAAAATAACTTGCGGCTTCTCTTCTACTCAATCTTTTTTTTAGTCTGCGCAGTTGATTTTTATTTTTAATAGGCACATTCTCTGCATTTAACTCTTTTACAGGCACATATTCAAGACATCATGGCCGCAGATCATTCGAAGAAAAGAAAAGCACCAATGTCAGACCTGGAGTTGGAAGCAGAAGAGAAGCGGAATGATGCAGTTATGGAGGCGGAAAAGGAAGGAAAGGATCGCCTGAGGGCAATTCTTCTGCTGGTGCGATCTCAAATGAGAGCGAAGGACGAAGCTCACCGCGTCAAACTCAAGTTGGAAAGAATAGCCGGTAAACGCTCTATGTTGGAGAAGATGATGCATGAAGAACAAGTGGTCATGGATGCTAGGCGGCAGCAGTTAGCAGAGAAAGAAATGATTGCTGAGGAGGAGCTGAGAGGAATTACAGTTCCTCGTACTGATTGGTTAAAACTTGATCTTTCGTTTATGGAGGAATAAAGTTATGTAGAACTCTTGTTATCCTAATTATTTTACTTTTCTTAAAATTTCAACAATATTTAGTTTATTTGATGTTGTTTATCTTTTCTTGGATTTGTTTTTTGTACTCTTTTCTTCGACTTGTGTTTATGTGTGTATTCAAAACTTTCAAACTACATCTCCTTTTGGATGCAAACCAAACTACATCTCCTTTTGGATGCAAACTACGGTTGGTGCAGAGTAACCTACATCTCGTTTTGGATGCAAACTACGGTCAGATTTGGGTGCAGAGTACAAATAGACTCAAATATAGAAGCAGAGTACCGAAAAAGTATGCGAAGCAGAGGACCTAGGTTTGGAGCATATTTTAGGCAGATTTTGAACTTATGTTTATATACGTACCATGTATGTTTCTGCAGATTCTGCGTTTTCTACTTCTTCTTCCCTGATTTATAAGTTTTGGATGCAAACTACGGCCAGATTTGGGTGCAGAGTACAAATAGACTCAAATATAGAAGCAGAGTACGGAAAAAGTATGCGAAGCAGAGGACCTAGGTTTGGAGCATATTTTAGGCAGATTTTGAACTTATGTTTATATACGTACCATGTATGTTTCTGCAGATTCTGCGTTTACTACTTCTTCTTCCCTGCATTTATAATTTTTTTTTTTTTTTTTTTGACATCAACTCTGCATTTATAATAAACATCAACTTTTCTACTGGAAAATGGGATGATTCTTCATATTCCTTTTCTAAATTTATTACAAAAAAATTCGAGCAAAAACTGGTACATGTTCTTATTCGTCTTGATCATTGTGAAATACCTCGCGGATAATTTCCGGGATAGGGGATATTTTGTCAAATCCAAGCTGTTCCCATTCTGAAGGATGGGCCTCGAGCCGTTTTATAATCTTCTCGATTCTCTTATGTTTCTTGTGAAGTTTAGTCTGTTTCTTCAAGATTTTCTCGTGAGTCTTGATTGCTCGCCGGTACTTCTCGTTAAGCTGCATAAAATCAATTATAGATACATAAGGAACAACAATGGAAAACTCTTGAAAAACATGCAACACCTTTACCTTAGTTATGAACTCCGTGGATTGCTGAAAACATCTCGGGTTATGGTTCATTAGTAAAACTGAAGGAATCTTCAATCCGGATCGTTCAAATACAGTTTTTGAACTCGCGGAAGATTCATTATCGTTCATCGGATTGAAGACAGAGGCTACAGATGGCTCCATTAACAGTCGGCTATATGTGCTCTGCAAATAAAGAAGAAGTGTTGAAGATAACCCACGTCATAAATACAAGAGTGGACCGAGTTACGAAATACAAAAGTGGACCCACTTCATAAATACAAGAGTGGTTGACAAAATCAACTTAAAATTAATTACAAGAGTGATGACGCTAGATATTCCAACTTCAATGAAACTCTGCATCTGCTTTGCTTACACTCAGCACAAACATGGGCAGAATAAGTTCTCTTCTACTAAGGAAGGAAAAACTTAAATTCTGCTTGTACGCCGCAGAGTATGAGCAGGTGCTGCGTATTCTCGGTTTACAATCTATCAGTGTAGTTTATGATGATGCGTGTAAACGAAGAATAAGCAGAATAAGTTCTCTTCTACTAAGGAAGGAAAAACTTAAATTCTGCTTGTACGCCGCAGAGTTTATGTTTTTCATCCTTAGTAGAAGAGAACTTATTCTGCCCATGTTTATGCTGAGTGTAAGCAAAGCAGATGCAGAGTATGAGCAGGTGCTGTGTATTCTCGGTTTACAATCTATCAGCGTAGTTTATGATGATGCGTGTAAACGAAGAATAAGCAGAATAAGTTCTCTTCTACTAAGGAAGGAAAAACTTAAATTCTGCTTGTACGCCGCAGAGTTTGGTTAATGTAATATTTACTAGAACAAATCTCCCTATTTACTATATTACATATATTTACTAACCATGCAATTAAATTTGAACGTCGTAGGGATCGTAGATATTTGCCATAATTGAATCATCACACATGCGTTGATCGGTATACGAAGATGTCTCATCCAACACCTCCGCAACGAGCTTCGTCCTCCAGGTCATCATTTTGGCATTACACAGTTCTCTTCCTGATAGCGGCAATCCTAACATGTGACACTCAATGTATTTGAGTGCGTATACTCCACAATCACCTACTAGTGGACGCATTTTGGGAACGTCTTTTACAATTGTGATTGTAAAAGCTGCTTGATCGTAGTCTTGAGGAAAGAACATATGAATTGCGGCAAGAACCATTTTAGCAAAAGCCCTCGCCGCTGCCACAATATCTGATTCCGGAGTATTTAAGGAATCATATATGTAGACAACCCGGTCAACCAATGATATGACCGTCCCAACCCAATGATTCGAGCTCACGTGTAGAACGAAGTATAACGTATCAACGTCTTTGCCCCAGGCCAAATTTGTTGCGGCATAAGCTGGAAGAATACCGTGTACATTCTCGTAAGTACCACCAGGCCATCTTTCAAGCTTACGCCAGTCCTTGTACCGATTCTTCCAAAGCATTTGAAATGCTGCATCCAATATAGCAATCCGCGGACTCTTGAAAGAACTAGGATTTCTCTTTAGCCTTAGTCTATACAAGTTCAGTGCTGCGTCAAGGTGCTGATAATAAAAGAAGGACAAATGTTAGGCACCAAAGCAGAGTCTACTAGACACACAACAACAACGGTCTTCCAGCTAAACATGAAATAAACACTTTTGCCAGATCCACTGCTGACGAGGAAGAATGTACTTACCATATCGTGTAACCATTCCCTAGGCTTCAAAAGTAAGTTGAAGAATTCACGGGCCGTTGTTTTCCCTCCAAAAGGATAAATATTTGTTCTGTCGAAGAAAATCAACATTCAAGTTAGACTGCAAGATAAAATAGACGATCTTATATGCTGTGTGTACTTACTCATCGGCTCTGAATACGTTCATCTTGTCCACCAGTGTTTTGTCAACATCTCCAAATACAATTTCGTAAGCAGATTTCTGGGCCACTGGTTTTGCGTTGTTGCTAGGTACAACAGGAAGCGCAGTCGATTTGCTTAACCTTTCACTCCTCCTTGTTGTTAGCTTGTTGGTCTGGCGAAGATTTCTGGAGCTTTCGTATATTTCGATTTGAGATGTAGTTGGATGGACTGAATCCACTGATGGTTCAATGATATTAACTGGCTGGGAGTTTCCTTTTCCTCTCCCTCTTCCTCTTCCTCTTCCTCTTCCTCTTCCTCTTTCTTCAATGATTTCAGTATCAATCACTGAGCCTTTACCGTCTTCAGCAGTCGAAGCAACTGTCTCCATGCAGACGTTGGTTATCAATGCTGTAATGGGTTCCTTAATGCATACATTAGTTTCATTTGCTGCAGCGGCATCCTTAATGCAGACATTGCTTTCATATGCGGGAGTGGCATCCTCTGCCTGAAGGCATGCTTTGGGATCATTATCTCCTTTTTCTTCTTTGGCATCTTCTGCCTTTTCACTCCCATCAATTTTTTCAACATCTCCAACTCTACCATCATCTTGAAGATGTTCTTCTTTGGCATCCTCTGCCTTTTTACTCCCATCACTTTTTTCAACATCTCCAACTCTACCATCATCTTGAAGATGTTCTTCTTTGGCATCCTCTGCCTTTTCACTTCCATCACTTTTTTCAACATCTCCAACTCTACCATCATCTTGAAGATGTTCTTCTTTGGCATCCTCTGCCTTTTCACTCCCATCACTTTTTTCAACATCTCCAACTCTACCATCATCTTGAAGATGTTCTTCTTTGGCATCCTCTGCCTTTTCAATCCCATCACTTTTTTCAACATCTCCAACTCTACCATCATCTTGAAGATGTTCTTCTTTGGTATCCTCTGCCTTTTTACTCCCATCACTTTTTTCAACATTTCCAACTCTACCATCATCTTGAAGATATTCTTCTTTGGCATCCTCTGCCTTGTCACTCCCATCACTTTTTTCAACATCTCCAACTCTACCATCATCTTGAAGATGTTCTTCTTTGTCATCCTCTGCCTTTTCACATTTGTATATTTTTTCTGCCTTTTCACTGCAATCTATTTTTGCATCATCTCCTACTTGTTCTTGTTTGGCATCCTCTGCCTCGATGCCATTATCAGTTACTTTTTCTTTGCCATCTCTTACTTTCTCATTTGAAAAGGTGCCAGAGGCAACAACCTTGATTCCTTCTCCTTCGTTGTCTTTGCCATCTCCTTTGTTATCCACTGTCGTCTCTTCTTCGTCATTCTGCAAAATTTCAAAGTAGTGACTGTTACATGAACTCAGCTTCAACCTCTTACACCTTATCTTCTTCTTCTTCTTCTTCTTCTTGGACTACTTGACCTACCCCGCGCCAACCATGCATTTCCTTGCCACGGTGAAGTTCATTGAGGATGAAGCGAATGGACATGGATATGTCTACTTCATGGTTGGGCCTAACCAATAACAACACGCTCGCATAGCGCTTCATGGATGAGGACGAGACGTCTCTGTGTTGTTTCTTCCACCCCTTCAAGATTACAACTCTGATCACTTCTAATAAAACTGTTTATGAGTTTATGTTTGTTTGTTTTTTTTGTCGGGAGTTTATGTTTTATTATGAAGAAACATAAGTGCAAAGCTAATTGGAAGGAGTCAATGTTCAGCTCTTTTTGTAATGAATTATCCTAAAGTCTGATACCAGTCTGGCTTTGGTCTACCGTTAGGTGGTTTGGTCTGCGAAACCCTAACTGTAAAAAAGCACAGCAGTGTATAAACTGTGTTTGCATATACTTTGCTTCCAACGACAGAGACTGAGAATGCTATGTTTTTCTTCTGCGAGTAAAAGCAGAGACTGCGCATACTCTTTTCTATCTCTACTTGTACTCTGCGTAGTCTACATTTACTTGCGTTGCCAATGTCAACATGCAGACAGTGTGTCACCGGTCCGCGTTAACTCTGTTGGTCTTAAGGGGTAGCGCTGGTATTTCCAAAAAAGTGTACTAGTTCTACAATTTTCCCTACGAGTGTACCCCATTTGACATTAAAGTCAGAAAAGATACTATTTTGGACTATTTCTTCAATATTATTCCTACCCATGGTGTATATACTCACCTAATATTTTAAAAATTTATTAATTTGCTAAAAATATAAAATTATAAATTAGATTATTATCTCTAGAAGATTTGTTCCACATTCTTCTGCACATGTTTCCATGTCGTCTCCCCAATCTTCGCATTTCAACAGTCTTCCTTGCAAATTGAATGTCCACTTATTTTTTATTTTCTTTTGCTAATGAATTAAGTAATTACGGCTTTGAATTTGTCCCATTTGACACACACAGAAAAAAAAAAACTTATCCATAATTGTATTTCCTCTAGTTGATCTCGTCCTGATGCAGCGAGATATTCCAAATATCATTATTATTTATTTTATTATTTAAATAATACTTTTATTTATATATTTTTTTTTTTATTTTTTAAAACATTCTAGAATATTTTAAAGGTTTTTATGCTTTATTATAAACTAGATTAGGACCCGCGAAATACGCGGAATTTTAATTATAACTTATTTATAAATGATAAAAAATAAAGTAAAACGTGCGGTAATCGATTAAATTTCATAAAGATAAAATTTATGAAAATATAAGAAATATATGTTAAATCTTGTTGATGTAAATATTTAGATTTTGATTGTTACTCGGACACTTATTTTAGATGTTGATTAGTAACTTTGTTTCAAACTGAATTTCAACTCCACGTATTTCATCTCGCAATACAACTCATGTATTTCATCCATAATATTAAAACCATATTTTTACTCCATACATTCCTTGTCAATCAATAATACCCAAAATTTTCATATCAAAATAATATATGCATAATGCATTCTATCAAATTTATGTATATATATGTCATTAGTGTTAAACAAATAGTAAGAAAATTAACAAAATATATTAGTAAATAAATTTAAAAGTATTAACAAAATATGTCGTAATCTCATGAATATCAATTTTTTATATGCCACACTAATACTTTTAGAAATTAGAAATAATTTGTCTTATTTTCCTTTTTTTAGTTTTTTTATTTAGTATTCCCTTTTAATTTTTTAATAATATGTTTTATTTATTTTTTTTGACTATTATTTCATTTTAGTTACATTACAATTATAAATAATTTGTCTTATTTTCCTTTTTTTAGTCTTTTTGATTTACTATTTCCTTTTAATTTTTTTAATAACATGTCTTATTGACTATTATTTCATTTTAGTTACACTACACTTTGATTTAAGAAATAAATAATGTAGAGAAAGAAAATTTATATTTTTATATTAATATATTGACACGTGTCACAATCTCAATTAAAATTAACACATGTTACGATTTGGTGAGTTACGATTTTGCTTACGTGTCACACTCACGTTGGGAAAAATTTAAAGTAAAATAGTTTTGATAGATTTGTGCAACTCTCGAATTCATGATTTGCTTGAATGATGTATTTTTTTTTCTTTCTCGATTAGTTATGACATTTTTCCTTTTTTTGTTTTTAAACGTATTGACATGAAACAAATTTTCTTTTTTAATGATTTTTTTTTTTACAAATTTTCTCTTTTACTTTTTTTTAATAACATTTTTTACAAATTTTCCCGTTTACCTTTATTTAATGACATTTTTTTTACAAATTTTTCCAATGATGTATTTTTTTCCTTTCTTTCTCGATTAGTTATGGCATTTTTTTTTTTTTTTTTTAAACGTATTGACATGAAACAAATTTTTCTTCTTTTTTAATGATATTTTTTACAAATTTTCTCTTTCACCTTTTTTTAATGATATTTTTTACAAATTTTCCTTTTACCTTTTTAGTGACATTTTGTTTACAAATTTTCCCTTTTTTTAATGAAATTTTTTTTTATAGAAGGACATTGATTTTTTTTTGTTATGTTGGGACATTTTTTTTTTTTTGCGATGATGTATTTTTTTTTTAACTTTTAGATAAAAAGGAAATATTATTGAAATTAAAATTAACTTAATACGTTAGTATATTAACACGTGTCATCATCTCAATTGAAATGACACATGTCACGATCTAATGAGTTATAATTTTGAGTGCATTTTTTAATGAAAATTTTTTTTACAGAAGGACATTGACTTTTTTTGTTACGTTAGGACTTTTTTTTTTTTGCGTTGATGTATTTTTCTTTTAACTTTTAGATAAAAAGGAAATATTATTTAAATTAAAATTAACTTTATACGTTAGTATATTAACACGTGTCATCATCTCAATTAAAATGACACATGTCACGATCTAATGAGTTATAATTTTGAGTGCATTCTCCTTTATATAATAAGATAGCCTTCTAAGACCTCATGTATTATTCAGTTTATGATTTGATTAATAAAGAGTTTTTACTTTTGAAAGAGGTTATTCTCTATCCCTTGTATTCGGTAGATCTTGAGAGATCTCAACGAGTTCGAGAAGCAGGTCCCAAGCGAGGATTCCATTGAATCATTTGGTTGAGCTGTCAGGTCCCAATCGATTCCTTTGAATCTATTGGTTGAGCTGTTTATCGTTGCTTCCACTCTATCGGTTGGTATCAGAGCCGGAGCTTTTGCTTTTGAGGGAGATTATTCTCTATCCCTTGTTTTCGGTAGATCTTAAGAGATCTCAACGAATTCAAGAAGCAGGTCCCAAGCGAGGATTCTATCGAATCCCTTGGTTGAGCTGGCAGGTCCCAATCGATTTATTTGAATCCATTGGTTGAGCTGTTTATCGTTGCATCTGCTCTATCAGGTGGTATCAGAGCCGCGTTTCTTTGATTTCTTAATCGAAGAACGATTCTGGTTGTCATGGTGAGTGTAGCATATATCCTATCACAGGCGAAAGTTTGTTCGTCGAGAGAGAAGAAAACCATGAGATCTACAGAGAGATCTATGGCAATCCCAGCTACGACATATATGAAGTCGATGTCATGGTTATCGACTTTGTCTTCGGAGAAGATGTTTTTGAGAATCTGATTCGTGCAAAAATCGGATGAAATAAGATCCGTGCAGATTTCGTGCAGAATTTGGTCTGTGCGAAATTCGTGCAGATCCAGGTTTTTGGAAAATCTCTACAGAATCGAGTTCGTGCAAAATTCGTGCAGGATCAGATTCGTGCAGATATGGTGCATATCCAAACTCCCTCAAAGTTTTGTGAATTCGAAGATGGATTCAAGAAGATTTATATGCTGCCAAGAACGCGATTGAAGATTCGAGGACGAATATTTCTTGACTGGCGAGACCTGATGTAGCGCATAATATGAATTATTATTAAGATAATTATGTATTATTTCTATTCTATGTATTTTAATATATTTTCTATTTTAATTAGTATTAGGGTTTTCTAGGATTTTATGGTTTTCTTATGAATAGCCTCTTAGGCTTTGTATTTCATTAAGTTGTTGATTGATTAATAAAGAGCTTTTGCTTTTGAGGGAGATTATTCTCTATCCCTTGTTTTCGGTAGATCTTAAGAGATATCAACGAGTTCAAGAAGCAGGTCCCAAGCGAGGATTCTATCGAATCCCTTGGTTGAGCTGGCAGGTCTCAATCGATTCCTTTGATTCCATTGGTTGAGCTATTTATCGCTGCATCCGCTCTATCACATCCTACTTCGGGTATTTCATATTCAATTCTGTTAGATTAAGTACGGAAAAAGCCAAACAAAATGTTAGGTTTGTGTAATTCCAATAAATAAACCTTAAATATAATGGACCATAATTGTTGTCTATTTGTTTGTTTAATTCATCATTAAAAAAGAAGTTTTTAAAGGGGAGATAAATACTAAATCCACTTTAAAATCTCAACCCAACAAAAAAAAATCTTAAATCGAAGTTTGAGTTAAATCCTTACAATTATGACTTGACCCGACAATTGGAATTGTCAATCTCATACTTAATTTGGACGTCATGAGACTTGAAATGATGACGGGAAAAAAATCTAAGCTTTCGATTCGCTGTTGTGAAACTAAGGTGATCGAGGTGTTGACTGAGATGACTAAGGCGAGGTAAATTACCCACACAAATTCACCTTCTAAAACATGTTTTTCAGCAGTGGTACTGTCTCTTCATCCCTCAATTCTTGATACCTTCAAGTGGTCCAACATAATAAGTGATTAACCTTCTCTCTTTAGCACTTGAGAAACTTGGCATGACCTCCATCACCCACTACCTTTTGTCCCTTGGCATAAACCATTCTGATTATATAAGAGAATATTAAAGCACACGTTTCTCACATGGGTGGCGACATGCAATACGTTACCTACTTGCGATTGGTTAAAGAGTTGGGGTCTCCCCATTTCTGCCCCAACTATTGTTCTGCTTTTGAGAAATTGAATCACTTGTTCTTTACTTGTAGTTCTCCCAGTAAACATAGCCGATATGCAGCATTTTTACTCTCTCCACGACTTGGTAAGGCCCATAAAACTTGGCAGCCAGCTTTTGACAAACCTGCGAGCTATATATTGTTATTTTTAAGGGCGTAACTTCTGATAAACCCAACTCTCCACATCAAACTCCACATTCCTTCTATGTTTATCAACACAGTTTTTCATCAATTGTTGATTCCTCAACAGATTACTCTTAATGTGATCTAGCATAACATCCCTCTCTTTCAATCAAGTTTTCAATTCAAAGTTAGAGGTAGAGCCACCTTCAAACCGAACAATAGCAGGAGGCTCCCTCCCATATAACACTTGGAAATATGTAGCCTTAAGTGCAGTGTGATAAGAAGTGTTATACCACAACTCGGCCCAAGATAAAAACTGGTACCAAATCGAAGACTGACTAGAGGCAAAACACCGAAGATAAGTCTCCAAGCATCGATTGAGAACTTCTGTTTGGTCATCCGTCTGCTGATGAAATGCAGTGCTAAACTTCAATTGAGTGCCAGCTAGTCAAAATGTGTCCTTCCAGAAGTTGCTGAGAAATACACGATCCCTATATGAAACTATGGACTTAGGAAAACCATGTAAACACACTATCTCATCAAGGAATTTGGTAGCTACATCCAGAGAGCTGGAAAAGGGTGTTTAAGGCCAAGGAAGTGAGCATCTATACTTAGCCTATCAACTTCCATCAGAATGACATTGAAATCACTAGATGTACGTAACCCCTCCACGAAATCCATTGAAATATCCTCCCAAATGAGATTAGGAACCGGTAAGGGTTGAAGTAGACCAGCTGGAGAAAAAGTATAATATTTATGCGTTTGACAAACCTCACACTCTGAAACATACTTTTGAATTGTCTTTTACAACCTTTCCCATTGAAATGAGCATTGTACCGCTTCATTGTCTTCAAAACTCCATAATGACCACCAATTTACTATCATGACACTCATTCAATATGACAGGAATACAAGATGATGATTTGGGAATCACCAATCTCCTTTTATACCATAGCTTCCCATCCACCACTTGATAGTTGTTGCCAACCAAGCTGCCCTCCTGAATCTTTTTAATGAGTGATTGGATAGAATGATCAGCAGTGATCTCTAGTTACAGGTCATGTAACTGTATGACAGTAGGTACGGTCAAAGCCAGAAGGATGGAGCTCAGTGAAGCCTCATGTAATGGGGAATCACCAATCTCATTTTCTACCATAGCTTCCCATCCATCACTTGATAGTTGTTGTTTATCCTGCATAAGGACAACTCCCAATCTATATCCAGATGCATCAGACTCAATGACAAAGGTCTTTTGAAAACCAGGTAAGGCCAAAACTGGTGATGAAACCATGGTTTCTTTCAACCTGTCAAAGGCTTAGTGTGCTTCAAGAGACTACTGAATAGGCTTGAAAGCCATGTTCCACACCACTCAAGCAATCTTTGAAGTCTGGATCTAGTTCTCCGTAATTACACTATTTTACTTTGATTAGTTTTAATTCTAAGCTGAATTAATGTTTGTAAAAATAAAATAAAACAAGCAAACAATTTTAACGGCTGTTGTACAACACTTTAATTCTTAGTTCTATAAATATAGGTAACATTTCCAACAAAAAATATAATAACGTTTGTATCACATATATAAAAAGATTTTTTATTTCTCTTCATGTGCGATGAAAAGTGGCGATTACAAGAACGATTTATGAACAGCTACAAAACCGGTAGTTTTCCTCAATTCTGGGAACATGTATGGCATCTTATGGTGTCGGAGTGGGATGGTTTCATATTGTATCCCATGAAACATCAGTTATATTTGTCATGGTTTTTTTTCCATCATGATGTCTCTAATTTGCAATGTGTTTTTCTAAGACAAGGTGTCTCCATTTGGCAATCTCGTCAAGTTTTCTGTGATGGCGGTTTCCTTCAAAATGTTTCCAGTTATCTATTTCTATTGGATACAATTTTCGACGATTTATCTAGTATTCTTATATTTTTTGAAATAAATCTTAAAGACTTTTCTTTGAAAATACCATCATGGAAACCACAATGGAAATGATACAAATCCTTTTTCGGAATCACACAAAAGATGGAGTATGTGGTATGAGGATCTTAAAGTGTCATCGAATAGGTGATAATAGCCAACAATGAAGATTGCAACAAATTCAAGACAAATACAATGAAAGAAAATAACATAGTTAATAATCCGTTAGCAAATTAAAGTTATTGAAAATAAAAATCATGTAACTTCACTTTTTATCATTCTTTCTAACACATTTTATCTAATCATTTGTATTTTGATAACTCTTCTAAAGTGGATATTTTAGAAACTAATAAATTAAATGTTAATAAAATTACCTTTGTAACACATTTAGTAAATGAATTCCAAAATGACAATAAAGAGATTATACTTCAATTCTATCTTATTTTAATTTGGGACAATCTCAAAAATGCAACTTTGAGATTACAGTTTTATAAGCGTGCCACTCGCTTATGTCTATTTTCATTTATATTACTGTTTATTAACAAAATATCGATCTTTCCCCTGGAATAAAAATCACCGAGAATTAGATATTCATTCTCTCTCGTCTGAATCCCTAATCATCGCAGTTATTGATTCACGTAAGAAGAAGAACAGACAAAGGAGACAAAGATGAAATCACTGATTCTGCTTATCCGAACAGCAGATAATCTTTTTCACCGGTAATCTCTCAAACTTTTCGCTACGAGAAAAAAAATTGGGTTTTTAGAAATTGGAGAAACCCTAATCGCCATGCACTATCATTCTCTCTTCTTCATTTTCATGATTTCGTTGCAAATCTACTTTAATTTAGGGTTTTTGATTCGCGCAAATCTGCTTTAATCTAGGGTTTTTGATTCGTTGGGTTTTTTTCTTCTTTTGTATTTCAATGGAGAATCACTAGGTTTTTGATTCATTGTGGTTGAATGTAGTAATAAATCTAAGTTGTATTTGTGGTTGATTTCAATCTGTCAATTTGGGGTTGATTTTAATCTGGGTTAAATTTGTTGTTGATGTTCTTTTTTTTTTTTTTATCAAACGATGTTCTTCTTTGTGATCTTTTTTTTTGTCTTACAGTTAATTACAAAAATGTAATTAGAAAATTTGTGTAAGTTTTAAAAGATAATTAAAAGGTTTTATAACCTAATTTTGATGTTAGGATCTCTGTTACATGACTGCATCTAAAGATGAGGACTATTGATCTTTGTAACCGCAAAAACAAGTGCTTTATCAGGTTTATGTAAAAGGTTTATAAAGTATTTAAAAAGTTTTATAAGGTATTTAAATGGTAAGTAACCATTGTCGAATTGTGAATCAAACTAATTTGACTTTAGATTTTCCATGTCTGATATATGCCATTAATGATCCCGTCATAATCTAAAGCTTTCCATTGTTTTGGTCAAGTTCTTACTAAATGTTTATTCTCTCGTTTCATTCTTTTGAAGGTTTTTTCAACTGCAGCTGATAATCAGACACAAGTTGGAATCAGGGTGCTTCAAGGTGAACGTGAAATGGCATCAGACAACAAGCTCTTGGGAGAATTTGATCTAGTGGGAGGCAGTGATCAATCTCCAAAGGCAGAGTACGAGGAAGTGAAGAAGTGAAGATGAGTGTATGTGTGTGTAGTAGAATGATGTGCTATTTTTCTAGTGTGTAGTAGAACAACATGTTCACAGGTAATATTGGAAATGGTCTACGAAATTCGTCCATGTTGCATCTACTTGACATGTCAATTTTATAAGGTGTTTTTTGCTAGAATTTTTATTTTTTACAAGGTGTTTAAAATGTTCTATAAGCTAATTAATAAAAGTAACCTCATTGTTTTAAGTAAACACAAATATTTATAAGCTTCTATAAGTTTTATAAGGTACTTAAAAAGTTTTATAAACAGATTTATAAAACAGTATTTATAAGATTTTGTAAGTCTTATAAGGTGTTTAAAAGGTTTTATAAGCTTATTTATAAAATTAATTTCATTGTTTCGTCAAACACAAGTATTTATAAACTTTTGTAATTTTTATAAGGTATTTAAAATATTTTATAAGGTACTTAAAATGTTTTATAAGGTACTTCAAAAGTTTTATAAACAGATTTATAGAACAGAATTTATAAGATTTTGTAAGTCTTATAAGGTGTTTAAAAGGTTTTATAAGCTTATTTATAAAATTAACTTCATTGTTTCGTCAAACAAAAAGTATATATAAACTTTTGTAATTTTTATAAGGTATTTAAAAACTTTTATAAGGTACTTAAAAACTTTTATAAGGTACTTAAAAGGTTTTATAAGGTACTTAAAATGTTTTATAAACAGATTTATTAAACATTATTTATAAGATTTTGTAAGTCTTATAAGGTGTTTAAAAGGTTTTATAAGCTTATTTATAAAATTATCTTCATTGTTTCGTCAAACACAAGTATTTATAAATTTTTGTAATTTTTATAAGGTATTTAAAAGGTTTTATAAGGTACTTAAAAGGTTTTATAAACTAGTAAACCAATTCTATAGAGGGAAGAGACACTGAAGAAATACAACAATTGAGAGACTGTTCCAACATTTTTTTAATCAGTTTTCTTAATACAGCCATGAGATCACCATAGTTACGCATGAGGAAGACTCCTCTTGCAAACACTCCAAGTGCTTTCAGAAGTTTTTGCATCAACAGAGACAAAACAAGAACAAAAGTGTTCGTGTAAGAATCGATCAGACTATGTAAACAACAAAGTCAAGCATCACAAGAAAAAATAACCAAAAAAACTTGACGGCATGTACTTCTAATTGCTTAACTCTAATTCTCTAAAAGATGTTATATTCTCGAATTCGGATTCCAATAATTGCTAACAATATCGTCAGACCGAAAACTGAGAATTGCTGAAAACTCGAAATTCCATCATTGGTACAGAAAAAACAAGTCCTGATTTGGCTTCTTGAAACATACAAAGGAATCAAATTCTACGCTTAATTGAATCAATTCGGGAGAAAGCCATAAAATCATATTCAATATTTGTATAATATCCAGAAAATTCAATAGAAGGCTAAGAGAAAGCTCTGTTACAGCATCGCCAAACATACATATCTCCACTTTTCAAGTTGAATCAATCAGTTCTGAGACATTCATCGGGTATATCGTCAACAACGAGATCTTAGAGGAGATCGCGACGGGAGATCGAAGACAGTAAAATCAGAGACGGCGAAATTGAAGATGGCGAAATCGAAGACGGAAAGATCTGAGACAGAAATATCTGTGACGAAGAGATCGGATTTGAGAGGAGATCTCGAGTTGAGAGGAGATCTCGGGTTGACGGCGATTTGAGAAGGAGATCTCAAGATCTGAAAAAATCAATACAAAAAGTTACGGTGAAATGAGTCAAAGGGTAATTTGGAAATATGAAAAAACGGAAGTGGCACGCTTGTAAAGATTTTTAAACAGTGTCATTTTTGAAAAGTGGCATTTAAGCAGTGGCATTTCTTAAAACTTTTCTTTTAATTTTTCTATACTGGTTTTTTAAATCAAATACGTCATACTTCTTTCTCTCGAATACACTCTTTTAATCTAGAAAATATACTATTTTCACTAATCATCTCAATCCTTTTATTATATAGATTTTTTTAAAAAAAAATTGATAAAATTTGGAGATTTTACAAATAATGGCTAGTTTTCTTTGTTTTGCAAAAATAGGAGTTATTTCTGGAAAGAAAATGTCTAACCAACGATAATGTTATGGCCTAGAGATGTGTTTGCTTCTTCTGAGTTAAAGATAAAGTGTATTTCCAATTTCTATTTTTAAACCTATTAGAAAACTCGGTAAATGAACTACTCGACGACTATATTTACCTTGGAAAATTAGTTGGATATTAAAAAATTTGGATCATCCACTAGTTATAAGAAAAAAAAATGAAGTGTACTGATAAAAAATATATGAGAGTTTTCGTAAAATTGGATAAAGATGAAGGTTTGTTTTGCAATTATTCTTTTATATAAAAATTTATTTATGTAAATTTAAATTGAAATACAAGACAAAAATAAATTCTCTATATATTAAAGGAAGAACATTGCAGGCTATTTTTGCTGACGTGTCAATCCCACAATTTTTTTCAGCTTTTTTTATTTAATTAATTTTTATATTTAAACTACTATTATTCTAATTGCTAAACACAAATTTTAATCATTTATTTATGAGAGGGTTCAAGTTAACTCTATTGTCAAACATAGTTGAAATATCTATTAATATTTAACGAACCAATCTAAACCAACCATTAGAAAGAATATGTTATGAACGTAAATAGTTACTGTTCATATTATTCTTTAACAAACCAAATTGAACTATTAGAAAAATAATGCAATTGCAGAATACTATGACTCATAAGTTTATATTTCACGGAAGGTTGATATAACCGGTTGGTTTATTGTGTAAATTGCGACTAGATTAATTTGTTATGATTGTTTTCGTTTATTGTTTGTTTATTATCACCAATTTTGTATTCTTTTTTTTCGAAGGATAACGTGTTTTTCTTTTTCTTTTTACTATATACATAATTTTTTTTTCTTTTTCTTGAATTTTAGTTTTAATCTTAATTAAATTAATTTGTATTACCAAAATATGGTTTGAGAATATTTTATTATAATAACATTTGAATTTGAATATATTTAAGGTGACCTAAAACTTAATTTTAGTTATGAGATATTGTTTGAGAATATTTTACATTATCGTGTGAAAGTATGTAGGCTAATTTTTTTTAAAATATATGCTAATTCTTTAAAATGTAAATTAAATATTTTTAGAAAGTTTTAAGTAAACTCTACATTACATTTTAAACATAACAAACAACGAAATGACATTTAAATACTTTAGAAGATTGTTTATATCTCAAATAATATAATATATGCTCAACGTATCCAAAAATTTTTCTAAAGCATTTTATTAATTTAAGTGCTATATATCATAGACATTTCACACAAATTTGTAGAAATAAATATATTAAATATTTTGAAAATGTTCAATGCTCACAAATTATGATTGATCTTATAATGTATATGTATCGTTTTTATTGACTAAGAAATTAAAAATAATGCCATTGCATAATACTATGACTCATAATTTTATATTTCATGGAAGGTTGATATAACCGGTTGGTTTATTGTGTAAATGTCGACTAGATTAATTTGTTATAATTGTTTTCGTTTATTGTTTGTTTATTATCATCAATTTTGTATCCTTCTTTTTCGAAGGATCACATGTTTTTCTTTTTCATTTTACTAAATACATAATTTTCTTTTTTTTTATTTTTTTTCTTGAATTTTAGTTTTAAACTTAATTAAATTAATTTGTATTACCAAAATATGGTTGAGAATATTTTATTATAATAAAATTTGAATTTGAATATATTTAAGGTGACCTAAAACTTAATTTTAGTTAGGAGATATTGTTTGAGAATATTTTAAAATATCGTGTGAAAGTATGTAGGCTAATTCTTTTTTAAATATGTGCTAATTCTTTAAAATGTAAATTAAATATTTTTAGAAAGTTTTAAGTAAACTCTACATTACATTTTAAATATAACAAACAACAAAATGACATTTAAATACTTTAGAAGATTGTTTATATCTCAAATAATATATGCTCAATGTATCCAAAACAAATTCTAAAGCATTTTATTAATTTAAGTGCTATATATCATAGAAATTTCACACAAATTTGTAGAAATAAATAGATTAAATGTTTTGAAAATGTTCTGTGCTCACAAATTTTGATTGATCTTATAATGTATATGTATATTTTTTATTTACTAAGAAATTAAAAATAATGCAATTGTAGAATACTATGACTCATAATTTTATATTTCACGGAAGGTTGATATAACCGGTTGGTTTATTGTGTAAATGTCGACTAGATTAATTTGTTATAATTGTTTTCGTTTATTGTTTGTTTATTATCATCAATTTTGTATCCTTCCTTTTCGAAGGATCACATGTTTTTCTTTTTCTTTTTACTAACTACATAATTTTCTTTTTTTTCTTTTGTTTTTCTTGAATTTTAGTTTTAATCCTAATTAAATTAATTTGTATTACCAAAATATGGTTTGAGAATATTTTTTAATAATAAAATTTGAATTTGAATTTATTTAAGGTGACCTAAAACTTAATTTTAGTTACGAGATATTGTTTGAGAATATTTTACAATATCGTGTGAAAGTATGTAGGCTAATATTTTTTAAAATATGTGCTGATTCTTTAAAATGTCAATTAAATATTTTTAGAAATTTTTAATTAAAGTCAACATTATATTTTAAACATAACAAACAACAAAATGACATTTAAATACTTTAGAAGATTGTTTATATTTCAAATAATATATGCTCAACGTATCCAAAAAAATTTCTAAAGCATTTTATTAATTTAAGTGCTATATATCATAGACATTTCACACAAATTTGTAGAAATAAATATATTAAATATTTTGAAAATGTTCAGTGCTCACAAATTATGATTGTTCTTATAATGTATATGTATCTTTTTTTTTATTGACTAAGAAATTAAAAATAATGCAATTGCAGAATACTATGACTCATAATTTTATATTTCACGGAAGATTGATTAATTTGTTAGGATTATTTTCGTTTATTGTTTGTTTATTATCACAAATTTTGTATCCTTCTTTTTCGAAGGATCACATGTTTTTCTTTTTCTTTTTACTATATACATAATTTCCTTTTTTTCTTTTATTTTTTCTTGAATTTTAGTTTTAATCTTAATTAAATTAATTTGTATTATCAAAATATGGTTCCAGAATAGTTTATTATAATAATATTTGAATTTGAATTTATTTAAGGTGACCTAAAACTTAATTTTAGTTACGAGATATTGTTTGAGAATATTTTACAATATCGTGTGAAAGTATGTAGGCTATTTCTTTTTTAAATATGTGCTAATTCTTTAAAATGTAAATTAAATATTTTTAAAAAGTTTTAAGTAAACTCTACATTACATTTTAAACATAACAAACAACGAAATGACATTTAAATACTTTAGAAGATTGTATATATCTCAAATAATATATGCTCAACGTATCCAAAAAAATTTCTAAAGCATTTTATTAATTTAAGTGCTATATATCATAGATATTTCACACAAATTTGTAGAAATAAATATATTAAATATTTTGAAAATGTTCAGTGCTCACAAATTATGATTGATCTTATAATGTATATGTATCTTTTTTATTGACTAAGAAACTAAAATAATGCAATTGCATAATACTATGACTCATAATTTTATATTTCACGGAAAGTTGATATAACCGGTTGGTTTATTGTGTAAATGTCGACTAGATTAATTTGTTATAATTGTTTTCGTTTATTGTTTGTTTATTATCACCAATTTTGTATCCTTCTTTTTCGAAGGATCACATGTTTTTCTTTTTCTTTTTACTAAATACATAATTTTTTATTTTTATTTTTTTTTCTTGAATTTTATTTTTAATCTTAGTTAAATTAATTTTTATTACCAAAATATGGTTTGAGAATATTTTATTATAATAACATTTGAATTTGAATATATTTAAGGTGAACTAAAACTTAATTTTAGTTACGAGATATTATTTGAGAATATTTTACAATATCGTGTGAAAGTATGTAGGCTAATTCTTTTTTAAATATGTGATAATTCTTTAAAATGTAAATTAAATATTTTTTAGAAAGTTTTAAGTAAACTCTACATTACATTTTAAACATAACAAATAACGAAATGACATTTAAATACTTTAGAAGATTGTTTATATCTCAAATAATATATGCTCAATGTATCCAAAAAATTTTCTAAAGCATTTTATTAATTTAAGTGCTATATATCATAGATATTTCACACAAATTTGTAGAAATAAATATATTAAATATTTTGAAAATGTTCAGTGCTCACAAATTATGATTGATCTTATAATGTATATGTATCTTTTTTATTGACTAAGAAATTAAAAATAATGCTTGCAGAATATTATGATTCTTAATTTTATATTTTACGGAAGGTTGATATAACCGGTTGGTTTATTGTGTAAATAACGACTAGATTAATTTGTTATAATTGTTTTCGTTTATTGTTTTTTTATTATCACCAATTAAATTAATTTGTATTACCAAAATATGGTTGAGAATATTTTATTATAATAAAATTTGAATTTGAATATATTTAAGGTGACCTAAAACTTAATTTTAGTTACGAGATATTGTTTGAGAATATTTTACAATATCGTGTGAAATATGTAGGCTAATTCTTTTTTAAATATGTGCTAATTCTTTAAAATGTAAATTAAATATTTTTAGAAAGTTTTAAGTAAACTCTACATTACATTTTAAACATAATAAACAAGGAAATGACATTTAAATACTTTAGAAGATTGTGTATATCTCAAATAATATATGCTCAATGTATCCAAAAAAAAATCTAAAGCATTTTATTAATTTAAGTGGTATATATCATAGACATTTCACACAAATTTGTAGAAATAAATAGATTAAATGTTTTGAAAATGTTCTGTGCTCACAAATTTTGATTGATCTTATAATGTATATGTATATTTTTTATTGACTAAGAAATTAAAAATAATGCAATTGTAGAATACTATGACTCATAATTTTATATTTCTTGGAAGGTTGATATAACCGGTTGGTTTATTGTGTAAATGTCGACAAGATTAATTTGTTATAATTGTTTTTGTTTATTGTTTGTTTATTATCACCAATTTTGTATCCTTCTTTTTCGAAGGATCACATGTTTTTCTTTTTCTTTTTACTAACTACATAATTTTCTTTTTTTTCTTGAATTTTAGTTTTAATCTTAATTAAATTAATTTGTATTACCAAAATATGGTTGAAAATATTTTATTATAATAAAATTTGAATTTGAATATATTTAAGGTGACCTAAAACTTAATTTTAGTTACGAGATATTGTTTGAGAATATTTTACAATATCGTGTGAAAGTATGTAGGCTAATTCTTTTTTAAATATGTGCTAATTCTTTAAAATGTAAATTAAATATTTTTAGAAAGTTTTAAGTAAACTCTACATTACATTTTAAACATAATAAACAAGGAAATGACATTTAAATACTTTACAAGATTGTATATATCTCAAATAATATATGCTCAATGTATCCAAAAAAAAATCTAAAGCATTTTATTAATTTAAGTGGTATATATCATAGATATTTCACACAAATTTGTAGAAATAAATAGATTAAATGTTTTGAAAATGTTCTGTGCTCACAAATTTTGATTGATCTTATAATGTATATGTATATTTTTTATTGACTAAGAAATTAAAAATAATGCAATTGTAGAATACTATGACTCATAATTTTATATTTCACGGAAGGTTGATATAACCGGTTGGTTTATTGTGTAAATGTCGACAAGATTAATTTGTTATAATTGTTTTTGTTTATTGTTTGTTTATTATCACCAATTTTGTATCCTTCTTTTTCGAAGGATCACATGTTTTTCTTTTTCTTTTTACTAACTACATAATTTTCTTTTTTTCTTGAATTTTAGTTTTAATCTTAGTTAAATTAATTTGTATTACCAAAATATGGTTGAGAATATTTTATTATAATAAAATTTGAATTTGAATATATTTAAGGTGACCTAAAACTTAATTTTAGTTACGAGATATTGTTTGAGAATATTTTACAATATCGTGTGAAAGTATGTAGGCTAATTCTTTTTTAAATATGTGCTAATTCTTTAAAATGTAAATTAAATATTTTTAGAAAGTTTTAAGTAAACTCTACATTACATTTTAAACATAATAAACAAGAAAATGACATTTAAATACTTTACAAGATTGTATATATCTCAAATAATATATGCTCAATGTATCCAAAAAAAAATCTAAAGCATTTTATTAATTTAAGTGGTATATATCATAGATATTTCACACAAATTTGTAGAAATAAATAGATTAAATGTTTTGAAAATGTTCTGTGCTCACAAATTTTGATTGATCTTATAATGTATATGTATATTTTTTATTGACTAAGAAATTAAAAATAATGCAATTGTAGAATACTATGACTCATAATTTTATATTTCACGGAAGGTTGATATAACCGGTTGGTTTATTGTGTAAATGTCGACAAGATTAATTTGTTATAATTGTTTTTGTTTATTGTTTGTTTATTATCACCAATTTTGTATCCTTCTTTTTCGAAGGATCACATGTTTTTCTTTTTCTTTTTACTAACTACATAATTTTCTTTTTTTTCTTGAATTTTAGTTTTAATCTTTGTTAAATTAATTTGTATTACCAAAATATGGTTGAGAATATTTTATTATAATAAAATTTGAATTTGAATATATTTAAGGTGACCTAAAACTTAATTTTAGTTACGAGATATTGTTTGAGAATATTTTACAATATCGTGTGAAAGTATGTAGGCTAATTCTTTTTTAAATATGTGCTAATTCTTTAAAATGTAAATTAAATATTTTTAGAAAGTTTTTAGTAAACTCTACATTACATTTTAAACATAATAAACAAGGAAATGACATTTAAATACTTTAGAAGATTGTATATATCTCAAATAATATATGCTCAATGTATCAAAAAAAAAATCTAAAGCATTTTATTAATTTAAGTGGTATATATCATAGACATTTCACACAAATTTGTAGAAATAAATAGATTAAATGTTTTGAAAATGTTCTGTGCTCACAAATTTTGATTGATCTTATAATGTATATGTATATTTTTTATTGACTAAGAAATTAAAAATAATGCAATTGTAGAATACTATGACTCATAATTTTATATTTCACGGAAGGTTGATATAACCGGTTGGTTTATTGTGTAAATGTCGACAAGATTAATTTGTTATAATTGTTTTTGTTTATTGTTTGTTTATTATCACCAATTTTGTATCCTTCTTTTTCGAAGGATCACATGTTTTTCTTTTTCTTTTTACTAACTACATAATTTTCTTTTTTTTCTTGAATTTTAGTTTTAATCTTAATTAAATTAATTTGTATTACCAAAATATGGTTGAAAATATTTTATTATAATAAAATTTGAATTTGAATATATTTAAGGTGACCTAAAACTTAATTTTAGTTACGAGATATTGTTTGAGAATATTTTACAATATCGTGTGAAAGTATGTAGGCTAATTCTTTTTTAAATATGTGATAATTCTTTAAAATGTAAATTAAATATTATTAGAAAGTTTTAAGTAAACTCTACATTACATTTTAAACATAACAAACAACGAAATGACATTTAAATACTTTAGAAGATTGTTTATATCTCAAATAATATATGCTCAATGTATCCAAAAACAATTCTAAAGCATTTTATTAATTTAAGTGCTATATATCATAGACATTTCACACAAATTTGTAGAAATAAATATATTAAATATTTTGAAAATGTTCTGTG
Source organism: Pseudoturritis turrita (assembly GCA_900406555.1). Classification (NCBI taxonomy): domain Eukaryota; kingdom Viridiplantae; phylum Streptophyta; class Magnoliopsida; order Brassicales; family Brassicaceae; genus Pseudoturritis; species Pseudoturritis turrita. The sequence continues at coordinate 949,751 of OVBL01000484.1, forward strand.
CTCACAAATTTTGATTGATCTTATAATGTATATGTATCTTTCTTATTGACTAAGAAATTAAAAATAATGCAATTGTAGAATACTATGACTCATAATTTTATATTTCACGGAAGGTTGATATAACCGGTTGGTTTATTGTGTAAATGTCGACTAGATTAATTTGTTATAATTTTTTCGTTTATTGTTTGTTTATTATCACCAATTTTGTATCCTTCTTTTTTGAAGGATCACATGATTTTCTTTTTCTTTTTACTAAATACATATTTTTTTTTTAATTTTTTTTCTTGAATTTTAGTTTTAATCTTAATTAAATTAATTTTTATTACCAAAATATGGTTTGAGAATATTTTATTATAATAACATTTGAATTTGAATATATTTAAGGTGACCTAAAACTTAATTTAGTTACGAGATATTGTTTGAGAATATTTTACAATATCGTGTGAAAGTATGTAGGCTAATTCTTTTTTAAATATGTGATAATTCTTTAAAATGTAAATTAAATATTATTAGAAAGTTTTAAGTAAACTCTACATTACATTTTAAACATAACAAACAACGAAATGACATTTAAATACTTTAGAAGATTGTTTATATCTCAAATAATATATGCTCAATGTATCCAAAAACAATTCTAAAGCATTTTATTAATTTAAGTGCTATATATCATAGACATTTCACACAAATTTGTAGAAATAAATATATTAAATGTTTTGAAAATGTTCTGTGCTCACAAATTTTGATTGATCTTGTAATGTATATGTATCTTTCTTATTGACTAAGAAATTAAAAATAATGCATTTGTAGAATACTATGACTCATAATTTTATATTTCACGGAAGGTTGATATAACCGGTTGGTTTATTGTGTAAATGTCGACTAGATTAATTTGTTATAATTGTTTTCGTTTATTGTTTGTTTATTATCACCAATTTTGTATCCTTCTTTTTCGAAGGATCACATGTTTTTCTTTTTCTTTTTACTAAATACATAATTTTTTTTAATTTTTTTTCTTAAATTTTAGTTTTAATCTTAATTAAATTAATTTTTATTACCAAAATATGGTTTGAGAATATTTTATTATAATAACATTTGAATTTGAATATATTTAAGGTGACCTAAAACTTAATTTTAGTTACGAGATATTGTTTGAGAATATTTTACAATATCGTGTGAAAGTATGTAGGCTAATTCTTTTTTAAATATGTGATAATTCTTTAAAATGTAAATTAAATATTATTAGAAAGTTTTAAGTAAACTCTACATTACATTTTAAACATAACAAACAACTACATGACATTTAAATACTTTAGAATATTGTTTATATCTCAAATAATATATGCTCAATGTATCCAAAAAAAATTCTAAAGCATTTTATTAATTTAAGTGCTAAATATCATAGACATTTCACACAAATTTGTAGAAATAAATATATTAAATGTTTTGAAAATGTTCTGTGCTCACAAATTTTGATTGATCTTATAATGTATATGTATCTTTTTTATTGACTAAGAAATTAAAAATAATGCAATTGCATAATACTATGACTCATAATTTTATATTTCACGGAAGGTTGATATAACCGGTTGGTTTATTGTGTAAATGTCGACTAGATTAATTTGTTATAATTGTTTTCGTTTATTGTTTGTTTATTATCACCAATTTTGTATCCTTCTTTTTCGAAGGATCACATGTTTTTCTTTTTCATTTTACTAAATACATAATTTTTTTTAATTTTTTTTCTTGAATTTTAGTTTTAATCTTAATTAAATTAATTTTTATTACCAAAATATGGTTTGAGAATATTTTATTATAATAACATTTGAATTTGAATATATTTAAGGTGACCTAAAACTTAATTTTAGTTACGAGATATTGTTTGAGAATATTTTACAATATCGTGTGAAAGTATGTAGGCTAATTCTTTTTTAAATATGTGATAATTCTTTAAAATGTAAATTAAATATTATTAGAAAGTTTTAAGTAAACTCTACATTACATTTTAAACATAACAAACAACTACATGACATTTAAATACTTTAGAAGATTGTTTATATCTCAAATAATATATGCTCAATGTATCCAAAAAAAATTCTAAAGCATTTTATTAATTTAAGTGCTATATATCATAGACATTTCACACAAATTTGTAGAAATAAATATATTAAATGTTTTGAAAATGTTCTGTGCTCACAAATTTTGATTGATCTTATAATGTATATGTATCTTTTTTATTGACTAAGAAATTAAAAATAATGCAATTGAATAACACTATGACTCATAATTTTATATTTCACGGAAGGTTGATATAACCGGTTGGTTTATTGTGTAAATGTCGACTAGATTAATTTGTTATAATTGTTTTCGTTTATTTTTTGTTTATTATCACCAATTTTGTATCCTTCTTTTTCGAAGGATCACATGTTTTTCTTTTTCTTTTTACTAACTACATAATTTTCTTTTTTTTCTTTTGTTTTTCTTGAATTTTAGTTTTAATCCTAATTAAATTAATTTGTATTACCAAAATATGGTTTGAGAATATTTTTTTATAATAAAATTTGAATTTGAATATATTTAAGGTGACCTAAAACTTAATTTTAGTTACGAGATATTGTTTGAGAATATTTTACAATATCGTGTGAAAGTATGTAGGCTAATTTTTTTTAAAATATGTGCTAATTCTTTAAAATGTCAATTAAATATTTTTAGAAAGTTTTAATTAAACTCAACATTACATTTTAAACATAACAAACAACGAAATGACATTTAAATATTTTAGAAGATTGTTTATATTTCAAATAATATATACTCAACGTATCCAAAAAATTTTCTAAAGCATTTTATTAATTTAAGTGCTATATATCATAGACATTTTACACAAATTTTTTGAAATAAATATATTAAATATTTTGAAAATGTTCACTGCTCACAAATTATGATTGTTCTTATAATGTATATGTATTTTTTTTTTTATTGACTAAGAAATTAAAAATAATGCAATTGCAGAATACTATATCTCATAATTTTATATTTCACGGAAGATTGATATAACCGGTTGGTTTATTGTGTAAATGTCGACTAGATTAATTTGTTAGGATTATTTTCGTTTATTGTTTGTTTATTATCACAAATTTTGTATCCTTCTTTTTCGAAGGATCACATGTTTTTCTTTTTCTTTTTACTATATACATAATTTTCTTTTTTTTCTTTTGTTTTTCTTGAATTTTAGTTTTAATCTTAATTAAATTAATTTATATTATCAAAATATGGTTCCAGAATATTTTATTATAATAATATTTGAATTTGAATTTATTTAAGGTGACCTAAAACTTAATTTTAGTTACGAGATATTGTTTGAGAATATTTTACAATATCGTGTGAAAGTATGTAGGCTAATTTTTTTAAAAATATGTGCTAATCTTTAAAATCTCAATTAAATATTTTTAGAAAGTTTTAAGTAAACTCTACATTACATTTTAAACATAACAAACAACGAAATGACATTTAAATATTTTAGAAGATTGTATACATCTCAAATAATATATGCTCAACGCATCCAAAACAATTTCTAAAACATTTTATTAATTTAAGTGCTATATATCATAGACATTTCACATAAATTTGTAGAAATAAATATATTAAATATTTTGAAAATTTTCAGTGCTCATAAATTATGATTGATCTTATAATGTATATGTATCTTTTTTATTGACTAAAAAATTCAAAATAATGCAATTGCAGAATACTATGAATCATAATTTTATATTTCACGGAAATTGATATAACCGGTTGGTTTATTGTGTAAATGTCGACTAGATTAATTTGTTAGGATTATTTTCGTTTATTATTTGTTTATTATCACAAATTTTGTATCCTTCGTTTTCGAAGGATCACATGTTTTTCTTTTTCTTTTTACTAAATACATAATTTTCTTTTTTTTCTTTTGTTTTTCTTGAATTTTAGTTTTAATCTTAATTAAATTAATTTGTATTACCTAAATATGGTTTGAGAATATTTTATTATAATAAGATTTGAATTTGAATATATTTAAGATGACCTAAAACTTAATTTTAGTTACGAGATATTGTTTGAGAATATTTTACAATATCGTGTGAAAGTATGTAGGTTAATTCTTTTTAAAATATGTGCTAATTTTTTAAAATGTAAATTAAATATTTTTAGAAAGTTTTAAAGTAAACTCTACATTACATTTTAAACATAACAAACAACGAAGTGACATTTAAATACTTTAGAAGATTGTTTATATCTCAAATAATATATGCTCAACGTATCCAATTTTTTTTTCTAAAGAATTTTATTAATTTAAGTGCTATATATCATAGACATTTCACACAAATTTGTAGAAATAAATATATTAAATCTTTTGAAAATGTTCAGTGCTCACAAATTATGATTGATCTTATAATGTATATGTTTTTTTTTATTGACTAAGAAATTAAAAATAATGCAATTGCAGAATACTATGACTCATAATATTATATTTCACGGAAGGTTTATATAACCGGTTGGTTTATTGTCTAAATATCGACTAAATTAATTTGTTAGGATTATTTTCGTTTATTGTTTGTTTATTATCACCAATTTTGTATTTTTTTTTCCGAAGGATCACATGTTTTTCTTTTTCTTTTAACTAAATACATAATTTTCTTTTTTTTTTTTTGGTTTTCTTGAATTTTAGTTTTAAGCTTAATTAAATTAATTTGTATTACCAAAATATGGTTTCAGAATATTTTATTACTAGGTGGGTCCCGCGCCTTGCGCGAAAAAATAAATACATTAGTATGTTAATAAAATTAAAACATAAATTTTTTGATTATCTATTAATTTTTCAAAAATACATATTTAAATTAAAAAAATCGAACACGACATTTTCGTGTATCGAATACTACGGAGAAAAATTTAAGAATCATAAAAATCAACTTAACCGACCTTATCTCGTATAATGATATATAACATTTAACTTCTTCCATATTTATATGTAGTTGCAAATAATATGGATCAAATTGACTAAAAAAAAAGAGATTGGAAATATAGATATATAACTTTTGCGTAAACACCATATTTTATAATAAAAATACTAAAATATAACTAAAAAATAAAATAGAAATGGATAATTTATAAATAGAACTAACGAAAATTTCAATTCCATAAAATAACTAAAAACTCAAAATCTTAGAGATTTTAAGATATTTTCTTATAAACCACATTCATTTTCTTCCATTCAAAACCACTCGTTAAAACAATACAATCTTATATATATTAATTAAGGAGACATTCACAAAAAAAATCATAGCTGTCGTTCAAAGAGTATTTTAGGGGACATGTCATTTAATTTAACCAATCAGAATATTTCAATTAAAACTATATGCCATGGTGGAAATCTCTACATATTCTCATTAATTTTATAACATACGCCCATTAATACATGTTTTACAAATTTAAACCCAACTAAATGTAATATTTTAGACTTACCATATCATATATTTTTAATTTTTTCTGATATATTAACAAACTTTTTATTCTTATATTTATAACAATATTATATATTGTGTATATATTGTGTATATATGTATTTAGATTAATATACTATACAAATATTTTTATTATGATGTAGTCTATTATACATATTTAATCACACTTGCATATATTTATACAATTCATTATTGGAATATATATATTTTTTCATTTATTATGTCCCACAAATTCATATAAATCTAAAATTTATCTGATTTATCGCATGCTCTATAATTTACACGAATAATAAAGATCAATTTTACACTTGAAAGATATTGAAATAAATAACATTTGCATATGTTTTGATCAATTTTACACATAAAATATTAAAAATAATGACATTAACAGATTCTTGATCAAAAGTATTCAATTTTATTACATTTATGCACAATACATATCATTTTTGTACGTTTATAAATGTTAGAATTTATATGTTTGGTCATACACGTTTAAATATTAAAAATTTATATATATTAAAATGATTAGTCAACCTATTTAATCACTTAAGTACGAATCGTGTTAAATTTTGTATGGACGAATTTAAAGAATCGTTAGGACGTTTATAAAAAAAATCTGAAGTGTATTATTTTAAAATGTATATCTTTTGTTGTAAACAAAATTCACAATTAAATTAATGTTTTATGTTTGCATCGACGAATGTCTGTGTTGTCCCAAAATGATTCACACCAACTTATAGAGTTCAAAAATAATTTATTAACAATTTATTAAAAATAATCATTCACACCAAAATGATTCCTAGGAAAATGATGCCACTTATACCATTTTGAATTTATTATTCAATTTTTAATTTTTAGATCTAATTTTTAAAATCAGTATTATAATTTTATAAGTAATTGTTATTTTTATATTTAAGATTAAAAAAAAAATTGAAGATAACCAATTTCATTATTTTTGATATTTTAAGTTTTTTTTCTTATTATTGTTATCCTTTTTTTCCAGTGCCCACATTTATTATCTTTACTCAACGCAAATGTTTGTATTTATTTATATTTTTTATTAATATTTTTTTGAAGAGAACATTATAAAATTATTCATTAACATTGTAACATCAATTTATTTTAAAAAAATAAGGGGTACTAAACCCTAACATGGAAGTCTAAACCCTTATAAATGCACGTAAACATTGAAAATAATTCATAGATCCTAAATCCTAAATTCTAGCATCAAATCTTAAATCCAAATACAAACACGTATAAATTGATTTTTTTATAGTAATCATATGCCATCAAATTCTTTGATCAGGGATGTTAAACCCAAACATGAACGGCTAAACCCTAACAATGCACACAATCATTGGAAATTATACATAGACTCATTTGATGGTTTACAGAAAATACATAGGCTAGGATTCAATTCCTCGATTCATCGTGATCCTCTATCAGCAATAAAATCTCCACATTATATCATTTCATAGAACAATTCGATCGATGAGTTTTAATTTGATTTTTTTTGTTCTTGTTTTTACATAAAGTATTTGAAACACATGAGCTTATGTTCGGATTTAGGTAATAAGAATTTTTAAATATATATATATATATATATATGTTTTGTCATTTCTTTCGGTGGAGCGTTTGGTGTTCCTTCTTTAACGCTAATTGTTTGGATCGGATTTTGGGTCCTCCGTACGGAGTCGTAGATTTTGTTGCATACAACCTTAGAGTGTCCTATGGGAATAGTCAGAGAGCTCCTGGTACGTTGGACTTCCGTCCCCTTGGGGGATGAGAGGTGCGTCCGCCTAAGTTGCTATCTCTAGTGAGATATTCACGGTGATTCTCTAGAGATACGTTGGACCATACATAAGTAATATCGTCAGGAAGATCTTCAGAATGATGAGAAGGGGTTTCCCTCTTAAAGACTCTCTGACGCCCAAGTCAGGCTACCACTGGAGAGTAAATTGATTCAAAATGTGAATGTGTTAATGAAATACATTAGTATGTTAATGAAATTAAAAAACATAAATTTTTTGATTATCTATTCATTTTTTAAAAATACATATTTAAATAAAACAAATCGAACACGACATTATCGTGTATCGAATACTACAAAAAAAAATTTAGAATCATAAAAATCAACTTAACTGGACACCTTATCTTGTATAATGATATATAACATATAACATTTTCATATCTATACGTAGTTGCAAATAATATGGATCTAATTGACTAATAAAAGAGATTGGAAATATAGATATATAACTTTTACGTAAACACCATATTTTAGAATAAAAATACTAAAATATAACTAACAAAATCAAAATAGAAATGGATAATTTATAAACAGAACTAATGAAAATCTCAATTCCATAAAATAACTAAAAACTCAAAATTCTAGAGATTTAAATATTTTGATATAAACCACATTCAGTTTCTTCATTCAAAACCACTCGTTTAAAAAATAAAATTGTAGCATTTTAAAATGTTAAATTTGGTATGGACGGATTTAAAAAATCGTTGGGACGTTTATTAAAAAAAAATATAAAGTATATTACTTTAAAATGTATATCTTTTGTTGTAAAAAAATTCACAATTAAATGAATGTTTTATGTTCGCATCGATGAATGTTATGTGTTGTCCCAAAATGATTCACACCAACTTATAGAGTTCAAAAAAAATTATTAAAAATAACCATATACACCAAAATGATTCTTAGGAAAATGATGCCACTTATACCATTTTGAATTTATTATTCATTTTTTTAATTTTTAGATCTAATTTAGCAAATCAACACTCTAATTTTATAAGTAATTTTTATTTTGTATATAAGATAAAAAAAAATCATTTTGAAGATAACCAATTTCATTATTTTGATATTTTAAATTTTTTTCTTTTATCATTGTTATCTTTTTTTCAGTGCACATATTTATTATCTTTAGTCACTGCAAATGTTTGTATTTATTTATATTTTTTACTAATACATTTATAATTTTAATAAACAAAATCAAAATCAAAAATACATATACTGATCCAAAGTACGTATACACAATTCATTCAATCCGATAATTTTGTTGCCTAATTATATCAACAATCTTAAAGCCATATCTACATTTACATGTAGTCAAACAATTTTTAAATGATATTGACGGTTACAATTAAATCCGTACAAAGTATGGGTATTAACCTAGTTTAAAATTTAAATACAAGACAAAAAATCACGATTTTTGAATACAAGACAAAAAATCACGATTTTTGAAACAATTATTTAAAAGTTGATACGAAGAGAAATTGACAAAAAAAAAAAATATATGTCTAAAAAAAAAAAAAACTCCATTGTCCCTTTTTTCCACACCCTTGTAAGAAATTCAAAAACCCACTCGGACACTTTACACATTTCTTCGTCTTCTCTACCGTTTCGATTTCTCACCATAATTATGTGAAATCCGTAGCGTTTGATCACAAAGACGGAACAACAAAAAAAAACCCAAGTTAATGGCGGCGGCGACTTCTCTCTTCTTCTTCTCTCCTTGTTCTGTGTTGGCATCCTTCCTCTGCTTCCTTCTTCTCTCCGGCGTGTCTCTCGCGGCGGACCCTTTCGTCTCCTACGACTTCAAAGTTTCTTACATTACCGCTTCGCCTCTCGGCGTTCGTCAACAGGTTCTCACTTTCTTCTTACCCTTTTCCCGGAAATCTCGGGTTCGGTGTTTTTGTAAGAATCTCACCGACTTCTCGCTGTCAATTGAGAGACTTAATTGGCTTCTTATAATGCTTTTGGTTTCTCAGTTTTCTGAAACTCGTAATCGTATCTCTGGATCTAACTATACAGTGCGTCATCGTAAGTTTCTTTTGGGGTTTAGGCGAGTGATGGGTCTCTTATATTTCGTTGTAATTTTCGAACCTGATAAATGCTAAAGTTGATTTAAACTCTTACCGTAGAATCTCAAAATAGTGATTTACGTGGGTTTAGGTATTCAATTAGTGGTTCCTGTTAATTGAAGATGTCATTTGCATAACATTTTTTGGCTGAAAAATGTGGATTGAATATTTGCTAGCCTTCTTTGAATATATGATTTAAACGTACTTGATTGAATTCAGGTTATAGCCGTCAATGAGCAGTTTCCAGGACCTCTGCTTAATGCTACTACCAACTTCAATGCTGTTGTTAACGTCTTCAATCATTTGGATGAGCCTCTCCTCTTGACTTGGTGAGACCAATAGCTGTCCCTTTTTACCTCCTTATCACATAGTTTCTGAAGAGTTTAATTCTTCTTCGGTATGCGACTAATATGCTTCTTGGGTCCTTCCATTTTCTCTGTTGGAATAGGCCTGGCATCCAAATGCGGCGTAACTCTTGGCAAGACGGTGTTCTTGGCACAAACTGCCCAATTCCTCCTAGATGGAACTTTACTTACCAATTTCAAGTGAAAGATCAAATTGGAAGCTTTTTCTACTCTCCCTCACTCAATTTTCAGAGAGCATCTGGAGGTTTTGGTCCCATCGTCATTAATAACCGGGACGTTATTCCTATCCCTTTCCCAGAGCCTGACGGTGAAATCATCTTCATTATTGGTGATTGGTACACACAGGACCATACGGTATGTAACCGTCACTTTGGTCTATTGTTTTGGTTATCACTTCACATGCTTCTATATATACTTGAAACTGTTTCTTTTCAGGCATTAAGGAAAATACTTGACTCCGGGAAAGAACTTGGGATGCCGGATGGAGTCCTCATCAATGGGAAGGGTCCTTACAAGTATAACAGTAGTGTACCTGATGGAATTGATTACTTAACCGTCCACGTTGAACCAGGTACTATCGTTGGGATTTTTTTGAAGAATTTTGCTTCTGCGTTGTCTCATCTCTCATGTGACCTATGAATCTTCTTATGTGACTTTCTTCGCATCCTAGTAAACTTTTGTTTGAGTTACACACGTTGGGTCTCCAATCTCTGTCAGTCGTCCGGTTGTAAGATTTTCTTTATCTTTTTTTCACTTATAGCTCTTAACACATGGGTAACTGTTGCATGTAGTTGAACATCTTGTAAAAATGGTCCTTCAAATGTTGACATCTTTGATCTTTAGGTGAAAATCAAGAAGATTTGTCGGGATTTGGCCTTTTTTGATATTGCAAATTACTAGTTTGCTATTTTGCTATAATGATGTTATATTTTGCAGGAAAAACATACAGAATCCGTGTTCACAATGTTGGGATCTCAACAAGCTTGAACTTCAGGATTCAGAACCACAGTTTGCTTTTGGTAGAAACCGAGGGTCACTATACCTCACAGGCGAACTTCACTGATTTTGATATTCATGTAGGACAGTCGTATTCTTTCTTGGTAGCCATGGACCAAGATGCCACAAGTGACTACTACATTGTGGCCAGTGCTAGATTTGTGAATGAAACAGTGTGGCAAAGAGTCACTGGGGTCGCCGTTCTCCATTATTCTAATTCCAAAGGACCTGTTTCTGGTCCTCTACCAGTTCCAACAACAGATGTTTCTAGCCCGTGGTCAGCAATGAACCAGCCAAAGGCCATCAGGTCTGTCTTTTTAGAGTTTTGGAGCAAGTTCATATAAATGTTCCCCTTCTTGTTGCTACAACCAGATTTTGTTCCAGTGAAGCTGACTCTTTTCGTTTGCAGGCAAAACACATCTGCTAGTGGAGCTCGGCCAAATCCACAGGGATCATTTCACTACGGTCAAATAAACATCACTAACACATACATCTTGAGAAGTTTGCCTCCAACAACAATTAACGGGTCACTTCGTGCTACACTTAACGGGATTTCATTTGTGAATCCAAGCACTCCAGTGAGGCTTGCGGATCGCAATAAAGTGAAAGGAGCTTATAAGCTGGACTTCCCTGACAGACCTTTTGATAGACCTCCTCGTCTGGACAGATCTATCATTAACGCAACATACAAGGGCTTTATACAAGTTGTTTTCCAGAACAACGACACCAAGATCCAGAGCTTCCATGTTGATGGCTATTCATTTTTTGTTGTTGGGTAAGAAAAAACATGCCACCTTGTCATTTTTTCTTGTTCCTCCTTTAATGTCTAACGAAATCTGCTGTTGATATACTATGTTATCCAGGATGGACTTTGGTATTTGGTCAGAAGACAAAAAGGGTTCATATAACAACTGGGATGCTATCTCAAGAAGCACAATTGAGGTTTATACACCGCATTATCACTCAAATTACTCTGATCTGCAGATTTTCTCAAGTGTTATTTTGTTTTTTTTTTTTGGTTTTCTTGGAACTTAGGTTCATCCAGGGGCATGGACGGCTGTACTTATTTCCCTTGATAATGTCGGAGTGTGGAACATTCGAGTAGAGAATCTTGACCGATGGTATCTCGGTGAAGAAACTTATATGCGGATCGTAAACCCCGAGGAGAATGGCAAGACAGAGATGGATCCCCCTGGCAATGTCCTTTATTGTGGTGCTCTTAAGAACTTACAAAAGTATGCATCTGAAGCTTCTCTCTCTCTCTCTCTCTCTCTCTCTCTCTCTCTCTCTCTCTCTCTCTCTCTCTCTTTCTCTCTTGCTGTACCTTAGATGATGATAATCTGAACACTATTCATCTGTGATGTTGCAGGGAACAACACCACTCAGCTGCAACATCTATATCAAATGGACACTTGAAGCTAATGTTTAGCATGCTAATGGCGTTGCTCGCCTCAGTTTTCACCTTTTGCTGAGCCTTCTACATCTTTGTGCTGATCGACCGGGGAAGTGATGTTGGACGTTGGATTTTATTTTGTGATTTTTAGATTCATCTACCCAATAGTCCATAGATCTTTGCTTCTCACAACTCTGGTTCTTGCGTGGGGTTAGGTCATATTGGTTCAGAATCATGTTTCTTGTTCGTTGTTACTACTCTTATCAACTGTAATGAAAAAGTTTATTTTTTCTTATAAATTATCTCCATCCTTCATGTTTCTCCGATCTTGGGGCTGCAAAGCTGAACTTACTTATTTCCCTGATGGGAGTTTTTACTTTATATGTTTTCAAATTTCAATCAGCATAATCGGGTGCTTCCAAAACTATTATTGCTTTGACAGTTTCGAAATGTCTTTCTCAGTGACTTTGAGATAAAGATTTAAGTGTTAGACCTCAATGTATTTGAAGTACATATCTCATGCTTTTGTTGAAGATGCAAACAAACTATCCCCCAACACCCCAATATATAGTGTTTATTTTTGTCCAACATAAATAGTGTTTTTGTGGAAGAAAATGCTACAACACAAAACACAAGGTTAATGCTATGATAACCACACGATGTGTAAACAATATTTGGAATAATTTCTAACAACCTTCTTTACATTCTCTTACTTTTTCTTTTCTATGTTAAATCCATTACATAACCTTGTTATTTGACATCATCGATCTTTGATTCCAGATCAACCAACCAATGCATCTTGAATCGTAGAGAACAACCATGTTCCTAATTTATCACTGACTATAGAAATATCAAAAACATCATCAAACTTAGTTGACATTTAAAAATATCCACAAATCATCAGTCGTATGTTGTTTTAATGAATAATATCCAAAATGTAATCAAGATTTATAAAGAATTATTTCGAATCATGAATCTAACAGACTCATTTTGAATCTTACAACTTAGGGGGTGTTATTGAATCAATGATTTAAAGTCAATTCCATCAGTTTTAAAATCTTCAAAATTTTATTTTTTAATGGAGTCTGTGTGTGTGGATTCTAAAATCTCTGCAGTATACCTTGAATTTTGTTTCTAATCATTTGTTCATTAAACTCCATCTACAAGTCATTTCAAATCCATTAAAAAACAAAGATTTCTAGAATCTTTTAATGTTGAATAATACTGGATTTTAATGATGGATTTAAAATCTTTTATTGAATAACACCAGATTTTAAAATCTTTAGGACATGATTTACAAATATCATATCCAATAACACCAGATTTTAAAGTAGGATTTAGAATCATTGATTGAATAACAGTGGATTCTGCTTAGATTTAAACTCTATTAAAATCCATCATTTAAACTCTCATTAAAATCAAACTATGCAACCATTTCAATAAAAAAAAAAAATTCATGTATGTTTGAACCAATCTTCCCATTATCTCTACGAAAGGCTAAATTATTTTTAGCAAAGATCTTTAGCAAGAGTCTTCAAAGGATCGTTCCCAAGTTATCGGGGCTATAAGCGAGATTAAAAATTGTGTCCCTTTTATTTGTTACTAGGGTTATACCCGGTGCTACCTGCTACGCACCGATAAATTTACCTATAATTACATTTGATTAATAATACTAAGTCATCAAGTATATTATGACATAAATGAAAAACTGAGAGGTATAGTAGAAAGGACCAAGTTACATGACGAAAATTTTAGGACAATCGTACACTTTGCTTCTCCTGCTAAATACGTGGTTCCCAGGTAATTTTGCTAGCGTTTCTTATTTGTCAGAACCGATCCAAACATCGCCCTAAGTACTATATATACACAAAAATGCAAAATGATGTCATGATAATTATACTTACTTGCTGTAACTCCTACAAAAACATGAACAAAAATTCCAAAACACTTACCGTTTGTTATTACTATGACGAAGCAAAAGTCATTCCGAGCAAGAAGGCATGTTCTGCTTTAACAAAAAAAGAAGGCATGTTCTTCTTGATTTCTTCCTGAATACAAAATTTGACCTTGCCTACTGTGAGATCTTTACAGATTAAACTAATAAATGGTCAAAGCTATTATATATAACTCAAGATTCCACAATTTTTAAAAGTTTACCCTGCAACTTTTTTTTTTTTTTTGAAAATTTGATTGCATTACATAAATATTTGTTTGTTTTTTTTTGGTTTTATAGACAAAACAAGTGGGTCTAACCAACAATCTATGGTAAAATATCCATAATCTAATGAACAAATGGACCTAATCTACAACTAATCCCAACCCAAACACGAGATCCGGCCCAATACAGAATCCTGGGCTAAAACCAGAAACCTAGCCCATTACAGATGTTTGTTCTTCAAGAACCCAACCATAAAACCCCAACTTTTTTTTTGCTAGAAGAACAAATTGTTCTTCAAGAACCTTTGACAGATGTTTCAATCTTATGTTCGTGGGAAAAAAAAAAATTGATGATTAAAATTATGGAAACTAATAAATGACAACAGAAATTTTCGTGCTTAAACTAAATCAAAATTTGAGAACATTGCTTTATACACTAAAACTGAAGGTTGTACCTTGTAATCCATGATTTCAGTAATCACAGCTAACTGAAGCATGTTCTTATAATTGTAAAGAAATCACAATAGATCAAAGCAATGGTTAAAAATATTTGATAACAACTTGACTAACCTGTTGGTTCGTAAGAAAGAGTTGAAGATCGGTACTTTCTACTGACTTATACGGAAGGAAGTGAGTGAGATACAAAGCAATTAATATCATATGATGGAGATTTGTCAAAAAACAACAAACAAAGAATGGGCGATTCATTTCTGATAAAACTCCGAGCTAACGTCATATAGACTTAAAAACAGAGCTAAATACTGAAGATCATGAGATTGTCTTGGACTCCAAAAAGATAGAGTAACCGGGGGGGGGGGGGGGGGGGGGGGGGGGGGGGGGTTTATACATTTTAGAGAAAATGAGGTAGTTAATCGGAAACCCCATAGATCGTGGAAAAGGTAACGGCTAAAGGGAAGATAAACCCTAAACATAAATCTAGTATTTCGTCTTTAACAAAAAAAAAAAAATCTAGTATTTCGTTAAACACGATCCACCTTTAGAGTTAGAATGGTTCTCACCTGAAGTTTTACGAAGGGAAAAAGTGTGTTATCTAACGACACGTGTGACATCTAAAATTTGACGAAAGAAAACAGAGAAGATTCTAGGCAAATTGGAGTTTCGTCTCTTTGATTCGTGGCATAATTGCTTTGAAAATTCTAAGAAAAGCGTAGATTATAGCTATGAATTGAGAGGAGATGAATCTGAGAAAAAGAGAGAAAAAGGGATGGGAGCAAGAGAGAGCTAGAGAGAGGAGAGATTTAGAGAAAGATGAAACGGTTAAAAAAATTGCTAGATAGTTTTTAAAAATCGTGATCACAATCGTTGGATTGAAATTATTTTTGTTATGGAAAATTTTTAAACTGTTTTGTGTTTTTTTATTTGATTTTTTTTGTTTTAAATATTTTTTAAATATAAAATGCTATGTGTCAAAATTTGATTGGGCAGGTAACTTATATTTTTTTTTTATAGAAAAACATATATAATATTATAAAAAGAATCTGAATGAAATACTACTTTTGAATTATGCTCATCCTTGCACATTTCCATGCAAACTCACCAATTTAAAATTTAAAATCACATAGTCAAGTTCAAACATACCAATTCCGATTTATGATATGAAAACTAGTAGTTCACTGAATGTAGCGAAAACTAGACAACCGTTTCTTTTTTATTTCGTTGATTCATGTGTATATTTTTTTATCAATATCACATTTCATTAATAAAACACACCACGATTGGTTACTTAATCTGAAAAAATATTACTAATAAAGAGAAATCAATAATTCTAATATGTGATAACCCTACCAAACAGTTGGCCTTTAAATTTAAAAAACATGGAATCAAAGTTAGGAAGAATCTAGAAAACCTAGCATGAAGTTCACCAAAAAACTCTTCCGAAAACTAAGTACTGTTAACCAGCTCTGAAAAATCCGTCTCAAAAGTCTGGCAAACAAAACTCTTATCCATAATACACGTCATCACCCACAATAAGGTTTCAAACTCCAAATGCAGAGGTGACAGACCCGTCTTTGACCTCTTGCGCCGAGAAGTATTGTATGATCCACCTGACAACAAATTCAATCCAATCCTGAGGAGAGATCAGATTCTTTCTATAAACCATCAACTTGGTATCTAACACTAGGAGACTGATTTATGTTTAAATACAAAAAAAAAAACTGAGAATACTCTTCTCTTCAAAATTTTTTTTATCAATTAAAATCTCAAAAAGTGAATAAAACTATAAAGTTTCATAGTTATGTTAATTAATTAAAAGATAATGAAAAAATGGGGATAATCCATAAATTCCATACGTAATTATCCTAGCTCAAGAAAAAATTATTCTCCGAATCTGAAGAATTCATCGATCGCAGGTGATGTCTTTTTTTCATTAATAAAATTGGGGCAATTTGCAAGGTAGAAAAAACATATGCTAAATTTAATTAAGGAAAAATGATTAAAAAACTTTTATTTTTTAAAAGTGTTCATCTAATACTTAAATTTTTCAAAAATTATTTTATTTCTCTAAAAATATTAAACTTCACAAATAAATACCAAACTTTTTTAAAAGTGTTCGTTTAATACCCAGATGTTTCAGAAATCGTTTTATTCCTCTGAAAAGAGAAAAATCCACAAATAGGTGCCAAACCTTTTTTTTGTCAACTTATGAATTTCAATTAAACAAACAAGTTTGATTAACCAAACAGGTGAAACATAGTTTACATACATAAACTCTAAAGAGTGCTAAACGTCTGCCTTACCATTATGACCACATAGAATGTAAGAGATTGAGAAAAAACGGAAACATGCTTTTTAAACCTGAAAACACTATGAGTATTGTGGAGAAACGTTCTTTTTATCAGCTCCTCAAATCTACTTTTGAGGAATATCGTATGGATTTTTAGGTGAAAATATATTGGTTATATTTATGGATGGCAAAAAGCAACAATGATAGAAGCATGAGACGAGCTTCAGAGGATATGTTAGAAATAGAGAGCTGAAGAAGTTTAATGAACAACTGCGTTTGAATATCTTTGAGTATGGAGCATTGAAAGAACGACTCAGAACATGTAAATCTAAGCATTCTATTTATTGCAATTTGTTATTCGTTTTCATTGGAATGCGTATTGTCATTCCAATTCTTATATGCCTCTATTACTGATACCTAGGTTTCATTTTTATTCCCAAAATCAAAATGAGACAAGAAGAGAACGATATCTCTTCTGATTTATCACCAAAATACTTAATTATAAGTCATCATGGTTTATGGTAGATTCAGTTAAGTGAAACATATCAGTTTTATTCAATTTCATCAATTGCATATGCCACACCATCTTCCGTTAACGGATTAAAAACGATGTTTTGACAATTTGATGGAAATAACATATAAGGTCCAAAACGAATACTTTTTAAAAAGTTTAGTATTTATTTGTGAATTTTATATATTTAGAGGAATAAAATGATTTAAAAAAAAATTAGGTATTAAATAAACAGTTTTTTTTAGTCATTTATCCTTTAATTAACTAGCTAATATTTTTTTATTGATGGAAATACCCCCGAGTTGATAGAAATTCATTGTTCACGAGTGATAATTTTTATTTTTGTTGGTATTGTTCATTACGTGAATTTATCGGAGCTTTGTAAAAGTTTCATAAATTTTTGGGTTTTTTCTTGTTGTAAATGCTTACAAGTGTGGTGAAATTTTCACATGTTTTTAAAGATTTCTATGTGTTTACACAATTATATAAGTACTAGGGTTACACAATTTTCACATGTGTTTTATTTGCTATTTAACAATTTTAATAACATTATAATGATTTCACTTTTTGTTATTCGTTTGTGGTCTAGCTTTGATTTTGTGGTTTTCACCTGTGGTTATGTTTTCTATTTTATTATTTTATAAATATTTCAAAAATAGGTAAACGGTAATTAGCCATAGGGTAAGAGATTGGCGCTTAGAAAACATAATACATGTGAAAATTATTATTTTGTTCCCTGTAACTTCATTGAACAGTTTTTGTGAAAATGTTTGTATAAATTTGATAGGTAAACATATATATTAGTTGGTTCATTTTGTTGACTTCTAGTTATTACCACACTATTTTATAAGGTTTTTGGACTGTATGTTATTGGAAATGAATTTGTATATAATTAGTTAATTACCTTCAAGCTTTTGAGCAACCTTTTTGCCAATAATATTGTCCGACACATTTGTCGTGCTTTTCTTTGTTCCCCTGCGATTCTTAAAAGTTAGTATTATTAGATAATCTTAAGCTTGTTTTCCACTGTATGCATATTTAATAGCTTAATATTCCTATTTTAACAATATTGATTTGAGATTATTTGAATTATCTTGACGTAAAGTAAGTGTGGTTCCAGTGTTTGTACTTTCCTGAATAACACATGTGACATATAAGGAATAAATTTTATCTACTTGTTCTTGTTTGAAAGTGGTGATTGTGGAGAATGTGATTTTATTTTGGTTTAGCTGTGAGATAGATTTACTTACTTTTTCCTTGTATTGGGCTTTCCCGCTCCTCGATAGATTTTTGTTTTCCTTCTTGTGGTTTCTTTGTTCGAGGTGTTGTTGTAATTTGTTATTTTTCTCGATGATTCACCCTCCATCATTTTGGAGTTTTTGATTTACATGTTGTATTTTGAGAGAATCAACATCGTGTTTTTTTGGATACTTTGTGAATTTGAATTTCAGGAGAGTTGTAATTGAACGGCATTATTAATGGTGCCTTTTATTGTGGTAAGTAATTCTTTTCGTCTTCTTCTTCTGTTTCTGTTTTTAATTTGGTGATACAATTATCAGAATAATTATATTATATTTGTTGAGATAATGCTCTGTTATTCTATGATTGTTTTGTATTAAAATTAATCATAGTTTGTTGTTTAAATTTATATAAGTAACGCATATCGGTGGTCTAGAGTACCCCAAAAAACCACATTTTAGATATTATTTTGTGGAGTTTATTTAGTATTGGTTTAATCGTATTTGGTTTGGTTTTGTTCGATGCTTAGTCTAAACACACAATCCATATGTTCGATACTTAGTCTAAACACATTGGTTTGAAATCATAATCCAAAATCTAAATAGGTATCTTTTATATATATTGGTGATTTTTCTGAGCCAAATAGTAAAATCGTTAGACAGATGATGTATATCTGGATAGATAATGTAAGAGTTGGATTTTATTGAATTTGAAATTTTTGTAAAACATGCAGGAATGTAAACATGTAAGAAAATGGAAAAACATTAACAACTTTGCTTTGAGGCTGTGTGAACTGCCGTTCAAGCATTTTAGGGGAATTTTATAAAGACATGTATCCAACTCTGTAGATGCTAAGTTATATCATGAAGATAAACTTAGACATCTTTTGTAGTAGAAACATTCCGCACATGTATTGTCCATGTCGTTGAGGTGGCAGAAGTTGTTTGGTTGCATATTTCGAAGTGAAACAAAGTAGCATCTCTTTCTCGCAACTCTAATCCTATGCAATGAGGTTTTGATGTTTTTCCAGCATGTGTCAACAATGGTATTGTCCTCAACCCATTTGAGCTGGCTTAGGTAGTTTTTCCCTTGCTCAAACCTGCCCCCTGCACAGCAATAACATGGCATATAGGTAGATTGCCTCTTTCTTGCCCGCATCAGCTGCTACGCCTAAATGGTGGAGTCCTACGGTGGAGTGGTTTAGGAGGAAGTATCGTAGGATATATTTGATATAGTGAGCATCTGGGTTCTTGTTGGCTAGGCATTTATTCATCACAGTTAGGTATTTGATTGATGCAAGAGGTTTTTGGACCAGTGGAGCGAGATTGAGGCTGTTGCACACACGTTTATCGTTAGCTAATGCACCTAATTCTTTGCATGAGTCGATGCAGTTGTGGCAAGCTTGTGGGTCTGTTGCAGCGATTTTTGACACTATCACACCAATGAGATCTTGCGGGAGTGTTTCGAGACGGCTAACTTCACGTTTGTTTGGATTTATTTTCTTCTCTGAATAATGTATGTGCAAAACTATGTCTGAACTATTTTTTCCAGTGATTTAAATAGGTGAATGAGATGGTTAGATTGATCTTTACAATTACAAAACATCCAAATTAATTGTATTTAATATGGTTCTTATAATTAGATTATTTATTTTCATATGTGAATATCCACCTCCTCTAATTTTGTAACTTCCTCTTTACAATGTTTTTGAAGATTCTGAGCAAGTACGTTCTCATTTAATTGAGGTAGTAATAGTGGTATATCACATGCAGCTTTTAATATGATTTCAATTATTTCTTAACCGTTAAATTTATCGATATATTATATAATCTAAGGTTGGTATTATTTAAAGCCTGGAGATGGTCGAGTTTGTGCAAAATGAATTTCTCTCTTTCAACTGAAGATCCTACATCAGGTAGTTGAACGATCGTTGTGGCCGGTAGAAAACGAATGACAAAAGGATGATCAGTGATCTTGTAGAGGATTGTTGATGCATTCATATTTTAGCATCCTTAGAGTACATTTTTCTTAGCGTTTGTAGTCATTAGACTTGCATTTTGCATCATTCTCCTCATTTTAGGTTCCATATAGCATAAGCTGTGTCTTAGAGTCCTAGGTTCCATTATTTGTATATGCATAGCATTTTGAGTCTATTTCAGGTACAATGGATGCCTAGGAGTGAGTGGAACCAAGTGGAGTTGGATGAGCATCAAGAGGAGTGAAGAAACACAAGAAATGGGACAGTGTCATCCTGAACGACCCAGCCTGCTACCTGGATCGATCAGCTGGGTCGATTAGATACACATAGGGCCAATTCGATCAAATGTTGGCTGGATCGACCCAGCTGGTACTCATATCGATCAGATCAACACAGGACCAGATAGATCAGACGTTGCCTGGATCGACCCAGCATGCTACCTGGATCGATCAAGTGGGTCGATCAGACTGACACATAGAACATTTTGGCTTGGAACCGTTCAGACGGATGTTTTCTGCACAAATCCGGGTTTGACCCGGTTTGTCCGGAGTTGACCCCGGTACACTTTAATATGCCTATATATAGTTTTAGAGTCATAAAACCCCATAAGCTTTTATCTACTCTTTTATCCTTTGTGCTAAAGAAGAAACCCTTGGGTTCTTTGAATGTTTTGAGGATAAAGTCTCCATCTTTTATGCTTAATTAGTGAAGTTTTCTTAATATCTTTTCTTAATCTTTTCATTATGTCTTTCTTTACTTATGCTATTGTTGTTTTCATGATCATGAGTGAGTAGTCTCTCTACTGGACTATGGGTGGAGTAGATTAGGGTGTTTGATGTATGATTAGTGATGCCTAGGTCTAAATTAGTATGATTTCCCATGATTTGGAGAGAACCCATAGCTAGGATTGAAGTAATTAATCAAAACCTAGATCAAGGTCTTTTCATGCAGTTGTTTGTAAAAATGTCTAGGAGACTCTAAATCATGCTTTTTCACATCTTAGCCAATTGACACTTGATGTTTAAGGTGATTAGTAGACTTATATGGACTTATGCATTAATGATCTCTAATCCTTATCAATAGAAATCAAAAGATTGGTCATTTTGAGTGGATTAGTAGAATGGATCAATATCATGGAAGTGGACTAGTCTAGTTATAGGATCCATGTCTTGGAAATGATTTGTTATATGATTTAGCATCATTGGTCATAGGTTAAACACCCCTAGTCTATGATCTCTACCCAAATTCCATGCATTTATCTTTCTTGATCATCTTTACTCGCTTTTGTTGACTTTTCTAAATCACTTTTAAATTGCTTTCTTTAAGTTTGATTTATTTATGCATGCTTTTTTATAGTTCTTGTTTTGCTACTTTGATTTCTTATTGCATCATTGCTGATAGAATCGGTTACAAAACACAAACTTTGAATTAGCTTAGCTTCACTAGTATCTTGTATTCCTATTGTTCTAAAACATACTCCTTGTGGAAGAATGACTTCTAAGTATTACAATGACATTGCCATGCACTTGTGGTTTATTGCTTAGAGTTTAAATCTTTAGTAGTATCCTTTAGTTTGAGCATTCGAACCTAAGTAAATTCTACTACATCAAGTTTCTGGCACCGTTGTCGGGGAGTACTATATTAGGCATTATGATTTGGATTCTTTGAAATTTAAGTTCATATTTTTATATTTCACTATTTGATTGTTCTTGTTCTTGTATTGCTTTCTCTTGTGTAGGTGTATGATCACAAGAAGCAAAGGTACACCAAGTGATATTGATCCTATGATTGACATCAATCGGTTAGGGAGGCAAGGAGAAGCAAGAAGGGAAAGAGAGTGGTTATATCACTTAAGGCGTTTAGACATGGAAGGAAACCATGCTAACCAAGGTGGTAGAAACCACCAAGAAAGAGAAGCACATGGAGTTGGATTAGGGAACTAACCTAGAGCTCCAATTCACCCTCCTAGAGAAGAAAGAAGGATTGGTGCGTTTGATGAACCCATCACTAATCGGACTAGGACGGGCACTCGACCACCTCCATGCGCCAATAATAATTGGGAGATAAACTCTAGTCTTATCAACATGGTGCAAAATAATCGAGTTTTTGGATTACCTATGGAACATCCAATAGAGCACTTGGATAACTTCGACCATTTATGTGGAACCATGAAGATGAATGGGGTTTCAGAAGATGTAATCAAGCTTACCCTCTTCTCATTTTCTCTAGGCAACAAAGCCTCCCAATGGGAGAAGAGTGTGGTCACATCCTCTATCACCACCAATCCTTCTCCAAAATGTTGCATGGATCGATCAAGACAACTCCCTGGGTCGATCAGACTTACACATGGGCAGAAAAACATCCAGCTGATCGACCCAAGCTGTTAGAATGGTCGATCATCTGGGTCGATCAGCCTTATACATGGGCAGCATTTCCCAAGGTAAGTTTTCTTAACTTTTTATGCATCGACTCGATTTTCTTCAGTTTAAATCGGTTGGTTTTGATTTCTAAAGTGAATCTGAGACCAGTTTAGGCCCCTTAAACCCCTCAATCACGAATTCATCTCCTTCCTCTCTCATTTCACAAACACTTTTGCATAAAAAGCTCTCTCTTTTCTCATTCACACACTCACCCACTCATTTTTCAAGAGGATTTCAAATTTATCACTCTCATTTCCTCTAATCAACCTCATCACTTGTCAATCACAAGATATGCTCTCTCTCTCTCTCTCTCTCTCTCTCTCTCTCTCTCTCTCTCTCTCTCTCTCTCTCTCTCTCTCTCTCTCTTAACCCATCTCCTCCATTAAAATCCAAGACAAAGCTTAAATCTTGATTTCATGGAATTGTTAGCTTAGGGTTCTAAGATTGCTTGCCATAGCTTTGGATAATGTTTATATGTCATGGATTGTTGATTCCTTGAGAGTTTGAGATGATTTAATCGTTCAATTTTAAAAATTTCACCTCTTAGGGTTCTTAGTGTGAATAATGACGAAAATGAGTTTGATTTTTGAAAATTTAGGGAAAGTGGAAACTTGATTGAGCTTTGTCATTCAAAATCTACCACTAAGCTTGCATGATCATTACATTTCATTACATTGTTGAGTAACCCTCAATTTGGCATGTTTTGGATTTGAATGAAATGAAAATTTCTTGAAAAGGGAATGAACCTTGAAATAATGTTCTCATATTATCATTTTTGTTTGTGTGAATTCGTTGGTTGATAAGTTATGATTCCACCCATCCATGCTCTTTGAATGATAAATTGGTTGTAGAATGATGAATAATACCTTTGTGCTTTCTAGTGAAACTTGTTCTTGTCTTTTGTAGGAACCATCACCAAGACCACCAAACAATGGTTTATTCAAGAATGGGACAACAATCTTCTCAAGGGAATTATGTGTTCGAGGAATGGATGGATGAGGGATATATATATTTTTGAATGAGTTGGACCGAGCCACCTTCCATCCCACACGCTTTGCTTGCCGGGACATTATGTTCGAGATGGGGATCCAAGACCAAGTGGATGACCTCATTGGAAGGATGCATTTGGGAAACCTCTCCCATATGGATTACTTAACTCATCCCGAGCCAACCAAGAATTTCTTGGCCACGGTACAATTCATCGAAGACGGGGAAGATGGACATGAACGAATCCATTTCATGGTCGGTCCAAACAACTACTCTTTTGCCTTCCCCGACTTTTGTGAAGTGTATGGCTTTCCGGGTTCCACTTTTGGTCCAACACAAAAGTTCCATGAAGAGTGCACCGTGTAGAAAAACATAGCAATGGATGAAGCTTATTCACGAAGATTATCTTGCATTTCCAAGGTGCAAAACCCGACCATTCACTATGTTCTCCGCCTTTTGGGAAACACGATATATGCTCGCCATAGGCCGGGTGTTACAACATCCAATGAACTACGGATGTTGTATTTTGCTATCCGGTATTGGCTACACAACTACCATGGATGCCTAATTGAATATGGTCCCGACTTCTATCTTGACCCCGCATCGATGTTCCTCATCAATCTCTTGCAAATTCGCTTTAACGTCTTTTCCAAGGATCTACATTGGTGGCATGCTCACCCCACTCTTCCAACGGATTGGAGTGAACCTCGATTTATACCCGCCTCTACAAGAGAGGCCGAAGATGGACTTTGACTACTTGGTGCTAATGCACACCTTAGCGGTGCGCTTCCCCAACAACACCCTCGCTTAACGGTTCATGGATGAGGATGAATCTGCCTTATATTGCTTCTTGCCATGACCAAGATATTGAAACAAAAGTTGTTTCGAAGATCTCAAGTTCTCAATACCACGAAGGTTCATATTCGAGCTCACTCCACCTCAAGACTACCACTACACACACTACTAGCTCCAAGGTACCTCCTATCATTGTAAATACCATTCGTTTTTAAATTTTCATTCTTGCATTTAGTTTATGTCTTCTTCATTCTTCTCTCCGGTTTTGCTTTCTCACCGAGACGGTGAGAAGTAAGTCCGGGGGGGGGGGGATCGCTTGCTAATGCCACCTTGACTACTATCTAGTGACTTTCACCTGGATCAGACTGGTATATACTCGTCATGCTCAAAACACATACAATATCTGGATGAGTGCAGAGCATGGCATACATGATAGATCCTATAGCGGAAGCATATGGAATCTTACTCATGCGCTCTCGCTAATCAGGTGTCGAAGGACACTGAGTCTTGCTGAGAGTTATGCCATGAGACATTGGTAAAAAGCCTTTCTTAGAATCATGCATATTAAACATATGCAAGACTTTACCTATAAAAGTATCTTGGCATAGTCCAATAAGCTTGTTCAATCTATCCCTATAGATTCTTATTCCAAGAATGTAAGCGGCTTCTCCCATGTCTTTCATTGAGAAACAACTACTTAGCAAAGTCTTAATAGACTGAAGCAAAGGAATGTCATTTTCAATGAGCAGTATCTCATCTACATATAATACCAGAAATGCGCAAATATTATATGTAGATGAGATACTGCTCATTGGAAATGACATAGATTTGTAATGAGCAGTATCTCATCTCACAGTGACGAACATACATTGCATAGATTTGTAAAATCATATTTATATTTATAATACATGTTTTATGAGCAAATTTTTGTTTTATATAAATAATTTTTTTTTTGTTGTATATAAATATACTTGTTACATTTTTATCAAATTAAGGGTACTACCCTAATATGAGCATAAACCCTAAAAAATGCACGTAAAATATTGAAAACAATTTATATTTTTAGCAAAATAAAGGATACTAAACCCTAATAAGTGAGCATAAACCCTCACAAATGCACGTAAAATATTGAATGATTTAGATATACTTTGCTATTTATGGTCGGTTTGATTCGATTTGTCAGTTTTTTTTTCCGGGTTGGAAACAGTCTACTGAAACTAACTCAAACAGACTGAATAAAACTATGATTCAGTTCAGTTTGATTCGTATGTAATGTTTTCAAATAAAACTAAAGTATTAATTTGATTTGATTTTTAGTCAAAAATCTCGGTTAATTGTGGATAGTTTGATTAATTTTGGTCAGTCTGGTTAATTTCAGCTAGTGTCGAATAAAAATATACAAAATTTGATAGATTTAAATTATATTCGTATATATACGAATGATTTGATGAGAGTATAAATGTGATTTTACAAATTTTCTCTGTTTGTGACATTTCCTTGTTAACTATAGGAGACAACGCGTAATTCATTGTTACCATTACAATTTTGGTTAGACAACATTTGTCTTTTTGAATGGGTTTCTCTGCAAAGTATGTGAGAAAATAGACTTTATATGGCACTGTGAGGATATATAGTGTACCAAGATACCATTGGCTATTCAAGAGGAAGATAAAAAACCAAAACACAACTTAAGGGGTACTAAACCCTCACAAATGCACGTAAAATACTTAACAATATATATTTCTTGCAAATTAAGGGGCACTAAACCCTAATAGGTGAGTCCAAACCCTCATAAATGTATGTAAAATATTGAACAATTTATATTTCTTGCAACTTAAGGGTACTAAACCCTAATAGGTGAGCCTAAACCCTCACAAATGCACGTAAAATATTGAATGCTTTAGATATAATGTGCTAGTTATGATCGTTTTGGTTCAATTCGTTGTTTTTTCGTATCTAAAATATTATATTGAAACTTACAATTCGGTTCAGTTAGTCTCTGTAAAATTTCGGTCCGTATATAATGTTGCCTAATAAAACTAAAGTGTTAATTCGACTTGATGTGTAGTAAAAAAAATCAATTAATTGTGGGTAGTTAGTTTAATTTGATCATTCGGTTTTACGGGAATATAAATTAACTATGGCAGGGTGGGCATTACGATTTATAATAGATGTTTTATGACCAAATTTTTGTTTTATACAAATAATTACTGTTTTTGTTGTATATATGTATACATTTTAAATTTTTATCAAATTAAAGGGTAACTAAACCCTAATATGTGAGCTTATACCCTCACAAATACACGTAAAATATTGAATGATTTAGATATATTTTGCTAGTTATGGTCAGATTGGTCCGATTTGACTGTTTTTTTTTCGGGTTGGAAACAGTCTAGTGAAACTAATCAAATAGAAAGAATAAAACTATGATTCGATTAAGTTCGATTATGGAAAATTTTGGTTTGTATGTAATGTTGTCGAATAAAACTAAAGAGAGAATAAAAGAAGAGAAGGCATTATATAAGGGTCATAATTAACTAAATTTCTTGAATATGAAATACGTTAAATAGAGAAGATGAAATACATTAAATTCAATGAAATGGAAAACCAAAAATACTGACCACTAAAATTTGATTAAAAAAATATGTTCGTAAACAGCAAGATGAATATCGATCAAACATTTTAATAATTTTGGAAGACTTCTTAATGAGCAGAAATAATAAATTTTAATAAAATTGATATAGTTTTTATTTAAAGATGAAAAATATGGTTTATAATTTTATATTTTTAGCAAGATAAAGGATACTAAGCCTTAATATGTGAGCATAAACTCTAACAAATGCACGTAAAATATTAAAATTTTGGTTCAATTTAGTTTTTTGGGAAGATTTTGGTTAATTTCATATAGTTTGGTTAATTTTAGTTAGTCCAGATAATTTCGGTTAGTTCGTGTCGATATGTGAGCCTAAACCCTAATAAATGCACGTAAAATATTAAAATTTTGATTCGATTCAGTTTTTAGGCAAGATTTTGGTAAATTTCATATAGTTTGGTTAATTTTTAATTAGTCCGAATAATTTCGGTTAATTCGAGTCGATTAACCAATGAAAATGAAATGCATAATTAGATTTTGGGGGTTTTAAAAAAAACTTGGGTAACTATTCGAATAGGTCAAACTGAACCGAGAATTGAAGATATTTAAAAGTTATGCGGATCGGTTTTCTCACAATAACTGAATCAAAACAAATCATTTAAGAGTGTTGCCTCACAATAACCTCAATTTGGTTAGGTTCGGAAACTTCTGTTCAAATTATTTGTCCGACCTACTCTTAATGACAAAACCAAATTATTTATAGTTTTGCGCGGGGTTAATATTATTAAAAAATTATTTTATTATTGAAAATCCGATTTAAGAGTGTTGAATTTGAATTATGATCCCTTTGCTTTGATTTATTAATTTTTGAGATTTTTTCGGTTTATAAATAATAGTATACATAGTAAATATTATATATATATGAACTGTTTGGTATGGTTACAATATTAGAATCACTTTCTATGTGATCGCAAGCGCAAAAATCGATGATATTTTCCTTCAAACCTCATCGTTCATGGCTACTGAAGCATATCTATTTTTTTTTGTTGATGTAAGTTTTGCTTTTTCCATATACAAAATTATAATCAATAATGTTAAAAATCACGGGAATAAAATGATGTCTCATGAAATGATACATAAATGCAGTTTGACACCTTTATTTCAACTTGAGCATTCTAATACCAATGTTTTAAAAAAATATTGAATAATACAGATGTCCGCAATTGACATTTGCTTTTAGACCCACATAAATTCAAAAGAACTCTATATGTAAAATTATCACTTTGCTTTATAGATATAATACATGCCTTCTACGGTTGGTTAAGATGACTTTCGATCCCTTTGCAATGAATGATGTTAGGGTTCGAAAACACAATCGTTTTTTTTTCTCGTTCGAGCTATTCACTGATGTAGAATTGATCACCAGCATCTAGCCACACTATGCACAAACCTCTGAGATACACGAAGATCCATAAACAAAGCGACCACGACCAACTATAGAATTGCAATCTATCCCTCCTGTGGAGCAATTTCTATGAACTATGCCGAAGGGTTGCATACTGAAACGGTGTGTCACCTATCTCTGAAATAAATGACTCTGATTATATCTTTCTTTCATTTTTATGCGCCTTAAGCTGAAACATGTTTTGCTCCGTCCTGATTATTATTGAAATTTTTAAGATAAAATTTGATTTTAAGCTCTTTTATGTACTATTTTATGAGATCAAAGTGACGTCTATTTGTGGGTATGTAAGACTAATTTATTACATGGGATAGTTATAGCATATGCTCACATCCACAATCCATTAAACTAAGATTAAGAATATGGATTAGAGAAATATATAGTGGAATTCATATTATTTTTATCAACCGTTCTTGTTTTCGTGAAGGTTTTTTTTTTGGATGGCATGATTAACACCCAAGTTAGGTATTTATAAAAAAAAAACACACACACACACATACATACACAAGTTAGGATCAAGTGTAACTGTTCTCCATGTTTTACTTTGCAGTTTTTCATCTTCAGGACTGGATTCTTTTGGATTTTGAATAAAATGTGATTCTTCTTGATTCTTCTGGACTTTGAAAGAAGGTGAAAGTTGTCAGGTAATGTATCTTTCTATTTAAGCTGGTTATTTGGTTTCTTTACATCATCTACTTGATTCATTGCTCAAGTTCTATGATACCATATTTGTTTGAATGTTCTACCCAGTTCCTTGTGGAGTTCATATGTCATTTAGTTTCATGTAACTTCTTGTTTCATTTAATGAAATGTCTATTTTAATTTGTACACACAATGATTATAGTCTTCTTTTAATGCTGAATGACCCTGGTAATTAGGTGAGGTATGCCCTGTCAAGACAAATCAGGATTAAAGGGCGGCACAAGCCAAGGAAATAGACCAGGCTGGTGTTCTATGCATACCCTGAGTGTGACCTCATGGTGAGTTATTGATTTTGAGGTCCATGTGTGGTCTATGTAATGCGAAGAGAAATGGATTCTTCATGAGGAAAAAAGTGATGGAAACTGAAGCGTGTTTATAAAGATGATGCAGTCTGTCTTCGTCAGAGTCGAAGTAGTCTTTCCATTCCATGTATTCTATAAAAGCGGCCATGGAGTGAGATGAAGATGTAGATGCCACAAAACTTTGTTATATCAGTTTTATAAGGATATACATTACTTCTCTTGAGATTATTCTCAATATATGTTTAACCTAGAGTTTGATTGAAACAAACTAAAACAACAAAATAAATTTAGATGCGTTTGATTCTTATTGAGGAACTTGGTACTCTTAAACAAAATATATATTTAATCACATTTTTTATTAGTAAAATACAAATTACAGAAAAAACACAAATCCACCATTCCATGGATTGATCATTAGAGCCATTGTAAAAAACCTGAATCGAAATCACTGATATAAAAAAGGTACCCATGGTCCATTTAGGGTACCTTTCGATATCTTCGTCATCTTCTTCATCCTCTTCCTCTTACATCCTCTTTCTCTTACATGAAATAAACGTCAATGATAATTGTTTTGAAGTTTTGTAGGACGCAAAGATTTTTTAAAGCCCCGGTTTGTCTTCTCCTCGTTGAAGAGGTGAGTGGTTCCTATGCATAGAGAGACATAAACAGAAAAGGATGAAGCGTCTGAAGCCATGTTGGATTTTCGTTGCTCTTGC
This sequence comes from Pseudoturritis turrita, assembly GCA_900406555.1. Lineage (NCBI taxonomy): Eukaryota > Viridiplantae > Streptophyta > Magnoliopsida > Brassicales > Brassicaceae > Pseudoturritis > Pseudoturritis turrita. The sequence continues at coordinate 980,478 of OVBL01000484.1, forward strand.
CTTTTTCTTTCCCGAATTCTATCTTGTCTTCCACATTTCCATTTCGTAGTTTTCCATATCAGATTCGAGATTCCAAATTAAGAAAAAATAAAGTTGTTAGAGGGAGCGAGACTTACCTAGAATTTTCCCATTCACCTACCCATCCAAATCTTTGATGTGTTATGTGGTAATCGAAAAAGATGTGACAAAAACGAAAAAGGAGAAACATGTTGAACCAAGAATGATGATGAAGAAAAGCTTACTGGTAGTGTTTGTGGCAAACGGGACAAGCCATTGAAGTAACTTCTCCATTTCTGCTTTGATCTCAGATATCAAAAGCTGCAGAATCACACAAGTTAGGTAACAAAAAAAAACAGCAAAAAACAGAACCAAACACTGCCCGAATTGAGAAAACAGAGATCTTTCTTGGACTAACCTCTTCCTCATGATCAAGAACAGGAATCTGGAATCTTACAATACTATTAATTTGTTGGATTAGATAAGCATAGTGTAACGAAAGACCGGCTCCACGTAATCGTTCTATTCCTTGCTTCCCTCCATTGTCTTTTAGACCTATTGTTGGTTAAGACCATGGTAGTTGAGATTAGGTTTTCCAGAAGTACAAAAAATCATTACAGTTGTTACCAAAAACTTCCACAATTGTTTGACGTATATAGCAAACCACATCCACAAGCTTCTCAATTACCTGCAACAGAAGAAAATATTATAATAACCGGCATATATACCACACAGTCACACACAACAATTCAGTAATCACTTGCCTTTTCCAGATTCCGCAAAAACTAAACAATGATTGAAACCAAAATCATCTATTAAAATTCTAAAGCTTGCTTAAACCATTTAGATGATGCTGACTGTTTTTGTTTAGTTAAAGGAATTAAACAAACATAAATAAATATAAAAATTTAGTTATTTAGAGTACGAAGAATTACCTTTTTTTTTCTCTGCTTCTTCTTCTTTTACTTTTTTCTTCAAAAAAATCATATGTTTAACTACATAAACAAAACTGAGTTAGGGTGCCAAACCACATCATATGATTGAGTCATATCAGAATCAACGAAAAAAGTAAAAACACAGCAAAGATCAAGAATATATGATTGTCCAAACCCTAGATTTTGTAATATATAAGAAATAATGGAGGTGACCGAAGAAATCTTACCTTGTTAATCGTAGTGCTAGATATGCGAAACCTAGAAAACATAAAGACGGAAATCAGATCAATAATCGAACAAAACAAAAACAAAAATATGATCAAAGCAATACAAATCGATCAAAGAAAACTAATCGATATGAATATAATAAAAAAGTGAAACCTACAATGAAGAAAATTTATTAAGAAAAGAGAAAGGTAACGATTTGTTTGATAATGAAACTAAGAGGAAGGTATATATAAGGTTTCGATTGTTAGGGTTTACATATCAGAATATTCGATTGTTATATATATCCATAATTAAAAAAATTATAAAACAATGATCACAATATTCAATTCTTATATATCCATAATAATTAAATCATAAAACAAATATCGAATATATCCGTTAAAAATAAAATCCACTTAAAGACAACATTAAAATACGATGTAATAAAAACTCAACTCGAATCGTTCCGTTGCAAGAATATCCAAATATATTCAAAACTCTAAGATCTAGATTTAATTCAGTATTTACACGAATCCTTGCAATTGTATTCCTAATTAGTAATTTATAAATTGTTATAAATCAGTATGAATTCCAATAGTTCCAGAGAAGGTTAACATCGATCAAGTATGAGTTCTTCATGTACTATATGCTCAAAAATACGCCGAAATCTTTAGGGAGGACCTTCCTATGTTGTTATTCACCAAGTTTTCGTCCAGTCTAGGCATTCGAGGTTTTACTATTTTGACTACGGAGGAGTATTAGAATACATAAAGATACTATAATTTCTCGTGATTGTATTATTTGTAATATATTGTTAAGATACATCGTATTTTATATATACATCGATGTATGTCATCACTTTTGTTTGTAGTATGTGTTTCGTAACAACTTTTTTTACCGTAAATCAGGTAAACTATTATTTTAAGTTAATATTTTGAAAGTTTCTGATGGCACTACATATATTATAAGTAAGTTTCATTTATTGTATATGATATTATAACATATACATCTAATATCAGCCATGTTTGGGAGTAAGTCGCAGCGACAATATCAACCGATAAAAGACATTGTAACTATAAGTTACTTGAGACCCAAGTATATGGAAATTAAGTTGCAGTGAGCCCCGATGTTGATTACGACAACCATTCCAATTGTCGTTGATTTTTTCAGCTATACCGGCAACACTGGTTTCCTTTGATTATTTTTTTCGCAGCGAGAGAATATCATAGTTTCAGTAGCAACAAACATGAAGGAGAGATAAAAATTTCTTTTTATCGCTTGCTATTGTCGTTGCAACTTACTCTCGATCGATGCGACTTACTCCCGAACATGGCCATCATCTTTCGAAAATAACTACAAAACATCATTTGAAATAATTTAACAAAGCCAACGACTAAAGAAATCAAGCAAAATTTACTTATTCTACCCTCTTTTCAAAACAATTGTGGATATACCACTTTCATAAAGTGATATTAGAAATTGTCATTTTTTCGTACTTGTCCATCAAACTTGTCTATAGTATATTTTTGTCTATCAAAACTTCTTTAGTAAATTTTATCTATCAAAACCTAACACCTATAATTAGTAAATACGTTGGTCTATTTTAATTAAATCATATTTAATTTTACTCTACTACACGCATTATACTAGTACATTTTGTTATGTGATTTACTAACAAATAATTTAGTAACGAAAAATAGGTATTAGGTTTTGATGGACAAATTTTGACCAATACATATTATGGACATATTTTGATTGACAAGTACAAGAACATTTTTAAAAGAGGATAGAAGGAGTAAAATGCCACCTTTGTTAGTTTCGAACAAACTGCAGACAAATATTCCCATATTTCAATATCCTTCGGGCTCTCACTCCCACCTTTATAGCTTCGAATGGGGAAAGCGGATCAAACGAAACGGTTCAAGCGGAGAGGATCAAAACGAAACGGATCAAGCGAATCACGCGGAACAGGCAGGACAAGTGCGGATCTAGCGGATCAAGCGGTACAAAATCAGATCTAGCATATCAGATAGTCCAAAATATATATTTATATGGTGAAAGCGGTAATAAGTGGTACGTGACATGCATATACTGGAATAATAAAAAGCCAATAATATTTTGGAACGCAAATTTTAACTAAAGTAATTTATTAAATAGTATACATATTTATATAAATTATATTAAATCTAAAATTGGTTTAGTTTTGCATATTTTAATCATACAATTTTTTTCAAATGTTAAAATTTTTATATAATTTTATTATTATAGCAGTATTATTTACTATTTTACGTACAAAATAATAGCATAAACTTGTAATAAAAACACAATATAATTGATTTCTAAATAATTCCATAATTAAAAATAATTCCATAATTAAAAATAATTACATTTTTTTAAAGTTAAAATGTACTTTATAGATACAATAAATATAATTGTGGTTATAAATATGTATGAAATATTATACATACAAATAAATTCAAATACAACTCATGGGTAAAAAGCAAAAATAATAATTTAATATTGAGTATCTCGATTTGCCCATAACATATTTGCAATATTATTCATGATGGTCGCCATAAGATCTCCATCGCCCATACATGCTGCTTCTATGTCACCTAAATCATTCTTAGAATTTGTGTTGCTAATCTCGGTCTGTCCCATTATTTCTACAAAATCTTCAACTGAAAATTTTGAAATTCTGATAAAATTATGTAGTCCCATTGTAGCCATTACCACAAAGAATCCTCCATTTCTTCTTCCAAACTCCAAATGTCCTCTCAATAACAGAACGTAAAGAAGCATGCCATCGATTAAACAATTCCTGCTTATTTCTGGGAGGAGGACCACTGTAGAACTGTGACATATGATACCGAACAACCCTGTTTCATGAAGATCTACATGGAGCAAGAAAGCCTTGTTTATTTGAGTAGCCATAATCAACTACATAATACGTATCCCCATGAGGCAAAGGAAATTCAGAATCAATGTCTTGCGCCATTGTGAGAACTGCTGTGTCGTGACAAGATCTCGGTGCTCCATTCCAAACATATGTGAACAACATATTCAAATCACATATTACCATGATGGTAAACGACGTTCTATCGTGCTGATTCCAATACATTCCTTGTAATTCAGGCTTGAACTTAACGCATACATGAACCCCATCCAGAGCTCCAATAAATCCACTTAAATATGACCAATATTTTCGATCCATTTGTAGTCGCTTGGGAATTCGGAGTAGTTCTTGTGTTGTTGGAGTGTTGATATAATCACAAGCAAGTAACTCAGTCGCTGTAAGCACTTGAAAGGATTTCCTCTTCACTATTTTTTTTATTTCGTCCAAATCGCAATCCAATATCCCTTTGAACTTTATTGTGTCCACATATCCGTAGAAACATGGCCACACTCTCTTCAGTGTAAGTTGTAATCCATAACTCGTTTCTAATTTATCACAGAATGTTTAAAAACAATCAAGTGACATTCATAGTAACTGAAGACAAGCATCATTATCTTCTTGTAGTCGATGCCAAATGTTCCTCCACCCCCAAACCACCATCTATTTAGACGGTACTCTTTCAAAATATCGATTGTAGCAACTCAATGTTGGTTGGATTATTAATTCTTCAAATTACTCGTTTTTCAAATTTCACAAACGTTATCTCCTTGTAACTTACAAATTGGACTCCTTGTGATCACAACTGACATATACGAAAAAATCTAAAATTTGATAAACACAAAATAAAATCTAAATTAGAATGATAAAAAATCAAATGGTATTACTCAATAATACATAATACGTAAAATTCATTACAAAAACATAAGGCAAACCAAGACACAATCACTAATAACAAAGCACACACGCTACTAAACTAATCTTCATCGCCTTAATCGTTTTTGATGAGTTTCTTTTAAATTAGGTCCTCGTTGGTTTTCTCAAATGTTGAATAATCCTCATGATCTACGTGTCCGTGGTATTTTCCCTGCTGGAGAATAATTCGTGAAACCGAATTCTGGTGACTCTCCCCTTGAACGTTTGCTGAAGTAGAAAGTGGTGCTTCCTCTATGACTCTTGGTATTTTTGTAGTTTCCGCTTGGGTTCCCAATGCAAATCCACGTTGAATATTTGTTGGATGGATCCATTGTGAAACATTTGGCGACCATTGTGGAAAATTTGATGATGAACCCCACTGTGGAGAAATTGGTGGGAGTTCCATTGTTGAGAATTTGGTGGTGAACGACCATTTGATGATGCACCCCATTGTTGATCATATAGAGGTGTTCCCTATTGTGGGATATTTTGTTGTGTTCTCCATTGTGAAGCACTTGGTTGTGTACCCCATTTTTTAGCATTTGGTGGTGTGATCCATTGCGGATCATTTGATGGTGAACCCCATTGTTGAACATTTGGTTGTGTATCCTATTGCTGAAAAGTGAGACCCCATTGACCACCTGATGTTTGACCCCATGAATTCTTACCACCAGAAGATGGACTACTAAAAAGAAAACCACCTGAACTTGGACTCCCAAAATGTTGCCCCGAGCTTAAGCGCTTCTCCACACGTTCACCATCGTGTGTATATCCAGTTAGAGCTTGTTAAAATTGTATCTTATTTTCGAAGGATTTTTCAGTTCTATCAATGAAATACTTATGCCAAAGTTCATCTTCTTTCAATGCTTGAATGCATGCATGACCAATAAAATTTATTATCATTTGGAAGCTCCATCGATTCAAATATCTTCACAGCCGTATCGAAATCGTCGTAATCATACTGGTCAAACAGATTTGGGAGTAGTTGTAAACTTTGGCGCTCAAATTTTCTAAAACCAGTTATTGTATATGTTAGCATCGTTTTAAAAGAATGTTTTATGTGACTTCCTCGTGAACCACTCCCAATAGAGGCACATGAGTTTCCCGTATCTCTTTATGAAGTACTTCCACGTCTTCCTCTACCTCGTTGTTGAACTATGGAATTAGAAATTTGGATCGGGTCAACCGCTGGAGAAATATGGTGCATATGTGCATTGGTAAACTCATTTAAAGGATTTTCTCATCATCAATGTTAACACGATACACCTGTTCGTTTTCTTGTGTTTCCGAAATTTGATTGTTTGCCATTTCACCATCATATGCTTCTAAGTACAAATGACCTTCATCATTAAATGGACCCTCGTTTATCATCTCATCTCTTCTTTGGTTTACAGAGTATTGAAATTGTGATTGAACGTTATATAATCTGAAACAATGTTGCATCACATCCCAAAACTCAGGCGGTTTTCGTTTAAATGATCTTATAATTTTACATACATGTTTGAAAAATTATAAAGCATGTAGTTAACAAATTTTTTGTATACGTAAATTTACTTTACATATTTTTTGTTGTGAAAGAGATCATGAGTACTTACTTCATGATCTTTCCACCATGAATAAGATGCAAATACCACAGATGTAATAGGATCAACCGAGATGCCGATAGACTTTTGCATAATATTATACTTCTTGTACTTTCTTTTGAGTTGATCAAGTTTTTCTTTGAGGAACTTGTAGTTGATAGTAAGATTGAACTCATGGTTACACTTTTCAACTATAAACTCTTTCGCAAGTGGTGAAGGATCTTTTAAACAGTAATTATTCATCGCAATTTCTTGGTCGTACAACTCAAGAAATATTCTTTCTCGACTGGAGTCCATTTGAAATTTTCTTCGGTTTACAAATTTCAAACATTCGTAGATGTATATTTCACTTCAATTCTACTTACACTTAAATTTTTTGAAAATATATAAACTATTTTACATGTACTGATGTTTCTGTGAAAAAAATTGTATCTGCTTCCACGAATAAATTTGTGTTTTGTCAACGATTAGACGTCATATCTACAATATAGAAAATGATATAAGTTTAATCATATACCATTTTTAAGTAGGTATAGGACAAATAAAAAAGCATATACTAAATATAGCACGTTTCTATATTATAAAATAAAATTATATCAATTTATAATGATTTACAATTAAATATAATATAATGTAACATGCATAAAATTATTATATTAATTTATATGAATGTCTATATTATAAGAAACATATCACTTTATAAATTATAATACTGAGTTATTATATGTATAAGTATATTTATAATTAGATTTGTAAGAATATTTTTAATTATATCTCTAAATATTTATTTGAGTATATTTTTGAAAAATATATTTATTAAGTATAATTTTTTTAGTATTATTAAATGTTCATATTTTAAAGCTAAACGAAATGGTCATTAGTTATTCCAATCAAGTACCAACGATTTTTTTTTTTCAACTCCAACGAATTTATTTATATGTTAATTAATAATTATTATCAAACTATCTTGAAATAAATAGTATTATATTTATTTCTCTAATGATAAAACCAATATATATGTTTCAAAAGTGAAGTTATATATTTATAAATAATTCATGAAATCAATAAAGATAACTAATTATTGTAAAAATATATATAAAATTCATAAATATGCAAACTGAGTATATTAATCCTTTTTAGATATAAACATTTGTAAATACAAAAAAAGCTTTTTAAAAATAAAAAAATAAAAAAAAATCAGAACCGCTTTATATATTCCAAAAAAGAATATTCCAAGTATATTCTACTTTCTCTTTATATATTTTTATTTTTAAACACACTTTAACTTTCTAAATTTACAAATTCAACCTATTCATTTTATTTTGTAAAATAATTTAACTAAATTATGATTTTTATTTAAACTAAACGTACATGATAAAACTATATAACACTATCTAAATTTTGAAAAATATATTATTTATTTCTGATAATAACTATGTATTTTTATTTTTATTGTTGATTATGTCTTTGTCTTTTCTTGTTAATATATGACATTATTACACTTTTAATATTTTAATTAACTATTTAATTATTTTTATCTATACATTTTTAAGTAGTAAAATAAATAAGTAAAATTTATTAAAATATTAAATATAAACGTTTAAGTTTATTTATGTATAACATGAAAACATGTAAAACTTTAGGGATCAAAATTTTAAATAAAAATTTTCAACACAAAAATGAGTATTGTGAATAGTGTTCCCTTAAATTTGAGGGAGTACTATTCACAAACTCATTTTTCCCTCATTTTGATGTATCATTGAAAGAATTTTCTCTCAAATTTTGATGTTTTTCTCATTTTGAAAGACCATTGAAAATTGTCTAAGTGGACCGTTTCTCATTGCTGGTACCTTTTAGGTTATGAATGAAACGACATATAAAAGATGGATATTTTACGTTGTGGATAGTTATTTTTCCATTCAGCTTTTATATTTTTGCTTTACAGTGCTAAACTCAAAAAATAAAAATAGTATCGCATGCGGTTCAATGAAAGGAGAAAGAGAGAATTGTGGACGATAGCATTTTTTTGGAGTGTATGTGCTTGTGGCACTTTCCGAAAAAGTGTTTTCTATTAGCACTTATGTACATTGTTCATGACGATTTTGCCCCTCTTAAATATCACCATTCTACCTTTAACTTGTTTTCTCTCTCTTTCTGACACTACACCATCAACCACATCACACATCACCAAATCTCTCTTTTCTAAACTAAACACATATTTTTATTGTTTTTATTTATTTCTCTATCCATAATTTTTTTTCTATTTTTATTTATTTTCTTTTATCAAAAATATTATTGAGTTCACTAATTTCAATACGTATTTTGTTTTCATTATCTTTTGGTAATCCATATTACCATATATTTTAAACATACTAATTATTTAAAAATTTGTAACTATATATCGTGTTAGATGTGTACGTGTACATACACATACATCATGTCTTATACATGTCGTACACATCATAGTAAGTAAATTGTAAATTATATGTTGTATGCGTACATGTATACATAATGTAGATTAATGGAGTTTAGGTGTACGTATATTAATATATAATCATAATATCTAGATCGTATATTAGATGTACGTTTATTATCCATTTTTGATGTTCTTGTATACATGTATACATAATATATGTACATTCATTATCCATATTTTGTATGTACTTGTGTATGTGTATGTACACATGTACATAAAGTATATTAATGGATGTTAGATGTGTATGTACATTAATAGCTGAACATTGTGATACAAAATTGTGTTGTGTACGAACATTATTTTCACAAATATACGTACATAAATGTTATAAATAGATATACGAGCATTAATAAGGGTGTATGCACCTCTATGATTCGTCATATATTTCTATAAAATATGTGTAACTTATTTATATATATATATATATAAAGTTTCTCTTATATAATATTGGATACATAATAAAGCTTCTTCATTATGACATGTCAATGTCTAGGGGTAATAACGTCATTTAGTTTATGAAAGTGACATGCGCACTAAGAAGAAGCGAAAAATATCAGACTCTCACACTATATTAAAAAAAATATATTTTATCAGTATATTGTATTTTAAAAAATTTAAATTATGCAAAATAAAATAACAATTTAAATTTCAAATAAATAGATTACATTATTTTGGACCGCTTTTTATTCGTTTTCACCATTCAAACAACCATTTTGAACCATTAAATTCGTTTGATCCGTATTTGTACTATTTGATCTACTTGATCCGCTTGAACTGCTTAACCCACACCGTCTAATCTATTTTCTTCATTCGGAGCCTTAAGAGATTTGCATATATCTCATGCTTTTCTTCAATAATTTGTACTGCAAGTGGTACAAATAGAATTTTTATTATTTAATTAATAAATACTTGCAAATCTTCTTTTTAATGTGAATGACAACAAATAGATTGATTTCCTGCTCTATCTTTAACCTCTGTTTGTCCCGTTTATCCATTCAAAACCATATGATTGTTTTTTCTTATCTTCCAACAAATATCCTCCTCTCTCTTTCGTCTCATCTTTTTCTTTTAAGTTTTTTTTAATTATTTTATGATCATTTTTCTCTCTTTTCAATTATAAAATTGTTTTTTCTTATTTTCCAAGAATTCGACACATACATTTTATTCTATTTTATTCATTAATTTGTCCACATACACACGTATACTTAATTTGGTCCACGATGTGAATTAAATTTGGTTTACAATGTGAATTCATGATTACATATATTTTCTAACAAAAAAAATCATAAAGTTTAATTTGGTCTATGATGTGAATACAATTTAGGGTAAATTTTAGTCAATGGCACTTTTTAAGTTTTAATTATATCACATGATAGCCATATGTTTTATTTTCAACCTATAACACTTTGTTTGGTTACAAGACATATATGTCTTTGTTGAAGATCTTGTGTGACCGAAATGATGGGTTAATATGCGTCTATGTGATGTTGACTTATCAAAAACAGAAACAGAACATGTGTCATTTTGGAAAAAATAAATCAATTTATTTTAAAGTGCATTTAATATAATTTTTTTTAATAAATTAATATATAATTTATTTAATAAGTGACACTGACTTTTTTTCACATATGCAATACATATATGTATATATAAAAGCTCTATATAGGGTCAAGTAATATAAGAAGTTTTTTTTTAACGACAATGCATAAGAAGTTAAGAGAATGATTTTTTAAAAATGATTTATTAAATGAGTAATAATGATTCTTTCTTATCACAAATATAAGACTACACATCTATTCAAAAATAAGATAATTTAAGAAAATAATTTATTAGTATTTCTGAGTTGAGAAATGAAAACGGATTGTCTATAAAATATATGTTAAACAATAATAATTTCGTGTACGTCTATAAAACTTTCAGTGATCATATATATATGTGCGTAGATAACATCTATACGTACATATCAATACATTGACACTTCAAAAATATATTTATACGTACATATCGATACACTGACACTTCAAAAATATATTTATACGTACATATCGATATACTGACACTTCTAAAATATATTTATGTGTACATATCGATACATTACCACATGTGAAATCTGATAAAATCCAAAATTCTCTATAGAATTTTTTTGCCTAAAATTCAGGCACAAAATTTTCCAAAAAATTATTCATCCACACATAGAAATGGTCCAAGGCGAAAAATCTTGCCGGCAAATTTTTTGTCATCATTCATCTACTCATAATCGATAGCCGTCAAGTATGTGTATATTAGTATATATACACGAATTAAGTTGACGTACACGAAAATATAAACGTACGTATACGAAAAATCTAAACTTTCACATCAATGAATTCATACGCCTACTAGAAAATAAGGTCTAGCATGTCAGAATGGTAAATAGATATCGGTAAAACATTGTCATCATCCATTGCTGCGAAAGAATGTGCATACGTGCAAGAATTATGTAGGCATACAAACATACAACCACGTAAATATTAAACTTTCACATAAATTAGTTCGTACGTATAGAGATTGTTATAAGTGCAAAACTTTATGTCCGTTTCAGAGCAATTAAAACCCCCAAAAATTCTTTCACAATTTTCGAATTATGTAAGCTTTGTAAAACGAAAAATGACAGAATGTATGTGTACGTGTAATCAAAATTCTTATTGAGTTATTTACGCAAAAGTCACATTTTTAAGTTTTATTTACGCCAAATATTATATGTCGGCTTGCATAGCATACACTTACACGAAAATATGAAGTTTTTACCTTGTTATGTATATGTAGAAACTCTTCTGTATTAAAAAAAACCGATTAGACATATCTGACTTATTATTAATTAAAAGGTATTAGTAGATATTAAAGGAAACGTATGGCAGTTGAAAGAGAAACTCAACAAGCATCTTCTCGCTTTTCAATAAATTTCGAGAAACAAACGCAATTAGTACTTTTTAGGGAAGAAAAATTAAGAGAACAATTTGCCTGTTTTTTTCGTAATCGTGCGATTAGCATCAGCGACACAAAAAAATTGTTTATTTATGCAGCTTGGAATGCAAGATTGTGGAGATTAATAACACCGGCGTTAATAATACGAGACGCAGCGACTGGTTAGGGGCAATGTTTCTGCCGCTGTTTTTTTTAGCGACAGTGACGACATCGGTGACCTTTTCAAATTAAGACGCAGCGACAGAGATGAAGGAGAGACGAAGGCTTTTTTTGGGTCGCTTACCGCTGCCGCAGCGATCGACTCCCGAACAGGGCAAATGAAGAGAGAGGGAGCCGAGAAAGTCGAAGACACAAAGTATTTTCAGAGATAACAAAATCCTAAATCGGTGATGTATACCAGTCTTTCTCGTTAGAAGACGTACACGACCCACCGGCGGTAAGAGATGTTCCATTCCTTCTTCGTCTGCCGCTTTCGAACCATAATTAATGATTTCTTCCTAGTATTCGGTCGGATCTTTGACGTGTGTCAGATTTTACCTTAATGACACAATGATCTTGCTGCAAGTGCACAGCGATCAATTGTAGTACTTAAGGATCGAATCCACTGAAGACTAAAAGGGCACTATAAGTTTATTGGAAAAGAGTTAAGTTAGGACAAAATAAGAGGTTGGTTTTTGGGGGGTTTTGTGTCACTAAAATCAGATTACAAATTAAATAACGATAAAAAATCAATTAAAATAAACTTTGGGTGTCAGGATATTCTCCAGGGTTCATAGATTAAACTATTCAGGTGCTAGGCAGGTAGATCAATTGTAGTATTCAAAGCCAGTCGTGAATTAATCATCATATTCTCATATCAATGATCAAACATGTCTAATAACCTAATCACTCAACAGTCACGAAGGTAAAAAAAGAAAGCATGCCGCAGAAGTTGATACTTATCTCATCTAATATTAGTTCATATCGATTTGGTTCAATTGTCAATAAGAAGAAAATCAATATATAACAGATCACAAAGTTTGTCAATCTAAGTAATCATGTATTAAGAGTAGATGAGTTTTAAATCCCCGTAAATCCTAATCAATTCTTATTTGTCAAGCCATGAAATCTCATTTGAAAACCCTTATCCTCAACAAGAGATCTACTCAGACATGATTGTAAAAACCAAAGCAATAGCAAAAGAATTCATTATCATAATCATAAATAGAGTAAAAGGGTTCAGAAAAGCTTCTCTATGGAGATACAAAGAGGCGAGATCTTCTGCCTTATCGAACAAAAGTAAAAAAAGAGCAAAAGAAACTAAAAGTGTTTATGGTGATGAAGAGCTTTGCTGGCTATGAGAGCCTACTGATTTTCGTGGCCTCTCTGATTGTTTTATAGGTGTAGAAGTCGGCTAGGGAAAATTCCAGTTGATTTAGGAGACAATCTTCCAAAAATATGAAGAATTTCCTGTTTTTAGGGACTCAATCGATCGATCACCTATTCGCAGGTTTCCAATTTTTGCGTCTGCTTCAGTTTCGAGATTGCACGATCTGTCTTCAGTACATTGGACATAACTTGAGATCGCACCGTTGGCTTTCCACGATCTGATATGCAAATGGAAGCTAACACTCCCCGCTATCGTGTGGTAAAATTTGAGATTGATCCAACGGTGGAAATATCTTCATAGGATGTCAAACATTTGATGCTCAGAATCTGTCCAATCTCTAAAATACTTATTTTGCATTTTTTTGGGTCCAAATTACTCCAATTTCCTGTAAAGATTATAAAAACTACAAAAACACTAAAAATATCAATAAAATGCCAAAACCAAATAGTTTCTTTATTAAAAACCTATTAAAAACGTATTAAAAAGCGGTAAAATATGATGTATATAAACTTCTCCAGACTTAAACTTTTGTTTGTCCTCAAACAACAGCTCAAGTTCAGAAAAGAGGTTTGAAAATCTTGAGAACTCACATATCCTTGAGATCATATCTTTGATTCCTTAACATGTAATCCACTTGCAAACAAAGTTAATCCAGAACATTGTCATCATCTTATCCCACCATGACCTTCACAAGCCTTGTCCATACTCTAAATTCCAAACCTGCAAAAATCTTAACTTGACATCAATTGACTCTCTACATTTATTAAGTGTTGCGTGAGCTTTCTCTTTAAAGAATGTACTTCAGGGTAGACGGCACCGGGAGTTAAAAAGGCTATTTAATGGTGGAGTCAAAAGTGTTTAGGATTACCAAATGCTCCGGAGGATGCAAGATATTATGCAAAACCGCAAGAGAGAACAGACCTGTTGATACAACGAGTTTTAACCCTAAAATATCACTGCAAGTGCACAACAAACGAAGTAATATTTAGGGATCGAATCCACGAGAACCAAGTGAAACGCTACGAATCTATATGAGTGAAATTAAGCTATAATGGCAATATGATTGTTTGTTGTGATGCGAAACGAAATAGCAATATAAAAACGATGTAAAATCAATTAAAAGCAAGTGTTAAGTCTAGGGCAATTCGCAGAAATTCAGAGATCATGAACCAAACAATTATTCAGGGAACGATAAGCGCAGTCTCAAACTCAAACATGAATGTATAACCAATCCACTTTCGTGGCATCAATTACTTTATCTAGCAACCTAAGAATCTAAACTGCCGTTTGACCTTAGAATTCTAAACAAGCATTAACGAGCAGGTTTGATATGTTCACAAATTGCCTTAACATCAGCTTTCGTTGGTTAAGGACAATTTGCTCACCAAGCAATCTATAACACTTTTGATGAATAGATTAAACCCTAAATCAGATACTAAGTGATCAATTTAATCTAAGCAATGAGAACAACGATAGGTGAAGACAATATGATAAATCCCTATCTATGTCTGATTCAATGATTCATAAATTTCCTTGAAACCCTAAACCTAACTATGAAACTACTCAGACATGAAAGCAAAGAAACAAGAACGAGATGAAGAAAAACTCATAATCAATAAAATAAATCCAAAAGGGTTTAGAAATCTTCTCAGAGATGTAGAGTCAGAGTTTCGTCTTCCCAAAGCTTACAAATTGCAGAAAACAAAAAGTATGAATATAATAGAAAGAGTATGTCAAAATTGGCCTAAACAATGGCTCAAAACTAGAATATATAGGAAATAAAAGGTAAAACCCAATAAAAGGTAAAACCCAATAAAATAAGGAAAACTGAAATTTCCTTTTTCTGGCTTGAATTGGTGTGGATCGATCGATCTGAGCTGGAATGGTCAATCTGCGTCTTTATTTGGTCGATCTGAGATGTTACGGGTTTTTGAATCGATCGATCCAAGTGTGGATCGATCGATCCAGTCTAGAACGATCGATCTGGCCTTCAATGGTCGATCCAAAATGCTACGGTGGAATGGCTTGAGGTTGGATCGATCGATCCATGTGTAGATCGATCAATCTGTCCCATTTTCTACTCCTTTGCTTCATTCCTTGCTCCTTATGCCTTAGATTCTATCCAAACGTGTTCTAATCCTGAAAAGACTCTAAAAACACAGAAAAGACTCGATAAAACAACGAATATCATGGTTGAAAACCGGTAAAAACCATGATATATCAACTCCCCCAGACTTAGCCTTTGCTTGTCCTCAAGCAAAACAAAGAATTTAGTTTGTGACAGAAGTTTGAAAACGCGGAAAATCACCTTCTCTTTAGAATGTTGTAATGACTATTCATCTCATAATCCACATACTGCAAGACCAATCCAAATCGAACCACCATGTACTTCTCCGCAGATATTTGCAGCTTGCTAGATTCAACCCACAATTTCACAACATTGTCCATAAGCCTTCATCGCTGGGTCTCATCGATGATCTCAATGCCAAGAACCTTCTAGACTCTTTCCTGTATAATGACATGACAAACCATCCATACAACCTTTGATACTCTTTCTCTCCCCCAGACTTATTCTGTTCTCATCCTCTTTTTTTTTTTTTTTATATCAAAGGTGTAAGCGAATAATGGTATCACGGGAAATTTTCCTAGCCTCACTTCCAACCTTTGTGTGATCATTCCTTTCGAAGTAAAATAATGGGATCGCTGGAAATTTCCTAGCACTTTACTCAAAAGAAAATCCTTTCATCTTTTGTGCTTTTATTTAACTTAGAATAAGGGAGATGAGTACCATTACTTTTCACACATGATGCAATTGTCAGGTAATGAATGAGGAGTCAAACACTATGAACACCAGTCACATCGATGAGGTAAAAAGAAGACCTCATAAATTAGCTCGGGCTTAGTGGATTCTGCTAGAAATATGGACGTCTCTAGTTAACTGGTCAGCCTTTGGATTTTTTATTAGTCGGATCTGAACTGATTCTGCAGCAATGGTCACTCAGATGAACTATTCACACAATATACCAAGAGAAAAGTCATCATTCCCAACAAATTTGACTCAATAAAACAACTTGGATTGACTCAAAGAGAAAACAAAAGAAAATAGCATTAGTAAACGATGAACACCCTCCCCCAGACTTACTTCACACCGTCTCGATGTGAAAATACATCAAGAGAAAGGCAAAAAAAAAAGACTCAAAAGATGAAAGTAAAAGAAAATGATTTTTTTTTTGCACGTACTTTGCACATGTAGATCGATCGAGCTGATGCTGGGAGGTCGATCTAAAATATTACGGCCACTCGGATCGATCGATCTGCCCCCTTTTTGCACCTTTTTTTTTTTTTTTTTTTTTGAAAAGAAACCTGAAACACTTAGAAACAAAACCAAAAGTTAGAAAATAACTGAAAAACAAAGTATGTACACTTACCGGTGGGTTGTCTCCCACCAAGCGCTTGTTTTGAGTCATTAGCTTGACTTCGGTCTCCTGTATCAGTCAGGAAGATGAGCATGGGAACTTGCTCCAAAACAAGTTCCCCGATCAGTCATCTTAAATTCTAGAACCTTGCTCAATATTTTCTTCACAGCTTCTGCACCCTTCTCTTTAAACTCTGGAGTGAGAATAGCTAAAACCTTGGAGAAAGACTTCGAAGTTCCTTTGCACTTCACCTTATACTCAATCGTGTCGCCAACAGACCTCAGAGGTACCAAAATCATATGAGAATCTCCCTTGATTTTTTGGCTTTTCCTTCTCCTTGGCCTTGTTCTTTTGACGGGCTTCCTTGTTAACGATGTGAGGGTCTCCATCCAGGACTTCCTTGACCTCACTCTTAGCAACAAGCTCTTTCGTTGTCTCGATTAGTAACTTCTCTCCACTGATAATGGTCACACAAAATGCAATTTTGGTTGCTTCATTAGTGGGTATGGCTTTGTAGAAGACCTTTTGGTCAACATTGGAGAATGAGACTCTTTCATTAGAAAAATCCACAATTGCACCCACTGTCGCCATAAACGGTCTCCCAAGAATCAGAAGCATATCAGAATCCTTAATCATCTCCACCACATGGAAATCAGTAGGAACAAGACAGTTTCCTACTTGAACATGTAAGTCATGAATGGTGCCATGTGGAATCGTGGTGGAAGAATCTGCAAACTTGAGAGATATCTGAGAGGTCTCATCTCAGTAATCCCGAGTTTCTCTGCAATAGCCTTAGACATGAGATTAATAGATGATCCAGAATCACAGAGAGATTCTTCAAATTCAACTCCTGAAATAGAGCATGAAACCACAAACTTCCCATGGTCTTCCACCTTAGACAATATCTTCATAGGAGGTGGTGTATTCTTTGCTTGAAAAAAGAGGGCCTTGAAAACTGTAAGGCTTTCTCTGGTATCTCTAGCAAACTTCTGATATGCAGGATCACACCTCTAAGTGCATCTTCAAACGAGATATCATGGGGAAGCTTTCTCACCATCTTATTGAATTTAGCTAGCCTCTCTTTGTCAATACAATCTTTCAGTCCTTGAGGGTATGGGATTCTAGGAATGTACGATAATGATTCTGCAGCTTCCTCTACTTCTTCCGGTTTAAGCAGTGCTGGTACAATCTCCATCTTACTCTGAACTGATATTAAATTGCAGTGCTCTCTGGGATTTGTCTCAACTTTTCCTGGAAGAGTCCCTGGTGGTCGCTTGGCTGATGCTGAGATCTGGGCTACCTGAGTGTCAAGCTTCTTCACCTGAGTAGAGAGAGTTTCAATCTTACCATTAAGATCATTGTACATGCTGTCCACCTTGACATTGATCTCGCTAGCAGCTTTCTGCTGGTTGAGCAAAAGCTGCTGCATAAGAACCTTGAGTTCATCTTGAGAGTCATTCGCGGAGCTCGCAGGAGCTTGGACTATAGCTGGTGCTGTCATCTGGAAACTGTTGAAGGGCTGTTTCTGCTGAAATCCACCCTGAAATCCGTTCTGACCCTGATTTTGCACGAACTGTTTCCCCTGAAAACACTGAGAAAATTTGTTATGAAAATCCTGATTTTGCACGCCTGTCTGTCCTGTAAACCCTTGATAACTAGTGACGCCCGCGTTTTGCACAAACTGCTTTCCTTGAAATTGTTGACCTTGAGCATTCACCTGTTGTAGGTAGACCTGATCTTGAGGATTCTCGACATTCGTGCTTCGATAGGATAGATTTGGTGATTTCTGTAATTCTGGTTGAAACCCCTGTTTTGCACGAAACCTTGTCCATTCACATAATGCACTTCCTGCAGCTCATTAGTCCCTTCTTCAACGAAATCGTGGCAGAAAATCGGATCCGCTCCACTTTTGCAAAACTGCACGCTTCTCTGACCCTGACTCGCTTTTAAAAGCAATTGAACTTCTCATTCAACTCGTCGATGTTCTGAGACTCCACACTGTTGACACGCTTAGACCTGTCATACTCAGCACAACAGTTGTTGGAACTTGCAACCAAGTTCTCGATCAGTTGGTAGGCTCCATCCTTACTCTGAGTCATGAAATCTCCATTGCTAGCAGCATTGAGAGCATTCTTGTAATCCCACTCGACCCCATCATAGAAGATGCTAAGAATCTGCCCATCCGAGTATCCATGATGTGGGCACTCTCTGCAATACTCCTTGAACATCTCCCAAGCTTCACAGAAAGACTCTCCTGAATATTGTTGGAAGGTAGTGATCTTGTGTCTCAGCGAAGCCGTCTTGGATTTAGTGTAGAAGTGATCTAAGAAAGCGGCTATGCATTCGTCCCAAGTAGTTAATGATCCAGGAGGTAGAGATTTGAGCCATCTCGATGCCTTGGCTGCCAGAGAAAAATGGAAGAGCTTGCACATGATGTAATCAGCAGGTACCCCATTCGACTTGGTAGTGCTGCAAATCTCTTCGAAATTCTCTATGTGGTCCATCGGATTTTCAGCTGGTAGACCATGGAACATGTGCTGCTTCACCAATCCAATCATCTGAGGCTTGATCGTAATCATGCCTTGCAATGGATGGTGGACATATAGCAGCTCTATTCTGGTAGAAAGTATTGGGAGTGTCTGCATCCCCAATTGCAGGCGATCACTGCTGGTGTTGTTGCTGTTGCAGCAACTGTTGCATCTGCTGTTGTAGCCTCTGAAGTTCAGTTGCAGTAGCAAGTGCATCGTTGTCGATTTGATCACCCATTGTGACTTGATTCGACTTTGTCTTCCTATTCTCTCTCTCTCTAACCTTGCAAGTTTTTGGTTGTTGAAGCTGAAAAAGTTGTCAGATCCTTTGCTTCTTCTTTGCATACACCTGAAACACACAAGAGAGAGAGAGTTAGTAAATCTTAGTCTAAAATTTTTTTTTTGAAGGTAACGCAATTGGTCCCCGGCAATGACACTAAAACTTGATACAACGAGTTTTAACCCCAAAATATCACTGCAAGTGCATAGCAAACAAAGTAGTATTTAGGGATCGAATCCACGAGAACCAAGTGAAATGCTACGAATCTATATGAGTGAAATTAAGCTAAGATGGCAATATGATTGTTTGTTGTGATGCAAAACAAAATAGCAATATAAAAAAGATGTAAAATCAATTAAAAGCAAGCGTTAAGTCTAGGGCAATTCGTAGGAATTCAGAGATCATGAATCAGACAATTATTAAGGAAACGATAAGCGCAGTCTCAAACTCAAACATGAATGTATAACCAATTCACTTTCGTGGCATCAATTACTTTATCTAGCAACCTAAGAATCTAAACTGTCGTTTGATCTTCGAATTCTAAACAAGCATTAACGAGCAGGTTTGCTATGTTCACAAATTGTCTTAACATCAGCTTTCGTTGGTTAAGGACAATGTGCTCACCTATGTTCTATCAAGCAATCTATAACACTTTTGATGAATAGATTAAACCCTAAATCAGATACTAAGTGATCAATTTAATCTAAGCAATGAGAACAACGATAGGTGAAGACAATATGATAAATCCCTATCTATGTCTGATTCAATAATTCACAAATTCTCTTGAAATCCTATACCTAACTATGAAACTACTCAGACATGGAAGCAAAGAAACAAGAAGGAGATGAAGAAAAACTAATAATCAATCAAATAAATCCAAAAGGATTCAGAAATCTTCTCAGAGATGTAGAGTCAGAGTTCCGTCTCTCCAAAACTTACAAATTGCAGAAAATAAAAAATCTGAATATAATAGAAAGAGTATGTCAAACTTGGCCTAAAAAATGGCTCAAAACTAGAATATATAGGAAATAAAAGGTAAAACCGAATAAAAGGTAAAACCCAATAAAATAAGGAAAACTAAAATTTTCTTTTTATGGCTGGAATTGGTGTGGATCGATCGATCTGAGCTGGAATGGTCGATCTGCGTCTTTATTTGGTCGATCTGAGATGTTACGGGTTTCTGGATCAATCTGGCCTTCAATGGTCGATCCAAAAGGCTACGGTGGAATGGCTTGAGGTTGGATTGATCGATCTGACCCATTTTCTGCTCCTTTGCTTCATTCCTTACTCTTTATGCCTTAGATTCCATCCAAACTTATTCCAATCCTGAAAAGACTCTAAAAACACAGAAAAGAGTCGATAAAACAACGAATATCATGGTTAAAAACCGGTAAAAACCATAATATATCACCTGTTGATGCCCACAGTTTTCCAATCACCAAATGCCTAACTCTCCCAGACTTAGACATTTCTCCGGGAATCACTGCGAACCACTTGAAATCATTGTATATCACTCTATTTCTCTCCAAATCGATCCATGTCCTTCCTTGGATTTTTATTTGACCTTGAGACTCCTAATAGTGATCAATTTCCTTTTCCTTTTGTTTTTCACATTTTTTTTGTTTTTTTTTTTGAAAGTGGGAAATTGATCAATTAGAAACATGGAGTCTCAAAGGCACAAAAATTACCATGATATATGCAAATCCCAGGAAAGAATCAAGCTCTCGAATCAACATCAATGTACTTCACCAAGTATCCTCAATCTCTGCATCTGCAGTGTCTGGAAAACTGTGTCGATCCTCTTTCTCTCCGATATTTTTACACATATCTGCACATATGACAAGGAAGACAAGAATGTGTGAGGTCTGAAAAGAGTTAAGTGTTTAAGGTAGGGTACCAACTAAAGATGAGCTGGCCATTCATGATAAACAGAGAGTGGTAAAAAGGAATAAGAAGTCCTAAATATTTGCTTTGTTTCTCTGATCTAACACCTTTAAAGAGAAAATTTAAGTCAGGTTAGGAGTCCAATAATATATAGTCAAAATCAGATCCATCAAAATTAATGCAAAATGAAATTTTCTGGAGGGAGTCCAGTCATGGGGTTTCTGAATCGTCTGTCTGAACAACTCTGCTACAATGGTCACTAGGTCTCAAAATCAAAGCATATGTTTCTAAAAAATGTCATAATTCCCTACAAATTTGACTCAATAAAAATAATTTATTCTAAGAAACTTTTTTAAATTACTCAACAAAGCCAAAAAAAAAAACAAAAGAAAGCAAATATCATCAGATACCGAGGAATCCTCCCCCAGACTTAAATCGCACCGTACAGATGTGAATTTAAATCAGAGAAAGTCATAATCAAATGAAAATATGGAAAAGCATGGATAGGAGATGATACATCGATGATCATTGGAAGAATACATTCCAATTGGTGACACTTTTTATGGATTTTCGGATTTTTTTTCGGAATCAAGGAAATTCAAATTTAATACATGTAGGGCGATCGATCGATTGGGTAGGGCTGATCGATCGATCAATGATGATCTGCCATGCTCTATTTTTATGCGGATGCATGATCGATAGATTTGTGATGACCGATTGATCGATCGGCACGGTGATCGATCGATCAATGGGTCCATCGATCGATTGCTGAGCCTGCAGTTTTGCATTTTTCGATCGTTTCCTGAAACACTAAGTAAACTTGTTTAAAACCAAAGAAATTAAATAAAAATTAAACACTTACCAGTGGGTTACATCCCACTAAGCGCTTTTATTTCAAGTCGTTTACCTCGACTTGTTTACCATTTTCTAGGCGTGAAGATGAGTGTTGTTCAATACTGGATCTGGAGGTTCGTGTTTGATGTCCAACTTATTCATGTTCTGGTCCCTTAGCACTTCATTATTTCCTATGTCTCCATTGTTGACTTGAAAAACCCCTTTGAGAAATGTTAATATGTTGTCCAACTTCTCTTTGATAGATTCTTCATCTTTTGGCTCTGGAGGTTTGATGGTTCTGAACTTAGAGTAAGGTCTTTTGCGCTCCGCCTTTGCCTTCATAGAGTTTCCATCATGCCTTACATGGGTCAAGGTCGAGTGTTGATCACATGGGACCTTCTTTCTCTCAGCCTTTGGCGGCTTGATGTCTTCTTTTCGTGCGATGGGGGCAGCTTTCTCATGTATGTTTTGAACCTTCCTCTTGCTGCCTCCTGGGTCAAAACTCTACTTCTCTGCCTCATTCATAGTCATAAAAGATATCTCTTTGATAGGAACAGCATGATAGAAGACTCTCTTTTTCACTGTTGTAAGAGAGATTCGCCGTTTAGGGATATCTATAACAGCTCCAGCAGTTACAAGAAATTATATTCCAAGAATCAATGGCTTGTTATAATCATCATTGGACTGTAGAATGTGAAAATCAGTAGGGATAAGACATCTTCCCACTTCAATAATTAGATCATGAATCACGCTAAGTGGAATCTTGGTTGAATCATCTCCAAGTATGATTGGTATCTAAGAAGGCTTTATATCCACAATTCCTAGCTTCTTTGCAATGGCTTGAGTTATAATGTTTGCAATGGCTCATGTATCACATACAATCTTGAAAGTTCAAATTGTTAATTGTACAAGGAACGGTAAACTTATCCGGATCTTCTTGCTTATGTATCATCCTTTGATGTGGTGCTTCTTTCCCATCCCCAGCCATTCGAAACAAATCAACAATCTTTGAATGGTCGATGGGCGTAGCTTCTTTCTTGCTCTCAATATTTATGGTATTAAAAGGTATCTCAGGGTTTACCTCGTCTTCTCCAGGAGGAAACATCAGCTAGTTGAGAACGCCATCTCTTACCATTATATCGACTTGTATTTGGAGATCATTGAAATAATTAGAGAGATCAATGACCTTTGCTTTTAACTCCATATTCTCCACAAGGAGATGGTGTTGACCTTCTAAAACCTGCTGCAACAAAAGCTCAATTTTGTTCTCTTGAGTAGCTACAACCACAGGGGCTGCATCCACATAATCCGCAAACATTTTCCCTCAGTTTTGTCGAAGATAATTTTTAGCTATGAGGTCTTCTCTTTCAAATTCAGCTACACGATCCTCATAGTCAGCTTCACAAGCCTTAAGTTCAGCTTCAATCTGGTTACTGTTAAATCTTTTCCAAACCTCAGATCCCATCCCAGGGATGAATCGATTGATTCCGTCTTTGTTGTTGGGCAAATCGCTTCCAAAGCATACTTCTAGACTTGATTCTTGGTTTTGCTTGATGTTAATTCTGTGGCATCTCTGCTCTTCTTCAAGTTGCTTGATTAGGTGGTCTATGTTCAGGAGTTGAGCAGTGAGAGAGTATCAGCTTTTCCAATGAAACTCTTTCGTAATTACTTCTTGGGACTCCATGACTTGGTTCAGCGTTTGTGCAATTCTTGCTTGGTACTCCACAAGTGCTGGAGAATGCGTTCCACTGCGAGATTCCTGTGAACGTCGAAAGCGGCTTTGCGCCAAGTTTCCACAGCACTCGAATGGTTGATTGACGAGTCTTTCTCCCATTCTAAAAAAATTGTCTATTCTTTCTCAAGGACAAGTGCCTTAAACACACAAAAACAGACAAAGAAAAAGAAAAAGTTAAAAAGCGAAAATAAAATAAAATCCTAGACTAAACTTTTATCTTAAAAATAGGCAACGCTATCAGTCTCCGACAACGGCACCAAAAACTTGACGTGTGTCAGGTTTTACCTTAATGACACAATGATCTTGTTGCGAGTGCACAGCGATCAATTGTAATACTTAAGGGTCGAATGCACTGAAGACTGAAAGGGCACTATAAGTTTATGGAAAAAGAGTGAAGTTATGACAAAATAAGAGGTTGGTTTTTGGGGTTTTGTGTTACTAAAATCAGAATGCAAATAATTAAATAACGATAAGAAATCAATTAAAACAAATGTTGGGTGTCAGGGAATTCTCTACGGTTCATGGATTAAACTATTCAGCTGCTAGGCAGGTAGATCTATTGTAGTATTCAAAAACAGTCGTGAATAAATCATCATATTCTCATATTAATGATCAAACATGTCTAATAACCTAATCACTCAACAGTCACGAAGGTAAAAAGAAAAGCATGCCGCAGAAGTTGATACTTATCTCATCTAATATTAGTTCATATCGATTTGGTTCAATTGTCAAGAAAGTGCTCAGGTACCCGACCCATGACAGAGCCGAGGGCTCGGGTACCCTGACCCGTGATAGAGCAAAGGGCTCGGGTACATGTTGGGGTCATTTTCACCCACCTGAAGTTAACAAGTGAGAAAATGTCTAAGTGTCAAAGGGAGCATGATGGACCCGAGCCAAAACCGGCAAAATGGCTCGGTGTCACAATGAGACCTGAGCCAAACTTAAATGGCTCGGGTGCACCCTAGTCCTGCGCCAATATTCGAGAAACGGCTCGGTGTCATGGTGATAATTTTAACTATCAACGAGCCGTGATGCCTAATGCCATCCGAGCCATGATGCCTGATGCCACCCGAGCCGTGATTCCTGATGCCACCCGAGCCGTGATCCCTGATGCCACCCGAGCCGTGATGCCTAATGCCACCCGAGCCGTGATGCTTGATGCCACCCGAGCCGTGATGCCTGATGCCACCCGAGCCGTGATGCCTGATGCCACCCGAGCCGTGATGCATGATGCCACCCGAGCCGACGTGTCAAATAAGAACATGGGCCGATGCGATGAACCAGAGTGAGGCCCACAGTTATCCAACCTGTAAGGGTTAAGACCAGAACCGAACAGCCCATCAAACGTATAAGTTGGAGCAATGAGCTAAATCCCATTATGGGAAACCGACTCATAAATATTCGAAGGAGAAAAAGAAAGATAGACATGAAGAAAAGAAGGAGGCGAAAAAATAGGAAAGCTTCCTTATCGTTTTAGGAGTCGCCCTAGCCGACTTTGACTTATATATATATATTCATGTACCCCCTTTGAAAAAAGAATCCGCAATTTTACCTAGCATTTTGCTCTCATACGAAAAGCTTTACAAAACAGCTTAATAAAAACCATCTTTGGATCTTCGTTTTTGTTGTTTTAATTTCACAAGTTTCAGATCCCTTAAAAGTCTTGATAAATCAAATTGTGCTAATTTCGACTCCCACAATTTGGTGCCGTCTGAGGGGAGAGTGAAATTTTCTTACACCAAAAACCACCGCGAAATCGATCTGAAAGACGATGGCCAACGACGGAGACAAGCACGCTGCTGACACCAGGAACACCGGCGTGGAGGATCAGACGAACCGACCAGAAAACACCGAGGAGGTTTCGGCAACCCTCATGGAGATGAAGAACATGTTGGAGAAGCTTCTCAAAAAGTTTGACGAGTAGGACAAACTGAACAACACGGTGACAGAAAAGTTAGAAGCCCTAGCGACGGAGACCTGAACCAGAAGCAGGTGCTCAAACCCGATTGAACGCGACGTCAGGCGCCTTAATCCGACAGTCCTAGATTTCTCAACCCCTCGCAACGTGCCAAGAACCCGTCGAAGATTGCCACCCCTCCATCAAAACTCAGCAAATCTGACCTCTGGAGCGCAAGGAGCAGGCGACGCACCGATGGAGGATGAGCTGGCCCCGATCATCAATCTAGAGGAGGAGAACCAAGTGGAGTGCAACACGTAGAGCCGCGATGACCCCGAGATCGCAGCTGCTGGCCAAGCCCGAGCTGAACGATGTGGAACCGACCTGGAGCGAGAACGTGACTTGACCGAAGAAGAAGAGAACATCCTCTGGGCCCAACAAGCTCAGATCGATGAGGAGCAAAGAGCAGGAATCCAGACTCAGAAAGAGGAGACGGCCATGATGCGAGCATATATGGACCAAGCAGACGCTGATATAAAAGATGTCCGATCCATGATGCACAAAGCAACTAGCAAAGTGCCCAAAATTGATCGCGTACTGGAAGAAGCACAAAACACCCCGTTCACAGCACGGATCACCAGTGCGAGAATTCCCGACCCAGGGAAGATGAAAGTTCCAATTTACGAAGGAAAAACTGACCCAAAGGAGCATCTAACATTTTTGCCATAGCCATGGGATGTTCTAATTTCAAAAAAAGTGAAAGAGATGCCGGACAATGCCTCATTTTCGTGGTTTTCTAGGCTAAAAAAAACTCCATCGATAACTACAACCAGCTATCTGGAGCATTCTTGAACCATTTGTGGGAGTCGAAATCAACACAATTAGATTTGTCGGAGGTTTGTTAAGAGGGATGAAATTTCTGTGGATGAACCAAGAAAGCGAAGATCCAAAGATGGTTTTTATTAAGCTATTTTCAAAAAGCTTTTGCGTACAAGAGTTTGAGAGCAAAGAGTCTAGGTTTTGCTAAGAAATTACGGATCCCCTTTTCAAAGGATGTACATAGATATATATACTAGTTTGAGTCGGCCAAGTCAATACTAAAGAGATAAGGAAAATTTCATAATCCTTCGGGATTTCCTTTTTAGCTAAGTCGGCTTAACTACGTGGGCCTTTGCATAGTTGTAGGCCGAAGATGAGCTTGTTGTCTTCTTATAGAAATGACTTTGGCCGCGTCGTCTTCTGACTTCGTATAGAATTGACTTCGGCCAGACAGCTCTGTATGGAAATGACTTCGGCCAGGATCGTCTTCGGCAGCTTTGACTTTGGCCAGACAGTTTCGTATGAAAATGACTTCGGCCAGGCAGCTTCGTATAGACTTGATGTCGGCCAGGCAGCTTCGTATAGATTTGACTTTGGCCAGGCAGCTTCGTATAGACTTGACTTCGGCCAGGCAGCTTCGTATAGATTTGACTTCGGCCAGACAGCTTCGTATAGATTTGACTTCGGCCAAACAGCTTCGTATAGATTTGACTTCGGCCAGGCAGCTTCGTATAGAAAAGACTTCAGCCAGGATTGTCTTCGGCAGCTTTGACTTTGGCCAGATAGTTTCGTATGGAATTGACTTTGGCTAAGATTGGCTTCGGCCGTGACTTGCCTTCGGCCGAACTGGACCCGTAGCCGAAATGCCGTTTGGCCAAAGTGCCTCGTTGGCCGAAGTAGGCTGTGCTGAAATGGACAGCTTGGCCGAAGTCAGCTATGCCGAAGTGGACAGCTTGGCCGAAGTGGAGCTTTCGTTGTCGAAGTGAGATGTGCCGAAGCAGACAGCTTGGCCGAAGTGGAGCTCTCGTTGCCAAAGTTAGCTGTGCCGAAGCGGAGATATGCCGAAGTCTCCTTGCCGTTGTGGAGGCTCCTTTGGCTGAAATCAGCTCATATTGTGCATAAGTGGGTTCGTATAGAAATGATTTAGGCACAATTTCGGCCTTCTCCGATTCTTCGTATAGAAATGACTTAGGCACAATTTCGGCCTTGCCCGATTTTTCGTATTTCCATACTTAGCCATTTTCCCATTAATCACAGCTGGATGGGTTTTGACCCCAACAGTTAGCCCCCCAACTCGGTAGTTTCAGTGATGATAGTGCCGAGGTAGAGGAAGTCCAAGCTGGGATCAATATGCTGTGCTGATTGGTACGAGCTGAGCCAATGTGATACCGAGTCTATTGTTTTTGGTATCTGCCAGGTCCTCTGTCTTCAGATTGATAATCTTATTTCCAGTAGAAATTTCTTCATCCAACTGTGTTTTGGCACGATTTCCAAGACATGATGACATCACCTTTTGCTTTATGAGCCTATATATGCTTCCACTCCTCCTCATTTCTTCTTCACTTCTTCATTTCTCAAAAACTCAAGGTAACTTCTCTCTTCCCTTCTCTCTCCTCTTCTTGAAGATTTTTATTTCGGGTTGTTGTTTTTGTTCCTCTGAAATTATTTTTGGGTCAAAGTGGCCTTTCTCTCCCATTGCTGAAGTGCTTCTTATGATCGTAGGTTCGCCTAAGTTCTTGGCAGACATGACCCCTACCTTCACCGAAGTTGTCTTTTGCCGAAGTGGCGAAGCGGAGAAATAGTGCCGTTGCCGAAGCGATCCTTTTTCCGCCGAAATTGTCCTCTGCCGAAGTGGCGGAGTAGAATTCTCCGTGCCGAAGTGATTTTTTTTTTCTTGGCCGAAGTGGCCTACTCGCCGAAGTGGCGAAGTGGAACTTTCCGTGCCGAAGTTTCCTCCTCGTCGAGCCGGCTTTGGTTTTGCCTAAGTGGTTTCGCCCCTTGCCGAAGACTCCGTCTCTGCCGAAATTGTTCCACCGAAGTGATCTTTCCCGCTGAAGTGGCCCTTGGCCGAAGTCCTCTTCTGTCGAAGTGAGGCTTGGCCAAAGTGACGAAGTGGTTTCCTTCGATGGATGAAACGGAGAATTTTTTCAACGTGAAAGCTGAAATGGAGAATTGGAGCTCCGATTGTGCTAGGATGAAGCAAGGCGCTAGTCTCCAAGCGTGCTCTTCAAAGCGATGGGCTTCTAAGAGGGGATCCAAGCGTGAGGTACCCGACCCGCCCGGATCCACTCTTTCTACTCCCGAATCTTTGGAGAGTCTTAGGCACCGGTTCAACATCTCCGAAGAGATCGAGCTTATCCTTCCATCCCCATCGGATCGAGCCGATGAGCCTCCAAAAGGATGTTGTACCTTGTACGAGAGCTGCTTTTACATGTGCTTTCTGTGGTTCCCAATACCGGGGGTCATCCTTAAGTATCTATGGAAGCATAGATTAGCCTTGACTTCGGCCAGATAGTTTTGTATGAAAATGACTTCGGCCAGGCAGCTTCGTATAGACTTGACTTCGGCCAGGCAGGTTCGTATAGATTTGACTTCGGCCAGGCAGCTTCGTATAGACTTGACTTCGGCCAGGCAGCTTCGTATAGATTTGACTTCGGCCAGGCAGCTTCGTATAGATTTGACTTTGGCCAGGCAGCTTCGTATAGATTTGACTTCGGCCAGGCAGCTTCGTATAGAAATGACTTCAGCCAGGATTGTCTTCGGCAGCTTTGACTTCGGCCAGACAGTTTCGTATGGAATTGACTTCGGCCAAGATTGGCTTCGGCCGTGACTTGCCTACGGCCAAACTGGACCCGTAGCCGAAATGGTGTTTGGTCGAAGTGCCTCGTTGGCCGAAGTGGGCTGTGTTGAAATGGACAGCTTGGCGGAAGTGGGCTGTGCCGAAGTGGACAGCTTGGCCGAAGTGGAGCTCTCGTTGTCGAAGTGAGCTGTGCCGAAGTAGACAGCTTGACCAAAGTGGAGCTCTCATTTCCGAAGTGAGCTGTGCCGAAGCGGAGATATGCCGAAGTCTCCTTGCTGATGTGGAGGGTCCTTTGGCCGAAATCAGCTCATATTGTGCCTAAGTGGGTTCGTATAGAAATGACTTAGGCACAATTTCGGCCTTGTCCGATTCTTTGTATAGAAATGACTTAGGCACAATTTCGGCCTTGCCCGATACTTCGTATTTCCATACTTAGCCATTTTCCCATTGATCACAGCTGGGTGAGTTTTGACCCCAACACCATTACTCTATATTCATGGATCCCGAGACTTCAGATGCCGACTTGTGGACCCTAGCTCAGGGATAGAACGAAATGCTCCGAAGTTTCGTCGGAAGATTCAAAGCAGTCATATCCAAAGTGGAAGGCTTAAGCGACAAAGCGGCTCTGCTAGCCCTAAAATGAGCACTTTGGTTTAATTCCGAATTTCGCAAAGAGATCGGGCTGAACGCCCCCGCAGCGATACAAGACGCAATGCACCGAGCTGCATATTTCATAACCGAAGAAGAGGAGATGAAGATTCTAACCGAGAAGTATGGAAAGGCAAAACCACTAAGTCATCCTCCCCAGGCTTCAAATTCTTCAAAGAATAAGAGAAACAACCAAAGTTCCGGCAGCACGAGGGAGGCTTTCGAGGAGCTCATAACTATCAAATTGACGCTCCTGGATTCGGTCGAGGAAGAGGCCGAGGCCGTGGAAGAAGTTCATGGAGCACGTGGACCAAAAACGACAGTTCTTATGACGAAATGGCCTACTGCGATTACCGTCATTACTACGGACACTCAACCGGGAATTGTCAGAGTCTTGGCGAAAAAGTCACGGGAAAACTAATGGCGGGAGAGCTCGGTGACACTATCAGCCTCAAAGATCTCGAACGAGAAGACGAAGAAGACCAGCCTGATCAGACTGTCCAAACTAGAGACGCGATTAAGAGAGGGAGGCAAACCGACGAGGCAACACAACACGATTCCTGAAGAAAAATTACCATGATAATGGGAGGATCCCAATACTACATAGATACGGTGTCCGCAATCAAGGCGTTCCAGTGCAAGGTGGATGATAGCACCAACTGGTCGGCACCCGCCAATTTGCCAAATGACGTGATTTCGTTCGAGGAAAGTGAAACAGTCAGCATTAACCAGCCTCATATCAATCCTCTCGTTATCGAGCTGATCATAGGAGACCACGACATTGCTAAAGTGCTGATTGATAAGGGAAGTTCTGTCGATGTTATTTTTCGAGAAACGTTAAGGCATATGGAGATCAATCTATCCGAAGTTACAGAAATGCCGGAGCCACTAACCGGATTTTTAGGAGAAACAATGATGACACTTGCAACGATCAGGCTACCCGTTCGAGCCAAAGGAGTAACAAAGATCATAGAATTTTGGGAGGCAAATCATCCCGCAATATACAACGTAATCATGGGAACCCCTTGGATAAATTCTATGAGAGCTGTCCCATCAACATACCACATGTGCATTAAGTTCCCGACGCCGAACGGAATCAAAACCATTCGTGAAAATCAGGAAGAGTCCCGAAATTGTGTTATGGCCGAGCATAAGCTCAGAAATCCCGTAGCAGAACTTAACATGAAGACGAAGTAGAAGAAAGCCAAGCCGAACCGACAACCTAAGAACAAGCTATCTAACTTCAATTCAACTGGGAGTGTACTAGCTCGCCAACATGACCGACATTCCAATACTAGGATCTCAGAACCCAATGCATCTCAAGGAATACTATCACTAAGGTATTTTACATGAACTACGAGGCGGCTTGATCCCTGCAAAAGGTATGTAGGCAGCTCGTCTTCGGATGGGTTCAACAGCCCCCTTCCTTAAAAGGGGGGGGGGGATGGGTACGTATACTCGTATACTCCCATCTTTATAATAGACTCTATGTCTAATTAAAGAAAACTTTTCGAAGTTAAGATCTTCAAATCACATCCTTTACGGATTACTACAGCCTTAACAAAACAGGCATCCCACTCACATCCTCTACGGATTACCAGTCTCAACTAAACAGACATTTCATATCACCTCATTGCTGTTGGCCACAACAACTGGACATTACATCCTTCTCAGGATTAAAAGCGCGTTATACAAATATTTGTTCATTGTCGGAGCGGATATGTTTACGGTAACGTATGCTTAAATTGAAATGTTCATCCTAAACAATACAAGCATATGTTCATTGTCGGAGCGGATATGTTTATGGTAACATGTCCGTAAACCGAAATGTTCAAACTAAACTATGCAAACATATGTTCATTATCGGAGCAGATATGTTTATGGTAACGTATCTGTAAACCGAAATGTTCATCTAAAACCCAACAACTGATCGCCGGTCGCAACATCTTGAAAACATAGCGCTAACATATATCGTTAACGTGAGATACCTATATATGTTTCGTCTAAACCCAGCAACTGATCACTGGTCGCAACATCTTAGAAACATAAAACTAAACGTATATCATTAGTGTGAGATACATAAACATGTTTCATATAAACCAAGATATCACACGCTAGTCTTTAACATCTCAAAACATAGTACTAAACGTATGTCGTTTCGTATGATATACTTAAGCATGTTTTATCAAAATGGCCATGTAAGTCGATGGTACATTGTAGGCCCTAAGACCGAAGGCAATAACCAAAACCCAGCAATCACTCGCTCCTTAGCACGCTGGTATTTGACTTCTTAAAACCCAGTAAACATCGCTTTATAGCACATTGAAACTTAGCCACTCTGCACAGAGGTGCGAGTTACCCTAACAAGCTTTGGCTAACTAATCTCAGCTCGTTACGATTATGAGTTTGAAGCAAGGGCATCCAGTACAAAACTCGGATCGGAACGACGTGAATACTCTTTTCAATTTTTTGCAAGGTGCCCATTGGAACTTCACCCTTGAAAAAGTTTCACAAAGCAACAAAATAGTTTTGGTGCATCGCCTTCTCATGATAATCTAGGCACGACATCTCGGCAAAATGTACCGTCATGTTCTCGTCATCAAAATGGCTCGTCATGTTTTCCCCGGCCTAAACGCCTCGTCAAGTACTCTTACGACAAAACAGCTCGGCAATTTGATCGAAGACACAGCTCGGCGATTTGATCGAAGACACAGCTCGGCGATTTGATCGAAGAAACAGCTCGGCAAAGTGATCAAAGAAACGGCTCGGTACGTCATAAACGCCAATTTCAGCTCGGCATGTTGATCTTAGTAACGACTATTTTCACCTCGGCATCACCATCACTGATACTACCGAGCTGGAGGGCTAACTGTTGGGGTCGGTTTTCACCCCACTGAGATCAACATAAATTTAACTTAGTATAGAAAATAGACGAGCATGACAAGCTCAACTGATCACGAACCGAGCCCAAGAAGCCTTGATGGACCAACCCCATAAAGGATTTGGAAAACTGAGCCATTAAGCTAAAGAGCTCGGATCGGTTCGGTAACATACTAAAGATATCGGTTCGGTGATGACAAACAAGATCTTTGAGTCAACTTTCCAATGGAGTTGGAATTATATCAGTTGGAGATGAGGTTGGCAAGATCACCCGATTTACTGAAGACATATCAATATGTGCTTGTCGTACCCGAGCCAATCGTTATGACCCGAGCCGAAGACACACCCACCCGAAATTGGTGAAAACAAGATATTTGAGTTAGCTTTCATCCAAAAGAATTTTGAAGTCATTTGGATCAACGGTTAGAAAATTACACCAATGATCGTGGAGATGCATCAATCTGGGCTCGTCGTAACCGAGCCGAAAAGATCTGCTCGGTAGGACCCGAGCAGAAAACATACCGAGCTGAAAATTGGTGACAAACAAGATCGTTGAGTTAGATTTCATCCAAAAGAAGTTTGAAGTCATTTGGATCAACGGTTAGAAAGTTACACCAATTATCGAGGAGATGCATCAATCTGGGCTTGTCGTAACCGAGCCGAAAAGATGGGTTCGGTAGGACTCGATCTGAATACATACCGAGCTGAAATTTGGACACAAGATAGATGATTGACTCAGCTTTCATCCAAAAGAAGTTTGAAGTCATTGGAATCAACGGTCAGAAAGTTACACTAATTATCGTAGAGACGTATCAATCTAGTCTGCAAATAAAGCATGCGCATAATAGAAATCGACCCGATCCGTGAAGCCAAGCAAGTGCTCGGGTACCCGACCCATGAGAAAGCAAATGGCTCGGGTACCCTAACCCATGACAGAGCAAAGAGTTTGGGTACATGTTGGGGTCATTTTCACCCATCTGAAGTTAACAGGTGAGAAAATGTCTAAGTGTCAAAGGGAGCATGATGGACCCGAGCCAAACTTAAATGGCTCATTTGGCTCGGGTGCACCCTAGTCCTGCGCCAATATTTGAGAAATGGCTCGGTGTCACAGTGATAATTTTAGCTATCAACGAGCTGTGATGCCTGATGCAACCCGAGCCGTGATGCATGATGCCATCCGAGCCGTGATTCCTGATGCCACCCGAGCCATGATGCCTGATGCCACCCGGGCCGTGATGCCTGATGCCACCCGAGCCGTGATGCCTGATGCCACCCGAGTCGTGATTCATGATGCCACCCGAGCTGACGTGTCAAACAAGAACATGGGCCGATGTGACGAACCGGAGTGAGCCCCATGGTTACCCAACCTGTAAGGCTTAAGACCATAACCGAACAACCCATCAAACGTATAAGTCGGAGCAATGAGCTAAAGCCCATCATGGAAAACCGACTCAGAAATATTCGAAGGAAAAAAGGAAGATAGACATGAAGAAAAAAAGGAGGCGAAAAAATAAGAAAGCTTCCTTATCGTTTTAGGAGTCGCCCTAGCCGACTTTAACTTATATATTCATGTACCCCTTTGAAAAAGGGATCGGCAATTTTACCTAGCAAAAATTCTGTACTTTTGCTCTCATACGAAAAGTTTTACAAAACAGCTTAATAAAAACCATATTTGGATCTTCATTTTTGTGGTTTTAATTTCAGAAGTTTCAGATCTCTTAAAAGTCTTGATAAAACTAATTGTGCTAGTTTCGACTCCCACAGGTGGCGGCATCACATCCTACAACATGACACTATTCCGCAACTCAAATAAATCCTCCCAACCTTCACTTCTTAAATCACTCATTTCTACATCACGTGGGCATTTATTACCACCCATAGACGCACTTGTCTCACATGTATAAGCTATATTATTTACCTCACATAGTCGTATATCGCCACCCATGTACATACTTGTCTCACCTGTATACGGCATACCATCCCAAGTGTACGATAAACTTTGATACCGTTACCATAACTCATCTTGTAACAAGCAATCAGTACATCGATCATAATCGTAATCCTCAAACTCGCCTTCACTACCCTCACCACTCGGTGTTACCGTCACCAAACCTTCACTATCCGCATTATTGGATTCGCTTTCACTATCACCTTCCTCATCCTCAGAATCCTTATTTTCATCCTCTCCTACGATATTTTGCATATCGTATTATCTTTTAGAAGAAATAGTTCAAAATGGTGCATTTTCTAACTTTAATGTCAAGCGTGGTACCCTCGTAGGAAAAATTTTAGAACTAGTACATTTTTTTGGAAATGCCAGCGCTACCCCTTAAGACCAGCAGAGTTAACGCGGACCGGTGGCACACTGTCTGCATGTTGATATTTGCAATGCAAGTAAATGTAGACTACGCAGAGTACAAGTAGAGAGAGAAAAGAGTATGCGCAGTCTCTGCTTTTACTCGTAGAAAAAAAACAAAGCGTTATCAGTCTCTGCCGTTGGAAGCAGAGTATACGCAAACACTGTTTATATTCTACTTGTATTATGCAAAATTTTGGTATACACTGCTGTGCTTTTTTACAGTTAGGGTTTCGCAGACCAAACCACCTAACGGTAGACCAAAGCCAGACTGGTATCAGACTTTAGGATAATTCAGTACAAAAAAGAGCTGAACATTGACTCCTTCCAATTAGCTTTGCACTTATGTTTCTTCATAATAAAACATAAACTCCCGACAAAAAAAAAAACAAACATAAACTCATAAACAGTTTTATTAGAAGTGATCAGAGTTGTAATCTTGAAGGGGTGGAAGAAACAACACAAAGGCGTCTCGTCCTCATCCATGAAGCGCTATGCGAGCGTGTTGTTAGGGAAACGGACCGAAAGTGAGTGAGTATTGGATTGGCCCAACCATGAAGTAGACATATCCATGTCCATTCGCTTCATCCTCAATAAACTTCACCGTGGCAAGGAAATACATGGTTGGCGCGGGGTAGGTCAAGTAGTCCATATATCCTCAATCTCCTTCAAGTGCTTGAACCCTTCTTGTGTCCACTCCTCAAAATCGCAGGTGCCTTGAAAAGAATGGTGACTGATTCTTGTTGAAGTGCTCGTGGTTGTGAAATAATCCCTAATTTTAGTTATGTTCTAAAATAATTTTGAAAATACTAGCGCTACCCCTTAAGGTCACCAACGGCAGAAGACAATCACCAGTAGTGCATTAACCGATATAAGCCGAAACCAGAAAACTCGAGAAACTCGGTGAAAACCGAGTGGGTAGGGTATGAAAACCGAGTGGGTAGGGTATCGCAGACTGACTGAATATCACCAACGGCAGACCGAATGCAGATCGCAATCGGAGAATTCGTTTGTAGAGAGTTTTTGTTGATGTATGTTTGTATATACTTCCACTTCCTTTATACATTATTTCATTAATTTCTAACTGTTGTCAAAGTACAACTTATGTTAAAAAGAAAAACTCCATAGTGAAAACCGAGTGGTTAGGGTATCGCAGACTGAATGAATGTCACCAACGGCAGACCGAATGCAGATTGATATAGGATTTGTAGTGATTTTTTGTTGTTGTATGTTTGTATATACTTCCACTACCTTTATACATTATTTCTTACTGGTTTCAAAGTAAAACTTATGTTAAAAAGAACAACTCAGACAAAAAAAATTGTTATCATATGTTTCTTCGTGTATCTTTGTTCAACACGACACTATGTGAAATATTTCCTTGGTATTTACCATGGTTATCGATTTTTCTTCCATTCTGTGTTTTCAATGTAAATAAGCTTTTAAACACTTAGATGGAAGATCACTTTGGAGTTATGACGGCTAAACAAATGTTAATCGAAGTTTTTGAAGAGTTTTGAGTGGTTTAGGATTTCGCAGACTGTATACCGATGTAGCGTAGCGTTTTTGAAGAGTTTCAACTAAAAGAAAAAGGCGGCGCTGACTTAACTGTACGACAAAAGGGGGCGCCGTCTTAATTAGGTAATATTAGTTTAGAAATATTTCCACAATATATATTCGGGCCTCAAAGTAGTTGTTTCAGGCCCATGAAGCCTAGAAAGCTTGGAAAACACAACATTGACTCTTCTTCTACTTCCCCTCGGCAACCCTAGAGCAGAGGAGCGTATCTTCAATTTTGTCGATCTCTTTCTTCATTTTCTTCATTTCTCCGATAATTCCCCGATCTCTTCATTTTTCCGATATTTTTCCTTCGAATATATCATGTATATGAATGATTACGAGATGGATTTTCCTGCCATTATTTTTTCCAAAGGAAACGAGCCAGATCCAAATACCAGAAT
Source organism: Pseudoturritis turrita (assembly GCA_900406555.1). Lineage (NCBI taxonomy): Eukaryota > Viridiplantae > Streptophyta > Magnoliopsida > Brassicales > Brassicaceae > Pseudoturritis > Pseudoturritis turrita. The sequence continues at coordinate 1,017,855 of OVBL01000484.1, forward strand.
AAACTACAGTTCGAAGTTCAATCATCTTTCACTGGTGGAAGGTGTAGTGGGTGAGGATGTGTGGGATTATGTCCGCAAGTCACCGCTAGGAGTTATTTGTAAGTTTGAGAAGTTGGGTTTCGGATGGTGTGCGAAATTAGTACATCACCATCTTATTTGCAAACAATTGGAGTGTGAAAGCCCATTTGAGTTGTGGTTTTTGATCGCGGGGCAGCCAGCACGGTTCTCGCTCTTCGAGTTTGAAGAGATCACAGGTCTTAACTGTAATGAAATTACGCAGTTGGATGGGTTGGTATCTTCTGAAGCTAATCACCAAACCTGAAATCGCTTTCGGGGTCTTCTCAAAATACGCCGTTCTAGCCCTTGTATTGAAGACATAGTGAAATTGTGTATGAAGCATGGTAGAGATATAAGCAAATCTTGGTCCAGGGAAGATAAAATTAGGCTTAGTTACCTAGCTATTCTGTCTAACGGTCTGTTGGGTGTTGATCGGCGTACCGAAATTCCCCTTAACCTAGCTAGGTTGGTGATAGATTTGGCAACTTTCGAAGGGTATCCCTGGGGGAGGGTTGCTTACAAAGATCTTGTTGAGCAGGTTAAGTTAGTAACTAAAGAGAAGATATGGCAAGACTCTTATGTTTTGAAGGGGTTCGTGCAAGTTCTACAGGTCTGGGCGTATGCTTATGTGCCCAAAGTGGGAAAAAATTTGGGAACACCTATAACTTTTGAAGGTACACATCTGCTAAGATACAAGGGAAAAGTTGGCAGACCCGATATGGAGAAGATCTTCTCGAGTGAAGAGGTATGTATATCTTTGGCATAGTTTGTTGAAGTAAAAATGTAGAGTTTTGGCAGAGTAAGCCACAGTGGCAGCATTTGCAAAAAGACTCTGCCACAAGTTTACATATTCCCATCGCTAGACTTCTGGCAGAGTTATGCTAACTTCTGGCTGACTTCTGGCTGACATTTATGTAACCATATGTTGTTTTGTAGGTGATTGTAACTACTATGTGTGAGAGATCCCGGGCAGAAATCTATCCACGTTGGAAAGGTAACGACGTAATAGATGTCAAGCTTGATAATCTCATCAAATACATTCTCTCTGGCCAGCCGTTGTCGGACATCAAATGGAGGGTCTCAAAAATGCCACCAGTCCCAGAAAACCGCACTGGAAAAAAAGGAAAGTAGATAATGAAGGAAAGAGAGGAAAAGGGAAAAAGAGAAAGGGAATTGAAGAGCGAGATGGGGAAAAGAAGAAGAGAAAGCGGAAGGGAATTGAAGAAGAAGAAGAAGAAGAAGAAGAAGATGACGGACGGTATGTCATGAAACCGAAGTTCTCTTGTAGCTAAAATCCCATCTACTGGTTCAACAGATTTCGTCGACATCATTGAATTTGTCCTGGATAAACAGCAGACCAAGTTTGACGCAGTTGTAGCTAGAATTGAAAACGCCAGACTTGAGCAGCAACGAGTAAATTTGGAACAGCAACGAACCAGCATGGAACAGCATACTGTTTTGGGTGAAACCTTAAACAAGTTGGCACAGGTCGTTGGAAAGCTGATGGAGAGGATGACTTGTTTCGAGCAAGATACTCGCTTCTCTAACAACAAACTAAAACCTGACAATCGCATGGTATGTCCAACTCAGTAATTGTTGAAATAAAAGCACTGGCATGATATGCGATATCATGCTATCAGATGTGGTAAAACAATAGAGGGGCATGATATACTCTGCTTGCCTACGTTGTATCATTCATTTATGTGAGACATGTAATTGTTACGGCAGACTAATAATGGCATTCAATTCTATTCATCATTGGCATCCCTTAATATCCTATATGGCAGAGTATGCCCTTAAGGGGTAAGAGGTTGAAGCTGAGTTCATGTAACAGTCATTACTTTGAATTTTTGCAGAATGACGAAGAAGAGACGACGGTGGATAACAAAGGAGATGGCAAAGACAACGAAGGAGAAGGAATCAAGGTTGTTGCCTCTAGCTCCTTTTCAAATGAGAAAGTAAGAGATGGCAAAGAAAAAGTAACTGATAATGGCATCGAGGCAGAGGATGCCAAACAAAAACAAGTAGGAGATGATGCAAAAATAGATTGCAGTGAAAAGACAGATGGCATCGAGGCAGAGGATGCCAAATAAGAACATCTTCAAGATATGTTCCATGGGGAAAAAATATACAAATGTGAAAAGGCAGAGGATTCCAAAGAAGAACATCTTCAAGATGATGGTAATGATGGAGATGGATATGCTGAAAAAAGTGATGGGAGTGAAAAGGCAGAGGATGCCAAAGAAGAACATCTTCAAGATGATGGTAGAATTGGAGATGTTGAAAAAATTGATGGGAGTGAAAAGGCAGAGGATGCCAAAGAAGAACATCTTCAAGATGATGGTAGAGTTGGAGATGTTGTAAAAAGTGATGGGAGTGAAAAGGCAGAGGATGCCAAAGAAGAACATCTTCAAGCTGATGGTAGAGTTGGAGATGTTGAAAAAATTGATGGGAGTGAAAAGGCAGAAGATGTCAAAGAAGAAAAAGGAGATAATGATCCCAAAGCATGCCTTCAGGCAGAGGATGCCACTCCCGCATATGAAAGCAATGTCTGCATTAAGGATGACGCTGCAGCAGATGAAACTAATATATGCATTAAGGATCCCATTACGGCATTGATAACCAATGTCTGCATGGAGACAGTTGTTTCGACTGCTGAAGATGGTAAAGACTCAGTGATTGACACTGAAATCATTGAAGAAAGAGGAAGAAGAAGAGGAAGAGGAAGAGGAAGAGGGAGATGAAAAGGAAACTCCCAGCCAGTTAATATCATTGAACCATCTGTGGATTCAGTCCACCCAACTACATCTCAAATCGAAATATACGAAAGCTCCAGAAATCTTCGCCAGACCAACAAGCTAACAACAAGGAGGAGTGAAAGGTTAAGCAAATCGACTGCGCTTCCTGTTGTACCTAGCAACAACGCAAAACCACTGCCCAGAAATCTGCTTACGAAATTGTATTTGGAGATATTGACAAAACACTGGTGGACAAGATGAACGTATTCAGAGCCGATGAGTAAGTACACACAGCCTATAAGATCGTCTATTTTATCTTGCAGTCTAACTTGAATGTTGATTTTCTTCGACAGAACAAATATTTATCCATTTGGAGGGAAAACAACGGCCCATGAATTCTTCAACTTACTTTTGAAGCCGAGGGAATGGTTAAACGATATGGTAAGTACATTCTTCCTCGTCAACAGTGGATCTGGCAAAAGTGTTTATTTCATGTTTAGCTGGCAGACCGTTGTTGTTGTGTGTCTAGTAGACTCTGCTTTGGTGCCTAACATTTGTCCTTCTTTTATTATCAGCACCTTGACGCAGCACTGAACTTGTATAGACTAAGGCTAAAGAGAAATCCTAGTTCTTTCAAGAGTCCGCGGATTGCTATATTGGATGCAGCATTTCAAATGCTTTGGAAGAATCGGTACAAGGACTGGCATAATCTTGAAAGATGGCCTGGTGGTACTTACGAGAATGTACACGGTATTCTTCCAGCTTATGCCGCAACAAATTTGGCCTGGGGCAAAGACGTTGATACGTTATACTTTGTTTTACACGTGAGCTCGAATCATTGGGTTGGGACGGTCATATCATTGGTTGACCGGGTTGTCTACATATATGATTCCTTAAATACTCCAGAATCAGATATTGTGGCAGCGGCGAGGGCTTTTGCTGAAATGGTTCCTGCCGCAATTCATATGTTCTTTCCTCAAGACTACGATCAAGCAGCTTTTACAATCACAATTGTAAAAGACATTCCCAAAATGTGTCCACAAGTAGGTGATTGTGGAGTATACGCACTCAAATACATTGAGTGTCACATGTTAGGATTGCCGCTATCAGCAAGATAACTGTGTAATGCCAAAATGATGACCTGGAGGACGAAGCTCGCTACGGAGGTGTTGGATGAGACATCTTCGTATACCGATCAACGCATGTGGGATGAGTCAATTATTGCAAGTATCTACGATCCCTACGACGTTCAAATTTAATTGCATGGTTAGTAAATATATGTATATAGTAAATAGGGAGATTTGTTCTAGTAAATATTACATTAACCAAACTCTGCGGCGTACAAGCAGAATTTAAGTTTTTTCTTCCTTAGTAGAAGAGAACTTATTCTTCTTATTCTTCATTTACACGCATCATCATAAACTATGCTGATAGATTGTAAACCGAGAATACGCAGCACCTGCTCATACTCTGCATCTGCTTTGCTTACACTCAGCATAAACATGGGCAGAATAAGTTCTCTTCTACTAAGGATGAAAAACACAAACTCTGCGGCGTATAAGCAGAATTTATGTTTTTCCTTCCTTAGTAGAAGAGAACTTATTCTACTTATTCTTCGTTTACACGCATCATCATAAACTACGCTGATAGATTGTAAACCGAGAATACGCAGTACCTGCTCATACTCTGCATCTGCTTTGCTTACACTCAGTATAAACATGGGCAGAATAAGTTCTCTTCTACTAAGGATGAAAAACACAAACTCTGCGGCGTACAAGCATAATTTATGTTTTTCCTTCCTTAGTAGAAGAGAACTTATTCTGCTTATTCTTCGTTTACACGCATCATCATAAACTACGCTGATAGATTGTAAACCGAGAATACGCAGCACCTGCTCATACTCTGCATCTGCTTTGCTTACACTCAGCATAAACATGGGCAGAATAAGTTCTCTTCTACTAAGGATGAAAAACACAAACTCTGCGGCGTACAAGCAGAATTTATGTTTTTCCTTCCTTAGTAGAAGAGAACTTATTCTGCTTATTCTTCGTTTACACGCATCATCATAAACTACGCTGATAGATTGTAAACCGAGAATACGCAGCACCTGCTCATACTCTGCATCTGCTTTGCTTACACTCAGCATAAACATGGGCAGAATAAGTTCTCTTCTACTAAGGATGAAAAACACAAACTCTGCGGCGTACAAGCAGAATTTATGTTTTTCCTTCTTTAGTAGAAGAGAACTTATTCTGTTTATTCTTCATTTACACGCATCATCATAAACTACGCTGATAGATTGTAAACCGAGAATACGCAGCACTTGCTCATACTCTGCATCTGCTTTGCTTACACTCAGCATAAACATGGGCAGAATAAGTTCTCTTCTACTAAGGATGAAAAACACAAACTCTGCGGCGTACAAGCAGAATATATGTTTTTCCTTCCTTAGTAGAAGAGAACTTATTCTGCTTATTCTTCGTTTACACGCATCATAAACTACGCTTATAGAGTGTAAACCGAGAATACGCAGCACCTGCTCATACTTTGCATCTGCTTTGCTTACACTCAGCATAAACATGGGCCCGTAACTGTTATAAGAGTACGTGTTTGCGTTCCATTTAGTATAATAAAAATCAGCAGAGTTTCATTGAAGTTGGAATATCTAGCGGCATCACTCTTGTGATTTTAAGTGGATTTCGTCAACCACTCTTGTATTTATGAAGTGGGTCCACTCTTGTATTTCGTAACTGGGTCCACTCTTGTATTTATGATGTGGGTTATCTTCAACACTTCTTCTTTATTTGCAGAACACATATAGCCGACTTTAATGGAGCCATCTGTAGCCTCTGTCTTCAATCAGATGAACGATAATGAATCTTCCGCGAGTTCAACAACTGTATTTGAACGATCCGGATTGAAGATTTCTTCAGTTTTACTCATGAACCATAACCCGATAAGTTTTCAGCAATCCACAGAGTTCATAACTAAGGTAAAGGTGTTGCATGTTTTTCAAGAGTTTTCCATTGTTGTTCCTTATGTATCTATAATTTATTTTATGCAGCAACGAGAAGTACCGGCGAGCAATCAAGACTCACGAGAAAATCTTGAAGAAAAAGGCTAAACTTCACGAGAAACAGAAGAGAATCGTGAAGATTATAAAACGGCTCGAGGCCCATCCTTAAGAATGGGAACAGCTTGGATTTGACAAATATCCCCTATCCCGGAAATTATCCGCGAGGTATTTCACAATGATCAAGACGAATAAGAACATGTACCAGTTTTTGCTCGAATTTTTTTGTAATAAATTTAGAAAAGGAATATGAAGAATCATCCCATTTTCTAGTAGAGAAGTTGATGTTTATTATAAATGCAGAGAAGAAGAAGTACTAAACGCAGAATCTGCAGAAACATACATGGTACGTATATAAACATAAGTTCAAAATCTGCCTAAAATATGCTCCAAACCTAGGTCCTCTGCTTGGCATACTTTTTCGGTACTCTGCTTCTATATTTAAGTCTATTTGTACTCTGCACCAAAATCTACCCATAGTTTGCATCCAAAACGAGTTGTAGGTTACTCTGCACCAACCGTAATTTGCATCCAAAAGGAGATGTAGTTTGAAAGTTTTGAATACACACAGAAACAAAAATCGAAGAAAAGAGTACAAACAACAAATCCAAGAAAAGATAAACAACTTCAAATAAACTAAATGTTGTTGAAATTTTAAGAAAAGTAAAATAATTAGGATAACAAGAGTTCTACATAACTATAAATGAAAGATCAAGTTTTAACCAATCAATACGAGGAACTGTAATTCCTCTCAGCTCCTCCTCAGCAATCATTTTTTTCTCTGCTAACTGCTGCCGCCTAGCATCCATGACCACTTGTTCTTCATGCATCATCTTCTCCAACATAGAGCGTTTACCGGCTATTCTTTCCAACTTGAGTTTGACGCGGTGAGCTTCGTCCTTCGCTCTCATTTGAGATCGCACCAGCAGAAGAATTGCCCTCAGGCGATCCTTTCCTTCTTTTTCCGCCTCCATAACTGCATCATTCCGCTTCTCTTCTGCTTCCAACTCCAGGTCGGACATTGGTGCTTTTCTTTTCTTCGAATGATCTGCGACCATGATGTCTTGAATATGTGCCTGTAAATGAGTAAAATGCAGAGAATGTGCCTATTAAAAATAAAAATCAACTGCGCAGACTAAAAAAAAGATTGAGTAGAAGAGAAGCCGCAAGTTATTTTGAGGGTTCTTCTTTCTTTTATAGACGAGAAGGATAAAGCAAAACCACGTACGTCAGTTTTTTCGCTTAGCTGTCATTTCAACGGTCCACCTTCCCATCATTTAACCCGTTATTTTGTAGAGTATATGCAGAGAAGGTGCCTAAGCAGAGTACTATTAAATTTATTGCAGAATATAAAAAGAGTAGTCGCAATCACTGCCATTACTTATTTAACGTGTTCTATCATGAATGATCGACATGTGGCGTATGTCGTATTGTAGTAGAACAATTAATAATTTACCTTGTTTCTCGTGTTCAATAATGCGATGATCGACACGTGGCCCTTCGCATGGCGCAGCATCATCTCAGAGGCGTCCAGTAATTACTGCAGAGTATGACCTATTAGGGCTTCCATACTGATACGGTTTCCCTTTAATGAGTATAAAAGATCTCTTCTTTCTTTGGTTGTACAAACAAAACAAAGATAATCCAAAAGCTACATAACGCAAGCGTATCTTTTATTCTTCTTTTCTACCCATCAGTCTCACCAATCTTCTTTGAATCCGATGTCTGCCTTTTCCTTATCTTCTTCTTCCTCTGGCGGGAGCGAACCCAACAGTGTGATTCCTGCTCTGCCAAGGAATTCGGATTGGTTCAAATATCCAGAGGTACAAGATGTGCCCGACATTCCTCTGGTAGGCTATATCACCGTCTATTGGTCTTCCTTTCGGGCAGGTTTCCGCCATCGCCTGTCTTTTTTGATGATGGAGTTTTGTAAAGAACTTCGGATTGCACCCAACCAGCTTAATGCCCGCTCATGGGGGTTGATAAACGCCCTCCAAATACTGTCGGACTTATCTGGAATCACTGTTTCCAGTGCTATGATTTTTGGGCCTTTTGAGGTTAGGAGTATAGACCCCTGGTCTAATAGATATGAACTTGTTCTTTATGACGGTTGCAGATCTCCAGTTGAACTTCCCCTCCAAATTGAGGGTGGTGATGATGACAAGATTCACTACTTCTTTGTTCGTCATTCCGGTCCTGGCGGACTTCCCCGCTTGTGGTCGGATTCAGGTAATTTCTCTCTTACAAAAAATTCATTAGACTCTGGCGAATTGATCAAGCTAACTCTTTTAACATGCGTTTTCTCTCTGTTGCGCTTCATCAGTTCTAACAAAGCAGAACCGTCGCACATATCCCGATTTTCCTAATGCCCTTTTTTTTATTCCACTCCCTTACCGGCGCCCTGAGTTTCTTCTCTCCGACGCCGCAGTTGATGGGAGTTCTCTTCGGGCGGATATCGACGAAGCAGAGGTCCGTCCAGGTAGCCTGGATCGCCTTAGGCTTACTTGGCAAAACGTGTATCCGTCTCGCATCACTAATGTTCATTGTCCTCGTTGCGAGGAGTTGGAGTTGGAGTTGGAGGGAGAAGTCCTACGTGCTAAAATATGTGGTTTGGAGACTCGGCTTTAGAATATGGAGAGGGTTGTGGTAACAACTTTGACCCAGCAGTCACGGTTCTTGGATCGTATAAGTTGCGAGTTTGGATCGGCGGACGTTGGCTGCGATGTTCCTGGGAGTTCTAGAGGGATGAAGCGTGACCGTTCCCCGGACACTTCGTAGAATATCACCTGTTTTTTATCTATTTAGTTTTGTAATTGTCACATTTATCTATTTAGTTTTACTATTGATCTTCTGTTGGTTTGCTATTGATCTGCCATTGGTTTGCGACTAAATAATGATGACGTGGCGAGATATGCCAAATGGATAGAAATGTAATTAACACTACACCTATACGTTGTCCTTTGATTCTTCTGTTATATAACAAATGCGTGCTTTTGTCGTTTATTTTCGGCAATACCATTAGGATCAGTTCTATATATGGGTATGAGCCCGTATTTGCCACGAGATTGATAATGTTTAAAAATTCAAAGATATTTGAATTTTCAATTTTCCCCTAAACCGTAGAATTCAAATAGACTTTTCCCAGCCTCTTCTGTTAAATGCTAAGTAAAAGCAAACTCACCACATAAATCTGCAGTTTATGCAGCATATTTTTACTGCAAGTTATATCAAATATAACATCTACTGCAACTCAACTTAGATACTACATGCTACCATTCGGACCCATCAGCTGATAGAGCGTCCAGCAAAATGGGCCCCAGAAAGGAATACGCAGATTAAAAATAGATGTCTGCGATTATCGACACGTCGTAGGCAGAGTAAGAGAAGTATATGAAGTTTGCTCGTACTCTGCTGTCTTGAAGTTTGAATATTATACTATAATTTTCTACTAATTCGATAAGTTTATTGGGTTGCTGCTAAAAACTTATTTATAAAAGTAGTTCTATGTCGAATCAAAAGTAATTGGCGCAACCCGACCTTGCCATTGATGGATGCAGAGTATGGCCGTATAAGAGTGCATGATGTGATGTGAGTTGATATTGCTTTGACTCTTAATATTTTTAATGGAACCGTGAATCTGCAGTTTCTACAGCATATTTGTACTGCAAGTTATATCAAATATAACATCTACTGCAACTCAACTTTGATACTACATGCTACCAGTCGGACCCATCATTTATTAGTTTCTTCTTCCTCTGCTGATAGAGCGTCCAGCAAAATGGGCCCCATAAAAGAATACGCAGAATAAAAATAGAGGTCTGTTCTTCTTCTTCTGTCGTAGGCAGAGTAAGAGCAAAGTAAATAATAACATTATTTAATAAGCAGATTATAAATAGAGAAAGCGCAGAGAAAACGCAGTATATTAGTTTGCTCGTACTCTGCTGTGGTGAAGTTTGAAATATTATACTATAATTTTTCTAAATATCTCCAATGACCAATTCAATAAGTTTATTGAGTTGCGTCTAAAAAGTTATTTTTAAAAGTAGTACTATGTCGAATCAAAAGTTATTGTCGTATCAATTAAAGAAGTCTGCTCTTCCTCTGCTAGAGTGTCCATCAATATGGGCCCATAATAAAGAATCGTAAAACTAGCAAATAAGTCCCCTTTTCAGCAATCGAACCGTGAAAAGTAAGTTTCATTTTTACTATATATTCTTAATTTATTATATACGTAATGATTACGTATTCACAATCGTATATGTTTTTGAGATAATAAAAATAATATTGGTTTTTGGGAAGTTTAATATAAGGTTATGATAAATGCAGAGACAAAGCAGTACTAGGCGTAGAATAATATTGTAGAGAATTCGCAGCGTCTGTTCGTACTCTGCAGTAGGGAAGTTTGAAATATTTTCCTATAACTTATCTAAATTATTATTCCGAAATAACAGTAATTATACGTTATTGTTTGTTTTACCAATTAAATGCAGAGTAAGTAAATGCATGACACTACGCATTCTAACAATTACGGCAATGCCTTTTTCTCGTATTGCATCATGCGATTATCGACACATGGCGCTTTTTGGAACCGTAAAAAGTCAATTTTGATTATTTACCGTTCTTCAATCCAATTGTTTCTTCAAAACAATCAAAACAATCAAAACTTCTCAGGCTCCAACACTTTTCTCCAAACATTTCAGGCTCAAAACTTTTCTTCCAAACTTTTCTCTAAAACTTTCAGTCTAAAAAAATGGCTCATTTAGATATGGTTCTAGACTTGTCACTCATGAAGAATGGTGGAAGAATCTTGGTTCAAGTCGTAAGACAATTTGGAGAGCACTATGCACGCTTTCAACCTGAAAGACACTTGCTTCTCGCTGATTATCACGCCGTAAGAAATGCATGCTTTGATGTCCTTATGATGTCTCTTAGGAATACATGATTTTGTTTAATTTTTAGAGTAATAGATACAATCTTTGGTTTTATGGTTTAGGGTGTTCGGATCTCTGCAACCATTCAAAATCATCTGTTGTCAAAGTTTGAAGACGTGGCTGAAGGGGAATGGTATTTGATTAGGGATTTTGAAGTGACGACGAGGCCGGGTCAGTGGAAACTAACACACCATGAGTTCCATATCTTCTTCCATGAATAATCGATCATTAAAAAGGTAGCACGAATCTGTGGTAATCATATGGTGTTGTTATCTCCATTTCGCAGAGTTCTAAACGGCTCATTGCATAAGAAAATTAGTGTTGGTAAGTATTGATGGAATATTAGTTGTTTGATTTTCCATTTCACGTCAGATCAAATAATCTATATTCATGTTGCTCTATAACACAATTGATTTGCTTGGTGCTATTGTGAAAGTCAAGAAATTAGAAATTTATCAAGGCTTCACAGATGACGTTTACGTTGTCCCTGGTCACAAAGTTCTACACTTCACATTGAGGAATTTCCGGTAAGTTAATTATGTTTATAGTTTAGGATGTCTTTTGAGAACGAAGTACTATAAATTTGTCTTTATGAGCTGCAACAGCGAAAATATCAACTGTATTGCGAAGGGAACATTTGCTGATGAATTTGAGTACTTCTGGCGACTTCAGCCAATTGGGAAGGTCAAATTCTGCGTGCTACGAAATTGGAATATGGACTATTTTGGAGGTAGTGTTACTACTTCATTCAACCATAGAGAACTATTGCAACATATATGACTAGGTGACTCTTTGGCATTGCAGGTGAGATATGTGTCTCGGCTCTCTACCCATTCTCTGAACTCCTCATAAATCCAGCAATTTCTGCCGTTGAAGAAGCAATCCAGCAACTAAGGGTTGTTAAGACCGGTGGTTTCTCAATGGTTGAAGATGCATACATTGATGACCCTATTCGTCGTAACAATACCACCTAGAATCAACCTCGTCAACTGTGTTGTTTAATGTTATTGCACTCGATCTTTTGAGACTCGGAGTAACACTTATGTATGTCTCGTTATAATAGTTCAGTAATTTATGTATACTTTATTTTGTTTTGTTAGACCTTTGTGGATGAAAACAAGTTCAGAAGATGCAGTTTATGCGCAGTGTAAGCGATGTAGATGCAGCCTAAATGCAGAGTCCGCCCATCATCTGCTTTCAGATGCAGAGTATGCAGAGTACAAACAGATACTGCGCCTTCGCTCAAAATAACCAATAACCGAATTGATCCGCGAGTTCAAAATGAAACACTTATTCCAAACCAGTCTTCAGAAGATACTAAAGCAAACATAGAAAAGACACTAAAGAACACACAGATGCAGCCTAAATGCAGAGTCCGCCCATACTCTGCTTTCGTATGCAGAGTACAAGCAGATACTACGCCTTCGCTCAAAATAACCAATAACCGAATTGATCCGCGAGTTCAAAATGAAACACTTATAGCAAACCAGTCTTCAGAAGATACTAAAGCAAACATAAAAAATATACTAAAGAACACACAGGTGAGACAGCTCCTTTCTTTGCCTCCACCACCTTACTCTGATCCCATGGTATACTTCTCCGTCCAGCTTCGCGCAGTTGACTCGAACCTGGATTTGTCAGTCTTGTAAATATGGGCTACCTCCGGCAGAAAAGGATCATCTAGGATTGGGTCAGTCATCAGCGCGCAAATTGACATCAAAACCTAATTCCATAACAAAAATCCATCCCATTAACACACATGTTTGGCTGAAGTATTTTTTTCGACAAAACTTTGTTAAATCTGAAAAAATTCCAAACTTGGGACACGGTTAAAGCAGGAGACCATTTTTCCCTCAAGATATCATAGTCAATCGCTCCTTTTGCGTTGATGTTTGGGTGGTAAATCTTTGTTTTGAAAGCCACTTGCATGCAAAGACAAAGAGAATATCAATTAAAAGCAAGATGAAAAGCAAGATGATCAAGAGTGAAGTTTCATCCTGCAACAAATAAAAATTAACTGAAAAAGCAAAAAACAAACCTTTGGCGCCTTTATCGGATAATCCGGAGGAAAATGGATGGCAAGCAAGAAAATCCCTCCGGCATAGGGACTATCGACGGGTCCATTGATAGCTGCTTCCCATTCGTAAACACAATCACCAACGGGACCTAAAACATATAAGAATCAACTCAGACATTTAATCTAAATAATACTACATCCATAAAATTCCTATTATCATCCGTAAATAATACTACCTCTAACTGCATAAAAGACTTGGGAGTTCTAGATTTTATACATGCCCTGATGAACTGTGTAGGAACATCCTTCTGAATCCGATTAAGTTCCATTTTAATTCGCCTTACACTATAACCCATGGTCACAAACTTGGTAAGAGAGAAGATGATGATGAAGCGTTACTCTAGGGTTTTGGCAGACTAGGGAATGTGTTTTCAACTACTGCAATAAACACATGTTCATTGATGTATACTTTTTAAATGAGTTGTCATTCATCTCCTCATGTGTAAAAAAATGACTTGTCTTTTATTCTTATGGGCATTCGCGCCATTTATTGCGCGGCAAATTTACGCGCTTTCTCTGCCATTTCTTATTAAATTGAGTTGTCTTTTCCAAGGCAGAGTATCTTATGTTATGATAGTTGACCGGTTGCACAGTAATCATCCCGCATGCCTCTCGTGTCGAGCCATTAACTGAGGCGCGTGCAATGACTGTACTAAATGTTTGACCGATGTCCCTGTAAATTGAGTTTTATTTTCCAAGACAATTTAAAGGAAGATCAACCCCTTTCATTTATTTTCTTATCTATAAAAATAGTAGATTATTTACGAACAGAGTGCCTGTTAATTATTTTCAAAATCCAAATACCGCATCACATCGTAGGTTAACATGCAAATACCAGAGCTCCCTTCGGACATTATCTCTGTCATTGCACGAAAACTTGGCCGCCTCACCTTGTGGAGAGTCGGACACATCCTATGAATAGGGCGGATCGGTAAAGATGTAGTGTACAGTGATGAAGTCCTCAAGGAACTTAGTCTCGACGATCTATGTGAGGACACAGATAAAATTCTCCTAGACGGGGCGAATCGCAGCTTTTTTGTAAGATGCTTAAACGCCGGAAACCCAACTGCTATTTATTATGAGGCTACAAGACTCGTGACCGCAGAACAAGACATCATCGCAGCCATGGAGCTTTTGGAACGGCTTGTCCCTTTTAGTGCTAACGCAACTTATCTCTGTGGAATGCTGTGTGTATGTGCTGGACGTACGAAAAGGGCTGCACAAGTTCTCAAATTATATGTCGACGTACACGCTGAAGGTGATTTTGATAAACTCACCAGGTTTGGGGATGAGCTTCTGGATGCGGTTGTAGTTTTCTATCCACCCATGAACCATTCTTTTGCATCAACGTGGCAATACCCTGACTGTCCAGATTTGCCTTTTCTAAATTGTGCCACTGAGCACGAATATCAACCTGGATGCGAAACTGCTACATGTATTGGTTCGCAAGACAGCTTTGCCGCATTACATAGGAGATTTGAACTATTTCTTCTAATTTTATTTGTTTCTGTATTTATAAATCCTTGAAAAGTTATGATTCCGTAATTCAAGATGTGGATTTTAATTGAATAGCATGTTTTACCCTCGGATTTGTTGAGCATATATAGTAGAGCACAGGAAGATTAATAGCAGATTACTGGATGGTTCATGCAGATATCAGACGCAGACTTCGCGATACTTGATGCAGATGCAGACTCTGCGATAACAAATGCAGACTCTGCGATACCAGATGCACACTCTGCGATACCAGAGTGAAGCCAGAGTCAAGAAAATTGGCATGTTTTTCGATTGTGTCCTGCATTATGGCATTTTGAGCACCTGTGATGAATTTTTGGGCTACTCTGGAAAATACTATTTTTCATCTGTGGGGGTGGAGTACTCTGCGAAAGTTTAGCTTTCTTATTCGGTGTTTGAGTAGTCGGAGAATTACGAGATCGTTTCCTTCTCACATTTGGGGATGGAGTAGTGGGTGAAATATTATCGCTGAATGAAGTACTCTGCTTCATTTTCTTCGTAACGGATGGAGTCCTCTGCTTCGTTTGATTCGTTGTGGATTGAGTCCTCTGCTTCGTTTTTTGCTTTGTGGATAGAGTACTCTGCGAAAGTTCTATTTTTTTCTTTTTCCATTGATTACGCTTGAACCGCTTAGCCTTTTCAATAGCAAAAAGGTATCTCTTTGCCTTCGGTCTACCAGAAGGTACTTTTATGACTGGTGGCAGACATTGTTCACTAATTACGTGTGGTGGTAGAATCAAATCTTCGTCTACAGATTTTATAGGTTCTGAGTACGTTGAATACAAGTAGCCCTTTGTGAAATGATCATCCACCAGGGTAGCTTCATCAGTTTTCCGACTTAATGCTGCTTTAATCGCGTGCTCGCAGGGAATCTTCTCGACATCATATTGTTTACAAGTACAAAGTCTCTACAATCATAAATTTTAAAAAGGAATCGAACTCAGAGCAGATAAACAAGGCAAACGTTTCCTGAGATTGGCAGACTTGCTCATGATACGTTTCCTGAAAGTGGCAGTGATAAATAGCAAAAAAAACTTACATACCTTCTGTAGATCAACCACACAATCATAATCTCCACCTGTAACATGGCTACAATTTGAATCAGTATGATGAACATTTAAAATTTCCAAGCTACCGTGTCTTTCATGCAGTAACTTTTCAACGTTTGGGGGGAAATTTGTTTTTAATGAGGCAGCTTTGTCTCGCCTTTCCACAAACCACCTTGACAACAACTTTCTAATACCCTCCATGAAATGTTTAACAGGAAATGATATGTCTTCCTTAAGCGCGACATTAATGGATTCTGCAATGTTGCTCGTCATTATACCAAATCTATCTCCTGGAAAATGTGCACAAGCCCATAATCGAAATTCCGCCTCTTCCAAGTAAACTACTAATTCACTATTCTGACGACGAATCACACCAAATAATTTTTCAAAATCTACCAGTCGATATGCATATGCAGCACGACACACCAAACTGAGCATTGCGTTCTTTTTGAACTTTAAGATGAGGTTATTTTTGAGGTGATAGTAACATACTCCCCTATCAGCTGCGGGGAAAACCTTCTCAATGGCCTTTGCGATTGATGGATGACGGTCAGAAATAATGGCAAATTTTTATCATCAAGTATCATACCACGCAAATGTGTAAAAAACCATTCCCATGAAGCATCATTCTCTGAGTCTACAATCCCAAAAGCTATAGAAAATATACTCGAATCTGCATCTTGACCTGCAGCTACCAGCATAACACCTTTGTACTTTACAGTTAGATGTGCTCCATCTACCACAACAACCCTCCTCAAGAACTCAAATCCTTTGATGGAAGCACCAAAAGCAATGAACAAATACTTAAACCTTTGTTGAGCATCACGTTCAAGCTTTGTAATCGTACCTGGATTGGCCTGCTCTATTTTGTATAGATAGAAAGGTAAGTCTTGGTAACCCCTCTCAAAAGTGCCTCTGACCAGCTCTCGTGCATATGCCAACGCTTTATGCGCCTTCGTATAGTCTATGTCAAGACAATGTAGTGACTTAATACAGTTCATTACATGCTTAGGCGTGATTCCTTTAAGATCATTACCACCACTAAACCTATCAACATACATCTTTCCAATAAATTTTGCATTAGCCTGTCGTTGACGAGAATACCTACAGACAGCAGAGCATGTATGAGCTTCTTTATATATCCGAACGAGAAATTCTGGAGATTCAGATGAAACTGACAGAGTCGACGCACGAATCCTCCAAGAACAATTAGGAACAAAACATTTCGCGATAAATAGTTTCTTCCTCGACGTGGCGATTTTGAAATCAAACTTCTCGATGACTGCAATCTTGCGTAATTGCATAATTAATGCTTCCTTGTCATCAAATATTTCGCCAACCGTAATGGATCCAGATTTCTTCATTGGTAATGGCTTCGTAGGTGTCTCATCAAATATATCACAGAATAAAGGCGGCATCTGCTGTTTCTTCGCATACTGTCGGTAGTCTCTGCTGTTGTTCGGTGGTGGCATCATATGCTCGTCTTTAACATTACCAACATCATCAAAATCCACACCACCATCCTCTTTGACATCACAAGCTTCATCTTTACCCGCAGCTTCTGCTTTAATTTCATCGTTTCTTTTCCATGACACGCAAAGCCGGATAACCTCTTTTTCCGCCATTGTGATAAAGTTTGCAAGTTGTCTATCGTTATTCAAGAAGATAGGAGGTGTGTCGCTAGGAATTTTCTCCATGATATGTGTAGGCAACTTATAAGAAATCTCGACTGCATTCATCTGCGTTTTCAAGTTGTAATCTTCACAAACAATGCGGAGAAATTCCTCATACTTGATTTGGTCTTCAACCACAAACAACTTGCTTCCTTTGCTTGAATCAACGTCGAAATCCCAACCCATTTTTACCTTCCATTGTCCAAAAACAGTCAACAAATGCAACATTATCTACAAAAAAAAGAATGTTCAAAAGATCTGCAACACACTATCTTAGAAGATTTTTTGCAGAGCTCTACACTTTGGCAGGGTCTTTTAGAAATAGCTCTGCCAAAGACGTACTAGAGCTCTAGACGCAGTTTAGAAGATGGTGGTTTAGATAACTAGTGTAATGTTTTGAAGTGTTACCTGTGTTCGTTCTTCCCGAAAATATGCTCGCCTTCAACCCCTAGAATATCTTTGACCAGCAGATATTGTTAGATGTAAACGAAGATCGTCTTTCCGAAGAATGTACGTACTTTCGTTCAAAATCGAAGTCTGTAAACAATCTTATACTCGGATTTCGCTTTCGTCTCTTTGAAAATATGAAATCTCCCTTTCAAGGTGAAATCGAAATAGTAAATCTAGGTTAAAGGTGGAGAGGTTGAAAAGATTTATAGCAAACTCAAAAAAGTAAGAAGTAATGGCATTCTTGTTATTATAGTGAAAAGAGAGGAGTACTTCAAAATCCGACCGTTTATACAATTTAGTTACGTTGCAAATGTCAAGTCATGCCCTGCGAACAGTATGCTACAGTCTGTCGAGCAATATCTGCCTTATGTCTACAAAAATGCACACACAACATCTGCCTTAAGTCTACAGAAAAAGCACACACAATATCTGCCTTAAGTCTACAGAAAAAGCACACACAATATCTGCCTTAAGGCTTCCACAACTGACACACTATATCTGCCTTAAGGCTACACAGTTAGCAGAGGTTAAGAAGAGTCTGTCCAGCCTTAGCCTTAAGGCTACACAATCGACACACTATATCTGCCTTAAGGCTATAGAATTAGCAGAGTTTAACCAGAGTCTATCCAGCTTTAGCCTTAAGGCTATACAATTCACACACTATATCTGCCTTAAGGCTACATAATTAGCAGAGTTTAAGCAGAATTTGTCCAGCCTTAGCCTTAAGACTACACAATTCATGCAGACTCTGCCAACCGTAAGGGTATTTTAGACCTTTTCAGAAAAAGTGTACTAGTTCTACAATTTTCCCTACGAAGGTACCCCGCTTGAAATTAAAGTTAGAAAACGCACCATATCAGCAACTGTCCCTATCTTTTATCCCATCTCCGGCGGTATCTAATTCAAGGCCTCCACCTTGTGCCTCCCAACATCGTTTCGTTTCTTCTAAATGTCCCAACAACACATCATCGTCATCTGGGGAGGGAGTCACCGTTTCTTCGTAAACCACCATCTAAGTATTTCCATCCTTCGCGTGGATCACGTTGTCACTCCTACTATCCGCGAACGTGACAAAGATGTTAACACTTCCATTATGATATTGCAACCCCATGAATGTTGCAATGTTGTTATCGGTTTCAATGTACACATGAGGTATTCTCCCTTTCATCCAATAGCTCAACTTTGGAATAAACTCCTTCATATCAACACAAAATTCTTTGCATAACATCATCCTCAGATCTGTGTATGTAATATCACGTTCCATATGTACACACCTCGTCATTTTCTGCTTGTCCACAACAAAATCCCACACACCATCCTCTGAACACTTCCAATCTCCAGGAATAACAAGCAACTCCATCCCACTTAAATTAAATTGTAACCCCCTGCAATTAAATGCAACAACATTCTTGGTAATAAATACATCGAAAACTAAATCAATGCTTTATTCTACATATGTTGTTTCTATTTTGACTTGGAAGATCATTCATTATACAAACGCAAAACATTCATTTATAGAAATGTCAAATACCCATCCCAAATTATGTCGACTCATTTTACCTTCTTTCGTGTACATAGCGTTGAAGCTGCACTTTAAAAAAAACAGAGATCTTCAGTTAACCAACTTATATAGTCGGAGAAACAGCCGCTGAATATTCTGTCAAAGATAAATTTCTCTGTAAATGATTTCCAAAGCATTGAAGATGACATTTAATTAGTTTACATCATTATAAACCATTATATTAAAGTATGGTGTACGTATTTGCATATAACGTTTTCTCTTTCCAGAATTAAATGCTGGTAGATTTATGTCAAATCCGATTTAAGTTAAAATCGTGTTTTAACTAACGCAATTTTTGATTATTGTGCACTTTCTCATCACTCCTACAGCAATATAACAAGGGTAAAAGCGTCATATTTCTGTGTAAGTGCCATTATATGCAAGTCATGTTTGCCATATATCATTTGGCGTAAATAAAACTGAAAATGTGACTTCTGCAAAATTTACCCATTCTTAATTTCGGGTAAGCGTAAGATTTCCCATCATGCAGTACGAACATCGTACACCATATGGTATACTTATTTGCAATTCTTTTTGCAAAATACATCGATTCGACGAAAAATGAGAAGATATTAAAAGTAATTCTGAAAATTGCCTTTTAATTGTCAAAACAAAAAAACGAATGAATATTAAAGAACAAATTTTTTGAAACTCATATGAAGTAACGACACAACAATTTAGTGTTGTTACACTCTTTTTTTCAACGAGCAAGATCGATGACAATTTTACAGGAGTCGTCGACGGAAGTCAAAATTACTATTACATTTCAGTCGATGGCAAATAGGATTTTGTTGTGGCGAGCCATATAACAGCCTAATCCGAAATGAGTATTTTTTTTTACAATTTTGGGTTTATAAAACAGTTGCATACTTCAGACACAAACAATGTAATGGCAACTCCTTTCACGACAGAAAAATCCTTTATTGTGGCTGAAAAAAACGTTGATTTGTTAAGAGTAAGAAAATATAATTGTTTTATGTTCAAAGATTTTGGTTGTAGAAAAATTGAAGAAAGTTTAAATTGATAAGGTGAGAGATGAGTGATTTCTATAATAACCAGGAAACTATTTAAAACAAATTATGTGAAATAAATATTTGAATAAAAAATTCAAAAGAAAAAAAAAATTTCCATTGTCAACCTCATGCCAAAGATGTGACAGACCGAGTGAAAAGTTAGGGATAGTTATTTTGGAGTATTTTCGTCCTCCTAAATAGTGGATTTGATTGGTATACATTGTACCGAAGCGTATACCGCTTTTATAGTTACCAATCACAAAGCGGTACCAAAAGGGTTACACTCAGTTTTCTGTACTGCTTTCTCTTACCGCTACTTCTTACAGCTTTAAACTATTTCATAACCGCTTATCACTCTCTCTGTACCGCTTTAAATCACCAATTGGACCTTATGGGATACAATAAAATAAAAAGATGAAAATGTTATGGGATATAATAATAACTCAAAAATGTAAGACGGTAGGTAATTATTTTTAAATTTATCTAGAGAAAATAAACATCTAAATTTGGTACGCATCGTTAACTAAATTTATTAGAAAAATAAATAAATAAAAATTAATTTGTCTATAAAACTTATAATTTCATCCATAACATCGATTAAATTTAGAAAAATTGGACACAATGACACTTTATCTAAATTTCGGGAAGTTGACACATTTTACACCACAACTGCGCGCATGATACTTTGACATGCGAATTGGCTGTTGGTGAAATAATCTGATTTTCATCTTATCTCACATCTATTCTCTCTCTTTGGTCCCAAACACATATCCAACAAAAGATCAACCAATTTTTTTTTTTAATTTGCTTATTTCATTTATTTTTATACAATTTATTTATATATATAAAAAATTAGAAATTTATAAAATATGTAACACCTCATGTACATACGTAGCATAGTATGTACAGTATTAATGTACAAATATCATGTCTACACGTAAAACTAATATGTACACACTAAAATTAATGTGTATATATATATATCATTTAATGCACATAGCTATATGTGTATATATACAATACTTAATGTATATACATACATATATAATGTTTAATATACATAGTTTATATACGTATATATAACATATGATTGTACATATATTTATTTTTATACAATTTATTCATATATATACAAAATTAGAGATTTATAATATATATAACACCTATGTACATATATAGCATAGTATGTACACTAAAATTAATGTACACATATCATATTTACACATAACATTAGTATGTATACAATAATGTTAATGTACGTATATAGATAACTGTTAATGCACATAACTATATATGTATATACAATACTCAATGTACATACACATATATAATATTTAATGTATATAGTTTATATACATACATATAACATATAATTATACAAACATATATATTATGTAATGTACATATACGTATATTACAATTTATATCCTAATGTTTAGATAATTCTAATTACCAGAGTTGTAGAGATATGTAGTTACATATGATTGTACTTATATATATACATAATATCTTATGTATATATATACATAACATGTTGCATACGACATGCATAAGACATGACGCGTATGTATATACGTACATGTTAAAAACTATAAAATTCTAAACTATTATAAAGATCTAAAAAATATAGCAATCTGGATGTTGAAAGATAAAGAAAAAAAATATGTATAAAATTCAAAGCCAAATATTTTTTTGATAAAAAAAAAAAAAAAAAAAAGCAAATCGTGGATGAAGAGATAAAAGAAAAAAAATTATAATCTCGTAAGAGAGAGAAAACATAAGGTGGTGTTAGAAGAGAACAAATGGTAGAAGAGTAATTTTCGGTATTTTTGAAGGGTAAACCCGTCGTGTACATGACAAAAGAATGCCAATATGACACACTTATCGAAAAAGTGTCACAATCACTTAATACTCTCGTGAAAAGTGATATCCTTCCTAATTCTTTCTTAAATTTATTCACAAAACACGTCTGAATTTGGTACATGAACTAAATTCGTCCATTTAATTTTGGTCACCACACTTATAACACTGAGAACTTATTTTTGGTCTACAAATTTACTAAATTTGTCCATAAAACCCCGACGCTTAGATTTGTTCCATATACTTAACTATTTAACAAATGATTATAGATGTCCACAATAATTTGTGCGTGAAGTCGTTTTTGTCATGTTCCTTCGCCGATGGTGTTTACCGAACAAAGTTCATCAATGACACACCATCAAATGTGTCTTCTTGACAGAGATTGAGACTGATTTGGACTCTAAAACCGAGCAGACATATATCGGAGATTCAGGTCTACTGCCATCACTAATTTCAGATGAATTGCAAATACTCAAACATGTCAAACAAATCTTATAATTTAGCATCACCACCTCCAAACTATGTGGACCGTAGGTGATACAACAATAAGGCAAGAGACACTCATATGACTCAGAACCAAACCAAAATGCATTTCTTAAATCCAAGAGAAATGTTTTCAATGCTTGGAAGCAAAGTCATTGATTAGAGCCAAGGCATTGCTCGTCTCTTGCGCCACACGCACAATGTGTGTTCTGATTAAACTTTTCAGCTCCCCATCCATGGCTTTCCCTCCAAACCCATCAAGACACGTGGTTTCATCTGTCAAAGCCGCGCTAGTCCATGTCCGTACATTGCTCAGACAGAACCAGAAGTCTTGTCCGCCCTCGCCTTCCTCCAGATGCTTCAGTTCCTTCAGCGACCTGCTCAACCTGTCAACAGTATCTCCCATCTCTTCTACACAGTCCAAAACAGCCTCGTGCTGCCTCTTTGTGATTCCGTTGTAGTCAGTCATCTCTGAGACATAGGTTTTGGCTGACTTTGCTCGGGCCATGCTAACAGCAAGCGCTGTCTCGGCTAGCTGACGTGGCCGCTTCTTGATCTCGCTTGCATATGAAGACAGAGACCGAAAGCATAGGTCCGGGTATGTTGTTATCTCACAAGAGGCTTTAACGAACTCTGTATCACCGCTTGATTCCTCAAGATTTCTCGCCATGGTTATTGCTGCGGTGGAGACATACAGAACAAAGAGAATCAGAGAAAGATCTAAACTTTTCGACATTTCCGGTTCCAAACACAAATGGGTCAACTAAAAGTGGGAGTAGCAGCAAAAGGGTTCAGAGATTTATAGAGAGAGTGCTTAAAGTATGTGTGAATGCAGATACACTGATCCTTAAATCCTTACACACAAAGCATTATTTATCTTTTAGTGCAAAAATGGGAGTTGGTTGAAACGCTAATAAATGCGAAGCAAATGTGTATATCAATAACAGAGGATAAGAGCTGGAACAGTTTTGTCTTCATCTACACTGTTTTGACTGCTTCACGTTATCTTATGATTCTTTTAGACAACATATTTGGATCCTAGCTTTCTATATATGCGAGTGGTGGGTCCTGATGCACGTGACCACTGACTAAATCCATGTGACTAAACCATATGAAACACTCACTGGTCACGAGAAAGAGCTTATCAATTGAATAATGCTGAGAAAAATTATTATCTAGTGGTGACGCTGGTTTAAGTCACAAGACATCCCATGAGAATCTAGAAACCAGAAATAACTTCTAACAGCTAACCAATCAGACGCGTTCACACATGTCATGTGATATTTTTCTCTATGATCAAACAAGTCTCCTCACCTGTGTGTGTAAGATCACTGCACATAATATATTGCATTACATGGGCTGATTTAAGAAGATAAACTTGTACGTACCTTCGAGTAGAATCAGTTTATGTCTCCAATCCTCGATCCAACATCATCTGCCTTACTCTCTCAACATCCTCTGATCTCTTTGCCTTGCTATAAATTCTCATCAATAGCTCGAAATTGTGTTCGTTATCAGGTTCCAACTCGAAAAGATGTTGAGCAGCAACATCTCCTATATCTGCATTTCCATGGAGATAACAAGCGTATAACAATGCTCCCCAAACAGTTGGACCAGCTTCAAACCCCATCTCTTGAACAATCATTGAGTAGGCCTTCTCTACCATCCCTGCTCTTCCATAGAGATTCACCATACACGCATACTGTTCCATTCTCGGGTTTATCCCATATTCCTTTGACATCAGAGAGAACAGTCTCTCCCCATCTTCGACCATTCCTGTATTAGCACAGAGTGATAGAACGGAGACAAAAGTGATGCCGTCAGGTCTAGCATTAGCACGCTGCATCTGCTCAAAATACTTCAAACCATTAGAATCTTTAGAATGAGCAGAGATAATAGCATTCCAAGATACGGCATCTCTCTTGAGCATCTGATCGAAGATGAAGCAGGCTTGAGCCAATTGTCCCCTTCTGGAGTACAGAATAATCAAAGCATTTGCAACGGATAATTCCCATTCCATTCCTCGCCTAATTGTCCATCCATGTAATTGACGTCCATGCTTGAATGACAAAACGCGAGCTAGAACACTGGAGATAGCAACCTTATCAGGCTCAATCCCATTTTGAACCATCAGACGGAAAATGTCCAGCGCCTCGTGTAACAATCCGTGATGAAGGTAACCGGTCAACATGGAATTCCAGGAGACATAGTCTTTGTTTGGAATCATGTCGAAAACATTCCTTCCTTCAACAATGTCGCCGCACTTTGCATACATATCAACAAGAGCATTAAGCACATAGACATCGTATCCGAAACCTTCCTTAACCAAATCACGGTGAATTGCTTCTCCAATCTGAATAGACCCAATTCCTCCACAAGCCTTGAGCACGCGTGGGAAAGTGAACCGGTCTGGTTTTACTCCATCTTCAGCCATCTGAAAGTAGAGAGCCATGGCGTCTTCGTACTGACCCAATTCTGCATAGCCTGAGATAAGAGAGTTCCAAACAAAAGCTGAAGATTCTCTCTTAGACATTTGATCGAACACCTCGTGTGCAACCTCCGCGCAGCCACAAGACGCGTAGAGCCTAACAAGCTTGGATGAAATCCCGAGGTTATTGCGCAAGAGGTAAGCAGGTATAAGTCGATGAACTCTAACGCCATGGTCAATAGCTTTCAAGCTGTAGCAAGTCTCAAGAAGAGAAGCGAAGATCTCTGGTTCGGTGATCGTGATGCCCTTTCGAGCAGAGATTTCGAGGTCTGCAACGACGGCGTCTAAAGCTTCGAGTTGGGTCCGGTGGATCAACTGTTTTCCGATCAAGATGGGAGTGGGAGATGGTTTGGAGAAAGAAAGGGAAGGGAAACCATCGTTGTTGTTGTAAGGAAATTGTCTTTGCTTCAACTGTTCGTAGTGTCTGGGTTTCTTTTTCATTGAAGAAGACGATACTGATGGATAATAAAAGCTTGGTTTGTGGACGATGCTCACCATATCTTCTCTTCTCGAAATTTTCTTATTCTCCTCAGTTGTGGGAATCGATAGATATAGACGGAGGGATGCAGAGATTATATAAGCATTATCAATAAAAAGCTAACATTTTTTTTTCACCTTACTACAAACAAAACGATGCAAAAGCATTGCATAGTGAATCAAAACTCAAGAGTAATGAACAAATTTCAGACTTGGTGGTGTCTTTTGTCAAGAAGAATTTTCTGCCAAACTCGAACCGAGAGGGGACTTTGGATTTACATGCCGACTCTCCTTCAATTGCTGCACAACAAATTGCAGGTAATTAACACAAATCTTGTTGATATGATTATGGCAGGACTTTTAAAGGCATAGATAGAAAGCTCAAATGATATGATTGCAGAAAGCACGAGGGTGTATACCTCAAATGAAGAGAAAATAGGTAGAACTTGTTTGAATATGTCATCTACTGTTCCTACTGCATTAATCTGTGCACCAAACATGAAAGGTATGAAATATCAAATAAGGCATTTGAATCGAACATTTATCATCAGCTTCTCCAACTTTCAAGACCCGAAATATCAAATACTCACCGTGTAGAGTTTTCCTTTGTTTTTGTAGTAGTCGATGACAGGACGATTTAAGGCCTCGAAGATTTTCAGACGCTTCTTCATTGTAGTTATATTATCATCAACCCGGCCCTGCAACAGCAAAGGAATCGGTTTCATGGGCACTGTTAACTGAAAACTTTGCAGGGGAATAGTAAGGTAAAAATAAGCACCTGGTTACGATTCAAGACGCGTTTCACCATCTCTTCTTCGGGGCAATCGAAGAAGATAACTACATCCGGGTCAGCTCTTATCTGCAATAGTATCATCACGGAGCTATTTCATGTTCCAAGCGTATTTCCATGTAAATGAAAGGAATAACAGACTGAGATTATTATACTAAGCTACTCACTATGCGCTCAAATGCAACACGATTCTCCTCAGTTCGTGGAAAACCATCAATGAGAAACTTGCGACTGTCACTCGATTCCAGCTCTTTCTGAATTAGCTTTACTGTAACTTCTGAGGGAACAATTTTGCCTTCTTTAATCAAGTTGAGAATCATAGCCCTGAAATTGAGAACCCCCTCATCATGAGTTTAGATGACAAGAAACTTTGGAGGCATTCTTAGCGATGCACCAGAAATATAAAGACATGATGGTCCTACCCATTTTTAGTGTTGAATGCGATTTCTCTCCTGAGCAAATCTCCAGCACTCAGATGTTTCAATCCAAAGGTCTCGACAATTTTTTCGCATTGTGTACCTTTTCCACTTCCAGGACCTCCTGAGGTTATAAATAATAAATCAATCAGACTGGAATTCGGATGATGATACAAATGTTGGAATCATGAGTGAATGAAGAGAACACATGAGAGCCTGATCATCATCTTCAAAAACCCAGAATAGATCCAACTCATACGTTCCAAGAAATTGAAAGACCAGAATCGAAAACTTTACCTAGTACAAATGTAATAAATGGAGCTTTCTCTTTTGGCGGTGAAACCCCTTGTTCCTGTGAGGAACAGAGTAGAAACACATTTATACAGGAAAATTAACAGATTGATAGAGCTTTTCCTTACCGATTTAATTATCTCCGTCGCAAAAGATTCCCCAACTTTGAGCCCAAAACCTGCCTAGAACATAATGAAGTGATTTAAAGCCACAAATTCCCTTTAGCCCGGAGAAAAGCGATCGGGATTGGCAAACCAAGAGAGGAGAACGTGGTACCTGGTTGAGCGCAAGGGATCGGGATGATGAAGAAATCATAGGAGAAAGTGAAGCTACGCGTCTCCACATCTTCGTCGTCGAGTTCGGGTTTCGATTGCAAGAAATCTTCGGGAAACGGATCACGGAGGATAAAATAATGGGAAGCACTAGTGCGCCAAAAATTATTCTTCTACGTTTTATGTTTTATGTTTTTCTTTTAACTCTTAAGCGACACGTTCAAGGCAAAATTAGAACAGGTCAAAACCAAATGCTCTGTCGTTTGTCACCTCCCAAAACAGCGCAAACTCCAAATCTTCACACCACCCACATGGGTACCTAAACAGTGTGGCCTGTCGCATATCAATTTTTTTTTTTTTTTCCTTGACATCAGTGGTCGGAGATTATTGCTGGCGAAGATATGTATCGTACAAACGAGAGTGCAGGATTCCAAGAAAATATAACGGTTCCTTTAACTACAGTAGTTATGTTTTCAGACATTTAGATCGAGACATCTATAGAAATTGCTTTCTGCTGACCAAATTTTTAGTTTTGTTTACTATTGTGGTCAATTTGCTGGGATGAGGCTTTTAGTGCTTGTTCATCGTTATTCACTATCCATTTGCAGATAATTGGATTTACCTCCTCTGGGATCTCATCGTGGGGGCAGTGACCTGTACTTGCAAATGAGACATAAAGGAGTCAAGAAGAATTATTTATATGGGGCTTTTTAGCAGTTTTTTTTTTTTGTACCTGCATTAACTTTCTTAATCACCATCGCTGGACAAAGCTCCTTCAATAAGGCCACTTTCTTCTTCGGATCCGAAATGGGATCTTTCATCCCCTAATATAGGAATGAAACTAGTGATTACTCATCTTGTGATCCTTAATACAAATTATAACGAGGATCCAGTAAATGTCTGAAATCTTGATACCTGTATGACTAGAGTTTTACCCTCCAACTCTTTCAGGAGATAATTCAAAGGAAGCGAAAGATCAAAGCCGAATATACTTTCCAGGACCATAACCACACCGGGGTCTTGGGACTATTGTGTTTTTAAGGTACTTTCACTATCACCAATAGTTTTTACTTGTAGATCATGAATCAATTACTGCAAACAACAATAAGAGAAAAGGATACTGCTCTTAGCATTTCAGTGATCAGAAAATCATCAGCTCTCTCAGGTTTCTGCATCATAAACAAGCACTAGGGTTAGAACCTTTGGCACAATGATGACCATTAATATTTTGTCATACTGACAAAGAAATCTTCACATTACTTACAACTGGATAACAATCCTTTAATAGCTTTTTGACAATGAATTTTAGGAATAAGAGAAGAAGTCGAGCACCCAGCTGTGCACCCAATGGAACTCGCCTTTCCTTAAAAAAAGCCGGTAGGATGTGTGAGATAATTAGTAAAATTCCTGAGCCAAGACTCTTCTATTTTCCGAAAAAAATAATCTGAAATTCAGTTAGATATTCATGCATTCAAATCACATACTCCAGAGATTGGGAGAGGAGAGTATCCCGGTATCACATTGCCAGCACTGTTAACAAGGACAATGGACTTAACCAAGGCCGGCCAAAGAAAGGTCATTAACGCAACGAAATACCCTGATAAAGGTAGAACATATGGACACGATTAGATGAGTATCATAAAACATTTGTGTCCTTCATTCACATATATTACAGCTCAGTTAGTTAGGGTGCATACCCCCAATGGAGTTCCCTACGCAATGTGCTGGTTCCCCAACTACTTCAATCATAAAATCCCGCAGCAATTCGGCCCACAACAGCTCGGTGTAAATGATATTCGGCTTCTCTGATTTTCCAAAACCCAAGACTGTGATGGTCCATACTCGGTTTTTGCTATTTACGATGCTGTCTACATTGTCACGGTAATGCTCTAGAAAAGCACCAAAGCCATGCACAAGAAGAACGGCAGGGCCTTCATTCCCAGCCACCATGTACTGAAACAAGGAAGTGATTCCTATTTAGATTCAATAAACCGATTAAAAATGACCAATGAAGGCCAACGGAGTTATATAACTAATAATAAAAACCTGAATAAGATAGCCTTTCCATCTCCAAATCCTTATAGAGTGGCTATTTTCATCAACCCTCGCACTGTTTAAAGCCATGAGCGAATACCACTGCCAAAACAAACCAAACAGCTTCAAATATCTTGGAAAATGAAAGAGTAAGAGCATAGAGAAAACCCCGCTGTGACTCTTTCTACCTCCATAGAGCACACAGCATCAGTTGCGGCAGACACTGTAGCAACTGAATATCCAAATGGAGATATAAATCCAGCATTCCATTCTTTTTCGTACTTGATTGCTTCATAGTGAACTCTTCTTCTGGATACAATACCAAGACAGAGGACAGGTCCAAAAAGTTTGAAAAATGAAGCTCCGGGCCTAATCTCGGCATCACGAAGCCTTGCATGAACCCTGGTCAGCATCAAAACCAATGCTGATCACTCTTCAACAAGAAATCAGATATGCCCAGATTCGTTAAAACTTTCACAAGTTATGCATATGGGAAGCGCAATAGCATCAGATTTAAGAATACCCACGTACTCTTGCCAGTCATCTCGACTTGTACCCTCCAAGTATCTCAGGTATCCTGCTAGGGCATTCAGCACAACCTCAGTCCCACCTCCAACAGTATATTTTTTTCTCGTGATAAAAGCAGATTTGTGCACCTTCTTCCCTAAACTTCCATCAATAATTGGCTCCATACCGCGCCCCTTCAAATTACCAAGCCTTTCCATTAATACTCTTTCAGCAGAAGCCTGTGCCATTTCCCTCCAGCTATTTTCTTTTCCACATGAACTTTCCTTTAAATAGTCCTCCAGGTCATCGAGTGTTGGCACAGGACCTGGAGCATGTTTCATTTACCATTTCCCCTAGCGTTAAAAGAGTCACGAATCAGACATATAATGAAACTACTCAAGCAAGAGATCCAACTAAATGGCTTTTGAAGAAAAGTTTACCCCACTGCAATTCACTTCCTGGAGATGACAAGCTTGCTGCAGGAACTGGCAAAGTGAGAGGTAGCTTTAGTTTATTAAACTCTTCCCATGATTGTGGGAGATCCGTCAAATCCTGGAGGACCAAAAATGTGTCAGCTAAGTAACTGCTTCCCAATCTCAAGGCAGAAACTGATATTGCAAAAGAAGCAAATACATTACTTGGGTCTCATAAAATGGAGTTCGCCAAATAACAATCCTCGGTGGTTCTCCAAGAAAAGAAACGCCTTCCAATTTTTTCTTAACATCGTCCAGAACCTCACAGAGATGGTATTCTACCTCTTCTTCCACAAAGACAAAGGGAGCTCGGACCTGTTACAATGCAGTAGATGCTTTGACAAATAGTTATCTTGCCTGAGGATTGTGAAAATGCTCAATTATACCTCTTTGACAAGATCTTCAATGACGTTTTCTGCCTTGCCGTATCTGAGCATAAGATTTGATCCTTGCTTCTTCAAGGATTTTCTTAACTCTTCCAAAGCAATAATAGCTAGTTCTAGAGAGTCCGTTGTGTAGCCTACAAATAAGCTGTTAGATTAGATACCCAATAGAATGATGCTTGCAAATTGGGGATTCTGCCTATGATAATCATCCCAGTCTCCTAGAAGCTAAAACGAAGCATATGTTCATCAACAACAAAATCCATGGCCAACGATTAGGCAAATGTATAAAAGCTCGCTTGAAACTTGAAGAGAAATCCGTAGAGCTTACGGGAGAGAATGCGGGGATCGAGGACGTAGAGAGGAATGACGGATTTGTACTTAGAGGCGGCGAGGAGACCAGGATGATCGTCAACACGAAGATCATGCTTCAACCACACAACCGCCGCGGAACATTCTTTCGTTGGAGAGGCCGAACAACATCTCGATCGGTTGCTCCCATGAATTCGACGGAAACGGGGGAGAGCGAGCCACGCCATGAAGGACGGTGGAAGACCAGAATCAGTGGTGGATTAGTACTCATTTCCATGAACTCGAAGCAGATTGTGGTGGAGAAGTGTCGCTCAAGTGTGTGGGGTCAAGGTCAAATTGCCCCCACTCAACAGTCAAAAACGACGTAGCACTCCACCTATTTAGCAAAACCTCTGGGTTTTTTAAATTGAAATTATATTGACCAAAAATCAAGCCCATACCGTTCAAAAGGCCCGCAGATACAACTATCGGAGGTCATACAAAAACTTACTCTCCTATGCATCTACCCATACCATAGCACTACAAAGAGGTAGAGACACTCTCAATGTCAAAAAGCCTTTTAAACCAACTTGATAGACCTGCAGCTACATAAGACTAACGACGAACGTCTATTGTAACACTTTGTTTGTGCGATGAGAGATGCACTTCTATTTGCTATCAGAAACTCAGCCTCTAATCTCTACTGACAAATTTGTGAAAGGACCTACTTAAGATGGATAGCTTGAGCCTTAAAGGAAGGCCAGGCTCTTGGTCTTAGAATAACACCAACTAGCTCTGAATCATGGGATTTAAAGATTACCCTTTCCGTATGATGACTTTGCATATTTAGAATGGTCTTTTGAACTAGAGGGTCATTGACCATATTCGTTATGGAACTCTTCACCTTTTATTCCCTTACTATACGCTCTGGACCATTAGCCACAACCAGGTACTATCGCATACCCTCGAGCACCTCAAGTGCAATGCTTAGTCTCCTAGACAAAGGATTAACACCTACTTGATTTTCGATCCGATGAACACTTCCATCGAACCAACCCTTCTATATCGTTCTAATATGCCAATAAAATAATATGGGTCGAGACAGAACTGAATTTTCTCGTAACAATCTCTAGAACGATCGTGACCTTCCGGACCAATCGAGATTCCTGATCCAGACATAACTGGATCGATGGTTTATTGGATGTCTTATCGATTGTGGGTCGAGTTCTCTCGAGAGCCCTATCGATCGTGGGTCGAGACTCTCTCGATCACCCTATCGATCAATTGTCGAGTCTTTTGACCAGGTCCTTCGATCGTGGGTCGAGAATGTCTCAGCCAACACCACACCACTCCAATCTGTATAGCACCACACGGTAACACACTCTCAATCCTAGGGCGTACTAGCCGAGTGCCCAATCATCCCATGACCACCCCTAACGAAATCCTATAAAGCTATTAATAGGAGATGATATAAGATCGGATTCCACCTGATCTTATGACACACAGATTTAAAATGGATAGGTTGAATGGATGATGAGTGAAGGTAGATATGAGGGTGAAGGGTTGCTGATTGATTCCACAAATAGCACACGACCAAGAGAACTTGATTCCACAAGCAATCTAAATCGAGATGGATCGAAGGCACCACGAAAGTGTGAAAGAATCTCTGATACAGCAAGACACTCAGCCTTATGTGAATCACACACACTAAGAACAGAGCAAAGGTTTGTCTCAAGGCTGCGCTTGAAGAAGAACAAAAGCAGCTATTTTATTAATCAAAAAAGGTTGAAAATGTACAAGGCTGCAGGGGAACCTTATATAATGGTTCTTCAGCTTAAACCTAGGTTTTAGGTCGACACAAAAACAGGGATAAAGACTCAAAATGATAGAACTTGTAAATCAGAAACTACAAGGTGTTTAAACACCAAAAAAAGGAAAGTTTGACTAACTAAAACAAAAAAAGAAAACTATCTAAACTATTGGCGAATTTATGGGGCTTGAATTGTGGTCTCTTGCAGCTCTAAATACCACTGAGACCCTTTGAATTACCTGCACAGATTGTATAAATTGAAAATACCTGGGTTTGGCTCGAGATGTGCAGTTTTGAAGCTGAGGTGATCAATGCTGGTGCTGGTCTGTTCAGCTTGAAGTCTTTGATGAATTCTTCATCCTGAAGTCCCTTGAGGTCTAAATGAATGAGATCTTCAAGTGTTTCCATATGGTTAGCTTCAGAATCTTCTTCTTGCTCCATTTGCTTGCTAGTGGCCGAATGGCTTGAACGGACGATATCTTGCAGCTCCGACGTGATTTCAGTGAGATTCTTCATGTTCTAAGCTCCATTTCCTGCAAAGTAAGCATAATTACCTTGTTTGGTTCGAGGCTGAGCTTCCTGGATTCTCAAACGAGCAAATTCCTCCATTAGGTCTCCATCGGATGCATCCGAGCTCTCTTGTATGTGGTTCACTTCTGGAATATTTCTGAGGGTGTCTCCAAGTGCCATTGTGTTTAGGAGAGCCTCTAATTCTGTGTTGAGCCCTTCTCTTAGCCTCCTTTCCTTGGGACGTGTCATTGGAGTTTCCTTGAGATCGGGTACATCCTCTAGGTATAAGCTCGAGTTGATGTCTACATCATTCCATCCCTCTTCAGAAGATTTTGTCCTCAAAATAGGTTCATCTGCACATAGATAAGACAAGTTAGTACTTTGAGCTATGTAAGGGTTTAGAAGATTACCTCGGGCTATATTTTGGAAGTGGCTTGGGTGTGGTTGATGTAGTGCATTCGGTGGTTCTTCCTTGATTAGCATAGATGCTAAGGCTCCTCTCCATGGTTTGCTGCTGATTTCCTTGTGCAGCAAAGTGAAGTAGTCTCTCTGATCTCCCCTTTGATCCGAGACTAGAGCTTTGGCTTGTCGCGGTCCTTCTCGCGTCTTAGATTCCCCTCGTGTACTTACATCTTTCTCAATATCTTTTGGACAAGACAAGTGTGTTAAGGCAGTCAATGAATCAAGAGGAATACATTGATTTAGTTTTGCACTTATCTTAGGATTAGCAATTGTGTGAACAAGTCTTTGTTCTGATTTCGGTTTCCACTTGTTGCTTGGTTCCGGGTTGACCTCATGATCTGGTTCATCTTTTGGAGCTCTCACAACAGAGGTTATAACTTCAAATCATGCCTCTTTCTTTCGTAAGTCTCTATTTTGTGCCATGGGACCTTCCTAATTCTTTTTGTTTGCATCATGTTTTAAGTTGTGGTCCACAGTTGGCTCTTTGTCTCCAGGGAGACGTGTGCTTCCAGCTTGGTTTCTTTAGGCAATACGGAATTAGTAGTGTTTTGAGCAGGTGACTCCTTTTGATCCACTTGCTCACTGTCACACATAAACCTGTTTCAACATCTTTTGGCAAAGAAAATTGTATTATACTAGCACTTAGAATGTTAAGATCAGTTTCAACAAGGTTATCACACTCACTAAGACTATTCTTTTCCAGTTCTAGAGATGTGATATTTGCTAATTCCTTGGTTGGACATTCTTTAGCATAGTGTCCTCTGTTTTGACACCTATAACAGATAACTTCAAGTGAGTTCAAAGTGTTAGAAGACTTAGCTTGAGTGTGCTTTCCTTGTGATTCAAGTAAAGGTGAACTCGGCTCTGGTTGAGTCTTCTTGTCCTGGTCTGCTTTCTTACATTGTTCTTCTCGGCAATGAGGTGACACAAATGTATATCTGTTTCAACACTTTTGGAAAAGGGCAAGTGCATCATAACAGTCATGGGATCCTTATAAACAGATTGAGACAAATTAGCGTGTACCTTTTCATTTTTAGAGGCTAAAATAATTTCTTGTTTCTTGTGCACTTGTGGATCACAACAAATGGTTAGATCTGGATCCTCCTTAGTACCTGGACCTTTATCAACTCTTGTGGACATGATCAAGTGTATCGCTTTATCAAAAAAGCTGATTAAGATTTCGAAGAGCTGTTGAGGTACTTACCTCGGTATGAGCAGGTTATGTCTTAGTCACCAAAGCATTTAGAGTCTTCTTTTGGTCTATGACTAAGGCTGAAATCTGCTCTTGAACTGCTCGCCTCTTGGTCACTCCTAGACCTTGTGTTTTTGTGACTTGCGGTTCTAGTGATGATGTTGGGCTCAGTGTTGGGGTCAGATTCCACCTCTTGAGAATCAACGATTGAAAAATGGCTAACTATGAAAGAACATTAGCTTAGGCCTTTGCAACTGTCCCCCTAACCGTGGTTGAAAAGAGGCGGTTCGGGTCCCCCTAACCATGGCTGAAAGAGGTAGTTCGGTTTCCCCTAACCATGGCTGAAAGAGATGGTTCGGGTACCCCTAACCATGAATGGGGGAGTTGGTTCGGGTATCCCTAACCATGAATGGAGGTCATGGTTCGGATACCCCTAACCATGAATGGAGGAGTTGGTTCGGGTACCCCTAACCATGAATGGGAGTCATGGTTCGGGTACCCCTAACCATGAATGGAAGAGTTGGTACGGGTACCCCTAACCATGAATAGAGGAGTTGGTGCGGGTACCCCTAACCATGAATGGAGGAGTTGGTGCGGGTACCCCTAACCATGAATGGAGAAGTTGGTTCGGGTACCCCTAACCATGAATGGAGGAGTTTGTTCGGGTACCCCTAACCATGAATGAACGAGTTGGTTCGGGTACCCACGAACCATGACGGGACAAGTTGGATCGGGTGTCACAACTCATGGAGAAGATTGGATCGTGTACCCTGATCCGTGACAAAGCAGGCGGATCGGGTGTCGCGACCCACAGTGGAACAAATGGACCGGGTGTCATGACCCACAGTGGAACAAATGGACCGGGTGTCGTGACCCACAGTGGAATAAATGGATCGGGTGTCGCGACCCACAGTGGAATAAACGGATCGGATGTCGCGATCCACAGTGGAACAAATGGATCGGGGTCATGTTCAGAAGATGGATCGGGGTCAAGCAAAACGGATCAAGATCAAGGCAAGAGGATCGATATTGTCGTATATCACCACCCGAGCCATGAACCATGGTATCACCCAAGCCGTGAACCATGGTGTCACCCGAGCCGTGAAACCTGGTGTCACCCGAGCCGTGAACCATGGTGTCGCCCAAGCCATGAACCATGGTGTCGCCCGAGCCGTGAACCATGGTGTCGCCCGAGTCGTGAACCATGGTGTCGCCCGAGCCGTGAACCATGGTGTCGCCCGAGCCGTGAACCATGGTGTCGCTCGAGCCGTGAACCATGGTGTCGTCCGAGCCGTGAACCATGGTGTCTCCCGAGCCGTGAACCATGGTGTCACCCGAGCCTTGAACCATGGTGTCACCCGAACCGTGAACCATGGTGTCACCCGAGCCATGAACCATGGTGTCACCCGAGCCGTGAATCATGGTGTCACCTGAGTTATTCAACCACTGCCATTTGAGCAAAGGCTTAGCGACAGGGAGTTGGGCATAGCTGATAAGCATATGGGCCGTGACGATGAGTCCATGAATCAAAGCCCACGGCGGTAGCAGGTTTTGATAAAAGGAAATTCCGAGGAATTAGAAAATCTTCCTTATCTCTTTAGATATTGACTTAGCCGACTCTGGCTCGTATATATACTTATGTACACCCTCTAAAAAGGGGATCGGCAATTTTACCTAGAAAAACTTTGTACTTTTGCTCTCATACAAAAAGTTTTCTAAAGCAGCTTAATAAAATACCATCTTTGGATCTCTGTTTGTGTTTTTGGGTGGTTTTTACTCAGAAGTTTCAGATCTCTCTAAAAGACATGATGAATTTAATTGGCGTGGATTTACACCCCCACAATTTGGCGCTAGAAGGAGGGGTCCTGAAGTTTTCTTACACCTAAAAAGCCACCGCAAAACCGATCCAAAGACGATGACCAACGACGGAGAAGAGAACACTGCCGACACCAGAAACACCGGCATGGAAGACGAGACGAACCGGTCCAAGGACGCCGGGGAGCCTTCAACAACACTTACGGAGATGAAGATCATGCTGGAGACGCTGCTCAAGAAGGCGGAAGAGCAAGACAAACTCAACAACACGATGACGGGCGAACTGAAGGCCTTGGCGACGGCGAGTTGAACTCGTGGGATAGGCTCAGGTCTGGATCCAACAAGACGAGTCGGGAGGCGCCTCAACCTAGATTTCTCAACCCCGCCAAGAACCCGTGGAAGATTGCCGCCACTCCATCAAAGCTCAGCAAACCTAGCTTCCGGAGTACAAGGAGCAGGCGACACACCGATCGAAGAGGAGCCCGCCCCAATCATCAATCTGGAGGAGGAGAATCGAGTGGAGCAAAATGCGGAGAGCCGTGACGACCATGAATCCCTCGCAGCTGGCCAGACCCGAACCGAAAGATGCGGGGCCATCCCAGAAGGAGGTCAAGAGCTAATCGAGGAGGAGGAGAACATCCTCTGGGCCGAGCAAGCACAGGTCAACGAAGAATGAAGAGCAGGAGTCCGAGCCCAGAAAGAAGAGATGGCTATAATGCGAGCAGATATGGACCGAGCAGCTGCCGACATAAAAGCCATCTGATCCATGATGCACAAAACGACTAGCAAGGTGTCGGAGATAGATCGCGTACTGGAGGAAGTACAGAACACCCCATTCACAGCATGGATTACAAGCACAAGAATTCCAGACCCTGGAAAGATGAAAGTCCCGATCTCCGAAGGGAAGACCGACCCAAAAGAGCATCTAACGGCTTTCGTTATAGCCATGGGACGCTCTAACTTCAACAAAAATGAAAGAGACACCGGACAATGCTTTCTATTCATGGAGCATCTCAAGGGCCCGGTGCTCCAGTGGTTTTCAAGGCTCGAGCGGAACTCCATCGACAGCTTCAACCAACTATCTGCGGCATTCTTGAAGCATTACTCCATATTCATGGATCCTGGAACATCTGACGCCGATCTGTGGACCCTAGCTCAAGGGCAGAATGAAACACTCCGAAGTTTCATCGGGAGATTCAAAGCCGTTATGTCCAAAGTGGAAGGCCTTAGCGACAAAGCAACCCTATTGGCCCTGAAGCGAGCACTTTGGTTCAACTCTAATTTTTGCAAAGAAATCGCGCTGCATGCCCCCACAACGATACATGATTCAATGCATCGCGCCGCAGACTTCATCACCGAAGAAGAAGAGATGAAGATCCTAACCGAGAAGTATGGGAAGACAAAGACGGTGAATCACTCTCCCCAAGTGTCAGCCCCTTCTAATGCTAAGAGGCATATCCAGAATTCTAGCTATGTACAGTACGAGGGTGGTTTTTGAGGAGCTCATAACTATCAAATCGATGTCCATGGGTACGGTCGAGGGAGAGGCCGAGGCCGCGGAAGAAATTCATGGAGCACTCGGACCAAAGGCGAAAGTTCTTACGATAAAACAGCCTATTGCGAGCACCATCACATCTATGGGCATTCCACTGCAAACTGCCGAATTCTAGGTTTGAAACTTGCTAAAAAATTAGCAGCTGGCCAATTTGGAGGGAACGTCAGCCTTAAGGATTTTGAGATGGATGTGAACGCACACGGACCCATCCAGACAAAGGAAGACTACTCCAAACGTGATAGACGGAATGATGAGGTGCCACCCCCGGATCAAGAAGAAGAATAAGTATGATAATGGGAGGCTCTCACTACTGCTTAGATACCGTCTCATCAACCAAAGCATTCCAGCGAAGGGCAGATGTCAGCATCAACTGGTCTAAACCATCAAAATTTCCAAATGACGTGATATCATTCGAGGAAAGGGAGACGCTCGGAATCGACAGACCACATGACGACCCTCTCGTAATCGAATTAATTATCAACGACTGCGATGTAACACGCGTACTGGTAGATACCGGGAGCACGGTGGACGTAATCTTCCTCGATACTCTCAGAAGAATGAATGTCGACCTATCCGAAGTGATATCTACCCCGAAACCATTGACTGGATTCTCCGGAGAAACCACAATGACTACAGGGACAATCAAAC
This sequence comes from Pseudoturritis turrita, assembly GCA_900406555.1. Lineage (NCBI taxonomy): Eukaryota > Viridiplantae > Streptophyta > Magnoliopsida > Brassicales > Brassicaceae > Pseudoturritis > Pseudoturritis turrita. The sequence continues at coordinate 1,056,749 of OVBL01000484.1, forward strand.
TTCCCGTCCAAGCTGGCAAAGTGACAAAAATCGTCGAGTTCTCCGTAGCTGATCACCCAACAATTTACAACGTCATTATGGGCACTCCCTGGTTGAATTCCATGCGAACCGCTGTTTCAACCTACCATCTTTGCCTCAAGTTCCCTACTCCAAATGGAGTAAAAATAATTCGTGAAAATCAAAAAGAGTCTCGCGTCTGCTTCCTTGCCGCACACAAGCTCCGGAATCCGGTGACAGATCCGATGGCAAAGTCAAAGCGCAAGAAAATGAAGACCGACAGAGTGCCAGTCAAAGAGCTTTCTAAACTCTTATAGCAATTACAGATTGCGGAGGATCGCGAAGAAGAAGTATCTAAGCCAACATGCAATCCCGTGGTGTCGGTTTGCATCGACAATGGACATCCAGAGCGATGCGTGGAGATTGGGGCAATGTTTGATGAAAAGATCAAAGAAGAGCTCATTGCGTTTCTAAAGAAAAACACCAACACTTTCGCATGGAAAATCAGAAGACATGCCTGGCATCGATATCAGCATAACAAGCCACGAACTGAACGTTGACCCAACGTTCAAACCGGTGAAGCAGAAAAGGAGAAAGCTTGGGCCAGACAGAGCCAAAGCAGTCAACAACGAAGTCGAAAGACTCCTGCGCGTTGGTTCAATAATGGAGGTGAAGTGCCCGGATTGGCTGGCTAACCCAGTGTTGGTCAAGAAGAAGAATGGACAATGGCGTGTATGCATGGACTTCACTGATCTGAATAAAGCTTGTCCAAAAGACAGCTTCCCCCTTCCGCATATCGATCGCCTAGTCGAAGCAACAACTGGGAACGCACTCCTATCTTTCATGGATGCCTTCTCAGGTTACAACCAGATCTTGATGAACCCCGACGATCGTGAGAAGACCGCTTTCATAACGGATCGTGGAATATATTGCTACAAGGTGATACCATTCGGCCTGAAAAACACCGGAGCAATGTACCAGCGACTGGTAAGCAACGTACCAGCAACGTACCAGCGACTGGTAAACTCGGAAAGACAATGGAGGTTTATATAGACGATATGCTGGTCAAATCACTAAGGGAGCAGGATCACGTCACTCATTTTGAGGAATGTTTCTCACAGCTGAACTTTCACAACATGAAGTTAAACCCGACCAAGTGCAGATTCGCGGTCACCTCGGGAGAATTCCTTGGATACCCAGTGACTCACCGTGACATTGAGGCAAACCCTAAGCAAATCGACGCACTCATCCATATGACTTCACCAAAGACAAAAAGGAAAGTGCAAAGACTTACCGGGAGGGTTGCTGCACTTAACAGATTCATTTCACGATCCACCGACAAATGCTTGCCTTTTTACGATACGTTGCGTGGGAATAAGAAGTTCGAATGGACGGAGAAATGCGAGGAGGCTTTTCAACAACTAAAGACTTACCTGGCTACCCCTCCAGTCCTCACAAAACCAGAAGCAGGAGAGCCGCTTTTTCTGTACACCACGGTTTCCGCCACAGCAGTAAGCGGCGTATTGATCCGAGATGAGCGTGGAGAACAGAAGCCGATCTTTTACGTCAGCAAAACCCTTACAGACGCCGAGACAAGGTACTCGCAGATGGAAAAATTGGCGCTATCCATTGTAATGTCTGCAAGAAAACTAAGACCGTATTTCCAGTCTCACTCGATCGTCGTCCTAAGTACCTTCCCGATAAGGTCCGTTCTGCACAGCCCAAGTCAGCCAGGAAGGCTAGCAAACTGGGCAATAGAATTCAGCGAATATGACATTGAATATCGCGGAAGCACATGCGTGAAATCCCAAGTCCTGGCTGATTTTCTTATCGAACTACCTGAATAAGGCATTGACGATGAAACACAAAGCCAGCCCTGGAAACTCCACGTTGATGGCTCGTCTTCCAAAAATGGTTCGGGAGTAGGGATACGACTAACCTCTCCAACCGGCGAACTGCTGGAACAGTCATTCCGCCTTGGTTTCCACGCGTCCAACAATGAAGCGGAGTACAAAGCCCTAATTGCCGGGATGAAACTTGCTGGTGCCCTACAGATCGAGCAACTTCACGCATTTTGTGATTCTCAACTAGTCGCAAATCAGTTCAGCGGCGAATATGCAGCAAAGGATGATCGAATGGAAGCTTACCTAAAGATCGTCAAAGAATTAGTTGCGCGATTCAAAGAATTCATCCTAACACGCATCCCATGAGGAGAGAACACTTCGACTGATGCACTTGCAGCCCTTGCATCAACTTTCGATCCAGATCTAGAGAGAATTATCCCGGTGGAATTCATCCAGCACCCGAGCATCCATCTTCCCGACACATTAAACGCCGTTACTCGTTCACAAGCTGCTAAACAAGCAACAGAAGTCACAACCGGCCAAGAAGAAGAGATGAAATGCAGGAAAAACTGGCAAACCAACCATCCGCTAAGCCCGATATAGCCCTAGTGGAAGAAGACATTCTTGAAGAATCACCAATCATCGGAAGCAGTGACGACCCTGTCCTCGAACCACAACCCGATGAAGAAGCAAACGAGATCAATGATGAAGCAGAATATGGCTGCAACAAGGAATGGCTGGGCGCAATCAGAGAATACATATACGACGGTGTCTTACCAACTGAAAAGTGGGCAGCCCGTAAGCTTCGAGTCCATGCGGCTCGTTATGTTTTACTCAATGGAAATGTCTTTAAGTGGAGATTCTCTGGACCATTGCTAAATTGCGTGGAAGGAAAGGACGCAAAGAAGCTCATGGAGGAAGTTCACAATGGTTCGTGTGGCAACCACTCAGGGGGAAGAGCACTAGCGATAAAAGTTAAACGTCACGGTTATTATTGGTCGATGATGATCAAAGATTGCAAGAAGTTTTCGGCCAAATGCAAAAAATACCAACGTCACGCGCCAATGATTCACCAACCAACGGAAGTGCTTTAATCAATCTCATCATTGTATCCATTCATGCGATGATCTATGGATATCGTCGGGCCACTGCATCCCTCAAAACAGAAGCGTTTCCTGCTGGTTTTGACAGATTATTTTTGAAATGGATCGAAGCCGACTCATATGCTAACATTAAAGATGCGCAGGTGGAGGCCTTTGTCTGGAAAAACATCATATGCCGACATGGAGTACCGTGCGAGATCGTGATGGATAATGGCTCGCAGTTTATCTCAAATCGTTTCAAAACTTTCTGCGAAAAATGGAAAATCAGACTCAGCAAGTCTACTCCAAGATATCCACAAGGGAACGGACAGGCCGAAGCAATCAACAAAACAATCCTCGACGGCCTGAAGAAGCGTCTTGATGAGAAAAAGGGACGTTGGACTGAAGAACTTGAAGGAGTACTCTGGTCTCACCGCACCACCCCAAGACGAGCAACTGGGGAAACCCCATTCGCCCTCATCTATGGAATGGAGTGTGTCATCCCACCGGAGATACATTTCCCAGGAATTCGCCACAGACTACTACCAGAGCAAGAAGGGCTCAACCACCTATTGATGCTCGATGAGTTGGACTTAGTCAATTGAAGACGAGATCATGCCTTAATCAGGATCCAGAACTATCAGAACGCAGCAACCAAATACTACAATTCCAATGTTCGAGAACGAGGATTCTACAAAGGAGATTTGGTTTTGCGAAAGGTTTTCCAAAACACCGCGGAAACAAACCCCGACAAACTGGGAGCAAACTGGAAAGGACCTTACAGGATCACAGAGGTAGTCAAACCCAGCGTTTACAAACTTGCCAACATGACAGATGTTCCAGTACCGAGATCATGGAACGTAATGTATCTCAAAAGGTATTATCGCCAAGCTACTTTACATGAACTACGGGGCGACTTAATCTCTGCAAAGGGTACGTAGGCAGCTCATCTTCGGACGGGTTCAGTTTTTCAATGGGGGGGGGAGTGGGTACGTATATGTATACTCGTATACTCCCATATTTGTAATCGACTCTACGATCTATCAAAGCAAAGCTTTCAAAGATAAGTTTTACTTAACACATTTCAAGGATCACTACGTCTTAACAAAATAGACATACTCGTACAAATCAAGCTACAACCACATGTCCATTACTGCTGGCCACAGTAATGAAATCTTGCATCCATCTCGGATACGAACTATCACATCCGTCTCAAGATTAAAAGCGCGCTATACAAATTTTTGTTCATTGTCGGTGCGGATATGTTTATGGTAACGTATCCGTAAACCGAAATGTTCATCCTAAACTATACAGAGCATATGTCTATTATTGGAGCGGGGACGTGTGTGGTAACGCATCCGTAAACCGAAATGTTCAAACTAAACTATGCAAACAAATGTTCATAATCGGAGCAGATAATTTTATGGTAACCTATCTGTGAACCGAAATGATCATCCCAAGACTGATCATCTCATAACTACGCAAACATGAGCTTGTATCCATTCGTCGAAACAACTGCTTCTCAACAAAGACAATGCAAGCAAAGCATTTATAGATTTATCGCATGAAAACAATACACTTAAAAGTTTACCGAACAAAAAGATATTATATTCCTCGATCGTAGGGCATAGCCAATCAACAACCAAGCAATAACAATAGTTCTTATGAAGACTACAACTTGGATAAAGCCGTCCAGGCGTTAAACAGAAAAAGAAAGGAGGGAGTTTTAAACAAAACAAAGAAAAGAGGATCAAAATCCTCCGTTATCTCAGGGGTCGTGACCACCCTCTGCTCCGGCTCCCCCGGTTGCTCAGCTACATCACCTCCAGGCGCTTTGTCTTCTGCGGGTACCGTCTTGACAAATTCTATGACAATTTCCTCAAGAACAGCCTCATTGCCTTTCTCAAAAGATGGTTCGGGGGTTGGTTCCTCAGCAACCTCCTTTGAACTTAACTCAGCTAAACCTGGTGTTCCCTTGTTCGAGCCAGAAAAATCATGGATGCCAATGCTTGCAGCAGCCGTCTCCATGGGCTCGCCATCATTGAGCTCCTTCAGTATATCCGAACGGACAGGAGACAACTTCAAGGTTCCCTTCATCTCGGCCACAAGCTTAGCAAATGCCACGTGGGCTCCTTCCAACTCCTGTTTTTGCTCAGCCAAGTTCCTCACCTCGAGATCAAGAGACGGCGGCTCAGCGCTTTGAAGCAATCCTATGAACTGGAGGTTGCCTTCAATCTGAGCTAGGTCGAGCATATTCTCCTTCGGCTCACCATCGATCTCGCCAAGCAGTTTCGCCGCTTGAGAGACTTTGCTTTCAAACGACAACATCATCTCGCACTTGGCCTTAAGAACGGCCCGCTCAATCTTGCTCTCGTGGAGCTCATTCACTGCTTCTAGCTGCCTTGTCAAGCTAGCTATATGAGCATCCCGTCTTACTTTGCAGATTCCAGCCGCATGATCTGCTCGTCGGCTTCTTTGATCCCCCCTTGACAGCTTTTTCGTGCTCAGCAGCGTGGTTTGCCTCGGCTTCTTTGAGCTTCCCATCCAGCTCAATGGCTTTTCGCCTAGCATCTTCGACCCTCTCACGATCCTTACGAGCGTCAGATTCATACCCCATAACCATCCTGTTAAGATGGGATATGAACTGCACGACAACAAGAATGATGTTATTGAATGAGATTAAATGGTTCGGGTCACGAAAACAAAACATAGCATCACATATACCTTGACGCCCCGAAGAGACATCTCGCTGTAGGCCTTGTCCCTAAGCAGGGTGTCGGATGGCGGAAAACGATCACCTGGACAGGTGATCTTCGAGAAAATAGCCGCGGACGCTGAAGCATCATTGTAAGCCCCTTTAGCGTTTATGGGAACGGCGGAGAGAGGAATTGCTTAGGGTTAGCTCGGGTTAGTTCAGCGCGTCGCAGTCGCTTCGACGCTTCTTCACCCTTGTCATCTACCGATGACTGGCATTTTTTGCTCGGGGCTTTCTTCTCCTTAGCCTTCCCTTTGCCTTTGTCCTTGTGCGGCAAAATTTGAGAATCAGCCGGACAGAGTCCTAGGATGACCCCTTGAGGAACCAAAGAGTCAAGGGTTGGTTTGGGTAGATTGTCAGGGGAGGTTGGCTTTTGAATGAGAGCAGTGGTAAGTTGGGGGTTCGGGGGACGAGACTGACTCAACGCCCTTGCCTGCTTTTCTCTCTCTTTTGCCTCTCCCTCCGCTTTGGCTTTCGCAGCAGCCCGATCCTTGAAAGTAGGTCTTCCCATTGTGTCTCTTGAAGAATGAGAAGGAGATTGTTGCTGAACTGATTGTTCTTCGGAAAGGGCTCGGGCTTTCTCCACTCGTCGAAGGTTGAAATCTCTGGACCAATTACACTTGCGAGCCGAAAGAGCTTCGTAAACTTTAGACAGATCGGGAGGCAATGAAAGGCGGAGATGATGTACTGCAAAACAAAAATATTTATACAAGGTCAGAACCTAAAAAGGAAAATCACTAAATAATGGAAACCCGAGTCGTGGCCCAAGTCGAGCAACGGATCGGCTACCAATTTCTCTCCAGCCTGACTTGAAAAATTGAAGACACTTCGGACCCACCGATGCTTCGGTGATAGGGACAAAAAAGAAGTAGTCTTTCCAATTATCATCTTTCATCGGGAAGCCTCTTATAACATTTATCCTGGCTTTACCTGACACCTGAATTCGAGCAAGTGTATTAGGTGTTCGATGCCAACCTCCACATCGCATTCATAACTCCTGGTTAGAATGCCAACCATATGCCTGATTCCCAGATCATTGATTTGGGCAATGACCAAGTTGTACTTCCAAAGAAACCGTAAAATAACTTCAGGGATCGGGAACCACAACAAGCAGCGGTAGAAGAAGCTTTCGTAGAGAGTAAAATGATGAGGGGCAGGATTACTGGCTCGGTCTGATGGTGAGGGAAGAACAAGCTCGACTTCCTCCGAAATGCCAAACCTATGCCTAAGAGCCATCAATGAATCCAAGGTTGAGAGAGTTGAACCGGGTGGATCGGGTCGCCTCTTGGTTTTCTTCTTCCTTGAAGCTTGATGGTTAGGACCCATCAAACGCTTCAATTCCTGTCTGGCCACGGCTGGATCAAAGTACCAATCTTCTGGTTCAACTTTTAGCAGATCGGGATCCATTACATCAGTAAAAGGGTTCACCGCCTCGTCGAAGAGAGAATTGTGAAGGTGCGGCACTTCAAATTTCGGATCCCCGAAATTACTACCAGCTCTCAAAGATTCAGAGAGCACCATTTTCCTACCAAGGATAGAGGCTCCTACCCCCGAACCGTTTGAATCATCCAAATTCTCTGAAATGTTCGCACCAGAGGAATCTTCCCGGCTACAGTTTTGGGCGAGAAACGAATCAGAAGTGAGAGGTGGTTCGGGGAATGAAGACTGTCCTGAACTGCCAAACAAACGAGCATACGGATCGGGGGATGCAGAAATAGATGACTGGGACATCCTTTTGAATTCAAAAATGGATCGGGGTCTTTAGAAGATATAACATATCGGGATCCCTAACAGCTCGCGAGAAAAAATTTAGGTTTTCTAAGATTCAGAGGACGGATCGGGGTTGTCAGCAGCCTATCAAAATAGATCAAAGCCTTTTAAGAATTGAAGAACAAGTTGAAATCCTTTAAAAAGATTGAAAGAGAGATCCAAATCTTCAAACAAACTGCCGGGAAACTCAAAGATAGCGACGGAGCTAGTTCAAGACGGATCGGGAAATTCAAACGGATCGGCGGCGAAGGAAGAACAACGGAGCATCAAGCTACAAATTAAAACTTAAGCAAAAAGACTAGAGAGAGAAAGAAGAAAGAAGTTACCTGTTTGGAGAGGTTTTCGGAGGAATGAAGTAGTGAGGAAATGGGAAGTTATATAGGCAAATGGTGACGTCAATCGCCAGGGGAATCAGCAAAAATGCTTGCACTCCCCGATAAAGGTATCAGAACAACGAAAACCCCGAGCCTAGTTTGTGTAACATAGCAAACCCAAACTGAATTAATAATGCTACAAACACGGCAATACCACTTAGTGACGGTTCGGGGTTATCTGCGAGTCACGATCGGGATCATCACCAAAGAGATGGTTCGGGGTCATGTGCAAGTCACGCTTCGGGATCATCACCAAAGAGACGGTTCGGGGGAAATTAGGAGAAACAACAAATCGTTGCTCTCAGGCTCAACCACTTACAGCTCGGCAATAACATTTCTGATACTGCCAAGCTGGGGGGACTAACTGTTGGGGTCAGATTCCACCTCTTGAGAATCAACGATTGAAAAATGGCTAAGTATGAAAGAACATAAGCTTAGGCCTTTGCAACTGTCCCCCTAATTATGGCTGAAAGAGGCGGTTCGGGTCCCCCTAACCATGGCTAAAAGAGGTGGTTCGGTTTCCCCTAACCATGGCAGAAAGAGATGGTTCGGGTACCCATAACCATGAATGGGAGAGTTGGTTCGGGTACCCCTAACCATGAATGGATGAGTTGGTTTGGGTACCCCCGAACCATGATAGGACAAGTTGGATAGGGTATCACGACTCATGGAGAAGATTGGGTCGTGTACCCCGATCTGTGACAAAGCAGGCGGATCGGGTGTCGCGACCCACAGTGGAACAAATGGATCGGGGTCATGTTCAGAAGATGGATCAGGGTTAAGCAAAACAGATCAAGATCAAGGCAAGAGGATCGAGATTGTCGTCTATCACCACCTGAGCCATGAACCATGGTGTCACCCGAACCGTGAACCATGGTGTCACCCGAGCCGTGAACCATGGTGTCACCCGAGCCGTGAACCATGGTGTCACCCGAGCCGTGAACCATGGTGTCGCCCGAGCCGTGAACCATGGTGTCGCCCGAGCCGTGAACCATGGTGTCGCCCGAGCCGTGAACCATGGTGTCGCCTGAACCGTGAACCATGGTGTCTCCCGAGCCGTGAACCATGGTGTCACCCGAGCCGTAAACCATGGTGTCACCCGAACCATGAACCATGGTCTCACCCGAACCGTGAACCATGGTGTCACCCGAGCCGTGAACCATGGTGTCATCCGAGCCGTGAACCATGGTGTCACCCGAGCCGTGAACCATGGTGTCACCCGAGCCGTGAACCATGGTGTCACCCGAGCCGTGAACCATGGTGTCACCCGAGCCGTGAACCATGGTGTCACCCGAGCCGTGAACCATGGTGTCACCCGAGCCGTGAACCATGGTGTCACCCGAGCCATGACCATGGTGTCACCCAAGCCCTGAACCATGGTGTCATCCGAGCCGTAAATCATGGTGTCACCTGAGTCATTCAACCACTGCCATTTGAGCAAAGGCTTAGCGACAGGGAGTTGGGCCTAGCTGATAGGCATATGGGCCGAGACGATGAGCCCATGAATCAAAGCCCACGGTGGTAGCAGGTTTTGATAAAAAGAAATCCCGAGGAATTAAGAAATCTTCCTTATCTCTTTAGATATTGACTTAGCCGACCCTGGCTCGTATATATACTCATGTCCACCCTCTAAAAAGGGGATCAGTAATTTTACCTAGCCAAACTCTGTACTTTTGCTCTCATACAAAAAGCTTTATAAAGCAGCTTAATAAAATACCATCTTTGGATCTCTGTTTGTGTTTTTAGATGGTTTTTACTCAGAAGTTTCAGATCTCTCTAAAAGACGTGACGAATTTAATTGGCGTGGATTTACACCCCCACACTCAGTTTTTGCTTAACCTCCTCTGATGATTTTTGAGCATGTTCTAGTGAGGTTGAAATGACTACTTTGAACGCCATAAGTGGCTCAAAAGCTACTGGTCAAATTCCTTTCTTAACACTCGTTTGTGTTACAAACTTTTCACAAATTGAGGATGTGACTTTCTTGCTTGAGAATTCCTTAGCAATGTTTCCCCTGTTCTTATACTTATAACATGTCAGTTCTAAGGGATGATTAGGAGCAGAGCACTTACCTTGATGATGGACTAGCTTGGGAATTGCATTTTGCACCAGACTAGGAATTGCGCCTCCTCGGTTTGATTCCTTTGGAAGGTAAGTTTTTTTTGCTCAGTTGTGTTAGGCTGTGAGGTGCGTATATCTCCCTAATGATCCACTTTCTTCTCTTGGGATAGAATAATACCTAAAGTACTCATCCATGTTGTATTCCCACTGTAGGTAGTCTCTTATACTTTCTGAAAACTCATAGACACAAAACTCATCATTTGATTCATAATTGAAATCAAGGGTTACCTCATGTTCAAGTTTGTGCGGAATTTTATAAGTGGGGCTCCATTTGCTGTCTGGTGGCTTAGGATTAAACTCTTCACGGCCTGGTTCTTCTTCATATCCTCCTTGGGAGATGTCATCTTCAGTCCATGACTCTTCTCTTGGAAACAAGCCAACGAAACAAAAAGCAAAAATATAAGCAATTTTTTTTTAAAGGTTTTTGTTTATAAACAAACTGAAAGAGCAACATAAACAAACTACTAAGCAAATAGAAATGATTTTTATGGTTTTTCTCTTAAGAACAAACTGAAACAAAGCAAAACAGGAAAACTAAAGGATAAAATGATATTACCTGATGTAGGAGCATTTTAAAGCTCTGATACCAGATGATATAAGATCGGATTCCACCTGATCTTATGACACACAGATTCAAGACCAACAGGTTGAATGGATGATGAGTGAAGGTAGATATGAGGGTGAAGGGTTGCTAATTGATTCCACAAACAGCACACGACCAAGAGAACTTGATTCCACAAGCAATCTGAATCGAGATGGATCAAAGGCACCACAGAGAGTGTGAAAGGATCTCTGATAAAGCAAGACACTCAGTCTTATGTGAATCACACACACTAAGAACATAGCAAAGGTTTCTCTCAAGGTTGCGATCGAAGAAGAACAAAAACGACTATTTTATTAATCAGAAAAAGGTTGAAAATGTACAAGGCTGCAGGGAAACCTTATATAATGGTTCTTCAGCTTAAACCTAGGTTTTAGGTCGACAAAAAACAGGGAAAAGACTCAAAACGACAGGACTTGTAAATTAGAAACTACAAGGTGTTTAAACACCAAAAAAGAAAGTTTGACTAACTAAAAAAAAAGAAGAAAAAACGATCTAAACTATTGGCGACTTTCTGGGACTTGAACTGTGGTCTCTTGCAGCTCTATATACCACTGAGACACTCTGAATTACCTGCACATGTTGTATAAATTGAAAATGCATGGTTTTGGCTCGAGATGTGCAGTTTCGAAGCTGAGGTGGTCAATGATGGTGCTGGTCCGTTCAGCTTGAAGTCTTTGATGAATTTTTCATTTTGAAGTCCCTTGAGGTCTAAATGAATGAGATCTTCAATTATTTCCATGTGGTTAGCTTCTAATCTTCTTCTTGCTCCATTTGCTGGCTAGTGGCCGAGTGGCTTGAACGGACGATATCTTGCAGCTCCGACGTGATCTCAGTGAGATTCTTCATGTTCCGAGCTCTATTTGCTGCCAAGTAAACATACTTACCTTATTTGATTCGAGGCTGAGCTTCCTGGATTCACAAACGAGCAAATTCCTCCATTAGGTCTCCATTGGGTGCATTCGAGTTCTCTTGTATGTGGTTCATTTCTGGAATATCTCTGAGGATGTCTCTAAGTGCCATTATTTTTAGGAGAGCCTCTACTGCTGTGTTGAGCCCTTATCTTAGCCTCCTTGCCTTGGGACGTGTCATTGGAGTTTCCTTGAGATCGGGTACATGCTCTAGGTATAAGCTCGGGTTGATGTCCCATCAGGAAAGAACTAGAAAAATGAAAATATAGGTTATGGATCACGCCTTACCTCTAGATCGTGATGCTAAAACCTTGGGGATGGGGGTGGTGAGAACTTCTCATCCTCCTCTTACGTTCTCTTCTGCCTGTGAGCTATCTGCTTCTCTGGTTGTGAAGAAAAATTTTGGTGTGTGAAATATGAGGAGCCTAGGACCACGAAACTTATGACCCTTTTTCCTTTATTGCCGAGTTTCTAGAAGCTTCCTAGGTCTGACCCAGAAACTCCTATGTTCTGCCACTCATGTTTCCATTTCTGTGTGGAATAACATTTCCATTTTTCCTAGGAAATGTCCTTAGCATTTCTGACATGAAGTGAACCTTCCTTCAAGTAGGAAATGATTCCCATTTCCTTCCTTCTTCATGGTCGTTACCCCATTCCATTAGGAGTTGATATTTCCTTCTTCAGTGGGAACAATGTTCCAATGAGTTGGGACTAAGTTTCCCTTAGTCCTTTCCCAAAACATCCCTACCTTGGTTATGGGATGTTACACCAATCGATCGATTGCCTTTATGGAGATCGATCGATTGTCCCTTAATCTCGAAACCAAGCCAAAGTTGTGGATGTGCCATCGACGGCCTTGTCCTGATCGATCGATTGGCCTTCAGTCTTCAGCTTGCTTCTCCTTGAACTCAGAATGACCAATCTTTAGTAAATTGAGCATATCTTGAGATATGACTGTTATATTTGCGATCTCATATGGAAATCGAAGCTAACATTCCCATCTATCGTGTGGCAAAATTTGATCTCGATCCAATGATGGAAATGTCTCCATCTAATGCGAAACATTCGATGCTCAGAATCTGTCAAATCTCCAAATTGTTTGTTTTGCATCATTTTGGTCCAAATTGCTCTAATTTCTTGAAAAGACTCTAAAAACTACAAAACACTAAAAACAGCTGTAAAATACTAAAATCAAGTAATTTCTCTATTAAAAACATAGTAAAAAATTGTAAAATCCAAGGTATATCAACTTCCCCAGACTTAAGTCTTTCTTTGTCCTCAAACAAACAACACCCCATTTATAGCAAAGAGGTTTGAAAATCGCAGAAAGTCACATATCCTTGAAAATTGCGGGAACTCACATTCTCATCTTATCCCACCATGACCTTCACAAGTCTTGTCCATACTCTAAATCCCAAGCTTGCAAAAACCTCAACTACACATTATTTGACTCTCTACATTTATTAAGATTTGCATCGACTTTCTCAATAAAGATGTTATTCATGATAGACAATGCTAGGGGTTAAAAAGACTAATTTAATGGTGAAGTTTAAAGGGTTTAGGGTTATCAGACACCCTGTAAGATGTAAGATATTATGCACAACCGCAAGAGAGAACGAACCTGTTTATGTCCACAAATTTCCAATCACATGATGCCCAACTCCCTCATACTTGGATTTTTCTCCATAACTCACTACAAATCACTATGAGATACTCCAACTATCTCTCTCTCTCTCTATCAATTAAAAATTTGTAAGTGTACAACAAATCAGTTGCAGCATTTAGGGATTAAATCCACAAAGACTATGAGTGCACAATGGTAATCAAAGAAATAAGAATAAAGCAAAGTAAAATCAAAATTAAGGGGTTTGATTGCAAATATTAAAAAGTAATCAATTACAAAATTTGTAAAGCAATAAGATTAAAACGTTGGACATTCAGCGTTTTCTCAGGGATTCACAGTTTAAATTATTCAACATTTATTCTTAGAGGCAATTGACATCGTTTTTCTTTCGTCCTAGAACTCAAAGCACTATAATAAGATTAACCCACTCTCGTGACTGTTAATCAACTATGCCTAATTATCCTATTAATCAACTCTCGCAGTCAATAACATAATCAAACAAGCAATAAAGTTCAAGTTCAATTTCAATTGTTCATCTAACTCAGTAACTCAACTCTCGAAAGTTAAAGTGCTAGACCCATCAAGCATTAGATCCAAACGATAACTCAAGTAGTGTGCAAGCCGAAATCGTTCTATGTTCAGTTTGTAGATGATCAGTAAAGAAACATTAATTAAAATTAGATCTAGATGAAGAACTATTCTAACTTTTCAAGAGCGTCACTCTATTCATAAAATCCAATCTATCCAACAAAAGAACTACTAATACATGAATATGAAACTCATAGCAAAATCAAAAGATATCATCATCATAAAGAGCAAAGGGTTCAGAAACTTCTCTATAAAGGTACAATGGGCGAGATCTTCTCTCTTATCAAATAAAATCAAAGAAACAAAAGAAAAACTAAAAGAATTTGACGATGAAGAATGGTTGAGAGCTAGTTGAAGAATTGTGTCAAGCTTGGTATTTTCATGGCTGTTGTAGAGTTTATATAGGGTAGGGGTCGAATCTATGAAATATTTCTTGAATGATTAGGAGATGACGTCGAATGTGAAAAATTTCCTTGAATTTCGGAGGCCAATCGATCGATTGCCTTGATGGGGATCGATCGATCGATTGCCCCTTAATCTCAAACCAAGCCAAAGTTATGGATGTGCCATCAACCTATTGGTCTTGTGCTGATCAATCGATTGGCCTTCGGTTTACAGCTTGCTTCTCCTGAAATCGAAAAATGACCAGCCTTTAGTAATTGAGCATATCTTGAGATCCAACTGTTGGATTTACACGATCTGGTATGGAAATCGTAGCTAACACTATCATCTATCTGGTGGTAACATTTTCGCTTGATCCAACAGTGAAAAGGTCTCTATCTGAAACGAAACAGTTGATGCTCTTTTTGGTCCAAATTGCTTTAATGTCCCGAAAATACTCTAAAACTACAAAAAACACTAAAAGCACTTGTAAAATACCAAAATTAAGTAATTTTTCTATTAAAAAACTATTAAAAATATAGTAAAAACCGATTAAATCTAAGGTGTATTAGTTTAGTGCTTATGTTGCTTTAGGATTTAAGTTTGGTTAGTTATATATCTCCTTTGGTCGTCTAAGTAGTTTTTCCACTATTGGGTCTGGATCGAGAGGTCCGATCTGGGTTTTGAATAGTTTTCCCACTGTCGTGGGATTCCAAAACTCCGAAAGTGAGTCTAATCAGGTTTTCATGAATGGATTGAACGGATCTGTGGTATCGTGGCAACAAACGGGTGAGATGGAAGGATTTGGAAAAGCTTTTGTTGTTTCAGAAGAGGAAAAACTCGATTGGGCAGGTTCTGAGGAAAAAATAGATTGGACAGACTCTTTCAACCGCACAATGCAACATGTTCCTCAAGTTGCCTCTTCCTTTTAGGTTTATTTGCATGTGTAAAACCATTCTTACTAGCTCCACAAGTCTTTTCTGTTTAAAACTGGCTATGTTTCTTCTGAGATACACTAGAGAATTCAGCTGAGGTAAAAGTATAGCTAAGATCTTATTAGCAAAAATAGTGAGAGACCTGAAGATCTGACCCGGGGAAATGTAAAAGTTGTTTGATGATGAATTAAGGCAGAGAATGAGGATACATTACTACCCACCTTGTCCAAAGCCCTATCAGATTATTGTACTACCTCCACCTTCTGATTCTACATGACTCACCATATTGTTACAGGTTAATGAAATGGAAGGTCTTCAAATCAAGATAAACGGAAAGTGTGTTTCTGTCAAATCTCTACTAAATGCTCTTCGTTGTTAATGTTGGAGACATCTTAGATGTAACATATATGCCTTTGGTATGTTAAAATGGGCTCAAAAATTTGCGGGTCTAAATGGGTCTTTGATGTGAATAAATACCCGTTTAGATCCATTTATCATAATTAATTTTAACGACTTTAATGCCCCATCAGGTTATTGGTCTACCTCCGCCTTCTGATTCTACAGGACTCACCATACTGTTACAGGTTATTGAAATGGAAGATCTTCCAATCAAGAAAAACGGCAAGTGTGTTTCTGTCAAATCTCTCCTAAATGCTTTTCGTAGTTAATGTTGAAGATATCTTAGATGTAAGATATATGCATTTGGTATTTTAAAATTGGCTCCGAAATTCGCGAGTCTAAACGGGCTTTTGATGTAAATAAATGCCCGTTTAGACCCATTTATCAGAAATAAGTTTAACGATTTTAAAGAGGCACCCCGTTAAGACTCATTTACTAAAAGGGTTTTGGATGCGAATAAATGGGGACCCTATAAGACCCGTTTACATTTATTTTTAATCTTTTAAGTCAAACTGCTTATGGTTTTTTAGTTTTGCCAAAACCAACGCTATTTTGCTCAACCATTGTCTCTTCGATCAAACACGCCATAACCAAAATCCATGAACATGAAAAGCTGGAACTTAAATAGTAAGATTCTAGCTTTTTGTGATCTGAATCCTCCACACACTGGTAAAAAATTGCTAATAAGATTCTTGATTTTTTGAAAGAATGGGGTTTAGAGAAAAAGGTGTTCTCTGTTACTTTGAATAATGCTACTAATAATGATAGTATGCAGAAAATTCTCAAGGGCGGCTTCAGATGATGAGTGCCACTGGTCTATTGTGTGACAGCAAGTTTATGCATATGAGATGTTGTACTCATATTCTAAATAGAAGAAATAGTCCAAAATAGTACATTTTCTGACTTTAATGTCAAACGGGGTACACTCGTAGGGAAAATTGTAGAACTAGTACACTTTTTTGGAAATACCAGCGCTACCCCTTAAGACCAGCAGAGTTAACGCGGACCGGTGGCACACTGTCTGCATGTTGACATTTGCAACGCAAGTAAATGTAGACTACGCAGAGTACAAATAGAGAGAGAAAAGAGTATGCGCAGTCTCTACTTTTACTCGTAGAAGAAAAATAAAGCATTCTCAGTCTCTGCCGTTGGAAGCAGAGTATACGCAAACACTGTTTATATTCTACTTGTATTATGCAAAAATTTGGTATACACTGCTGTGCTTTTTTACAGTTAGGGTTTCACAGACCAAACCACCTAACGGTAGACCAAAGCCAGACTGGTATCAAACTTTAGGATATTGATTACAAAAAGAGCTGAACATTGACTCCTTCCAATTAGCTTTGTACTTATGATTCTTCATAATAAAACATAAACTCCCGACAAAAAAAACAAACAAACATAAACTCATAAACAGTTTTATTAGAAGTGATCAGAGTTGTAATCTTGAAGGGGTGGAAGAAACAACACAAAGGCGTCTCGTCCTCATCCATGAAGCTCTATGCGAGCGTGTTGTTACGGAAACGGGCCGAAAGTGAGTGAGTATTGGTTAGGCCCAACCATGAAGTAGACATATCCATGTCCATTCGCTTCATCCTCAATGAACTTCACCGTGGCAAGGAAATGCATGGTTGGCGTGGGGTAGGTCAAGTAGTCCATATATCCTCCAACTCCTTCAAGTGCTTGAACCCTTCTTGTGTCCACTCCTCAAAATCGCAGGTGCCTTGAAAAGAATGGTGAGTGATTCTTGTTGAAGTGCTCGTGGTTGTGAAATAATCCCTAATTTTAGTTATGTTCTAAAATAATTTTGAAAATACTAGCGCTACCCCTTAAGGTCACCAACGGCAGAAGACAATCACCAGTAGTGCATTAACTGGTATAAGCCAAAACCAGAAAACTCGAGAAACTCGGTGAAAACCGAGTGGGTAGGGTATGAAAACCGAGTGGGTAGGGTTTCGCAGACTGACTGAATATCACCAATGGCAGACCGAATGCAGATCGCAATCGGAGAATTTGTTTGTAGAGAGTTTTTGTTGATGTATATTTGTATATACTTCCACTTCCTTTATACATTATTTCATTAATTTCTAACTGTTGTCAAAGTACAACTTATGTTAAAAAGAAAAACTCCACAGTGAAAACCGAGTGGTTAGGGTATCGCAGACTGAATGAATGTCACCAACGGCAGACCGAATGCAGATTAAAATAGGATTTGTAGTGATTTTTTGTTGTTGTATGTTTGTATATACTTCCACTACCTTTATACATTATTTCTTACTAGTTTCAAAGTAAAACTTATGTTAAAAAGAACAACTCAGACAAAAAAAATCGTTATCATATGTTTCTTCGTGTATCTTTGTTCAACACGACACTATGTGAAACATTTCCTTGGTATTTACCATGGTGATCGATTTTTTTTCCATTCTGTGTTTTCAATGTAAATAAGCTTTTAAACACTTAGATTGAAGATCACTTTGGAGTTATGACGGCTAAACAAATGTTAATCGAAGTTTTTGAAGAGTTTTGAGTGGTTTAAGGTTTCGCAGACTGTATGCCGATGTAGCGCAACATTTTTGAAGAGTTTCAACTAAAAGAAAAAGGCGGCGCTGACTTAACTGTACGATAAAAGGGGGCGCCATCTTAATTAGGTAATATTAGTTTAAAAATATTTCCACAATATATATTCGGGCCTCAAAGCAGTTGTTTCAGGCCCATGAAGCCCAGAAAGCTTGGAAAACATAACATTGACTCTTCTTCTACTTCCCCTCGACAACCCTAGAGCAGAGGAGCGTATCTTCAATTTTGTCGATCTCTTTCTTCATTTTCTTCATTTTCTTCATTTCTCCGATAATTCTCCGATCTCTTCATTTTTCCGATATTTCTCCTTCAAATATATCATGTATATGAATGATTACGATATGGATTTTCCTGCCATTATTTTTTCCAAAGGTAACGAGCCAGATCCAAATACTAGAATAAACTACAGTTCGAAGTTCAATCATCTTTCACTGGTGGAAGGTGTAGTGGGTGAGGAAGTGTGGGATTATGTCCGCAAGTCACAGCTAGGAGTTATTTGTAAGTTTGAGAAGTTGGGTTTCAGATGGAGTGCAAAATTAGTGCATCACCATCTTATTTGCAAACAATTGGAGTGTGAAAGCCCATTTGAGTTGTGGTTTTTGATCGCGGGGCAGCCAGTACGGTTCTCGCTCTTCGAGTTTGAAGAGATCACAGGTCTTAACTGTAATGAAATTACGCAGTTGGATGGGTTGGTATCTTCTGAAGCTAATCACCAAACCTGGAATCGCTTTTGGGGTCTTCTCAAAATACGCCGTCCTAGCCCTTGTATTGAGGACATAGTGAAATTGTGTATGAAGCATGGTGAAGATATAAGAAAATCTTGGTCCAGGGAAGATAAAATTAGGCTTAGTTACCTAGCTATTCTGTCTAACGGTTTGTTGGGTGTTGATCGGCGTACAGAAATTCCCCTTAACCTAGCTAGGTTGGTGATAGATTTGGCAACTTTCGAAGGGTATCCCTGGGGGAGGGTTGCTTACAAAGATCTTGTTGAGCAGGTTAAGTTAGTAACTAAAGAGAAGATATGGCAAGACTCTTATGTTTTGAAGGGGTTCGTGCAAGTTCTACAGGTATGGGCGTATGCTTATGTGCCCAAAGTGGGAGAAAATTTGGGAACACCTATAGCTTTTGAAGGTACACATCTGCTAAGATACAAGGGAAAAGTTGGCAGACCCGATATAGAGAAGATCTTCTTGAGTGAAGAGGTATGTATATCTTTGGCATAGTTTGTTGAAGTAAAAATGTAGAGTTTTGGCAGAGTAAGCCACAGTGGCAGCGTCTGCAAAAAGACTCTGCCAAAAGTTTACATATTCCCATCGCTAGACTTCTGGCAGAGTTAAGCTAACTTCTGGCTGACTTCTGGCTGACATTTATGTAACCATATGTTGTTTTGTAGGTGATTGTAACTACTATGTGTGAGAGATCCCGGCAGAAATCTATCCACGTTGGAAAGGTAACGACGTAATAGATGTCAAGCTTGATAATCTCATCAAATACATTCTCTCTGGCCAGCCGTTGTAGGACATCAAATGGAGGGTCTCAAAAATGCCGCCAGTCCCAGAAAACCGCACTGGAAAAAAAAGGAAAGTAGATAATGAAGGAAAGAGAGGAAAAGAGAAAAAGAGGAAGGGAATTGAAGAGCGAGATGAGGAAAAGAAGAAGAGAAAGCAGAATGGAATTGAAGAATATGAAGAAGAAGAAGAAGAAGATGACGGACGGTATGTCATGAAACCGATTTCGTCGACATCATTGAATTTGTCCTGGATAAACAGCAGACCAAGTTTGGCAGTTGTAGCTAGAATTAAAAATGCCAGACTTGAGCAGCAACGAGTAAATTTGGAACAACAACGAACCAGCATGGAATAGCATACTGTTTTGGGTGAAACCTTAAACAAGTTGGCACAGGTCGTTGGAAAGCTGATGGAGAGGATGACTTATTTCGAACAAGATACTCGCTTCTCTAACAACAAACTAAAACCTGAAAATCGCATGGTATGTCCAACTCAGCAATTGTTGAAATAAAAGCACTGGCATGATATGCGATATCATGCTCTATCAGATGTGGTAAAACAATAGAGGGGCATGGCATACTCTGCTTGCCTACGTTGTATCATTCATTTATGTGAGACATGTAATTGTTACGGCAGACTAATAATGGCATTCAATTCTATTCATCATTGGCATCCCTTAATATCCTATACGGCAGAGTATGCCCTTAAGGTGTAAGAGGTTGAAGCTGAGTTCATGTAACAGTCATTACTTTGAAATTTTGCAGAATGACGAAGAAGAGACGACGGTGGATAACAAAGGAGATGGAAAAGACAACGAAGGAGAAGGAATCAAGGTTGTTGCCTCTGGCTCCTTTTCAAATGAGAAAGTAAGAGATGGCAAAGAAAAAATAACTGATAATGGCATCGAGGCAGAGGATGCCAAACAAGAACAAGTAGGAGATGATGCAAAAATAGATTGCAGTGAAAAGGCAGATGGCATCGAGGCAGAGGATGCCAAACAAGAACGTCTTCAAGATATGTTCCATGGGGAAAAAATATACAAATGTGAAAAGGCAGAGGATGCCAAAGAAGAACATCTTCAAGATGATGGTAATGATGGAGATGGATATGCTGAAAAAAGTGA
This sequence comes from Pseudoturritis turrita, assembly GCA_900406555.1. NCBI lineage: Eukaryota > Viridiplantae > Streptophyta > Magnoliopsida > Brassicales > Brassicaceae > Pseudoturritis > Pseudoturritis turrita. Next base: position 1,077,339 of record OVBL01000484.1, read on the forward strand.
TGGGACTGAAAAGGCAGGGGATGCCAAAGAAGAACATCTTCAAGATGATGGTAGAGTTGGAGATGTTGAAAAAAGTGATGGGAGTGAAAAGGCAGAGGATGCCAAAGAAGAACATCTTCAAGATGATGGTAGAGTTGGAGATGTTGAAAAAAATGATGGGAGTGAAAAGGCAGAGGATGCCAAAGAAGAACATCTTCAAGATGATGGTAGAGTTGGAGATGTTGAAAAAAGTGATGGGAGTGAAAAGGCAGAGGATCCCAAAGAAGAACATCTTCAAGATGATGGTAGAGTTGGAGATGTTGAAAAAATTGATGGGAGTGAAAAGGCAGAAGATGCCAAAGAAGAAAAAGGAGATAATGATCCCAAAGCATGCCTTCAGGCAGAGGATGCCACTCCCGCATATGAAAGCAATGTCTGCATTAAGGATGCCGCTGCAGCAGATGAAACTAATGTATGCATTAAGGATCCCATTACGGCATTGATAACCAACGTCTGCATGGAGACAGTTGCTTCGACTGCTGAAGATGGTAAAGGCTCAGTGATTGACACTGAAATCATTGAAGAAAGAGGAAGAGGAAGAGGAAGAGGAAGAGGAAGAGGAAGAGGAAGAGGGAGAGGAAAAGGAAACTCCCAGCCAGTTAATATCATTGAACCATCTGTGGATTCAGTCCACCCAACTACATCTCAAATCGAAATATACGAAACCTCCAGAAATCTTCGCCAGACCAACAAGCTAACAACAAGGAGGAGTGAAAGGTTAAGCAAATCGACTGCGCTTCCTGTTGTACCTAGCAACAACGCAAAACCAGTGGCCCAGAAATCTGCTTACGAAATTGTATTTGGAGATGTTGACAAAACACTGGTGGACAAGATGAACGTATTCAGAGCCGATGAGTAAGTACACACAGCATATAAGATCGTCTATTTTATCTTGCAGTCTAACTTGAATGTTGATTTTCTTCGACAGAACAAATATTTATCCATTTGGAGGGAAAACAACGGCCCATGAATTCTTCAACTTACTTTTGAAGCCTAGGGAATGGTTACACGATATGGTAAGTACATTCTTCCTCGTCAACAGTGGATCTGGCAAAAGTGTTTATTTCATGTTTAGCTGGCAGACCGTTATTGTTGTGTGTCTAGTAGACTCTGCTTTGGTGCCTAACATTTGTCCTTCTTTTATTATCAGCACCTTGACGCAGCACTGAACTTGTATAGACTAAGGCTAAAGAGAAATCCTAGTTCTTTCAAGAGTCCGCGGATTGCTATATTGGATGCAGCATTTCAAATGCTTTGGAAGAATCGGTACAAGGACTGGCGTAAGCTTGAAAGATGGCCTGGTGGTACTTACGAGAATGTACACGGTATTCTTCCAGCTTATGCCGCAACAAATTTGGCCTGGGGCAAAGACGTTGATACGTTATACTTCATTCTACACGTGAGCTCGAATCATTGGGTTGGGACGGTCATATCATTGGTTAACCGGGTTGTCTACATATATGATTCCTTAAATACTCCAGAATCAGATATTGTGGCAGCGGCGAGGGCTTTTGCTGAAATGGTTCCTGCCGTAATTCATATGTTCTTTCCTCAAGACTACGATCAAGCAGCTTTTACAATCACAATTGTAAAAGATGTTCCCAAAATGCGTCCACAAGTAGGTGATTGTGGAGTATACGCACTCAAATACATTGAGTATCACGTGTTAGGATTGCCGCTATCAGCAAGAGAACTGTGTAATGCCAAAATGATGACCTGCAGGATGAAGCTCGCTGCGGAGGTGTTGGATGAGACATCTTCGTATACCGATCAACGCATGTGTGATGAGTCAATTATTGCAAGTATCTACGATCCCTACGACGTTTATATTTAATTGCATGGTTAGTAAATATATGTATATAGTAAATAGGGAGATTTGTTCTAGTAAATATTACATTAACCAAACTCTGCGGCGTACAAGCAGAATTTAAGTTTTTCCTTCCTTAGTAGAAGAGAACTTATTCTGCTTATTCTTCGTTTACACGCATCATCATAACCTATGCTGATAGATTGTAAACCGAGAATACGCAGCACATGCTCATACTCTGCATCTGCTTTGCTTACACTCAGCATAAACATGGGCAGAATAAGTTCTCTTCTACTAAGGATGAAAAACACAAACTCTGTGGCGTACAAGCAGAATTTAAGTTTTTCCTTCCTTAGTAGAAGATAACTTATTCTGCTTATTCTTCGTTTACACGCATCATCATAAACTACGCTGATAGATTGTAAACCGAGAATACGCAGCACCTGCTCATACTCTGCATCTGTTTTGCTTACACTCAGCATAAACATGGGCAGAATAAGTTATCTTCTACTAAGGATGAAAAACACAAACTCTGCGGCGTACAAGCAGAATTTAAGTTTTTCCTTCCTTAGTAGAAGAGAACTTATTCTGCTTATTCTTCGTTTACACGCATCATCATAAACTACGCTGATAGATTGTAAACCGAGAATATGCAGCACCTGCTCATACTCTGCATCTGCTTTGCTTACACTCAGCATAAACATGGGCAGAATAAGTTCTCTTCTACTAAGGATGAAAAACACAAACTCTGCGGCGTACAAGCAGAATTTAAGTTTTTCCTTCCTTAGTAGAAGAGAACTCATTCTGCTTATTCTTCGTTTACACGCATCATCATAAACTACGCTGATAGATTGTAAACCGAGAATATGCAGCACCTGCTCATACTCTGCATCTGCTTTGCTTACACTCAGCATAAACATGGGCAAAATAAGTTCTCTTCTACTAAGGATGAAAAACATAAACTCTGCGGCGTACAAGCAGAATTTATGTTTTTCCTTCCTTAGTAGAAGAGAACTTATTCTGCCCATGTTTATGCTGAGTGTAAGCAAAGCAGATGCAGAGTTTCATTGAAGTTGGAATATCTAGCGTCATCACTCTTGTAATTAATTTTAAGTGGATTTCGTCAACCACTCTTGTATTTATGAAGTGGGTCCACTCTTGTATTTCGTAACTCGGTCCACTCTTGTATTTATGACGTGAGTTATCTTCAACACTTCTTCTTTATTTGCAGAACACATATAGCCGACTTTTAATGGAGCCATCTGTAGCCTCTGTCTTCAATCTGATGAACGATAATGAATCTTCCGCGAGTTCAACAACTGTATTTGAACGATCTGGATTGAAGATTCCTTCAGTTTTACTAATGAACCATAACCCGAGATGTTTTCAGCAAGCCACGGAGTTCATAACTAAGGTAAAGGTGTTGCATGTTTTTCAAGAGTTTTGCATTGCTGTTCCTTATGTATCTATAATTTGTTTTATGCAGCTTAACGAGAAGTACCGGCGAGCAATCAAGACTCACGAGAAAATCTTGAAGAAACAGGCTAAACTTCACAAGAAACATAAGAGAATCGAGAAGATTATAAAACGGCTCGAGGCCCATCCTTCAGAATGGGAACAACTTGGATTTGACAAAATATCCCCTATCCCGGAAATTATCCGCCAGGTATTTCACAATGATCAAGACGAATAAGAACATGTACCAGTTTTTGCTCAAATTTTTTTGTAATAAATTTAGAAAAAGAATATGAAGAATCATCCCATTTTCCAGCAGAGAAGTTGATGTTTATTATAAATGCAGAGAAGAAGAAGTAGTAAATGCAGAATCTGCAGAAACATACATGGTACGTATATAAACATAGGTTCAAAATCTGCCTAAAATATGCTCCAAACCTAGGTCCTCTGCTTCGCATACTTTTTCGATACTCTGCTTCTATATTTGAGTCTATTTGTACTCTGCACCCAAATTTTCCCGTAGTTTGCATCCAAAACGAGATGTAGGTTACTCTGCACCAACCGTAGTTTGCATCCAAAAGGAGATGTAGTTTGAAAGTTTTGAATACACACAGAAACACAAGTCGAAGAAAAGAGTACAAACAACAAATCCAAGAAAAGATAAACAACATCAAATAAACTAAATGTTGTTGAAATTTTAAGAAAAAGTAAAATAATTAGGATAACAAGAGTTTTACATAACTTTAGTCCTCCATAAACGAAAGATCAAGTTTTAACCAATCAATACGACGAACTGTAATTCCTCTCAGCTCCTCCTCAGCAATCATTTCTTTCTCTGCTAACTGCTGCCGCCTAGCATCCATGACCACTTGTTCTTCATGCATCATCTTCTCCAACATAGAGCGTTTACCGGCTATTCTTTCCAACTTGAGTTTGACACGGTGAGCTTCGTCCTTCGCTCTCATTTGAGATCGCACCAGCAGAAGAATTGCCCTCAGGCGATCCTTTCCTTCCTTTTGTGCCTCCATAACTGCATCATTCCGCTTCTCTTCTGCTTCCAACTCCAGGTCTGACATTGGTGCTTTTCTTTTCTTCGAATGATATGCGGCCATGATGTCTTGAATATGTGCCTGTAAAAGAGTAAAATGCAGAGAATGTGCCTATTAAAAATAGGAATCAACTGCGCAGACTAAAAAAAAGATTGAGTAGAAGAGAAGCCGCAAGTTATTTTGAGGGTTCTTCTTTCTTTTATAGACGAGAGGGATAAAGCAAAACCACGTACGTCAGTTTTTTTCCCTTAGCTGTCATTTCAACGGTCCACCTTCCCATCATTTCAGCGGTCCACCTTCCCATCATTTAACCCGTTATTTCGTAGAGTAGATGCAGAGAAGGTGCCTAAGCAGAGTACTATTAAATTTATTGCAGAATATAAACAGAGTAGTCGCAATCACTGCCATTCCTTACTTAACGTGTTCTATCATGTATGATCGACACGTGGCGTATGTCGTATTGTAGTAGAACAATTAATAATATACCTTGTTTCTCGTGTTCAATAATGCGATGATCGACACATGGCCCTTGGAATGGAGCAGCATCATCTCAGAGGCATCCAGTAATAGCTGCAGAGAATGACTAATTAGGGCTTCCATACCGATACGGTTTCCCTTCAACGAGTATAAAAGATCTCTTCTTTATTTAGGTGTAAAAACAAAGATAATTTATCCTTTCCTCCATCAGTCTCAAACAAACAAAACAAAGATAATCCAAAAGCTACAGAACGCAAGCGTATCTTTTATTCTTCTTTTCTACCCATCAGTCTCACCAATCTTCTTTGAATCCGATGTCTGCCTTTTCCTCATGTTCTTCTTCCTCTGGCGGGAGCGAACCCAACAGTGTGATTCCTGCTCTGCCAAGGAATTCAGATTGGTTCAAATATCCAGAGGTACAAGATGTGCCCGAGATTCCTCCGGTAGGCTATATCACCGTCTATTGGTCTTCCTTTCGGGCAGGTTTCCGCCATCGCCTGTCTTTTTTGATGATGGAGTTTTGTAAAGAACTTCGGATTGCACCCAACCAGCTTAATGCCCGCTCATGGGGGTTGATAAACGCCCTCCAAATACTGTCGGACTTATCTGGAATCACTGTTTCCAGTGCTATGATTTTTGGGGCTTTTGAGGTTAGGAGTACAGACCCCTGGTCTAATAGATATGAACTTGTTCTTCGTGACGGTTGCAGATCTCCAGTTGAACTTCCCCTCCAAATTGAGGGTGGTGATGATGACAAGATTCACTACTTCTTTGTTCGTCATTCTGGTCCTGACGGACTTCCCCGCTTGTGGTCTGATTCAGGTAATTTCCATCTTACAAAAAAATTCATTAGACTCTGGCGAATTGATCAAGCTAACTCTTTTAACATGCGTTTTCTCTCTGTTGCGCTTCATTAGTTCTAACAAAGTAGAACCGTCGCACATATCCCGATTTTCCTAATGCCCTTTTTGATTCCACTCCCTTACCGGCGCCCTGAGTTTCTTCTCTCCGACGCCGCAGTTGACGGGAGTTCTCTTCGGGCGGATATCGACGAAGCAGAGGTCCGTCCAGGTAGCCTGGATCGCCTTAGGCTTACTTGACAAAACGTGCATCCATCTCGCATCACTAATGTTCATTGTCCTCATTGCGAGGAGTTGGAGTTGGAGGGAGAAGTCCTATGTGCTAAAATATGTGGTTTGGAGACTCGGCTTCGGAATGTGGAGAGGGCTGTGGATTCGGTTAGGGTTGTGGCAACAACTTTGACCCAGCAGTCAAGGTTCTTGGATCGTATAAGTCGCGAGTTTGGATCGGCCGACGTTGGCTGCGATGTTCCTGGGAGTTCTAGAGGGATGAAGCGCGACCGTTCCCCGGACACTTTGTAGAATATCACCTGTTTTTTATCTATTTAGTTTTGTAATTGTCACATTTATCTATTTAGTTTTGCTATTGATCTTCCGTTGGTTTGCTATTGATCTGCCATTGGTTTGCTATTGATCTGCCATTGGTTTGCGACTAAATAATGATGACGTGGCGATATATGCCAAATGGATAGAAATGTTATTAACACTACACCTATACATTGTCCTTTGATTCTTCTGTTATATAACAAATGCGTGCTTTTTATCATTTATTTTCGGCAGTACCATTAGGATGAGTTCTATATATGGGTATCAGCCCGTATTTGCCACGAGATTGATAATGTTTAAAAATTCAAAGATATTTGAATTTTCAATTTTCCCCCTAAACCGTAGAATTCAAATAGACTTTTCCTAGCCTCTTCTGTAAAATGCTAAGTAAAAGCAAACTCACCACATAAATCTGCAGTTTATGCAGCATATTTTTACTGCAAGTTAAATCAAATATAACATCTACTGCAACTCAACTTTGATACTAGATGCTACCATTCGGACCCATCAGCTGATAGAGCGTCCAGCAAAATGGGCCCCAGAAAGGAGTATGCAGATTAAAAATAGATGTCTGCGATTATCGACAAGTCCTAGGCAGAGTAAGAGCAGTATATGAAGTTTGCTCGTACTCTGCTGTCTTGAAGTTTGAATATTATACTATAATTTTCTACTAATTCAATAAGTTTATTGGGTTGCTGCTAAAAACTTATTTATAAAAGTAGTTCTACGTCGAATCAAAAGTAATTGGCGCAACCCGATCTTGCCATTGATGGCTGCAGAGTATGGTCGTATACGAGTGCATGATGTGATGTGAGTTGATATTGCTTTGACTCTTAACATTTTTAATGGAACCGTGAAAAGTAAGTTTCATTTTTACTATATATTCTTAATTTATTATATACGTAATGATTACGTATTCACAATCGTAAATGTTTTTGAGATAATAAAAATACTATTGGTTTTTGGGAAGTTTAATATAAGGTTAGGATAAATGCAGAGACAAAGCAGTACTATGCGTAGAGAATTAGCAGCGTCTGTTCGTACTCTGCAGTAGGAAAGTTTGAAATATTTTCCTATAACTTATCTAAAATATTATTTCGGAATAACGGTAATTATAAGTTATTGTTTATTTTACCAATTAAATGCAGAGTAAGTAAATGCATGACACTGGGCATTCTAACAAACGGTTGTTAATGTTATGGTACATTCAACTATGATCTGCGTAAAATGTGCCGTAATCTGCTTTACACCATATTTGCATAACATTTGCAGTGAACATAAAAGAATACGCAGAATAAAAATAGAGGTCTGTTCTTCATCTTCTGTCGTAGGCAGATTAAGAGCAAAGTAAATACTAACATTATTTAATAAGCAGATTATAAATAGAGAAAGCGCAGTATATTAGTTTGCTCGTACTCTGCTGTGGTGAAGTTTGAAATATTATACTATAACTTTTCTAACTTGTTTCTTGTATTGCATCATGCGATTATCGACACGTGGCGCTTCGCGAACCAAACTTGTGATGTGATATTGCTTTGACTCTTTAACATTTTTTGGAACCGTAAAATGTCAGTTTTGATTATTTACCGTTCTCAATCCAATCGTTTCTTCAAAACAATCAAAACTTCTCAGGCTCCAACACTTTTCTCCAAACATTTCAGGCTCAAAACTTTTCTTCCAAACTTTTCTCTAAAACTTTCAGTCTAAAAAAATGGCTCATTTAGATATGGTTCTAGACTTGTCACTCATGAAGAATGGTGGAAGAATCTTGGTTCAAGTCGTAAGAGAATTTGGAGAGCACTATGCACGCTTTCAACCTGAAAGACACTTGCTTCTCGTTGATTATCACGCCGTAAGAAATGCATGCTTTGATGTCCTTATGTGGTCTCTTAGGAATACATGATTTTGTTTAATTTTTAGAGGAATAGATACAATCTTTGGTTTTATGGTTTAGGGTATTCGGATCTCTGCAACCATTCGAAATCATCTGTTGTCAAAGTTTGAAGACGTGGCTAAAGGGGAATGGTATTTGATTAGGGATTTTGAAGTGACGACGAGGCCAGGTCAGTGGAAACTAACACACCATGAGTTCCATATCTTCTTCCATGAAGAATCGATCATTAAAAAGGTAGCACGAATCTGTGGTAATCATATGGTGTCGTTATCTCCATTTCGCAGAGTTCTAAACGGCTCAGTGCATAAGAAGATTAGTGTTGGTAAGTATTGATGGAATATTAGTTGTTTGATTTTCCATTTCACGTCAGATTTCTTAATCTATATTCATGTTGCTATATAACACAGTTGATTTGCTTGGTGCTATTGTGAAAGTCAAGAAATTAGAAATTTATCAAGGCTTCACAGATGACGTTTACGTTGTCCCTGGTCACAAAGTTCTACACTTCACATTGAGGAATTTCAGGTAAGTTAATTATGTTTATAGTTTAGGATGTCTTTTGAGAACGAAGTACTATAAATTCGTCTTTGTGAGCTGCAGCGGCGAAAATATCAACTATATTGCGAAGGAACATTTGCTGATGAATTTGAGTACTTCTGGCGACTTCAGCCAATTGGGAAGGTCATATTCTGCGTGCTACAAAATTGGAATATGGACTATTTTGGAGGTAGTGTTACTACTTCATTCAACCATAGAGAACTATTGCAACATATATGAGTAGGTGACTCTTTGGCATTGCAGGTGAGATACGTGTCTCGGCTCTCTACCCATTCTCTGAACTCCTCATAAATTCAGCAATTCCTGCCGTTGAAGAAGCAATCCAGCAACTAAGGGTTATTAAGACCGGTGGTTTCTCAATGGTTGAAGATGCATACATTGATGACCCTATTCGTCGTACCAATACCACCTAGAATAAACCTTGTCAACTGTGTTGTTTAATATTATTGCACTCGATCTTTTGAGACTCGGAGTAACACTTTTGTATGTCTCGTTATAATAGCTCAGTAATTTATGTATACTTTATTTTGTTTTGTTAGACCTTTGTGGATGAAAACAAGTTGAGAAGATGCAGTTTATGCGCAGTGTTAGCGATGTAGGTGCAGCCTAAATGCAGAGTCCGCCCATAATCTGGTTTCAGATGCAGAGTACAAGCAGATACTGCGCCTTCGCTCAAAATAAGCAATAACCGAATTGATCCGCGAGTTCAAAATGAAACACTTATAGCAAACCAGTCTTCAGAAGATACTAAAGCAAACATAGAAAAGACACTAAAGAACACACAGATGCAGCCTAAATGCAGAGTCCGTCCATCATTGAATTTCAGATGCAGAGTACAAGCAGATACTGCACCTTCGCTCAAAATAACCAATAACCGAATTGATCCGCGAGTTCAAAATGAAACACTTATAGCAAACCAGTCTTCAGAAGATACTAAAGCAAACATAGAAAAGACACTAAAGAACACACAGATGCAGCCTAAATGTAGAGTCCGCCCATCATTGAATTTCAGATGCAGAGTACAAGCAGATACTGCGCCTTCGCTCAAAATAACCAATAACCGAATTGATCCGCGAGTTCAAAATGAAACACTTATAGCAAACCAGTCTTCAGAAGATACTAAAGCAAACATAGAAAAGACACTAAAGGACACACATATGCAGCCTAAATGCAGAGTTCGCCCATCATCTGCTTTCAGATGCAGAGTACAAGTAGATACTGCGCCTTCGCTCAAAATAACCAATAACCGAATTGATCCGCGAGTTCAAAATGAAACACTTATAGCAAACCAGTCTTCAGAAGATACTAAAGCAAACATAGAAAAGACACTAAAGAACACACAGTTGCAGCCTAAATGCAGAGTCTGCTCATCATCTGCTTTCAGATGCAGAGTACAAGCAGATACTGCGCCTTCGCTCAAAATAACCAATAACCGAATTGATCCGCGAGTTCAAAATGAAACACTTATAGCAAACCAGTCTTCAGAAGATACTAAAGCAAACATAGAAAAGATACTAAAGAACACACAGGTGAGACAGCTCCTTTCTTTGCCTCCACCACCTCACTCTGATCCCATGGCATACTTCTCCGTCCAGCTTCGCGCAGTTGACTCGAACCTGGATTTGTCAGTCTTGTAAATATGGGCTACCTCCGGCAGAAAAGGATCATCTAGGATTGGGTCAGTCAGCAGTGCGCAAATTCACATCAAAACCTAATTCCATAACAAAAATCCATCCCATTAACACACATGTTTGGCTGAAGTATTTTTTTCGACATAACTTTGTTAAATCTGAAAAAATTCCAAACCTGGGACATGGTTAAAGCAGGAGACCATTTTTTCCTCAAGATATCATAGTCAATCGCTCCTTTTGCGTTGATGTTTGGGTGGTAAATCTTTGTTTTGAAAGCCACCTGCATGCAAAGACAAAGAGAATATCAATTAAAAGCAAGATGAAAAGCAAGATGATCAAGAGTGAAGTTTCATCCTGCAACAAATAACAATTAACTGAAAAAGCAAAAAGCAAACCATTGGCGCCTTTATCGGATAATCCAGAGGAAAATGGATGGTAAGCAAGAAAATCCCTCCGGCATAGGGACTGTCGAAGGGTCCATTGATAGCTGCTTCCCATTCGTAAACACAATCACCAACAGGACGTAAAACATATAAGACTCAACTCAGACATTTAATCTAAATAATACTACATCCGTAAAGTTCCTATTATCATCCGTAAATAATACTATCTCTAACTGCATAAAAGACTTGGGAGTTCTAGATTTTATACCTGCCCTGATGAATTGTGTAGGAACATCCTTCTGGATCCGATTAAGTTCCATTTTAATTCACCTTACACTATAACCCATGGTCACAAACTTGGTAAGAGAGACGAAGATGATGAATGTTGCGTCTTTGGTAAACAAATAGATGTAGAGACAAACAGACACGACTTTCTCCTATATGAACACGAAGCGTTACTCTAGGGTTTTGGCAGACTAGAGAATGTGTTTTCAACTACTGCAATAAACACATGTTCATTGATGTATACTTTTTAAATGAGTTGTCATTCATCTCCTCATGTGTAAAAAAATGACTTGTCCTTTATTCTTATGGGTGTTCGCGCCATTTATTGCGCGGCAAATTTACGCGCTTTCTCGGCCATTTCTTATTAAATTGAGTTGTCTTTTCCAAGGCAGAGTATCTTATGTTATGATAGTTGACCGATTGCACAGTAATCATCCCGCATGCCTCTCGTGTCGAGCCATTAACTGAGGCGCGTGCAATGACTGTACTAAATATTTGACCGATGTCCCTGTAAATTGAGTTTTATTTTCCAAGACAATTTAAAGAAAGATCGACCCCTTTCATTTCTTTTCTTATCTATAAAAATAGTAGATTGTTTACGAACAGAGTGCCTGTTAATTATTTTCAAAATCCAAATACTGCATCACATCGTAGGTTAACATGCAAATACAAGAGCTCCCTTCGGACATTATCTCTGTCATTGCACGAAAACTTGGCCGCCTCACCTTGTGGAGAGTCGGACACATCCTCCGAATAGGGCGGATCGGTAGAGATGTAGTGTACAGTGATGAAGTCCTCAAGGAACTTAATATCCACGATCTATGTGAAGACACAGATAAAATTCTCCTAGACGGGGCGAATCGCAGCTTTTTGTAAGATACTTAAACGCCGAGAACCCAACTGCTATTTATTATGAGGCTGCAAGACTCGTGACCGCAGAACAAGACATCAGCGCAGCCATGGAGCTTTTGGAACGGCTTGTCCCTTTCAGTGCTAACGCAACTTATCTCTGTGGAATGTTGTGTATATGTGCTGGACGTACGAAAAAGGCTGCACAACTTCTCAAATTATGTGTCGACGTACACGCTGAAGGTGATTTTGATAAACTCACCAGGCTTGGGGAGGAAGTTCTGGATGCGGTTGTAGCTTTCTATCCACCCATGAACCATTCTTTTGCATCAACGTGGCAATACCCTGACTGTCCAGATTTGCCTTTTCCAAATTGTGCCACTGAGCACGAATATCAACCTGGATGCGAAAACTGCTACCTGTATTGGTTCGCAAGACAACTTTGCCGTATTATATAGGAGATTTGAACTATTTCTTCTAATTTTATTTGTTTCTGTATTTATAAATCTTTGAAAAGTTATGATTCCGTAATTCAAGATGTGGATTTTAATTGAATAACATGTTTTACCCTCGGATTTGTTGAGCATATATATTTTTTGAATGAAACTAAAAGTAAAATCTATAGTAGAGCACATGAAGATTAATAGCAGATTACTGGATGATTCATGCAGATATCAGACGCAGACTTCGCGAGACTTGATGCAGATGCAGACTGAAGCCAAAGTAAAGCCAGAGTGAAGCCAGAGTGAAGCCAGAGTAAAGCCAGAGTGAAGCCATAGTCAAGAAAATGGGCATGTTTTTCGATTGTGTCCTGCATTATGGCATTTTGAGCACCTGTGATGAATTTTTGGGCTACTCTGGAAAAGACACTTTTTCATCTGTGGGGGTGGAGTACTCTGCGAAAGTTTAGCTTTCTTATTTGGTGTTTGAGTAGTCGGAGAATTATGAGATCGTTTCCTTCTCACCTTTGGGGATGGAGTAGTGGGTGAAATATTATCGCTGAATGAAGTACTCTGCTTCGTTTTCTTCGTAACAGATGGAGTCCTCTGCTTTGTTTTCTTCGTTGTGGATTGAGTCCTCTGCTTTGTTATTTGCTTTGTCGATGGAGTACTCTGCGAAGGTTCTGTTTTTTTCTTCTTCCATTGATTACGCTTGAACCGCTTAGCCTTTTCAATAGCAGAAAGGTATCTCTTTGTCTTCGGTCTACCGGAAGGTACTTTTATGACTGGTGGCAGACATTGTTCACTAATTACGTGTGGTGGTAGAATCAAATCTTTGTCTACAGGTTTTATAGGTTCTGAGTACGTTGAATACAAGTAGCCCTTTGTGAAATGATCATCCACCAGGATAGCTTCATCAGTTTTCCGACTTAATGCTGCTTTAATCGCGTGCTCGCAGGGAATCTTCTCGACATCATAGTGTTTACAAGTACAAAGTCTCTGCAATCATAAATTTAAAAAAGGAATCGAACTCAGAGCAGATAAACAAGGCAAACGTTTCCTGAGACTGGCAGACTTTCTCAGTATACATTTCCTGAAACTGGCAGTGATAAATAGCAAAAAAAAAACTTACATACCTTCTGTAGATCAACCACACAATCATAATCTCCACCTGTAACATGGCTACAATTTGAATCAGTCTGATGAACATTTAAAATTTCCAAACTACCGTGTCTTTCATGCAGTAACTTTTCAACGTTTGGGGGAAAATTTGTTTTTAATGAGGCAGCCTTGTCTCGCCTTTCCACAAACCACCTTGACAACAACTTTCTAATACCCTCCAAGAAATGTTTAACAGGAAATGATTTGTCTTCCTTAAGCGCCGCATTAATGGATTCTGCAATGTTGCTCGTCATTATACCAAATCTATCTCCTGGAAAATGTGCACAAGCCCATAATCGAAATTCCGCCTCTTCCAAGTAAACTGCTAATTCACTATTCTGACGACGAATCACACCAAACAATTTTTCAAAATCTATCGGTCGATATGCATATGCAGCACGACACACCAAACTGAGCATTGCGTTCTTTTTGAACTTTAAGATGAGGTTATTTTTGAGGTGATAGTAACATACTCCCCTATCAGCTGCGGGGAAAACCTTCTCAATGGCCTTTGCAATTGATAGATGACGGTCAGAAATAATGGCCAAATTTTTATCATCAAGTATCACACCACGCAACTGTGTAAAAAACCATTCCCATGAAGCATCATTCTCTGAGTCTACAATCCCAAAAGCTATATGAAATATACTCGAATCTGCATCTTGACCTGCAGCTACCAGCATAACACCTCTGTACTTTCCAGTTAGATGTGCTCCATCTACCACAACAACCCTCCTCAAGAACTCAAATCCTTTGATGGAAGCACCAAAAGCAATGAACAAATACTTAAACCTTTGTTGAGCCTTACGTTCAAGCTTTGTAATCGTACTTGGATTGGCCTACTCTATTTTGTATAGATAGGAAGGTAAGTCCTGGTAACCCCACTCAAAAGTGCCTCTGACCAACTCTCGTGCATATGCCAACGCTTTATGCGCCTTCGTATAGTCTATGTCAAGATAATGTAGCGACTTAATACAGTTCATTACATGCTTAGGCGTGATTCCTTTAAGATCATTACCACCACTAAACCTATCAACATACATCTTTCCAATACATTTTGCATTAGCCTGTCGGTGACGAGAATACCTACAGACAGCAGAGCATGTATGAGCTTCTTTATATATCCAAACAAGAAATTCTGGAGATTCAGATGAAACTGACAGAGTCGACGCACGAATCCTCCAAGAACATTTAGGAACAAAACATTTCGCGATAAATAGTTTCTTCCTCGACGTGGCGATTTTGAAATCAAACTTCTCGATGACTGAAATCTTGCGTAATTGCATAATTAATGCTTTCTTGTCATCAAATATTTCGCCAACCTTAATGGATCCAGATTTCTTCATTGGTAATGGCTTCGTAGGCGTGTCATCGAATATATCACAGAATAAAGGCGGCATCTGCTGTTTCTTCGCAGACTGTCGGCAGTCTCTGCTGTTGTTCGGTGATGGCATCATATGCTCGTCTTTAACATTACCAACACCATCAAAATCCACACCACCATCCTCTTTGACATCACAAGCTTCATCTTTACCCGCAGCTTCTGCTTTAATTCCATCCTTTCTTTTCCATGACACGCAAAGCCGGATAACCTCTTTTTCCGCCATTGTCATAAAGTTTGCAAGTTGCCTATCGTTATTCAAGAAGATAGGAGGTGTGTCGCTAGGCATTTTCTCCATGATATGTGTAGGCAACTTATAAGAAATCTCGACTGCATTCATCTGCGTTTCCAAGTTGTAATCTTCACAAACAATGCGGAGAAATTCCTCATACTTGATTTGTTCTTCAACCGCAAACAACTTGCTTCCTTTGCTTGAATCAACCTCGAAATCCCAACCCATTTTTACCTTTCATTGTCCAAAAACAGTCAACAAATGCAACATTATCTGCAAAAAGGAGAATGTTCAAAAGATCTGCAACACACTATCTTAGAAGATTTTTCGCAGAGCTCTACACTTTGGCAGGGTCTTTTAGAAATAGCTCTGCCAAAGACGTACTAGAGCTCTAGACGCAGTTTAGAAGATGGTGGTTTAGATAACTAGTGTAATGTTTTGAATTGTTACCTGTGTTCGTTCTTCCCGAAAATATGCTCGCCTTCAACCCCTAGAATATCTTTGATCAGCAGATATTGTTAGATGTAAACGAAGATCGTCTTTCCGAAGAATGTACGTACTTTCATTCAAAATCGAAGTCTGTAAACAATCTTATACTCGGATTTCGCTTCCGTCTCTTTGAAAATATGAAATCTCCCTTTAAGGGTGAAATCGAAATAGTAGATCTAGGTTAAAGGTGGAGAGGTTGAAAAGATTTATAGCAAACTCAAAAAAGTAAGAAGTAATGGCATTCTTGTTATTATTGTGAAAAGAGAGGAGTACTTCAAAATCCGACCATTTATACAATTTAGTTACGTTGCAAATGTCAAGTCATGCCCTGCGAACAGTATGCTACAGTCTGTCGAGCAATATCTGCCTTATGTCTACAAAAAAGCACACACAACATCTGCCTTAAGTCTACAGAAAAAGCACACACAATATCTGCCTTAAGGCTACCATAACTGACACACTATATCTGCCTTAAGGCTACACAGTTAGCAGAGGTTAAGAAGAGTTTGTCCAGCCTTAGCCTTAAGGCTACACAATCGACACACTATATCTGCCTTAAGACTATAGAATTAGCAGAGTTTAACCAGAGTCTATCCAGCTTTAGCCTTAAGGCTACACAATTCACACACTATATCTGCCTTAAGGCTACATAATTAGCAGAGTTTAAGCAGAATTTGTCTAACCTTAGCCTTAAGGCTACACAATTCACGCAGACTCTGCCAACCGTAAGGGTATTTTAGACATTTTGAAAAAAGTGTACTAGTTCTACAATTTTCTCTACGAAGGTACCCCGCTTGACATTAAAGTTAGAAAATGCATCATATCAGCAACTGTCCCTTCTAAATATGATAGTGAAAGAGGGTTTAGAGTTAGCAAAGTTCTTTTGCATAACATTTGGAAAAGTGTCAAATATGTGAAAATATCTCAAACAAGAATGCAAACGTTTGTAGCATGTGTAGAGAGAGTGGGGATTACGAGTAGAGCTGGTTTCTTTTGATGTTCCTACAAGATGGAACTCTACATATGAAATTCTTGTCAAAGCGTTGAAGTTTAGGAAAGCTTTCAAAAGCATGGAGTATTGTGACATAAATTATAAGTCACTACTTTCAGAGGATGAGTGGAACCGTGGAGAAAAAATATGTGAGTTGTTGAAACCTTTCAGTGT
The DNA here is from genome assembly GCA_900406555.1 of Pseudoturritis turrita. Taxonomy (NCBI): domain Eukaryota; kingdom Viridiplantae; phylum Streptophyta; class Magnoliopsida; order Brassicales; family Brassicaceae; genus Pseudoturritis; species Pseudoturritis turrita. Next base: position 1,094,040 of record OVBL01000484.1, read on the forward strand.
CATTACTACTCACTTTTCAGATTCGAAGTATCCCACATCGAATGTGTACTTCACACAAGTATGGAGGATTGAGCTGTTGTTGAAGAAATTTGCTATTTGTAATGATGATGCTGTGAAAAAAATGGCTGAAGATATGCAAGTTAAGTTTACTAAGTACTAGGAGGATTACAATATTATTTTGGCTACGAGAGCAGTTTTTAGATCCAATGCTGAAATTGCAAGTGCTTGAAAAAACTTATGAAACAGGGGATCCCACTACTTTTAAGTCAAAAATTGAAGAACATAGGAAAATTTTGACTATGCTCTATAAAGTGCTCTATAAAGATTATCAGACTAGGAATTAGGGAAGTTCTTCAGATGTTTCAGCTACACCAACTCCACATGAGCTAGTTATTGAATCTCCACTTGAAGATGATTTAGATAATGTAAGTACTTTTCTATACTTTATTAGAATTCCATAGTGAAAATCTTGATATTGCTAAGTTGATGTGAATCTTTATATCACATGATCTTTTTGAGCTGGAAAGAAGCATCAAAGTTAGTGTGCGCAACACAAAGACGCACTTGTATGTTTATTTGGATGAGTCAAGGTTAGAGAGGGCATCTTTTCCAAATTTGGATGTTTTGAGCTATTGGATGGATAACCAACATAGATTAGGTGATTTAGCCTCTTTGGCATGTGATGTGCTTAGCATCCCAATCATTACAGTGGCATCGGAATCGGCTTTCAGCATTGGAGCTCGGATGTTGACTCCATACTAAAACCTCCTACTTCCCAAGAACGGTCAAGCTTAACTATGCACTCGTAACTGGTTGTGCGGTTTTAAAGAATATGAAGGTACAAGTTTAAGATTTTCAAAATTATTTAATAACTAAAAAAAAAATTTCAACTAATTTACACATAAAATTGTAGGTACCATATAAGATAACAACAATAATGGCAAAGAAAATGTTAGAAAGATGGCGAATAATTCAGGAGTAGAGTGAATATTCAAGATCAAAAGATTCAAGTATGCCATTAAACAATTTATGTATGTGTTTGTGGCGAATTGACGATGGTTTTAGACTTTTAATCTTTTATATTACTTTTGATTTTAGAGAGGTGACATCCACAAAATGCACGATGATCATTATCTTATGTTTTTTTTTGGTTAAATCTAATGACTTTCTTGTGTTTACTTTTATTAGATTTGATTATGAGTCCTAATTTGAAAACTAAATCTTGAGTAAGAATATATTAGGGTTGATTACAAGAATATGCCCTTTTTGAATTTGGTTTACAAAATAGGTATTTTTTTTTTATTTAGGCAACTTTTATACTGTAGTCAAAATTTTAATACCTTTTTGCCTTCCAACGTGAACAAAAGTTGTGGTTAGGAGAAAATATTTGGTTAGATGGAATAAATCTGAGATATTAGTTGAGTAAATGATTTTTAAAATTGTGCGGCTACTGTTGAAACTAAAAAATATTGAAATTTATTATGTGACTAAGAATGAGTACATCTTATCTCTTATCTCTTCTCTCTCTCTCTCTCTCTTTCTTCTTCATATTCGCAGTCCATTAACTCTCTTTCCTCAAGCTTTTTCTAAAAAAAAAAATTCATAGATCTTGGGATAATAATAATATAATTTTTCAAGAACGACATAGCAGACACATTCTCTGTTTCTTTCTCGGTCATTTGTCGCAGATTCATTAATGTCAGTTTTCGCATCTCGGACAGGACTAGATCGGCAACGCTATGACAACAACTTCAGGCATGTATCTGGGTACAAAAATAATCCTCCAAAATCTAATTTGTGAGCTTCAAACTGAGGCGTGTCCGTTTTTTGAGGTAGTGTTTGATTTTTTTATTTGAGATTTTTGAAGATTCGAATTATTCATGGACAAGTTTGTGTAGAGACATTAGCATTATATGGATGAAGTGGGATGGTTGGTATTTGTATGATCTCACCGGATCTTTCTACATGGTGATATGTCATTGTCAATATGTATTTTTAACACAGATTAACAATTAACATGTCCACGATAGCATGTCCACGATATCATGTCCATAAGAACATTTGTTCATAATCGCAATTATTTTTTGTGTGGACATGATATCATAGTCAATGTAGCTGTCAGTGTAGATAAGTTTGTGTGGATAAGTCGTTAGATGTTATCCCGATCAACATATGCTTGTGGTGTTTGGTCTTCAAAAACTAATTTTAAATCCATCGTATCCACGAAAATTTATCCATGCTAATTTTGTCAACAAATATTTGTCCATTCTAATTTTGTTCTAGAAATTACACCATATTATATTTGGCCACGAAAAAGTGTTGAATCATAACTATAAATTCGCAATCTATAGTATCTCATAAATCGATGGAGCTAAAAAGGACGATTTGTGAACATATGAATTGTGAAACTATTGGGTTTGATTTTTGGCGCTAGAGATACAAATTTTAGATACATAGGTATGCAGTCAGATTAACTTGTAATTGGACAAGAGGACTGGAAATATATTATGTTTGGTGTGTCAAAGTTGTCCACAAAGGCTTGTCCATTCAATGGATTTCATATGGACAGCAAGAAAAAAAAATCTTAGTGCATAAGGAAGCTAAAGCCAAAGAAGTCTCTTTCTTTCTAGTTTATGTGAATATGTTATCCAAATGGATATTGCAAAATGGTCGGTGCTTTATAGTTATGTATCAACAACTCTTTCAACTATAAAATGATAAACTAACAAATCATGTGTTCATGGTGTTTGATATTTGTACACTAATTTTAATCCATTGTATCCACAAAACATCTGGGATGAAATGCGATAAACGCATTTGTGACATCTTGACCAGCGAGATTTAGAATCACCGTATCACCTCCGGGATGAGTTTTGATCCAATCGGAGACGTTATAGACTTTCCCTTGTATCGCGATCCATAGATCTTCAGATTTGTTGTGTTTTCTCAGATCTTCGTTCATAATGTACTCACTACAAGAAATATGCGTACTGATAGCACATTATAATAGTTCAGATTCTGTAATTACTATCAAATGGGGTATTCTGGATTTGGGACTATATGATAGCGTTTTAATTACGCCAAGGAAAATAAATAAATAAGCGGGAAGCTAAAACAAAGATTTCCGCCAACACTTAGCCAAATTCACTTAAGCAGCAAAGCTAAATTCACTTAAGCGCCTAAGTAAACTATTTTTCCCAACACTTAGACAACAAAACATAAAAGTTGAAGGGAACCAAAAAAGAAAAAAGAGACAAATTTTTTTCTTCTTCTCCGAGACGAATCTCAAAGTCGCCACCGCCACGAACCCTTTCGTCGGCCACATTCCCAAACCTCGTTTTCCGGCCACATCCCAAACCTCGTTCGCTGGCCACATTCTCAACCTCGTTTTGCCGACCAAAATCTTCTTCTCCGAGATGAATTTTGGCCGCAACCTCGACCTCCGTCGCAGTATCTGTCTGATTCCACCATCTTTCGATATCCCTTCAGTCGTTCTTCTTCCCAATTATAGTTCTATTTTAGAGGTAGTGTACCTCGATTAGGGTTCTTTGTTTTGGCCAATTTCTGTTATATTGCCACAGTAATTTCACTTCTTTGTTTGCAGGTGATTGCAATTTTGGGAAATCATCGATTTTTTGTGGACACCACAATATCAACACTTTGTTCGAAAAGGTTAGTCCCATTTATCGATTTCTTAGCTTTTTGTTTCGTTTAACTACTACTTTAATGTGGCCGTGATTTTTTTTGGATAAATTACAAATGTTCTTTGTTGTTGCTGAATATTGTTAAAGCTTATTCATACGATAGTTTGATTTGTTGTGTTGTTGTATACTATTTTGAGTTGGTGTGCCAACGGTTATCAATAAGGGTAGCAAATAAAATGATGGACAAGGCATGGGTGCATCTATGCAGGTATGTAGTTTAACTATATATGTTTAGTTTAAGATGTGGATTTGATAATTTAACAGTTGGTATTTGATTTTCCTTTCATTGGCATTCACTGCAGAACTAATCCTGCTTACGAGATTGGTGCTTGGAATTTTGTTCTTGCAGTTGGTGCCGCGTTAGGAGATACTGACATGGTAATATGCCCATGCACCAGCTGTCACAATGTAGATCGTCATTCAAGCAGTGAAGGAGTTGATCATCTTGTAACAAGGGGAATGGATGAGGCTTACAAGATGCAGAGGGATTGGTATCATCATGGAGAAGTGAACCCAGGGGATGAAGTAAGCAATGTAAAGCAGTGGAACGATGAGATTTTTGGGTTATATAAAGCTGCTAAATACTTAGATGAAGAGTTGGCTAGTAAGGGTGACTTAGGCGAGGTTGTTGAGGGTGAGGACAAGAAAGAAGATGAGTTCCTTTCAAAGCTAGTAGATGCTGAAATGCCATTATACCCAAGCTGTACAAACCATAGCAAGCTATCGACTATTGTTTCATTGTTTAGAATTAAGACACGGAATGGCTGGTCCGACAAGAGCTTCAATGATCTGCTTGAAACATTGCCAAAGATGTTACCGGAGGAGAATTTGCCTCAGACATCAATGTACGATGTGAAGAAATTTCTGAAGTCTTTTGATATGGGTTATCAAAAGATTCATGCTTGTATAAATGACTGCTGCCTATTCAGAAAGAAGTTCAAGAAGCTCGACACATGTCCAAAATGCAAGGCTTCAAGATGGAAGATTAACATGCACACTGGTGAAGTAAAGAAGGGTGTCCCACATAAAGTATTAAGGTACTTTTCGATAATCCCACGTCTGAAAAGAATGTTCAGGTCTGAGAAAATAGCCATGGACTTAAGGTGGTATTTTAGTAACAAGAGCAGCGATGGAAAACTGCGTCACCCTGTAGATTCTGTGACATGGGATCAAATGAATGAGAAATACCCGTCCTTTGCTGCTGAACAAAGGAACATGCGGCTTGGACTTTCCACTAATTGATTTAGTCCGTTCAACATGAAGAACATCACATATAGTTGTTGGCCAGTTTTGTTAGTGACTTATAATATGGCTCGTGACCTATGTATGAAGAAGGAAAACATCATGCTTACCTTGTTGATTCCTAGTCCGCAGCAACCTGGGAATAATATTGATGTATACTTAGAACCCCTTATCAAGGATCTAAACCATCTGTGGACCAAGGGAGAGTTAACCTATGACGCCATCAGTAAAACTACTTTCACGCTTAAGGCAATGCTCCTTTGGACTATTAGTGATTTTCCTGCTTATGGAAATCTTGTTGCCTGCAAAGTAAAGGGTAAAATGGGTTGTCATTTATGTGGGAAGAACACATATAATATGTGGTTCAGTAATAGCAGGAAGTATGTCTATATGTGCCATAGAAAGGGTCTATCACCTACACATAGTTATCGGGGAAAGAAGACTTGGTTTGATGAAAAAGCTGAACATGGCAGAAAGGCTAGGATATTATCAGGTCGTAATATTTCTGTACTACTGAAAAATTTTTAAAATGATTTTGGGAATAGAAAAGAAACTTCGAAGAAGAGATATAGGACTGCTTGTGTTGATCAGCCTCCGATAATGAGGATGAAGACAGTGCATCAGATGAAGAGGAAGAAGTAGAAATAGACGAGGAGGAGTTATCAAGATGGAAGAAAAGGTCAATATTTTTCAAGCTGCCTTATTGGGAGGTATGTTTCTACTGCCACATATTATTTAATTTTTAGAATTGATCACTTAACCATGTTTAACTTTAACTTTAATTTACTGTATTTGTATTGGTTAGGAACTCCCGGTAAGACATAATTTAGACGTGATGCATGTGGAGAAAAATGTGGCTGCAAGCATCGTCTCTACATTGTTGCATTGTGAGAAATCAAAGAATGGTCTAAAAGCTCGTAAAGAACTCCAAGTTCTTGGTATTACGAAGGATTTGCACCCTAAAGATCAAGGAAAAAGAATATACCTTCCCGCAGCACCTTGGTCTTTGCCAAGGCAGAGAAGAAAATCTTTTGTAAGAGACTTTTTGACTTCAAAGGTTCGGATGGCTACTGTTCTAATATATCGAGTTGCATATCATTAGACGAATGTAAGGTAATTGGCCTCAAATCACATGATTATCATGTCTTGATGCAACAGCTGCTCCCGGTTTCACTTAGAGGTTTACTACCTAAAGGTCATAGGATAGCAATTTTACGCTTATGCGCATTCTTCAACCATTTGTGTCAGCGAGTTATCGATAGGGAGCAGATTTCAGTAATGGAAACTGAAATTGTGGAAACTCTCTGCATGTTTGAAAGATTTTTTCCTCCCACCTTCTTCGATATCATGGTGTACTTGTGTGTCCATCTAGGAAAAGAAGCCTGATTAGGTGGACCTGTCCATTTTTGATGGATGTATCAATTTGAGAGGTATGGTTTCTATTTTATTTTATATTACACTCTTTTACATTTCTAAAGTTAACTATTTTAATTTGGTGTTCACCGTATGCAGGTACATGAAAGTTCTAAAAGACTTTGTAAGAAACCCTGCAAGACCAGAGGGTTGTATAGCTGAGTCGTATCTCGCAGAAGAATGCATGCAGTTTTGCTCATCTTTTTTTGAAAAAGACAACAAGTGTAGAAGAAAAACCCGATAGAAATAATGAGTATGAGAGCAACTCTATCCTAGAGGGTCGTCCAATATGCGAATGCACTTCATTTACTCTCACTGAAATGGAGAAGAAAATAGCCCATCTTGCTGTCATTCAAAATACGGCTATGGTGGAAGGATGTCGAGTAAGTTTATGTCATTACCTTATTCAATTGTCATTTCCTTTAAGAATAGCTATCTGATTCTTTTTCTTTTTTCATATACAAGCATGCACCTACAATATCTACAAGACTCTAATGCAAGATGTAGACGTGATGCAAGTCTGTTATGGAGTATGCATACACAAAATTTTCCAGCTTGGTTAAAATAACAGGCAAGTTCTCTTCTACAATAATTTTGGGTATTTTGGTACCATATAGGTAGACTAACTTTTTATTTATATTTCATAGATATCTCTTGATTCAGAAGGACATGAAGATACGCTTAAATGGTTGGCATATGGTCCACGTAGCAGTGCAAGGTCCTACACTGGTTATATAGTGAATGGCTTGCGGTTTCACACAAACTCAGTTCATCGGCTAAGTCAGAATAGTGCGGTATTTTATGAGGCAACAACCATGTGTAGAGCTAGTGCACGGGACACTTCCCAAGTGGTTGATTTAGTATCATACTACGGCAGAGTCATTGACATTATCTTGTTAGATTACAACGTTTTTTATGTTCCTCTATTCCGGTGTGAATGGGAGTTAGAGGTAATGGAGTGAAGGTAGAAGATGGTTTCACACTAGTTAACCTGAATCACAGTCAACAAACATTTTCAAGGGATCCATACATATTAACCTCTCAAGCCAAGCCAGTTGGTATGTTGTTATGAGAGGTCCTTCAAGAAGATACAATGAGGAAAATGTCGAAGATGGACATGCAGATGTTGGGCCATTGCCATCAAATGTTGACATGGATATGGAAGACTTACATGATGAGGCTCAAAATGCCCGAACTGATTGTGAAGGCATATATGTGTGATGCATGTGCACCTAATGGATATTTCACTTTGATGTACAGACTTGCTGATTATGTCGCCTAGTAATCTTGTCACTTGTTTGTGTCTTGCATAATAATCTTGTATTTTTGTTTGTTTGATGGCTGGCTACTTCATTGTTGATATGTTGTGGAGTTTTACAGGTGAACTAAGATGGATCGAAAGAAGAATATAAGAAAAAAGAATAACCAAGAGGAACCGCAGCCTGTGGAAGAAACATATCCCCAACTGACAACTGAGGAACAGACTGGAGGTGATCATGAGGTGGCTGGTGGTAATGAAGAACAGCAAACTGAGGAAGAGCCCCAATCTAATACGGCTGCCTCCAAGGGAGCTATAGGTCCAGATCAACATCAGCCTAAGAGACATCAAGGACCAACAAAGATGAAAGATATTGCCAAGGATCCAAATACTCGAGTACGAGTTGACTTCACTGCCTTGGGAGAACCGTGTGGACCAGGGTCAGTTAAGTTGTCATCATACTTAGGTCCTTTGGTACGGGAACATGTTCCTGTCTTAATCGATGATTGGAGGAACATCAGCGAAGAGCGGAGAACAGTTCTCTGAAAATCTGTGCAGGTGACTTTGTTGTCAGCTTTTACATCTGTTCAATATAACTCAAACAATTGTCTTTTTCTTTTAATTATCTTTTCTTTTGTACGTGAATGCAGGCAAGGTTTGAACTTGATGGAGAGTATGAAAAGGCTTCTGTTATTAAGCAGATGGGATATTTGTGGAGGGCCTCCAAATCATGCCCTGTTAGCCAGGTCAGGAGTGCTAAGAACAACGCAGAGAGGATGAAGCTGCGATCGAAGAATATTCCTGTTGTACGTTGAATGGCGTAAATTTGTCAAACTAAAAACTAGCCCAGAATTTAAGGTAGGTATTCACTTGAACTAAATTTTGTTTCATCTTCGGTTTACTAACATTCATCTTTAGGTTGTGAGTGATACATATAAGGAAAGAAGATGCAATCAGATTTCTCACACTTGTAGCCGTAAAGGAATGGTTAGATTGGCAGAAGATATGGTAAATATACTACTTTGTAGGTAAATCAGTTTGAATAATGGCTTACTCTAACTGATATTTTTAAATTTTTGAACAGAAAAAAGAAAGTTCGGAACCATCTAATGTGACGAGACTAAAAGTCTGAGTCAAGTCACGTACCAAAAAGGATGGTACGGCAGTCAATACAAATACCGCTGAAAAGATTGTAAGTTTTGAATTTGGTTTTGAATGATTAATGAATTTTGAATTCTGTTTTAAATGATTTCAGAAGTCTTTCATATTTTTCAGAGAAAGGCAGTTGAGCTGGTTGACCCTGACGCTCCTTCAGCAACATCATCAAATCCAAAAGAAGATCTGCTTGCACAGATTTTAGGACCTGATATTTCTGGTCGGCTAAGGGCAATGGGTAGAGGGATGAGTATGAGCAAATTAGCTTGTTTCCAAATTAAGAACAAGTATATGGCTGAAATGCAACAAAACCAAGTTCATTTCCAGCAACAGGTGGAGGACTTAAAAGATGCACTCGCAAAATTGAAGAACCATGTTAGCCATACTAAATAATTGGTCAAGTAATACAATAAATTTCTGAGTTATTAACAAGTTTATTTTATTTTACAGAGAGCAGAACCTGAAATAGGTGAAAACTCTGCTCAAAGAGTAAGTATTTAAATTGAGATCAATTAATGCTTCTTCATATAATTTAACAAATTGCTTAAGTATGTTGAATTTAAATTCTGACTGCTATTCTGGTAAATATTTTGTAGAGTCTGAACAAAAGATCACAACCTCAATGTCTGTTGTTTGATTGCTCTGGTACTGATGTCAAAGTTGCCGAGGGACGTATTCTGTCTTCTGATCCTGCGGACTTCCTGAACAATATTCCCTTAGGCCCTAACTCTGTTAAGGTATTGGTTGAAACTGCCACCAAACCAGATGCCTTTCTTTGGAGATCTGCAGCTCACATGTTTACTGTTGAGCAAGTTGTTGGAGAAATTATTGCATGGCCTCAGAGTTTTTCTGTTGTTTTTGACCAGTTAGAATCAGAAGACATTGCGCCTAAGGTCAGAGTTTCTTTTTCACCGCCTTAGCATATTGTTGATTAACTGTCTGATTTAACATATTATTTGGTCTTTTGCTGAGTGTATATTATTATAGGATAACTATAATTAGGTTGGTTATTATCATCTCTTAGTGTAAGTTTAGTGATTGTTTGGAATGTTTGGATTGGACATAAGCAGCCAGCTTTCTCAGAATAAATATAGGCTTAACAGAATCAAGTTGTTTTCTGCATGTGTTTTACAGAGCCCAAGCCCATATTTTATCAACAGCTGCAGACTATTGGATTGGGCTACAAATGACGAAGAAGTTGTTGCTGAAGGTCGTTTGCAGTCTCTAGACCACAAAGCATTGGTTAATGGACTTCCTCTTGGACCAAATGCAGCTAAATTTTTCGTGGATGTAGTACTACATCCTGATACATTTCTATGGAGGCCAATAGCAGAACTTTCAAACCTTGAGGACACTTTAAAGTCTTTCGTAGCATGGTCTGTCAACAGAGTTGTATTCTTCGGAGTATACAGAGATACACTTGCAGGTTCAACCTCTCTTCTTGATCAATCTGCAGCAACTCCACCAGCTCCTATTAAGAAATCTCAAGCACCTTCACAATCCCCTTCACATTCCCCTCCTCAGATATCTCAGGTAATTTCAAACTAAATGTTTGTGGTTTTTGTTGGTTAATTATATATTCTTTTCACTTTATAAATTACAATTTGTTTTCAACATGGCAGCAAAGCACTCTAGAAGTTGTTGGCAAGGAAAATAAGAAGTGCATGTTGATGGATATTACCGGAAAGAAGAGGGTTGTTGCCGAAGGACGTTGGTCTTCAAACAATCCAGACCACAAAGTCCACTTTGTTCCTTTGGGCCTTAATGTAGTTCGCGTTTGGGTAGATATAGTGAAGGTAAATGATGCAGCGGTTTGGAGGCCTTCTTCTGATATTGAGTGTATGGAATATGCAATTGGTACATCTATAGCATGGCCAGAGGACAAAGTGGTCATGGTTTAAACTGATGTAAGAAGCTAGCCTTCTCTACTTTCATTTCATAACAGTTACATGGGAACTTGTGGCACTTGTTGTTGTACTGTTAGTTAAAACTTGAATTGAGATTGTATGGAGTTTTTTTATATACTGAATTTTCTGCAAAAAACAGGTTTCTTGCAAATGTGTAAGAAAATGTCCCAGACCAATACGTATATAGCAACGTAGATCGTGTATAGCATAATGAAGGCCATGGTTTATAGCCAAAACATAGAGCTACAACAAACTAGATCATAATAACAAACTAGAGCTACTAAACAACATATTATTACGAAAAAGTGGAGCTACGACAAACTAGATCATAATAAAAAAATAGAGCTACTAAAAAAAATATTGTAACGCATAAAAAGAGCTACAAAATAAATTAGAATAGCATTAAAATGTGCTATAACCATTAAAACCAGAGCATTCATTATACACTATGATATGTTAACATATGATAGCACAGTTTAAAAATGCTATAGTATGTGGTCACCCTATTATAGCTCCCGCTGACATAGCATTTATAAAAATGTTATTAGACCCATATTATAGCATTTTTGTGTGCTAAGAATGTCCATTTTTCTTGTAGTGATTTTTTCTCCGCCTCTTCCGCCATTGATGACGAAAACCAAAAAGCTAGGAGATCCGAACACACACAGAGAGAGAAGCCGAATCTCTTGCGATTGGTTCTCAATTCTCCAAAATCAATCGAGAAAAAGCTTAAGATTAGAGAAACAAAAACTTTCTTCTCACCAGATTTTTTTGCGGAACATAGATATGGAATCAGATTTTGAATCGAATCCTTATCTTTCTCTCTCTCTATGCTTATCTCTTCGACTCCTTATCCTCCTTATATTATGGTTAGTTTTATGGAAAAATTTCAACCCAAAATTAAGTTAACTAAGGATAAGTTAGTTGTTCGACTCTTTTGACAAGAATGAGGGTTAGAAGAGTAAAATATACATCACCAATTTGCCTATTTTGTAAACATATTTTTTTTAAATACCTATTTTTGTAGTTTTTCCAAGAGTTATTTACGTCCAAAGGCATTTTTTAAGAAGTTGTTGCATGTATAGACACTTTGTAAGGAGAGCATACTTTTTCGTGGTTAATATCCGTCATACGCTTCAACTACATTTCCCAACCCATTTACCACTTAACTAAACTCAACCTTATCTATTAAAATAATTAACAAAAAAAAACCAAAAAGATCTAATTTCTATCCGTTCACCACCGACGTCTTCATCCCATCATCTCTTGTCCCTCTATTTCTCCTTCGATGATTTTGACTTATCTCCCTTAAATCATATATTTGATCAGTTTTCCACAACCTTCGATTTCTATGAAGTTTAGTTTGGGAAAAATTATGTTGGTCAATCTGTCTTCTGATTTAACCGCCGGAAACCTTCTCCGCCGTTACGCAACGGAGGTATCTCCGGACATCTCCTTCAACCACCACTTTGTCTGTCATGTGCATCCTCGCGAGTCACGATTATATATCTCTTGTTTTGATTATTTGATTTTTGATTTTTCAGATAAGAACGAGATTTGGATTCCAACATCATACATTGCAATCTTAATAATTGTGTTAGTTTTCCATTTTTTCTTGTGCTTGGTCTCTGGGTCTGCAGATTGTATTTTAGATCTTTTGACTTTTTTGTGATCTTTTATGGACTGCTTGAACATTTAAAAATTCATATGCTTGAAAAACACCAACTTTGTCCAGTCTTTGATATCACAGTTTGTGTTTTCAATTGGTTTTAGTTTGGGTCCGGCAAGAGAAGAGAATGGGACAGAATCATGGATATATTAGCATGGACAACCATAGAGAATTAGAATAGACAGCCATGTCCACGATATCATGTCCATCGGAACATGACAACCATGTTCACGATATATTAGCGTGGACAGCCATGTCCACGATATTATATAGTTGCAGTTTGGCTCAGGATTTAACTGTATTCTTTAGCTAACTTTGAGCTCTAATTCTTAGAGCTAAGTATTTTCAATGTTAACATGATCTATTCTTTGTTTGATGTTACTCTTATCCAGATGGACATTGCGTGGTGGATAGGACAATGAAGCTAGTAATATACCATAAAGTTAGAGAACCTTAGTGGCATGTCTTTGTCTGGTCTATGATGTCACTGCCTGTGATACCAAAGTAAATATCTCTCGTACCTTGTCCATGAATTCTTGTTTGTTAGTACCATCCATATGGATGATCGGTAATATCGTCCACGGAGAGTGAATGATTGTGTTTTCTAAGTGTTGTGGTGTCGTCAATAATGAGATTCTCCTTACGCAAAGCTTCAAATCAACAAGCAAACAAATGAGAGTATCATGTATGGATCGATGTTGATGGATGGTCATCATTACATGTTCATGTATCCTCATTATTTTGTCGCAGCAACTTGTTATCAGTTGGAGAAAATAGGTAAGCAGAGTTATCTATTCTATTAACTTCTCTGCACTTAATGTGAATACTTATTATGCTTTTGGATGATATAATACTACACATATTGGGTTCATGAATAGTTCATAAATGATGTTTTCATGGATGGTCACTTGTGGATGTCGTAGATGGACATCTACTTGTCGATTGTCATCCAAGAGAATCCATTCATTCCTATTCGAACATTTGTTCCCTATTAAATGGACAAAAGTTTGTTTTTGTGAAAACCATATAATGTTTTATATTCGCCATAATTTCTGCCAAGGAATATGTAGAGAGATCTCTAGTGTCATATGCGTAACACATCTTCATTTTTTATATCTTGAATAGTTTGTTAATTTCCAAGATTTGTCAAATGTTATGTAATAAAACGTGTTTCTACATGTAAAAAACGTATTCTTGCATGTTTAAACACTAGGAATAAAATAATAGATTTTACATGAAGTACCAAGTTCTTGGACTTGAATCCACTTGGAGATGAAATACATTGAGTGGATAGGGCTTTGTCGACAATATTGATTCCCCAAAAGAATATTTTTCATGTCCACTGCTCATCAGATTAAAAAATATCATAAGGCATGAAGATACATTGAAAGAACTGGTTTTTTTTTTAAGATTAAGATGTTTCAAAACATGGACACTTACATATACTGAAGAACTTCATTCTAGTATATACGTCTTGATATCTCACCCCTGAGTTTATTTTGTGCTAGGTCCCTGGATAACTACATAACTACAACTTTTTTTTCTGTGTTGTCCATATCAAATGCATTGCGTGGATAGGGCTTTGTGGATAATAAGATCTCTATGTATATGACATTAAGATATCTAACGCCAAAATGCTTTCTCTTCAATAACATTGAAACCAATCATTCGTTCACATATTATCATTCATTCGTTCATATCTAGTATCCACATATTACAATCCATACCACATAATCAATACATGACCATCCATCATACACATCCATGAAATGCCAAATTTGAGCCACAATCGGCCTAATGAATCCAACAACAACTATGATCCTATCAAATAACTCACCACCAGGACACAATTACATCACCAAATGTACAGATTGTCTATCCAAATTGACCTCGATCTAAAATTTTATCTACTCTAAAATTTCATGATTTCTTCGAATGATTTACCTAATATGGTCTCTAGATCTCGAAATTCGTCGAAGCTTTCCGGTTGTTGCTGCTGAAGCAACCCATTGTGGCTTGATTTTGGTCTCCATAGATCCGAGCAAGCACTTTATGGTGAACATCTTTTTCGTTTTAAAGTATGCCAATTAATTTGATAAGCCTCATTCGTTATAGCTTCGAACAACCTCAAGATGCTCCAGATCTTCAACCCCTTTTTCTCAGCAAGACGACGATGAGTTCTGGTCGCATCGGCTTGCGGCACAACTTTGTGGATCTGAGCGATTTAGCTAGCCGCGTCCGAGGGAGGCTGAAGAAAATCAACCAAAATTTGCAAATCGAGAAAAGCACCAGATTGATTTTCATAGTGATGAAGAAGAAGATAAGCCGAGAGGAATGAAAGAAAGAAGAAAGAAGAAAGAAAGCGTGACCCTTTTTGGTTGTATAATTACAACCATTCGATCAGAAGCATCAATTCCTAATTTCTATATTTTGAACCAACGGTTCAAATCAAGCCACTCTAACTAGATATACTTACTATCTCATTCAGATGCATGGGCTTTTTTTTCATTAAAATTTCAGAACAATGGAAAAAGGATTTCTTCTTTCAACAGTGTCTATTTTGAAACAACTTCTTTAAAAAGTGTCTTTAGATGTTAATAACCATTTTTCCTATATGTTATTAAAAAAAGGTCGGGGTCCCCCATTTTAACATCTTTATACCGAAGTATAGAGCATCACCGGGTTGTGAACTCAGAGAAAGGAAGGCTCTATGTGGCGATATTTCACAATACAGGAAGTGAGAAGTCTCAGACTCGGACAATGAATGGTGGATGGTGGTTGAGGCTTTATGAAGAATAACGGCTCTAAACAAAGAGACGGGTCTCCTTCTGGGGATGATTGTCTGAAATACTCCTCTTGGCTCAAAGAATCTCCGAAAGACTCTCGTTATAACGAGATTTTATTTTCTATTTATTTTTAAATCCAAAAATAAGTAGATTACTGTAAAACCAGGCATAACTAATAAAATTACAGATCCAACCACTTAATATCCACCCGATTTCAGACCCAATCGGATCCACTCCGGGTCGAAATAAGATTGAGTAGAAATTGGACCCCAAATTAGACCCGATTCTTTCTAAGTCAAATCTGTATCTCTCTATCTTTTTTCCAAGTCTCCCTCGTGATTTCTCATTCTTTCAAAACCGTTAAAACGACAAGTATAACTAGAAAAACTAGGAAGGATTCGAATCGAAATCAAGAGTTAGGTAAGTTAAAATCGTGTTCTCTTTTCGATTTTTTGTAGAAATCCGTTGGGTTTCAATTTGTTGTAGAAATCGTGAACCCTAGAAATTGTGTGAATACCCTATTCTCTCTGCAACTTTGTTGATTTTACCCTAGATATTGTGCAATGGTGAAGACTATGTGGACGTCGGGGCCGAGGAATTCGAAGCGCTTGAATAAATCGGAGAACGATGCTCCTCCACCGGTAGTAGAAGAAGAAGAATAAGATACGGTCGAAGTAGAAGTAGGAGATAAGGAAGAAGAAGTAGAAGATGGGAATATCGAGGAAGAGAAAGATGGCAATGGAGAAGAAGAGAAAGATGACAGTGAGGAGGAAGAAGATGGCGATGAAGTAGATGAAGAAGGAAGTGTCCATGAGTCGCAATCAACTGGGGCAATGGAATCCGGGGCAATGGTATGTACATCGAATAAATGTTCAATTTGGTATTACTTGATATAACAGTTCTGTTTTTTTTAGTTTGAAGTAGAAAAAAAGACTAGGTAATATTGTCATTATACTGTATTTTGATTGTAGGTTACGGAGATAGGAACAGAACCAATGCAGCCATTGAAGATGTGGGTCCCAAAGAGTGAGTATGGGACGTCAATGAAATTTGCAACAAAGTGTTATGTCACGAAGGCCGTGGCCAAATTAGAGAGTACACTTGAACCAAATGAGTTGGAATGGTTCCATGAACACCCACAGTTTTGTCACTTCTTTCACATGCCGAAGGACAAAAACCATAAGACAATGGGGATGTAGATGCTCCTACTCCGCATGGCCAATACAAAGAAGTGCAAAGAAGCTTGGTTTGTGGTCAATGGTGTTCCAATTAGGTATTCTCTGAGGGAACACGGACTATTGTCTGGTTTGCACTGCCATGAGTATCCACCAAACTTTACAAAATTTGGAAACTTGAAGTTTGTTGAGAAGCATTTCAAAGCAGGAAAAGCAACCTATGCAGCCGTTGAGAAGAAGTTTGTGTCAATGAGACATTCTCCAGACAGATTGAAGATGGCGGTATTGTACTTCCTATCGAGCATAATCATAGGAAATGCAAAGGTAGGAGATGGAGCACCTATGGTAGATGAGATATTTATGAGAGCCGTTACTGATCTTGAGTGGTGCAAAACTTTTCCGTGGGGTCAATTGTCCTTTGATGACACTATGAGAGAGATTTTACATATGAATGGCAAATTAAACGGAGTTGTCCAAACATCATGGTGCTTCCCAAGTTTCATCATCCCCTTGGAGGTATGAGTATGATATAATGATTTAGTGTATGCCCTTTGATTATGTGATTATGTTAATATGTGATAATGTGATAATGTTAATATGTCTAGCTTCTAGCCTTTGAGTCAATCCCTGTTTTGATGGAGAAATTCAGAGAAGAGGTTATAGGTGCATCGAGTGACTGCCTTAGGATGTGCAAATCCAAGTTTAAATCAAGTTCCATGAGAGGCTTTCCACTTTCTGAAATTAATGATGCACTTGGCAGTACGAAGGTTAGATTTATCATAGGTTAGATTTATCATATGTCTTTTTAATCATTGATTAGATTTCTCATTTGTCTTTTTATCCCAGGATATTCAAAGTATCGTGGAACCAACGATTGATGAGGCTTTGCTTATGTTGCGAATCATGGATGACATTAATGAGGAAGGTGATTATTATGATGTTATTATTGACGGTTGGAAGAAGTGTCTAATGGTTGAAAATAAGAAGATATGGTTTGAAGAACTTTACAACCAAGACGTGGATGGCCGGAAAGAAGATAAAAAGGCTGTGGCTAAGGAGAAACAGAAAGATAAGGAGAATGTGGCTGAGAAGAATGTAATGGAAGCGGGATTCATAGAAGTCGGTGAGAAGATGACAAAGCTGGAGACAATGGTGAAGGACAAGCTTGGTGAGATAGAAAGAAGACTCAAGCTTGTGGAAGTGTTCCACCTAGGGAAGTCAATGGTGGTGAGAATGAAGTGACTGAATCGTCAAGGGTGAAGAAGAGAAAAAAGAGTAATTCAAAATATATGACAGGGATAAAGACGCGTTCCCGCAACAAGGCTTGAACTTAGAGTCTACTGGGTTCATGTTCCTTTTGTCTTTCTGGTTTGGTAGTGCTGGTAAGACTTGGTAAAACTATGACTTGGTTGTGTCTTTATTTCTTTATGACAATAATTGGATGTGTCGTTATTTTCTTTTGGTTTTTATAAACCCGAACATGAATAAATGGAATGGATGTGTCGTTAGTTATACTAGTTATTTATTTTAAATTGGTTCAAATGTACACAGAAAAAGTACTTAGTTGTACTCAGTTATACTAGTAGTTCGAAACATGATTCAGTTACACCTAGTAGTTCGAAACAGAGAGTACAAAATTACAAGTACTTGACCATCGACATTAGAGAAAATAGTAGAAAAGGATAACCGAAATAACACCAACAAGCAATCCAATCATAAGTTTCATCTCTTTCTCTCCAAACACCTTGCTCTGAAGTTTGACAAACATCTCCTTAAGGGCATTGACTTCCTTGTTAGATCTTTCAAGAGTAGATACCATCTCCTTAAGCTTCGCCTTCTCTTCCTCACAACTCTGAACCAAGTCCCACATCATATTTGGTGGAGGACAATCGGGAGAGCAAGTCCATGCTATCACTCGATCTTCTAGGTCACTCACTTTGGTCTTGATATCGTGTAATTCCTCCATTATTGCTTCGTCCCACAATTTCCAAATGTGGCAATCCACATCCTAATGAACAATCACATTATGAAAACGAGAAACGAGATTCGTGAATTACATAGAATTGATGTAAAATTCAGTTACTTACATCCCTATTACCCTCACAAGTGAAGTATCTTTTCCCATAATGCAAACCATGCGTTTCTGTTTCAATGATAGCTGCAGCACCACAGTAACATCAGGTTGTAATGCCAGATTCACGTGGCCAAGGACCCATTCCAAATACATCCACACCAGTTAAAGATCCTGAAGATGTTGAGTCACTGTTGTTGTCGCCGTAATCATAACTTGAGTCCATCCCACTCATGTCTCTGTAACCCCTAGATCCCTGAATCGAACAATTGAAATCGATAACCCCTAAATCCGACAGCTTAAATCGAAAATCCCTAGATCCCTAAATCGCACAATTGAAATCGATAACCCCTAAATCCGACAGCTTAAATCGAAAATTCCTAGATCCCTGAATCGAACAATTGAAATTGATAACCCCTAAATCCGACAGCTTACCTTGTCGTTAGTAACAAATGCTCTTCGATTTTGACGATTTCGCCCCAGCTCAAAACGAAAACCCAAAAAAATTATTAGAATTGAGAAAATAATAGTTTTAGTGGGAATCTGAGAATTTGTGATTTACGCGGATTTTTTTAAAAAAATTTAAATTTTTGAACCAGTTTTAAAAACGTGGAAAACATGTTTTTTAATCGGAAATTTTCACATAGTTGTCCCTATGGGTTGTACAGAAAATCAAACAGTTGTACATTTCGGGGTTTTTACTTTATACTAGTTTTACCATAAATCGGTAAAACTTTTTTAGTTGTACACAGAACATTTCGTAACTGTTGTATTGCCCCAAGTTTTTCGTGTAGTAATATGAGTAGAAACCCATTGTAAGCATATTTTGCATCTTAATGTGGTTATTGAGTATCAAAGTGACCATCAAAGTATAAGGTGTTATGTGTGAAATGTGTAAAGATGATAGTTTCAACATTGCCAAGTATTAAGTTCTGTACAAGAACACATGATTCTTAGTTGATTATCAAATATGGTTTTGTAATGTATCTTTTAAATTCATCAACCTAAATATTTTAGTTGATTTTTGTAAACAATTAACAAATAATTGTTTAACATTTATAATTTATGGATTTATTTGTGAATATGTAAATATGAATTTATTTGTCAATATGTAATTATTTGTAAACATCTATAGTTTTTTATAAGCGATAATGTAAAGTCAAACCAAAACGAGTTCAAAATAAATCTAAACAAAACGATAAGGATCCATAGTTGAACCAATTTTACGTAGTTATACAAACAGAGTAAATCAAGTCTGAACCTAGTTGAACCAGTCTGAACCTAGTTGTCCGAGGCATAGTAAATCAAGTTTCACCTCGCCTAGGGATCCCAATCCATTCACTCAAGCTTCTTCCTGGTACGGACTTGTTACTTGTCTTTTTCTTCTTCCAGCGACCTTCTCTAGCCGACGGATACCTATTTTCTTGAAATCTTCCCTTCCTTTTCGGATAATCTGGAGGTAATGTACATTTTGCAAGTATAGTACCCGGAATCACCCAATGAGACTGATGCGAGACTGTATAAATCGTTCTGTGATACGCCAACGCCCACGTCTCCAACAAATAAAACTTCGAGCACAAATCATATACATTTATATCAAGTGATCTATCTTCCATCTTCCCGTAGTCAATGACAGCGGCTACGGCATGTACACAAGGATACATGTCTATATCAAAACGTTTGCAACTACAACTTTTATTCCTCAAGTCCACCAAGTAAGTTTTGCCATCCATGCCAATGACATTGAACTCAAGCTCAAAGGAGTTCAACACTTGCACCTTTAAAGTGCTCCCTATCTTACAACTAGGGTGCAATTCATTCTCCACAAATGGCACCATTTTGTGGGTGCTCGGTGCACTACCGGATTCTTTCCTATGTTTGTTAAACCACTCGGCAATTTTTTCCCCAATCGCATCAACCATAGGTAGTAAAGCGTACATCCTCGCTTTCCTGAAAATATTATTCAAAGATTCTGCACTGTTTGTGGTTTCAATGTTGTACCTTCCACCTTTGAAATAACACCTTGCCCATTTTGTAACGTCTACACTACTATCCAAATACTCGGCTACTTTAGGAAACCTTCTCCTAAAATCACCATACTCCTTATCGAATTCAACCCGTGTATAAATTTCCGCGAGCTCCCTGAATTTTTTTCCAACATATTCTTTATTTCCACTAGGAGTTTTTCCTCTCACATTCTGAGACAAATGATACACACAAAACCCATGCTCAGACTTTGGGTAGACCTCAGCAATTGCCTTTATGAGGCTTGCATTTCTGTCGCTAATGAAAACCAAACCTGGATCATCCGGTACAACAGTCAATAGCGCAGTGAAAAACCATTTCCAACTAGCATCTTTCTCACCATCCACCACCTCAAATGCAATGGGATAATGGTGGTGGTTCGGATCCTGAGCTGTAGCAATCACAAGTACACCACCATACTTGAGAAAAGTTGCATCCACACTTAGAACTTTCCTCATGGCACTAAACCCTTCGATACAAGCTCCCAAGGCGATGAATAAGTACTTGAATCTATTTCCTTCATCCAACAGCAACCTTGTTTTCGTACCAACATTCATCTTTTCTAACACGTACAAATAAGAAGGCAACATCTTGTAACTCTCTTCTGGACTACCACGCACAACTGCTGCAGCTAGATTTTTCCCTCTTAATGCGGTAGGGTAAGACAACTTCACTCCAGCTTTTGCCAGAACCAAATCCATCAGAGCTTTAGGAGTCAGGGTTTCCAATGCACCAGGATAATCTGCGTGTATAACATCTGCAACTAATTGTGGATTGCCTTTCCTTTTATTGCTAGTTGTACTCGTCGTTGCCCGAGAGCATGAATGCATCTTCTTGTATACTTTAACCGACCAATTCTGTTCCTTTGAATGTTGAGGCCGCGACACTCGTATATACCACTTACACCCTTCTACACGACATTTAACCACGTATCTCCAACTATCCGTATTTAATATGTCGAATTCATAACATTCTTTAAGTGAAGCTCTCAACACTAAGTTTTGCACTTGAATTCCTCCTTAAACGATAAAGCGTACACCTTAGCTTCTTTTGAATTCCATCGACTCCCATCTCCTGTCCCTACGTATTTCCCTCCATATTTAATATGTATGACTGTTTTGTTCATTTTATCCTGAAAATATATTAACTTAACCACATTAGCACATATTTACTTTGCTCGGTAATACTAGTTGTACCTGTTATACCACGTCTCTCAGTAACACCAATTGTACTAGTTATCCTATATCTGCAAAATTTGAGAATTCAGATTCGGATACGGTGACTAAGCTCAACATATGCATAATCCTAATGTACCTACGATTCGCAACCACTAAATTACATAATCGATTCCCACCCAATGTGCATACCAAATTCCCAAAATCTATTGAAATTTCTCAATCCGCAAATCTCAAATTAGATTGAAATCCTCAAATCCACAACGAAATATACATCTAATCCTCTAATTAGACCAACATAACCGACGACGAGCTCTCAGATAGAAGAACTCACCTCAAATTTCAAGCTTCAAGCTTCAATGTCGACCTCAACAACGAGCTCTATGACGGAGGAATCAGAAATACGGTTCATGCAAAATCGACGGGGTGAGCTTCAACCTTCAAGCTTTAACTGGAAATCGGCAATGGAGGTTTGACGGAGGTTTGAAGAAGCTGGATTGGGTGGATTGGGATTTGATTTTCGTTTTCGGTTTCGGGTCGACGACGAGATGGGGTGAATTTTACTCTGCTCTAATTAGTCTAATTTTACTTATTTTTTAATTTGTTTTTAGTCCGAAAATGGGTCTCTAAGGGCAAAGGGGGTTTTGCCTATTTCATTAAACAAGAGGAGTGCCTCATATCAGAGAGAAGTGTGGTGGAGAGTAGCATGGTCAGTTTGGAGTATTTCAGAATATTATCCCTCCTTGGTCAGCCTCAAGTACACAAACGGTCGGGGCCCACTTTCAGACAACAAGAATCTCAACGTGTTTGTTCGAGAGATTAACAGGAGCCTTCTTTTAACTTGGAAAGTGGATTAACAAAAAAAAAAAAAAAAACAGGAGTCTTGTTTTAACTTGGAAAGTGGTTGAAACAGCTAATTAGTACTTTCTCCGAGGTGAAGTTGGTCGGGAGAAGCAACTTTCTGCAACATACTACAGAATTCTAAAAGACGGTTCAGCTGTTGAAACTGCTAGCATCATCATTCTACACTAATCTCTTCGGCTTCAAAAAGACATCTTTTCAAAGGAAAAACACTAAACACTCCTTTGCCTAGTGGTACCACTCTCATCAATATAAAAATTGCTAATCTTTGTAATATATAAGTTTGTTTTTCAAACTTTCTTAATAAAATATGGTACCATTCTGTTAACAGAAGTAAGATTTCATTTAGCAAGGTATCTCCCGGTTGTTATCAATCAAGAAAATATATCCACATTCCAAAAACAATAATCTCTAAACATCTCTCCATCTTTAGAGGTGCGCTTCTTTGGAGATTGGGGCATAACTTAAGCTAGCTCAAAATGTCCATGGTAACCGATGAGAAAATCTTTCTCTACCCGACAGAATAATCTGCAGATCTCTAGCAGAAATCGAGTTTCTTGGAAGTAAAAAAGAACATCAAGAATGCAGTAGAGAATGCAAAGCATGAAACTACCTTCTAACAATTTGGATCATCCAAATGCCCAAAAGTTTCATTCCAATGCCTTGAAGCTTCTTCCTGTGTTCGCATAATCCATATATGTTTTGCCGCATCTGCTTTCTCTTGTTCTTCCAGAATTTTCTGCAATTTTCAAAGCTTAAAGATCTTGGAACATAACCGACACCCACATAAACAGAGGAACCTGCACCAATGTTTTGTGTAATATTGGACATGGTGCAGAGATGCCCCACAATGAAAAATTTCCATGTTCACTTTTTTTTTTTTACGCAAAAATGGAATTGATATGGCAAGAAAGAGTTGAACCAGGTAAAACCGATTTTGAATCATGATTGAAAGAAGTGTGATTCGCAAAACTCCAAGTCAAGGCTAATCGAGGTTAGCTAGTCTATGTGGTAACATCCTCTTGAGCATACAAAAGTAATGAAGAATGAACCTACTGTAAGATCAAGGAATTTACAAACCTCGACTTCAGAAGCTGTTTTTGTCTTCAATGAAAGACAATAAAAGAGATCAGAGAACTTCTGAGTACAATCATCAAGTTTTCCAACCCGGTAATACTGCTGCATTTGGTAAAATGGTGCTGCAAAGAGATAGTCTGATTTAATCTCGAGAATTTCATGTAAAAGGACGAAAAAGGGTATAACTAAAGGTCAATGGAGCCAATACACAACATTATAGGAGAAGTGAATGCAACATAAACAGCAGAAACAGAGAGAACAGAACGCAGAGCATGAGATGGTCTTTGAAAGAAGTTTCCTAATCATATGAAACTCGGAAAGATGGAGCAAACCGAAACACGAGTAGAAAACATAGACATAAATCTAAAAATCACATAGAAAGGGGTATTTTGGTGGGTAAGATATTCTTTCCTAAAAGGCGAAACATTTTTCGGATTATCCTCCTTGCGTAATCAAGAAACAAGAAAGTGGATGCTACAAATCGAGCTAGATAGTCTAAGACTATTCCATTTTGTTTACCCAAATCTTTTCCAGTCCCATCGCCATTGCTGGTTTTGTTGGACCATCTAGACATCCCTTCAACAAAACATACATTGTGGAAATGGTTTTCAGAGTTCTTACAAACACGAATTCCCTTGTTTTTCTTCTTTTTTGTTGGAGTAAAACCAAACCATTTCTAAACAAGGACTTTTAATGTAGTAACAAGCAAAACAAGGACGTACACCACAAATCAGGCGTTGACAATTCCGAAAGGCAAAATGACAAAGAAGAGACTTGTGTTTTTTTCTTTTTTTTCTATTCCATAATACAAAGAAGAGACTGTTTCTAAAGGATGAATCAAGTTGAAATTGGGATTGCCCGATAAAGCAAACCTAGGCGGAAGAGTTTCAATTGAGAATGGGATAAAAGAAGACTTACAATAGCAGAACCAGAGAGCGTCGAAGCATTTGGTGCAAGACACGCGCCGCCTCACAGCTGAAGAGTCTTTCTTCGCCGAGCTCATCGTGTCAGGAGGAGGAAGACGAAACTGGTCAGTGCGGGAAAAAGAAATGGATCTGGAAACGGGTCAGGTGCTCGTATTAGGGTTTTTCTACCACCAAACATATTCCTTTTCTTTTTACGGATAAAACTTTGGGTCAATTTGGCTAATAGCCATATTAAATTTGATAATAGAAAAAATAGCCATGTTGTTGGGATATTTCACCAAATAACCATTTAGGTTTTGGACTTCTGATTTTATCCTCAATCAACTGTAAACTCGTATCCCAGACAAGCACACTTATGACGTCATCTTTAACTTGCATCGCATGAAGAAAAACCACGATTCAGATCTGCGCATCTTTTCCCGTGGAGGACGAGAATCGTGATGACGGCATGGATGAGCCAAAACATAGGATCTATGAAGTTACATGGTCTCTGATTCTGTCGCTCCCCATGAAAACCAAAATGCAGAGCACGACAGACAAAAACGACAATAGAACGGTGACTATAAACATAGGATTTATGAGGTTCTGGTTGAGATTCTTCCATGGTTTTCGATTAAGGGTTTTCTAATCTCGGCGTTTCTATTGATTTCGGTACGAGTGGTGGAAGAAGAAGAAAAAAAGAGCTTGTGAAGAGCAAAGCATAGGAGGAAGATGTTGGTTCTATATGTGCAAAATTACTATTGATGTTAAAAAAATGCAGATCAATGTATCAATTTCAATGGTCACCTACAATATAACTTTCAATTGTGTTATAGATTTTACAAACAATATATGATCGTATATCATATACTAAAATGACGTTATTTTGAAACTTTTTTCTTTTAGTTTTTAGATAAAAAAAAGATGTCAAAGAAAATGTCTGAGTTGCTATAATAATCTTGGAATCCATCAAAATGACAAAATTGAACACTATTTTAAAAAAAATTACAAGAATAGTTTTCGTGTTAATTATACCCTTATAATCATTTGTTAAAAAAACGTATGACAGATTTGTTTGGCAGACTTGTTAGTAATGACGGTAGATTTGTCGGATATTGGTAGAGTTATTGTACATATTTATTTATTTTTGGCAGCAGATTTACAAAATCTTCGCAAACTTTTTACTATTGGTGGCAATTTAATACAAACTTATTTATTACTAAACTAGACTTATAGTGACAGCAGATTAAATTTAAGTGACATCAGATTTTTTATTTTCACGGTAGATTTATTCGTATTGGTAGCAGAGTTATGTTGTTGTTTAATAACAAACTTATTTCGTATTAGAATAACATTTTGTTTGTCAGATTTATGTATTTGTGATATAGCAGATTTTAAGTGGTTGATTTGATGGTTTTGTAGACTTATTAACCACGGCGGCATATTTATTGGTAATTTATTTGTTCATCAAAATCCATCGTTTTCGTGAAATTCCAGTTTTGTCCCAAGAAAAACCCAGAATTGCAAGAAAACCAACATAAACATTGGTTCATAAATAAGTATGCGGCGTTAATACTAATAAGTCAGCCGCAATAATGATATGCATCTACTTCAACATATCAATTTTTTTTATAAGGTATAATCATCGACTACACCATGTGAACTCGATGACAAAATTTTGTAACTACGAGCTTGTTGAAATGATGAATAATCATCGACACGACAAAATACAAATTAATGTTAGGGATGAGAGAAAAACGATTAACCTCATCGTTGACATGATTGTTTTCAATACTTAGCAAAATTGTGAGATAAGTCAACACTTTAGCCAAATTTGAATGAGCGGTAGGTATAAGATTAATGAGAGAGAGCTACATAGAAATAAAGATGAGCCTATATGGGCCCATAATAGTATTAGTCCACTATGCAATTTTACGTACCAATTACCATATTCAAATGATGATTTTATGGACAATGTGCGTTTGAAATTCATGTAAATTTGAATTCATGAACTTAAATATGTGTATGTAACCGTATTACCAAATGATATCGCATGTTTAGGAATCAAGTGAAATAAATATGTAAAGTATCCATCACAATTTACAACATTATGACTTCGTTCATATAATTTTATTCAACCTGCTTTATATATCTAATTATCAAACAATAAAATTCATTTTATCATCATTCAAATCTCTTAATATTGGGTTATAGATTCATATCTCATTGTTGGTTAAGAAAATTATGAATGTAAAAAGAAATCAATATGCTCTTTTAGTTACAAAATTTACAACAACAAATGAGCATCATACTTTCGGTGTCAAAAAATATATGCTCTTTATAGACGAAATTCTTTGTTTGGTGATTACCCTACAAATCCTCCTTACTTCTTACTTCCTTATAGATTTGGGAACCATGTGATAGATATTAAGTTTTAACACTCCAACTAGCAAGTCTTAAACTCTAAAAGACAACCACAAGTGCATGGTAATCAATGTAGTATTTTAGAGATCGAATCCACGGGAAAATAAGATAGACACTAAGAATACAAAATACTTAAGACGCTAAGCCAAATAGATGTTTAGGGTTTTCTTTAGATTCCTAGATAATACACTCTAAGTGAAATGCAACAATTGCAAACAAATAGATAAACTAACAAGATAAGAAAATGGAATGCAAACAAACAAATATTTTGGGAACCATGTGATAGATATTAAGTTTAACACTCCAACTAGCAAGTCTTAAATTTTAAAAGACAACCACAAGTGCATGGTACCATGTGATAGATTTGGGAACCATGTGATAGATATTAACTTTAACACTCCAACTAGCAAGTCTTAAACTCTAAAAGATAACCACAAGTGCATGGTAATCAATGTAGTATTTTAGGGATCGAATCCACGGGGAAATAAGATAGACACTAAGAATACAAAATACTTAAGAAGCTAAGCCAAATAGATGTTTAGGGTTTTCTTTAGATTCTCAGGTAATATACATAATACACTCTAAGCAAAATGCAAAAATTGCAAACAAATAGATAAACTAACAAGATAAGAAAATGGAATGCAAACAAACAAATGCAAGACAAACAATGATTCAATGGAAAATAAGATGAGATCGATCAAGAGGATCATGGATCATGGACTAAGGTAATTGACTCGGGTGAATTATCTATTAGGTGTTGGTGCTGGGCACTAATCAATTCTTTTCCTAGGACAATGATCACTAATTCTAGACTAATCCACTTTTATGGCATTAATCCATTTATTTAATTCCCTAGTTATTATACTCATGTTTGCAATTATGAAATCAATAAGCAATATTTACAAGTCCCTAAACCCACAAATCACATTTATCACCAATGGCTAATTGGCTAAGATGTGAAATGCATATTTGAAATTCTCCTAGACATTTTCACAAATATCTTCCGGACGTTAAAAGACCATATTCTAGATTTTATTAAGCTACTTCAAATCTAACTTTAAATGCATCTCAAATGAATGATTCTATGCATTCTAAGCCTAATACACCTAAATCCAACTTCTAATCACCATAATTTACCTAGCCCATAATCCACAATATTACTACTCACAATGGAAAAAGCAAAAACAAAAAAATAAAAGCTAATGGGAAAGTACAAATTATTAGGGATATGAGAAAAGATTAAAAAATCTTCAATAAATCATCAAGATTCAAACATCATCCAAGAAAAGCATAAACAACTTAAGAGTAAAATCCTCAACCAAATCAACTTCAATAAATCATATATATATATATATATATATATATATATATATATATATATATTAAAAAATATAGGAAATGTGTCAATCCGGGACAAACCAGATCAAACCCGGATTAGTATGAAAAGTGCAGTCGATCCAGCATGCAGTCTCCAGCTTGTTCCTCTGTTGGCTTGATCGACCTCATGGGAGTGATCATGGTCGATCCAGCATGCAGTCTTCATGTTGAGAAGTGATAAGGAGCTTAATCCAGTGCTAAAAAAGGGTCTAAGTGTTGATAAACTCGTGGAGTTAGAAGAAATTGAAGAAGATTTTGCAGAAATTTCGTCTGTGTCGACCAACACAAGTGGAGTGTGTCGGTCGACACACCTGAAAGACATGCGAAAATCGAGCCCAGACGAACCAAAATCGAGCTCGGACGACACAAAGAGGAGTGTCGGTCGACACCTTCTGAAGACATGCCAAAATCGTTCGTGTCGAACGCACTTCTCTGTGTCGGTCGACACAAGCACCCACAGCAAATTGATGCATCTGAAAATTCTACTAAGGACGAAAGCAAGGTGTCTGTGTCGGTCGACACAACCCCTGGTGTCGGTCGACACAAGGAGGCAGCTGCGACACCAATTTTCGAAAAGCCGAAAATTTCGATGGGACGAGTCTACAAATCCAAGGTACCATACCCATTGGCTATTAACCATGACAGTGACAAAGCACCAGAGGCAAAAGGGAAACATGCTCAACCATTATTGAGGAAGTTACCTAAGTTAGTGAATCTAGGAAAGTTCGTTGTTCCATGCTCAATCAAAGACATGGAATTAAAGGATTATCTCTGTGATTCAGGAGCTAATGTGAATGTCATGTCCCTGGCTGTTGCAAAGAAACTAGGAATTTTGGATCTACAACCTCCAAATGTATCTATCGAGCTTGCAGACGCTTCTTCTACAACTCCAAAAGGCTTCATTCCTGACATGATGCTTCAAGTAGGAGATTGTCTTATTCCTGCGGATTTTCACATTATGGAGATGAAGAACGACAACAATAAGCCATTAATTCTTGGTGCATCCTTCCTTGCAACTGTGGGTGCGATTGTGGATTATCCTAATCAGAGAATCTCTTTCTCCAAGGTCAACAAGAATGTCTTCTACCCTGCAGTTCATGTCAAAGAAACTTCTTGTATGACTGTCAATGATGGAGAGAAGCTGAGTTTAGACCCTAGAGATGACACGAAGAAGGTCCAAAACGTCCTCAAGATGGCTCCCTCCCTTGCACATCATGAAGTCAACAAACCAGCAAATTCCAAGTGCAAAAAGATCTCGTGTGCTCCACATTCGACTCTAATCTCTCTGAGATGTGATGGAGACCTAACTAACCCCAAAGTGAGATGCAAAGAGAGCTCAAAACCTTTCTCCAAGTTCAGAATTATCATCCCCTTAGAGTTGAGGGAGAGAGGAGACGTAGTTGTCCAAGAGATGCTGCAGAATACTATGAAACTCTTTCCTGGTGTTGTTCCTTGGAAGTCTGGAGGAGGAATACTAGCTGCAAAGGAGGACCATCCAAAGCCATCACATGCAAGGTTCTTAAGGGATGAGGGAGACACAGTGCCCCTCGCAGATCCACCTCATGCCTAAATGGCATCTAAGTCAAGCTCGTGACTTAAAACAAGCGCTTAGTGGGAGGCAACCCACCGGTAAGTCTGTAAATATGAATTTCAGAGTCTTGTTTTCTTTTTATTTTGGATTTTGGTGTTTTTGTGTCATGTACAGGAAAATTCGAAAAGTTATTTTCCATGAGTCTCTGTGTCGACCAATACACTTGCCTGTATCGGTCAACACGACCACCTATTCAGAACAACCTTGTCGATTTAAGCTTGGTGTCGACCAACACACTTGCCTGTGTCGGTCGACACAGGTACGTTTCCTGTTTCTTTTTATTTTCTCAATTTCATATCATTTTTAACCGAACCTATACTTCAATAACACTGGGGACAGTGTTGTTCAAGTCTGGGGGAGGTGGTTACTGACAACATCTTTTATTTTCTTAGAGTCAGTTTGTCGTTTTATTGAGTCAAAAATTTGTTGGAAACTATGACCTTTCTCTAGGTTTGTTGTGTTGATTATTTCATCTTAGTGACCATTGTTGCAGAATCAGTTCCGATCCGACTAATGAAAAAACCAAAGGCAACCAGTTTACTTGAGACTCCCATATTTTCAACAGAAACCCACTAAAGCCTGAGCTAATTTCTGATTGTTCCTTTTACCTCATCGATGTGATTGATGTTCATAGGGCTTGACTCCTCGTTCATACTTGACAAAAGACAACCTGTGTAAAAATAAATGGTATTCCTCTCCCTTGTTCTAAGTAATAAATATATAAAGATGAGATGATTTTCTTTTGAGTAAAGGGGTAGGAAAATTTCTCATGACCCCATTATTTTACTTTGAAAGAGATGATCACGCAAAGGTTGGAAGCGAGGTTAGGAAAATTTTTCGTGATGCCATTATTCGCCTACAACTTTGAATTACAAAAAAAAAAAGAGAGAAGAAAAAGTGAATGAGAAAATAATAAGTCTGGGGAGAGAAAGAGTACCAAGTGTTGTATGGTCGCTTTGTCATAGTATTGTATGGTTTCTTTGTCATAGTATTGTATGGAAATAAGTCTAGAAAGTTCTTGGCATTGAGATCAGAGATGAGACCCAGCGATGAAGGGCTTATGGACTATGTTGCGAAATTGTGGGTTAAATCGAGAAAATTGCGAATGTCTACGGTGAAGTACATGGTGGTTAGATTCGGACTGGTTTTTGTTGCATGTGGATTACATGGTGATTGGTCAATGTGATGCTCTGAAAGAAGGTGAGTTTCCGTGTTTTCAAACTTCTTCCTCTTACTCAGTTCTCTGTTTGCTTGAGGGCAAGCAAAAGCTAAGTCTGGGGGAGTTGATATATCATGGTTTTTATGGGTTTTAAAGTCATGATATATGTATATAATCGAGTCTTTTATGTGTCTTTCGAGTCCTTTTCGAGTCTTTTACAGGTCTACACATAATTTGGGATCATTTGGACATTATGGAGCATTGTAGCTGAAAAGTCGAAGTTGGTGTTTTTCAAGTTCAGTTGTGTCGACCAACACAGCCATGTGCGTCGACCAACACAACCATGTGCATAGACCAACACAGCCATGTGCATCGGTCGACATAGCCCGATTTTATACCCCACGTGAAGACAAACACTTTTTGGAGATTTGCAACTTTGCCCTAAAGTTTCATTTATTTACAAAAGGGCCCAACTCGTGTTTAGCATATATTTTAGGGTTTTTAAGTTTGTGGAGGAGGCACCTTTAACTTTACACTTTTCATTGATTATTTCTTGGCTTTTAACAAAGAACTGGGAGAGATTTTGAACCCCTGTTTCTATCTCTCTTTTCTGATTTCTATGATATCTATCTTATTCATGTCTTTGATTTCAATTGATATGTGTGAGTAGATCACTTGTTAGGTTTAGGGATTCTCATTAGGGATTTCATGGAATGATATATTGATTTATTGCTTAGGATTTCAAACTTGATAGTTTTTCACCTAGGTTGCTCTTAAATCTAGTTCTAGATCGATCACCTAGAATCTCGATCTTAGGTTGTTAAATTGGCACGACAGTGTGATTTATAATCTGATCAAAACCTAGAGTGAGCAAATTAGATAATTGCAAAGAAATTTGGATTAGATAATTTGTGAACAAATCAAACTTGTGCTTAATGCTTGTTTAGAATTTAGGATTCGCAAAGAAATTTGGTTTCTTAAGTTTTAAACATAGTTAATATCGCAACGAAAGTTGGTTTATTTTACATTAGTGATTTGAGTTCTGGAACTTGTTCGTAATTCGATCTTAATCAATTAATTGATCTTCATTACTTGATTTTCTGAGAAATTTCTTGGACCTGACGCTTTTCCCATTTGATAAATAAACCGTTTTAATTATTATTTGCATTGTTATTTAATTTATTCCATACTTGCTTAGCTGAATTCGAAACGAAAAAGTCTATCGTGAGGTTCGTGAGTCCTTGTGGATTCGACCCCTAAGTACTGCATCGATCTCTTAATTTGAGAGAGTAGCTCTAGGGATTTAATTTGAGTGATATCAGGTATACTTAGTGTTATGTCTAATTACGGTTTAGGGTATAATTAGGGTTTAGGGTATTATTTAGATTCTGTTTTTTCGACTAATTTGCGACTTTGCCTCGCAAATTAGTCGCAAATTGTAAAATTTTGCAACTAATTTGCGAGGCAAAGTCGCAAATTGGACTTTTTTTTTTTTAAAACACGATACATAGTCAACACCTGGCAAAAGAAAAAAACTAAATTATGTGTAACAATATATGAACATTTATATCTGTTGTGTTTAGGATATAATTAGTGTTAGGTCTAATTAGGGTCTAGGGTATTATTTAGGTTCTGTTTTTGCGACTAATTTGTTACGTTGCCTCGCAAATGAGTCGCAAAATTTTACAATTTGCGACTAATTTGCGAGGCAAAGTCGCAAATTGAACTTTTTTATTTAAAAAAACACGATACATATAATTCATGCATGCAAAAGCTTACTAAAACACACGATACTAAAAACTACTCATCGTCATCAGGATCGGAAACATAAGTTTGTCCATTTTCGTCGTCATCGTCAAGTTCCTAGTCGAGTCCTCCTATTGGTCACCTACATGGCCAAATGCAATTACTTGATTAGTAATTAATATATATCACATATATATATATATATAAATGGTTATTTACCTTCTCTCTCATCCATTCTGCGAAATCACGGTCAACGTATGTTCTCACTTCTTGGTCGCCAAGTTCCGGAAATGCTTCCCATATTTTCTATTCGAGCATCCCGCAAATGACTGATGTGTCGTGTGGGTCAAAAATTGATCAAGACTATCTCTAAATTCTTTCGTCACTTCACCGGTATCTGGATCTCACCGGTTGTACATCCATGCCCGAACCGTGTATATCTCATGATGCCAAGACATGATCGATTATCGACCTCTCCACACAAAATATCGGATTTATAGTATTTTGCGGAATAAAATCCTTTTGTGAGTAGATTTGGGATGTTTGTGATATGATTTTCGTCTCTCCCATAGCTTGCTATTTATAGAGGATCAGCCATTTTTGCTACTCATTTGCGACCAACCTTTGTTACTAATTTCCTAGGAGAAAATATTTGCAAGGCCTTTGCTAGTAATTTGCTACCCATTTGCGACCAAAATTTCAGTTGCAAAAAGCAGTTGGAAATCATTGAAAATGTGTGTACCTACTTGCTAAATATCCTCGCAAATCAATCGCAAAACTTAGAAAATATCTTTCCCTGCAAATTCCTCGTAAATTTGCAACGGTTTGCTACGAACTATCTTTTCGTCGCAAATTAGTCGCAAATTTGAGGATATTTGTCACCACCTTTTTTGTCGCAAATTACTCGTAATTTTGCGAGGCATTTGCTACGAATAATATTTGCCTCGCAAATTAGTCGCAAATTTGTAGCTAATTGCGACTAATTTGCGACGAACTTTTTCTACGCAAATTTACGACTCATTTGCGACCAAAATCGCATACTAGTAGCAAAAGCCTCGCAAATTCTCCTCGCAAATGGTCATGTTTTCTTGTAGTGAATCCCTTTTATGTGGTTCTTCTGAAACCCTTTCATATGTCTTTTGGAATTTTTCATCTTGTTCTTCTAAAATCTTTTCATTTCGGTCTCCCAAATTATTATTCGTCGGAGAATTTTATCTATAGAGCCCATTGGCGTTCCACGTTTCAGCTAAATTTTAGGCTCATTTGCTTTGCTCCCATCAATATGTTCTTCATGAACTTTAAATCTTGAGCGAGTATATATGACATTGTCACTTTTTGTATAAATGAACGTATCTGGTAATTGATTTTCCATATTTGTAAGTGTATAACTTTCTAAACTTCCAAATACGACCATGTATGGGGTCATGCTATCTTTCATGCTGCATCATTGGTCCAGATACGACCATGTGCATATCGTAATCATTCTACACTACAATTACCATATGGTCAAGGGCCAAATGTATCACATCTTTTTGTACTTGTTTAATTCCTCTTTCGAACGATGGAATTTCATCTTCATTAAAATGACAATCGGCAAAACATATCGTAAACATATCACCACTTTGTGGTTTAAGATATCAAATTATACTCGGTGATGTTAACTAGATATATATTCATAATCTTAGTGTTACCTCATTTTTGTATGATGTGGTGGGGCGATAGGAACATAAACCGGACACCCAGAAACACAGAGATATGATACATTTGGCCCCTCGCCAGATGGTAATTGTAGTGGAGAATGGTTACGGTATGCACATGGTCGTATCTGGATCAATGATGCAGCATGCCAGATAACATGACCCCATACAAAAATTGGAAGCTTTGTTTTCAATATTAATGGTTTAGCAATGAGTTACATACATTTAATCAAATACTCAGCCATGCCATTTTGTGTATGATCATGAGGAGCCAGATGTTCAACATCGATTTCCATGGCCATACACTAGTCATTAAAGAATTATGAAGTGAATTCACCAACGTTATCAAATTTGGCTTTCTTTATGGCATATCTGAGAATTGTGCGTTAACCTGATTGTTTGAGCATTAAATCTTGTGAATGATATTTTACGTGTTGTCAATAGACACACATGTGACCATCTAGTAGATACGACAATGAATACCATAAAGTATCAAAATGGCATGCATGATGGGTTGAAAGATCCACATATATCACCATGTATTATCTCTAAGAATACTGGCGATTCATGCCCAAGTTTGGCTGGTGATGGTCAAGTTATGAGTTTTTCTTGAGAAATCTTCTGGTTTTTAATGGATGGACACTAGAATTTTGCACAAATTTTTACATCATGATTGAACCAGGGTGACAAAGAATTTAATGCCACACTTTGAATATACTCGTAAACTTCAATTTACTGTAACATATTACTCAACCAAATTTATTTTAGGGCAATATAATCCAGAGGACAACATTAGCAATAGTTCCAATATGTGTTTCCCCTCAAAACTAATCAACGTGATGCAAAAATATTCAATGGCACTTTTATTTATAGTTTCTATGTGATATATATTTCTACGAATATATTTGAAATTTAGCAAATTTCTGTAAGATTTAGAAGAAAAAATCATCATTTATTTAAAAATTTGTCACCCTTGACATTGAAATATTGACTCTTCTGCGCTCATAATAATTTTTACCTTACCAAATATGGTATCCATGTTTCCGACGAAATCCTTTAGTAGTAGATATTAATTTTTTTTTTTTTTAAATACCACTAAAATATGTTTTTGTTCCAAATATACCATCATTAGTTTCTTTCCAAAAATATCACTAAAAAACTTTTTTCTAAAAATATCACAAAATTAAAACTAAACTTTAAACCCTCAAAACTAAATCCTAAAAAATAAACCATAAATCCAAAATACTAAACCCAAACCCAAATTTTAAATTATAAATCCTTAAAAATTATTTTTAGTGTGTGGTATTTTGGAAAAAAAAAATTTTAATGATATTTTCGGAATAATGATGGTATATTTTGAACAAAAATATATTTTAGTGGTATTTTATGGAATTTTTCATTAATTATTTTAAAAATATGTTTGAATGCCCAGCATAAGACGGAGGTAACTTTCGCAACAGACTGTTCTAATTTGGTGAAGATGGTGTATGTACCGACGGAGTGGCCGGCGTTTGGAATCCACCTTGACGAACTGATGAAGGTTAATGAGAAGTTCATGTTCTTTTTTTTTATCGCTTATCCTGTGCATCCTAAATTCTAAGGTCGATAGGTTAGCGAATTGTGCACGAGTAGTTAATGTTGATGTTTCTTTTGTAAACTCATGACCGCCGATTTGGATAACTGAACCGTGGTAAGTAAGTTTATTATGCTGTTGACAAAAAAAAATATTATTAGCTATTAAAATTGATTTTGGTTTTTAATATATTCTATTGTATATCGATATCCACTTTTCAATATTCAAAGCGGTTAATTCTATTCCATATGATTATTTACTATATTGCATATCACAATTCAAAACTCATACATTATTTTTGGAGGGTTTACAATCATATGTGGGATGACTGGAACATTGGATGAAAACTATGTATATGCTTGAACGGATAACAACTACACTTTTTAACACATTCAAAGTGAAAGAATCATTAAACATTTTTCAATTACAATGATAGATACCTAAATCATTTTACCTCTTTTTAAACTCTTATTAGAGCAATATTCTTCATATTAAAACTATACCTCGAGGAAAAAAAAAGAATAAGCCAGAGAAGAAAAAGAAGAAGAAGAAGAAGACGACGAAAACGATGAAGAAGTAAGAGAAGACGAGAAAGAAGAAAAACCGGAAGATAAGAAGATGTTGAAAAAGAAGGAGAATACGAAGTCAAAAATAAAGAAAACCCAGAAGAAGAAAAAAGAACAAGTCATATAAGACAAAGAAGATAAACACGATAAAGAAGAAGAAAAAAAATCGGAAGAAAAAAATAAAAGCGAATAAAAACCATAAGAGGAAGACGAAGAAAAATCGAAAGAAAAAAACGAAGAAAAACCAGAAGGAGAAGAAAAAGTCAGAGAAGACGAAGATGGTGAAGTAGAAAAAAGAAAAGAAGAATAATAAAAATTGGAAGAAGAAGGAAGAGAAGACAATGATGAAGATAAAACCGAAAGAAGAAAACGAAGAAGAAGTCGGAGAAGAACGAAGAAACCAAAAAGAAAAAAGAACATAACGACTTCAACTGCAAGTAACAATCTTAGAAGAAACAGAAGAAGAACAAGAAGAATAAGAAAAAAAACTGAAGAGGAGCACGGAGACGAGGAAGAGAACAAAGACAGAGACAAAGAAAAACCAGAAGAAGAAGAAAAGAAAAAGTCGGATAAGACAAAGAAGATAAAACGATGAATAAGAAAAAAGAAAGAAAAGAAAGAAGAAAAAAACGGAAGAAGAAGACAAAAAAAACCGGAAGGAGAAGACGAATAAGGAAAAGGAGAGGAAGCATAAAAATTGGAAGAAGAAAGAAGATAAGACGAAGACAAAACCGAAAAAAACCAAGAAGATGTCAGAGAAGAACAAAGAAACAACAAAGGGAAAAAAACTAGCAATTTTGGCCGCAAGTAACAGTTCTAGAAGAATCAGTAGAAGAACAAAGAAGCACGAAGAAAAAATCCAAGAGGAGTATGAAGACGAGGAAGAAGACAAAGAAAACCAGAAAAAGAAGAAAAAGAAAAAGTTGGATAAGACAAGGAAGACGAAGATAGTGAAAAGAATAAGAAAAAGAAGAGGAAGGAGAAAACCAACATAGATCGTTATTACAATTAACAGAATTTATATAAATGTCAAAATATATATATATATTAATGAATGATAATGAAACGTAGATAATTACTATCATTAAAGGAGTTTACAAATTATTCACGCATGCGCATAACAAGAGTGAATAACCTAGAAAAAATAAGAAATAATCATTTTGTTTGGTTCGTGTTTTCCATGGAAGTATTGCGGTTGTGTGTCATCTCTATTTCTCGCCATTCCAATATGTAAAAATATTTTTTCACTAATTACAAAATTTTATATATAGTTATCCATCTTTTGCGTTTTATTTCAACACAAATACAAAAGTTAAAAAACGAAAAAAGCCATAATATTCAAAGTAACACTCAAAATTTTTAAAATATGATCTTACACATTAATTTTTACATGCATATAAGTTTAAAGACTAACATTTATGCATATTTAATTTTTATAAATTATAAAATCGAGTTATTAAATACTAAAATTAATTTATTCTTCCAAAAGTTTTCATATCCACACACACATAGTGCGCGCAAACCACCTACTTAAAAGTAAAAGATATTGGTCCAATTAGTCCGATCTACTCCCCCAATCATTCAAAGGTTAAGTCAAACGTTCGATGATTTATACCATAGACATGTGAAAATGGACTCTGACAGGCCCAGTCCGTGGATTTGAGAAAGGACCAGAAACCCGAGTTTTGTTGGAGTTAGGAATATCAGTCAAAGTGTTTATATTTAGTCAACGAGATTAGACTAAAGAGATATGTCCGTATCTTAATGTTATTATAAAAAGCAAAATGGCATGGCTCAAACGTTACGTTAGCTCCTTCGCTTTACAGCTTTTCCCCCATTTAAATATTGAAAATATTACAATTTAAGTAAATACAAAACCATTTGCTTGGTCATTTATAAATCGATTCGCTTACGCTATTACATCAACCAAAATACCAAAAGATTTGGCGGACCGGAGCAGTTTACCCTTAACCAGATAATTAATTTTTCGAGTTAAGTCGTGATTTTTTTTATTATTCTAATGTACAGTTACATTTTTCTTTGTTTCTCTCTCTTTCTTTTTCTTGATATTAAAAATTATAATATCCGTCTGGTTTATTCCATTTTTTTAATTTTGTTTTCTCTTTCCATTCTTGCCAAAACCCTAATTTCACCTCACCCGTTAAGAAATTTTCTCCCCCAACTTAAACCACCCCTTGAAAAAAAATTAGATCTTTCTTCTTTGCTTATAATTATGGATGTTTTTGGGCCAATTTTCTGAAATTAAGATTCCTCCATGGAAGCTCTGCTCTTTTCTGTGTGCTAGCTTCTACTGATCTGTTTGCAGCATCAAATTCTCCTGCAATCCTCGCTTATCTCTGAATCTTTAGTTTAAGGGTTTGTAGAAATAAGCTTGAATCTTTCGTGATCACAAAGATTCTCTGGGGATCTTAGGATATTTCTGGGTTTGTCGGAATCCCTCCCTACAGAATCACTGATCTATGTCCGGATGGAGGAGAGAGAAGGAACCAACAACAACAACAGTAGCAGTTTCGGCTTGAAGCAACATGAAGCTTCTGATGGTGGTTACCCAATGGACCCACCACGACCCGAAAACCCTAACCCGTTCTCGGGCCCACCCGCCACAGCCGCAGCCGTAGCCGCCGTCGCTGAGAATGCGGCTCCTCCGTTCAGCTTAACAATGCCGGCGGAGACCGCTTCTTCTGAGCTGAAAAAGAAGAGAGGTCGGCCTAGAAAGTATAATCCCGACGGGACTCTCGCCGTCACTCTCTCGCCGATGCCAATCTCCTCCTCCGTTCCCTTGTCGGCGGAGTTTCCTCCTCGGAAACGAGGACGAGGACGTGGCAAGTCTAATCGATGGCTCAAGAAGTCCCAAATGTTCCAATTCGACAGAAGTCCTGGTAATGTCTTGCCAACTGTCTGTTCATAATCCGCCTAGCAGTTTTGTTAGTTATGCAAATGCGACTCATATGGATCTCTGCTTTTGGTTTGACTTGAAACATGTTGGAATGAGAAACAGACCTTTTGTGTCAGAATTCATAATTAGTTAGTGAAGAGAAAGAAAAGGCACATAACTACATTTCCCAAAAGCTTGAGGATCTGATTAAGAGAAATACTGGTCTTTGTGTTTGTTTCATGGATCAATTACGTCTTGTTTTAGTTTAATATTGTCTTCAATGTTTTGTTGTCTCATTCTGTGACTCGGGTTGATTTTTTTTTTTCTCGATTCAGTCGATACCAATTTCGCAGCTGTAGGAACTGCAGATATTGTTGGTGCCAACTTTACACCTCATGTGCTCACAGTAAATGCCGGAGAGGTATGGTTTTCTGATAAAGCAGCCTGTTTTGACCCTTCAAATCCCTAATGATGGATTGGTGCAGGATGTGACAATGAAGATTATGACATTCTCTCAACAAGGATCTCGAGCTATCTGCATCCTTTCAGCAAATGGTCCCATCTCCAATGTTACTCTTCGTCAATCTATGACATCCGGCGGTACTCTAACTTATGAGGTACAAATGCTCTCTTCTCATGTATCTAAAGAATTTTCTTCTCTCTATTCGGTTTTCTTCAAATGTTTTTGGGTTGCATTTTATTGTGACCAGGGTCGTTTTGAGATTCTCTCTTTGACGGGTTCATTTATGCAAAATGACTCTGGAGGAACTCGGAGTAGAGCTGGTGGTATGAGTGTTTGCCTTGCAGGACCAGATGGGCGTGTCTTTGGTGGAGGACTCGCTGGTCTCTTTCTTGCCGCTGGTCCTGTCCAGGTTGGTTCAAGTTTCCATATCTAGAGTGGTCTCGAAACATGAATATTTTGTGTCTGAAATCGATGTATTATAGGTTATGGTAGGGACTTTTAAAGCGGGTCATGAGCAGTCGCCGCTGCAGCTAGCTAAAGAAAGACGGCAAAGACTCGGGGCGCAACCACCTTCTATCTCCTTTAACATCACAGCAGAAGAACGGAAGGCTAGATTTGAGAGGCTCAACAAGTCTGTTGTTATTCCTGCACCAACTGCTTCATTCCCGCATGAAAACACAACAAACGCGGTTCACAGTTACTATACAAACTCGGTTAACCACGCCAAAGATCCCTTCTCTTCCATCCCAGGAGGAGGTGGAGGAGGTGGAGGAGAGGGAGGAGAAGAGGAGGGGGAGGAGGATGAAGACGATGATGAATTAGAAGCTGAAGACGAAGAATTCGGAGGCGATAGCCAATCTGACAACGAGATTCCAAGCTGATGATCCTGCAGTTTCTTTTTACGGACTTGTTCGGGTGATGGGTTTCAGAATTTGGTTGATTGTTAACACACAATTTTTAGAGGCTGCTGCTATGTTTAGGTTATCTCCTCTTGTGTTATCTCCTCTTGTGATTGTTGTAGTATCCATGTTAGAAAAACATTCACGATTGCAAAACTCTCCATCAAGAAAATTTTCCACTTTGCTTTTGAAGTTTAAAATTTTCAAATAAATATACACTAAAACCTTTATAAATTAACAATGTTGGGATTTTGAA
The DNA here is from genome assembly GCA_900406555.1 of Pseudoturritis turrita. Lineage (NCBI taxonomy): Eukaryota > Viridiplantae > Streptophyta > Magnoliopsida > Brassicales > Brassicaceae > Pseudoturritis > Pseudoturritis turrita. Next base: position 1,135,110 of record OVBL01000484.1, read on the forward strand.
AATTTATTAATTTATAAAGATATTAATTAATCGAACAATTAATATTTATTAATTTATAGAGATATTCTTTGTTCTCAATAATTTTTTTTTTCAAATGATATTATTTTAAAAAATAGAATTGAATCAATTTATAAAAATAAGATGCATAAACATGAAATTATGGTTAATAATTTTGATTATCCCAATAGAATAGATGTTAATAGCATACTAGACTATCTGATAAAACGAGGGAAATTGGTAGAAAGGGACAAATTAACTCACATATTGTCCCAATAAACCTTCTTTCAATTTTTCATTTTTTGTTTATGCTACCATTTATCAAATGTAAATAATAAAAACTAAATAATTTTCAAATCTTAAAAAAAATTGGAAATGGAAATAATTATCCATGTGAATGTGGAAAAATCAAAGTTAAAAAATATTTTATTTTATTTTTTCTACGACATCCAGAATTCACATTTTTCGACGAGTGAGAAGAATATTTGTTATGTTTTTTAATCTATATTTACCAAAGGTAGAATTTGAATTCTAACTCTTGCTCTGTGTTCTATTATCTGGTAGAATACGTTTTCTACACTTTGCTTTGAATACTACCAAATCCTGAATACACATGCTACCATTCTCTCTATCTTCTACCACATCCTGAATAGAAATTCTACCGTTTTTTCTATCTTCTACAGTATGTAGAATGTGCTTTCTGCGAAATTAGTTTAGAAAATTCCCCCAAATCTAGGATCTACAATTAGTGAATATTTCTCATATCTTCTCATATTTTTCTTCCAAAAAGGACGACATGTAAATATTTTATGATATTTTTCTTCTTCTTCGTTTCTTCGTGTGCTTTTTTCTTCGTTTATAAGTATATTATTCTCTCTTCTCCATTTTATTATTTTCTCTGGTTCTCTATCTTTTCTTCTTCTCGGTTAATATGCTACATATCTATGTAATTTGTGGTGAATGGATATCGTGCGCCAATAAGGGGTGGAGATTTATTGTTGATGAAGAAAAACGAGGTAGATTACTTGCTTTGGAATCTACTACTACTCTTGAGGAGATAAAGATGATGGTTTCAGAGGACTACAGAATTGAACAGAGCATTGTTAATGTCGAGTGCGGTTTTTTACTTGGCGATTTGATCAATAAGTTAGGATCTCCCCCAGTTATTATCTCAAATGATCTTAAAGTCAAAAATTTCGTTGGACATGTAAGGAAGAATGCGTCGATACAGTTGTGTGTGACATTTACAGCTACAGTTGACAATCGAAAGAATAGAGTCAACATTGATTTGAATAAGGAGACATCTTATTCAACAAATGGAGAAGATGATGGTATTATGCCCGGCTAAGCGGAATGATCACTTCAAACGCACATTCAGATTCATGGTGATGATGGCATAATGTCTGAAAATGCAGAAGAAGATAGTGAAAAGATGGTTCGGTTTTTTTTGGTGAATGTTGTAAAGAAGGATCAACATTTCAGAAGCAAAAATGTTTTGAAATCAACTATGAAAATCTGTGCAATGAAGTATAACTTCGACTACAAGGTTGTAAATACAAGATGGTGGAATATATGCTGTATAGATAACGTATGCAATTGGAGTGTCCGTGCAGAGTGTTTAGAGGGATCTAAATATTTCATTATCAACAAGTATGTGGCTGAACATACATGTGCTCCTTCAAGTAAAAAAAAATTCGGTAGAACAGCTTTAGCAAAACAATCGGTAGAGTAGGTTGATTATACATAATATGAGAGTGTCAAAGAATGACCTAAACCGAATGATGTCATCCAAATTATGCGTACGGAGCATGGATGTGAGGTGTCTTATTCTTTAGCATGGAATGCACGTGAGTATGCAATTAACACTGTTAGAGGTATACCGGAGAAAAGTTATGGTAAAATACCAAAATACTTGCACATGCTAAAAGAAACCCATTTCTCAAAGTCGCAATTGTCATCTTTTTCGTACTTGAACCCAGTAACTGCATAGAATTCTTGCAAAGAAAATCGTAGAGGCCTCCTAGCAAACACAAACCATAGCTCATATCATTTGGTGGTATCAAGCTGCTTACACATGAAGCTGTGTATCAATTTCTCCGAATATCCGAGACAATTTTCATGAATTGCTAGAATCTGAGCGAAGACCGGGTCTCTCTTCACTTCGTCGCTTGCAAAATTCTTTTGAGATTATACATATCTGCTAGCAAAGAGCTCCATTGTCTGTCATGCATTGTGTTAACAAAGAGCTCCAAATCGGACTATCTTTGAGGCAGATAAGATCAAGCGCTTAATGACAGACAATGGTATGTACTACATAGAATGCCTGGACCAAATTGGAACCTTCTCAATAAAGCTGCAGGAAGAAATTAACTCCATAAGAATAAAGCACAAGTCTTACAGTCGTTGAGAGTACTTGATTACTCATAGTACTCTTAAAACAAGAAAAAGGAAGCAGAATCCTAATACTGATTTTCTTTTCATAAAGTTTTCAAACTCATTGGCAATAAAGTGGAAGAATTTCTACAAGCTTGAGATTCAGCTTATATCTAAATAGCAATTACACCAATCACGGGTTCTCTTCAAGGTTTCAACTTTAAATATAGTTAATCTGTAAAACCAAAATCAGTTGATTACACAAAATCAAACACAAAACTCAATCGAACAACCAATCAAATCCCCATGAGAAATACGGCTACGCTGTTAAAGTTACGAGTTTTAAAGCAGAGAAGAATCAGAATTTCACCAGTTTCTTCAGTTGACAAATTTCGCAAAATAGAGAATTGGTTTCAATTGAAGACCAATAAGCGATTTATTTTATAAAAATAAATCGGAGCTACATGCACATACTCGATGGAAAATTCGAGGAGGAGGACTTCGGCGGAGAAAACGAGGAGGAGGAAGGATGAGGAGGAAGAAGAGGAGGAGGGTAACAAAGTACCGCCAGCGAGATTTCACTCGTCGGAGAGGACGAGACGACGGAGAGAATGACTTCGGCGGAGAAAACGAGGCGGAGGAAGGATGAGGAGGAAAATCAGAGGAGGAGGAAGAAGAGGATAAGGGTAACAGCGTACCGCCGGCTTGATCTCACTCGCCGGAGAAGACGAGACGACAGAGATGACTTCGGCGGAGAAAACGAGTAAAAGAAGATCGAGAAGGGGTTCGAGGGAGAGATGAAACCCTTAATAATTTGTTTAAAATATTTTTAAAATTAACAAAAAAAACAATTTTTTAACATTATTTAAAGATAAAAACGGATTTCCATCAATCTAAATACTAATGGAACAATGTTATATATGGGAAGGTTTATTGGGACGATGTGTTAGTTTTTTTTTTCCTTTTGGGCAAATTTCCCTAAAAATGATAAATTTGGAATGACTTATGCGAAAATTATTAATTTTCGCGTTTAGAACTTTTCACACGTTTTGGATACATATCGAAAAAAATAATACTAAGAATTTTTGATGAAATAAGTAAAACTAGAGATAGCTCCAACAAAAGTTCAATTTTAAGTAAAAACAAATAACATTGAAATTATATTTGAGTAAATTATCTTAGTTAAGTTTATATAATTATTAATTTATGATATTATTGGGACTATATATTTACATAGGGTTTCAAAAATATTATTATCTTATTATCCTATCGAATTTTGTTAATTTTTTTACACTGGTCGACTCGAGACCGACAAAATTTATTATTTTATCGTGTTTATTAATTTATCGAATATTAATTTATAGAGATTTTATTGCATATGACTGGGAAAACGGCCATTCTCAACTTGTACTATTTCGAACGTGCGCTTTTATACTCAAACTTTGATACTTAGCCAAATTCAAAATGATCAACATATTTATTCAAATTTCCTATATGAACTTGTATCCATTTAGCCAAAATCAATATTGACCGAGACTGTGCTAATCAACCATTACTTTTTGCTGAGTCGGATGTCACGCTGGCAAGAAGACTTGATTTCGTGTACCCAAAACAACGAACAAATGACCAATTTCAACAAAAAATATTTCAAATATGCGCTTTTATACTCCAATTTAGATTTTAAAAACACTTTCGAGCTTATAAAATAAAATTTTAAAAATATATAAAACATACGAATCTTTATTAATAAAAAATAATAATTAACAAATAGAGAGAGTCGAATAAACATATGTACAAAGTAGCAATTTTTTTGACCGAAAGATTTGTAGAAGCAAAATCTTATATAGAGACATTGATGTTTAGTGATAGCTACTGTTCAAAATTTATATTCAAAACCTTTAACATACATTTTGAAATTTAAGTTTCAATTTAATATTTATATAGATTGTTGAAGATTTTTTTTAAGTAATCAAATATAATTATATTTTTGAGAAATTCTTTAAACTGCAAATATGCATCTTTATATCCAAAACTACCTAGAAAATCCTTAAATTTCTATACTAACACAGCAATTTTAAATTAGTAAGACTTAATAAATTTTAATAAACGTTCAAAAATACAAATTTGTGGTATATTAAAATTTTAAATGTTATGGTATTTTGGAATAAAAAGCTCAAAATAATGTTTTCTAAAAGAATCTCTATTTTGAATTATATATATTGATAAAAATATCTATTTATTTCCAGCGTTAGAAACATATAATTTATATCTTAAAAATAAATAATTATTTATTTTTAATGTATGAAATGGTATTAATTAAATATTTGTGATATTGTAAAAGAGATTTGACATGAAAAATATAAACAGTGTAAATTTTTATTTTATTTTTGGAGTGAAGGAAAAACATACATAATATGACACTACAAGAAAACAGTCGGTATTTCGACGGATGGGTCTGACAGAATTTTGATGGATTTTGGACGGTAGCTTATCCGTTGGAAAGCCGTCGGAAATTTCTGAATTTTTCGACGGCTTTCAACAAAAATATTTTTGTCAGAATTTTCCGACAGAATTTTGACAAAAAATATAGCCGTTAAAGAGCTGTTATGTAGTCGTTTGAAAATTTAAAAATTGGTTGGGTATCTGTCGAAAATACGCTTATACACACGTATAAATACACAGACCCCATCATTCACAACAATGTTAAAGAAAACCAACACATAAAAATGTCTTCTTCTAATCAGTTTGATTATTTTCGATCTTGGATGAATTATCCTCATCAGAATCAAGGGACATGCCTAGTTACGGAAGAGTTCACTGATGGACTTAGGCAATTCATGGGTTTTGTGACAAAACAATCTAGAATCGTGAAAACCGGTAATATGTATTGTCCATATTGAAAATGTCATTATCGCATATTATTTAGCATAAAATGAAGTATGAAAACACATGTATAGGAGAGGATTTATGCCGGGTTATGATGTGTGCATAAATTAGGATCCTTAGCATCATTTTTCCTTGGTTTTCACGTACATTTAATATTCTTCTCTTTATTTTGAGTCTCATTTAGCTTAGTTTGAGTCTTAGAGTCCTAGACATTGTTCTATGCATTTGCATTGTATATTGTATATATTATAGGTACTTTAGAAGCCTAGGAGTGGAAGAAACTAAAATGGATGGAAGATGATGAAGAGGAGTGAAGAAATCACAAGAACAAAAGCCATACACCTGAGATCGACCACCTAGTCGATTTGGATGGTCGATCTAGTGAACACATAGCAAAAATCCACTGGAAGCATGTTAGATCGAACACATGGTCGATCCAAGTGATCGATCTCGTGTGCAATATAAGATACAAGCCATCCGAGATGGAGGAAGCATAGATCCACCACCTCGTCGATCTCCTTAATCGATCCCAGATGCATCAAATCAGCAAGCAGAAAAATGCAGAGGCAGCCCAAAGCGACTTAAAGATCATGTTAGCTAGAAGCCTTTCCATGCCCAGTTAAAGTTAAAATATGGTGGACAGATAGGAAATTGAGTTAGTTTCATGTGGGCATTGGTTTCAACTCAGTCCGAGCTACGGCTCAAAAGTTATGGTGGATTTAGTAAAGACATATCAGGCTGATCGACCACATGGTCGATCACCATGATCGATCAGAACAGCCCAAAGAACACACTAGAGCAAGCTGGATCGACCACCTGGTCGATCATGGTCGATCCAACACGCACACTTCTCTTTGAACCTGAGTTGACCTGGTCGCTCCCCTTTAATATATATATATATATGTTTTTAGCACATTAAAACCCTATATTATGTTTTTTATGTGATGCTAAGCTATGTTTTATGCTTTTAAGTTATCTTTGGCTCTTGATCATTGTTATAAATCTTTGAATGATTTATTGAAGTTTTCTTAATCTTTTCATCTTATCTATTTCTAATTATGGGGACGATGTCCTGGTGGGCAGCCCCCCCATCGTGGACGATCTCTTGATAAGCAGTTCTTGGAGGGGGTCCTCCTACTGTGTGGCTTCTGGAGGAATGAATTCTTAGTTTTTGACTCTTGAAATGACGTATAACAGGTTGCAGACTCCTGGAAGGACGAATGATGGGGCGGAGACTCTTGGAAGGGAGAATAACGGGCTGGAGACTCCTGGAAGAGCGAATGATGGGGTGGAGATTCCTGGAAGGATGAATAACGGGCTGGAGACCCCTTGAAGGGCGAATGACTGAGTGGAAACTCCTGGAAGAGCGAATGACGGGCTGGAGACTCCTGGAATGGCGAATAACGGGGTGGAGGCTCTTAGAAAGGTGAATAACGGTGGAGGCTCATGGAATGGTGACTGATGGGGTGGAGACTCCTGGAAGGGCGAATGATGGGGTGGAGACTCTTAGAAGGACGAATGACGGGGTGGAGACTCCTGGAAGGGCGAATGACGGGGTGGAGACTCTTGGAAGGACGAATGACGGGCTGGAGATTCCTGGAATGGCGAATAATGGGGTGGAGACTCCTGGAAGGGTGAATAACGGGATGGAGACTCCTTTTTCCCTTTTCTTTTTAGCTGACTTATGATGTGTTTTGAGAGAGAAGCCCAAAGTAAGCATAATGATGGATCCCCTTTTCTTAGTGGAAAAGGGATGTTTATATAGAAATTACCTGACCCGGATTAGTATACCGGGTTAATGGATATGTGTTGGGTCAGGTTAGCAATTGAGTATTCTTCTCCTACTTTATTTGCTTTACTTGCCAGTTGGTCAACAAGCTGGTATGTAGAGTCCAAGTTGACTGATGGGCTACAGGGTCCTGTAGGGCTGATGGGGTGCAAGGCTGTCATGATGCAGAGTTCTGACAGAGGGCAGGGTCCTGCAGAACTGACATTGTGCATGGTTCTGCAGGACTGACGGGGTACAATGTTGCCATGCTACGGGTCCATGCTGCACGGTGCCCAATGTCTTTTCTATACTTTTTGTCTTTCTTATACATTAAGAGTAGTCACTTTCACCTGTCACTTTCAAAAGTAAACGTGAAGTACCCAAGTTAAAGGAGATTATTTTATCCCCAACAATTAGTATCTTTGAAACGAAGATAAGAATATTTTAATTATTTTCTCTTTTATAGTCGGATTCGAATTAAGAACTCGAGTTCAACCATTAACAATAATAACTATTTATTTTAATTTTGTTAAATATGAATTTTTATTATAAAATTCGTGCATCTTGCAGATCCTAATATTGTAATATATAATTTATATAAAAATCAAAATATATTATTATAAAAAATTAAATTAAAATTTTAAATAAATCATAAAATAACTAAATTAAAAAATTAAAAAATTAAAAAGTTTTGAAACATTTTTGCATATACAATAACTTTTTTATAAATACAAGTTTATTTTAGTTTAATTAAAATATATATAATTTTATATGATAACATTCCGAATTGAATAAAAATTCTTTTATAATATTTATTTTTGATGTTTTGTAAATTTTTAATAAATATTTAAAATAATTGTTTAAATAAAAATATATTTTTTCAACTATCCGCAATCATCCGCAACCACACGGTTTCAAGCAGTACAAAACATTACAAAGCGATTTCTATAATTGTTGTCAAACGCTATCAACTATAGCGGGTGAACCAATCAAAAAGCGAGTTCAAGGTGGTGCGTAATACTTCGATTTTCATTACGACCGTTGATGCGTTTTGCGGCAAACTTAAGGCCTAACTAGTTTAAATGCAGCCGGTGCGGATGCGGTTGTGGGAGTTTGCGGAAACAGGTGATAGCGGTTTCTAACGTTATTAGACAATTTATACAACTGGTAAAGCGGCTGGAAACGGATGCATTTGCAGGACGTTTATGACTGGTTTACAGCGAATGTGATAGCGGATTTACATAAAACTACCAAAATACATATAATATATAATTTATCTAAAAATCAAAAATATATTATTATAAAAAATTAAAATTATATATTTTAAATAAATCATAGAATAATTAAATAAAAAAAATTAAAGATGTTTGGAACATTTTTATATATTTTTGTAATTATTAAAATTAAACTGAGAAAAAATATATATTATTATAAAAAATTAAAATTATGTATTTTAAATAAATCATAGAATTATTTTTTGTGTTTACAATATTTTTTTTTATAATTATAAATTTATTTTAGTTTAGTTAAAATATATATCAAATGTATATAATTTTATATGATAATATTCGATATAAAAAATAAATTTTTAAAATAACCTTTTTTTGTAAATTTTTGAACGGTTCCAAGCGATACGAAGCTGTATGGCGCGATTTCTGTGATTGTTGTCAAACGCTACCAACCGCAATTCCCGCAAACGTAGCGTTTGCTACGTTTGCGGGGTTACCCCTAGACGAAGAACCGGTTACCAAAACCTAACTCCCTACTCCCTGCTCGAGTTTCCAATTACAATACTATAAATAAAACCTATAACACCATTATTAATCGTTTCTCTTTAGATCGAACAATCGAATCCTGACATGCAAATGCCATTTTCTAGTCTGAGCCAATTATTTGATAAGTTGAAACAACAAGGATCAAATCCCAAGCAAAACGTCTCGCCACACATAAAATAACACCAACACTTGATCCAATAACCCCCATGAGGTTTCTGTGTTAAGCTGAGCTCACAAGAACAAACAGCGGCGTCTCTCCTAGTTTCTCCCTTCCCTTCAAAAACATTGCAGCCACATGTCTCGTCGTAAGCAAATCAGTGTAAGAGATTGGAATCAGATAGTAAAACAGAGATAAAGAAACTAAACCTTAAGCTCTGGTAACTCAATTACGCAAGCACACTCAACAATCTTCACTCCTACTCGCTCTGCAAAACACAATCAATGGGAGGGGGAGAAAGAGAGAGAGAGTCAAGTTTATACAAGCATGCTGCATCATCAAAAGGATTAATCAACAACGTGCAAATGAATCTACATCTCAGATCGAGAAATCTTGCACGTACCAAGTAGTCGGATTGCAGCAGAGAGAGTGCCACCAGTGGCAATAAGGTCATCTATAATAATAGCACGCTCACCAGGCTCTACTGCACCTACATGCATCTCAATCTTATCTGTTCCATACTCCAATGAATACTCCTCCGAAATAACCTTCCCTGTTAAAGATAATTTCATGGATAAACAAGTAGTGTGATAACTATTTGGCATAATTGGTCAAGAAAAAACAAGTTAGTCCATCGATTCGTAATAACGAACAGCAACCACTTAGGCTAGTGCGAGTTACCACAAAGAAATGTGAAGTAGCATCAGAGATAATCGAAGACATAGCAAGACAAAAGTCACATTGCTCAAGTCGGAGGTAATAATAATTGCAAACTTATTAGAGCAACAAGGAGGGAATTTAAACTAACAAGTTGCTACCAGAAGACCTTCAAGGAAAGAAAAAAGTACCAGGTAACTTGTTGGGCTTCCTCATGGGAACAAATTTGGCACCAATAGCCAAGGCAATAGGAGGGCCAAAAATGAAACCCCTAGCTTCAACACCTGCATTTTCCATAGGGGACATTAAGGCGAGAAATCATCCACCAATTCCATTACATAGAAAAGACATGGACTTAAACTCAGTATCCAATCATTTGAGTTACCTGCAACAACAGAGATGTCTTTCCCTTTGTATCTATCGGCAAACAAATTAATGGTATCCTTAAAGGCCTCAGTGTCGAGAAGCAGCGTAGTTATATCCTGAAACATGATCCCTGTGGCAAAACATTTCGCATCGCATCGCATCGCAGATCAAGAGTAAAGCCATAAGCGGAGTTGGAAGAAAAGAAAACCTGGTTTAGGGAAGTCGGGGATGACTCTAATGGAAGAGGCGATCTTGGGGATCCTCGGATCTTTTCCATCTTCAGCAGCCATTTCACTGTCTGCTGCTTTTGCTTGAACACAAGAAGAAGACTCGGAGAAGAAGGAAGGCGTCGTCAGATGCAAACGCAGACCTAAGACTCAAAAAGAGAGACAGACATGTCAAAAATGACCAATTTATCCCCAATAGATTTCACGCTTTTACGGAACTGCCCCACCAAGCAAAATAACTTTTATAGGAGGCTCGTGGGGCCTACCGCCGGAGAAGAAGAGGCGGGGCCAAGGATCACGACGGTGGTTGCGAGGAGCAAGACACAGACGATTACAAATTATTGTTTGCATTTTCTTACAGACCAAGCCGCCGTGCTCAATGCCCTTTTGCTTTTTCTATTTCTTTCTTCTAGATGAGCATTTCGCACGCCAGATTCTTTTCACATATATTTTTTTTTTCTCTCTTCTGATTATATTTCACTATCAATAATGATGTTTTTTTTCTTTTTTTAATTCAAAATATTTCATATATTAAATTACCTTGAATACATCAATTTTATAGCCAATTGAGAATACAATTCTCAAGTACAGTCTTATAAAAAAAATGTTTTTTTTTTTTTTTTTTTAAATTGTAAATATCATATAAAATGAGAGTATGGAACTCACAAAAGCAAAGTTTTAGCATGTTACATTGGCCAAAAAAAGTTGTAAAAAGCGGATAACATATTGTAATTTTTCCTTCTGAGATTTTCTAAACATTTAGTGTAGCCATCATTGCATTAGATTTCCAAAATGCTTGCGTTGTCTTCTCGCCGTTATTGTGTCTTGATTATCCTATCAATTTTCATAAACAGAGTTGTGGAATTGATAGATTTGCATTTGAAAATCCTAGAGTTCCTCTGAATCCAGATCGAGTAACAAACTGCTTGAGCCACCAGCTTACGCAAGAGCGATGGAGCTTGGTCAGACCTGCACTTCATCCATACCAATAGAGCTTCCCAATTTTGTAACATATGTGTATGCAGACCAAGTCTTCTCTTTGCTGCAGTCCAGATTTCGTTACTGTAATCACACGTCAGCAAGACATGGTCTCTTGTTTCCTCTAGATTTGAACAAAAACAGCAAGTTGTAGAGATAGGCAAACCCCATTCCGCTAAATGAGACTTTGTTGGCAATCTATCCAATTGCGCAATTCACATCATGAAAGACATATTCAGTGTACTACCTTTAAACCAAATCAAGTTATACCACGATTTGAAGCTGTCTCTTCGTCTGATCTCGTTCCATGTTAGTTTGGATGAGAAATCATTTATTTTTGAATCATCCACATACCATGAGTATTTGTCTGCCAAAACGGATGTATTTGGTAGATGAATGGTGGTGAGATGTACATGTAAAGCTAAAGCTGCCTCTGATCTAGGTCCCGCCAGCTTCCATCCCACATCGTCCGCTGCATCTGCAACCGAAGCATTCAATGGAACTCGTAAGTTTCTCGGACCCTCCTGTCCCAACAGCTTTATTAGAGGTCCAAGGGGAGTCCATGAATCAAACCAAAACTTTGCAGATTGACCATTACCCATAGAGCATCTGATAAACTTTTCTACTAAATGCCTTAGTTTCAAAAGTGTTTTCCAACTCCATGAATCTCTCTGCTGCTCTTCAATACACCATAAGCTTTTATTTTGTATGTGGTGATGCTTGTGCCAAGCAATCCAAAGAGAACCCCCATTTGAAAACAAAAGCCAGATGAGCTTAAGACATAAGGTTGTGTTCCATAGTGAGTAACCTCTGAGACCCAAACCTCCTTCTTGTTTTGGTAAACAAACAGTGTTCCAAGAGACCTTTGCCAAACAACGTTCCTCTATTTTACCAGACCACAGGAAACATGTACACATTGCTTCAATCTTCTTAATGCAACCTTTGGAGAGCATGAATGTAGTAGCCCAAAAATTTACAGTACCGGAGATGACGGAGTTTATTAGTTGAACTCTCCCTGCAAAAGAAAGTGCTTTGACTGCCCAAACTTTAAATATGCCTGCAAGTTTCTCTAGCAGAGGACTATACTCTGATAATCTTAGCTTTCTATGCATGAGAGGCAAACCCAGGTACCGTATTGGGAAAGAACCAACCTGGAATCCATAACTTGCTAACGTAGTGGACTCACTTTGGCTTAAACCTGCGTAGAACAGTTGAGTTTTGTTTCTATTCATCTGCAAACCTGACCAACCAGCGAAATCATCAAAAGTCTCATTTATACCATGTAGAGATGAGCTTTTTCCGTCAAAGAAAGTCATAACATCTCAGCAAACATCAGATGTGAAATTTGAATCTCCGAGGTGTTTGGATGATATTTGATATAACCTGATTCGTATCTAGACTTCAGAAGACGAGAAAATACCTGCATGACCAGAACAAATAGATAAGGTGATAGGGGATCACCTTGTCGTAGTCCTCTTGTGCTCTTGAAAAATCCTCCAGATTGACCGTTTACTGAGACAGAGAAAGAAGGAGTAGAGATGCACTCTTCAATCCAATTCACAAATCTTTCTGGTATATTCAAAGCTCTGAGTGTTGATATAACGAAATCCCATCTAACCGAATCGAAAGCTTTCCTTAGATCGACCTTTAACATTCCACTTGATTCGATATTTTGCCTATTGTATCCATGAACTAGCTCTGTTGCAAGCAGAACGTTTTTAGCTAGAAGTCTTTTGGGCATGAAAGTTGATTGTGAATTACTTATCACCTTTTGCAGCAAAGACTGGAGTCTCGAAGAAAGTAGTTTTGAGATAACCTTGTAAACCGTATTTAGGCATGAGATAGGCCTAAAATCTGAAGTACTTTCTGCATTGGCAATCTTGGGGATCAGAACTAAACTTGTTGCATTCCATTGTTTAAGAAGCTTACCAGAGGAGAAAAATTCAGCCACAGCAGCAGTGACCTCTGCTCCAACAATACTCCAACAACCAGTAAAAAACTCAGATGAATACCTGTCTGGTCCACTTGTTTTATTCGTCGACAAGGAGAAGAAGGCCTCCTTTATTTCCAGAGGAGAGAAGTCTTTTTCTAGGTGCATCATATCCTCCATATGACAAGAGAAGTTTAAAAGCAAAAAGACATCATTCTGCACATACATTTCTGGCTCCACCTCTCCACCCAATAGATTTGAGAAATAGTCGATACAATGTGAGAGGATATCTTGCTGCGTGTCAAGCCTTCTACCCGAAGCATCGACCAGAAAGTGGATATGATTAATTGCCTGCCTTAAGGCAGCTATTCCGTGGAAGTAGGCCATGTTCAAATCTCCTTCCCTCAGCCATGTTTCCCTAGATTTTTGGCAAAAGAAAGATTCCTCTGCCGTTACCAGTACTTGCCATTTTCTGTTTGCTTCACACTCCCTTCCAACATTGATTTGATCCGGGTTCTCCAACAAGCCATTCTGCAGCTCAATCACCAACTCATGAGCTTCTTCTGTTCTCTTTTCCAAGGGCAGTTGCTTCAGCCTCCGAAGATGATCTAAGTTTTGGAAAAGATTTCACACCATACCATTTCACCATCCCTTTCTCATTTCCAATGATCCATCTTGTGCCATATGTTAAAGCTTATGCATCTCAAGATGCGTCCACATTGCCCCCTCTCCACTGTAGGAGGTGAAGAGCATTAACATGGCCCTTGGAGAATCATAGATGATTTCTCGCTTTCCATATTCTCCATATTAGCCATGGGAAGAGTTTGAGTCTAGTGGCCATTTTATCATCTCTGATGTCTGGAAATAAGTAAGCCCCAAACTTGGAATAGATTGAATCAGCTGGGTTAGGATACATTACCACTGCCATTGGAGACAGAGCACAAACCACTCTTGCAAATGGACAGAGAAAGAGAACATGGTTGATGGTTTCTCTTTTAACACCACAAATAGGCCACCCTTTCTCTGGTATGAGCTTCTTCTTAGCCATATTAACACATACAATTAAACAGTTTGATAGACATCGCCACATAAAATTCTGAATCTTTGGAGATGTCTTCACTTTCTAAATGGCCTTGTACAAAGGGATATGGCTTGGTTCTTGATAAGTATGTCTTTGTAATATCTCATGTTCCATGTGCATTGTAACCCAATAGCCAGATCTAACCGAGGAATTCTCAATGTGATTAAACAACCATGAAAAATCATATGGCATGTTATATGTTTCCGCTTAACTTGAAATATGAGATCAATATCTTCTGATCTAAAAAAGTTGTGGAATCTAACTATGTTCCATTCTCCAGAATCACCATCTTTTAGCATAGAGATAGGGGAGTATTCCAGAGATTACCTTTAACCATTTACGGAGGTCTTGGTGGGACTACCAACATCCATGGATCCACAGCTACATTGACCTTATGTTCTACTCCAATTTCTCTTTCCATTCCCTGCTTTATCAGCTCTTGAGAGGAGTGAATGCTTCTCCATGCAAATGATGGTCTCTATCAATTGTTGCTTCTAAGGGTGAGCATTTTGGGAAGTACATTCCTTTGTTTACCTTAGGTAGTAGAGAAGACGGTATCATTGCCATCCTCTACAACTGTTTCCTCAGCAAGGCAGTGTTGAAGCCCTCAAAGTCCATAAATCCCATTCCACCCTCTTTCTTTGGCACACCAATTTTGTCCCAAGCCTACCAATGAATTCCCTTTCTTGTATCTTGACTTCTCCACTAGAATCTAGCCCTTTGAGAGACAATTAGTTGGTAGACTATTATTGGAATTCTGAAATAGCACATTGAATAAGTATGTAAGGGGCCATAACTTTTAATATTTCTTCTTTCTCACTCTAAAAAATGAGTCATGCCTTCCATGATATGAGCTTGCTCTTGACCCTCTCCTCTAGATAGTACATTGTTATCACCTATCCTACAAACACTTTATGTAGGCCTATATAAATACCATCACCACCTTCATTGGGGGTTCCCATTACTTCTTTAATTTTGTCTTTAATTTTGTCTTTCCCCTGCTTCATCACTTTCTTACGAAAATAACTGTTGGACTTACTGAGGTTAACATTTTGGCCAGACACAAGGTTGTACTGATGTAGGATTTGAGCTATAGCCATCACTTGGTCCTCTAGAGCCTGATAGAAAAAGGCTGTCATCAGCAAATAGTAAATGGATAATTGGTAGGGAAGCCTCAACAATCTTAATCCTCATAATCTTACGATCCGTCTATGCTTCTGATGCGGCCATCAAAGTGGAGATTCCGACTTTGCCATATGGATTTGTGAAAGAGGAAACCGAAGCAACGAATCCGGTAATGCGCAACCTTATGGAACTTCCAAGTTTGTCTTTAGGACCGGAGACGAGAGTTCAAGCACAAAAGTTCAAACGACTTATTGATTTGTTCATCTCGGGAATGTTTAACGAGGTCCACTTAACTCAAACTTTGCAGGTTATGACGTATTGCTCATCAAATACTAGTTAAGGCAATATAACAAGCTTTTGGAGAGTATATTAACCCAAGGTCTTGTGCTAATTAATCAGAAAACATGCAACATTACGAGTAAGTAAAGATGAAGGAACCTTTATATCCTTAATTCATTCGATAAAAGCATATTAATTCATGAACTCATTAAATACCTACAACCTAACAAGTGAATTACTCACACATGATGAAGGACATCAAGCAAAGAGATAAATAAGTATTCATAGTCATAAAAAAGAATTGAAACAAGAAGGGTTTTAGAAATCTTTTCTATATGGAGATACAAAGGTGAGATCTTCTCCCTGGAAACTCTTGAATCAAAATCTATGAAAAAATCTTAAAGGGAGCGTGGCTGCTATTTATTTGAGTGTATATGATGGCTTATGAGAGTTTATGTCTAACAAGAGGTTAAAAACAAGTATATATATGCTTATGGTTGATTATGGTTTAATTTAGGGCAAAAGAGGAAATTCAAGTTCGAGCAGGTCTGTACTGGACAGGAGAACTGTTGGGGTCGGTTTTCACCCCACTGAGATCAACAGAAATTTAACTAAGTATAGAAAATGGACGACCATGACAAGCTCAACTTATCACGAACCGAGTCTAAGAAGCCTTGATGGACCAAACCCATAAAGGATTTGGAAAACCGAGCCATTAAGCTAACGAGCTCGGATCGGTTCAGCAACATACTAAAGAGATCGGTTCAGTGATGAAAAATAATATCTTTGAGTCAGCTTTCCAATGGAGTTGGAATCATATCATTTGGAGCTGAGGTTGGCAAGATACACCCGATTTACTGAAGACATATCAATATGTGCTCGTCGTACCCGAGCCGTAGAAGAAGGGGCTCGGTGTCACCCAAGCAGAAGGAAACCCGAGCCGAGATTTGGTCAGAAGAAATATGATTGAGTTAGATTTCATCCAAAAGAAGTTTGAACTAATTTGGATCAACGATAAGAAATTTACACCAATTATCGTGGAGATGTATCAATTCCGGCCCGCACGTCCCCGATCCAAAAAGGGCTCGGTGTCATCCGAGCAGAAGGCAACCGGAGTTGAATTTGGTCACAAGATAGATAATTGAGTCATCTTTCATTCAAAAGAAGTTTGAAGTCATTTGGATCAACAAACAGAAAGTTACACCACTTATCGTGGAGATATATCAATCTCGGCCCGCGCATCCCGATCCAAAAAGGGCTCAGTGTCACCCGAGCAGAAGGAAACCCGAGCCGAAATTTGGTCACAAGATATATGATTGAGTTAGCTTTCATCCAAAAGAAGTTTGAAGTTATTTAGATCAACGATCAGAAAAGTTACACCAATTATCGTGGAGATGTATCAATTTCAGCCCGCGCATTCTCGATCCAAAAAGGGCTCGGTGTCACCCGATCAGAAGGAAACCGAGCCAAAATTTGGTCACAAGATAGATAATTGAGTTATCTTTCATCCAAAAGAAGTTTGAAATCATTTGGATCAACGATCAGAGTAAATCGGGTGTCACGACCCACGGTACGGCAGAGTGGATCGAGTGTCACGACCCACGGTACGGCAGAGTGGATCGGGTATCACGACCCGCGGTGAAGCCTCCCGAACCATGAATCATGATGCCACCCGAACCATGAACCACGATGCCACCCGAACCATAAAGTACGATGCCATCCGAACCATGAACCACGATGCCACCCGGACAATGAACCACGATGCCACCCGAACCATGAACCACGATGCCACCCGAACCATGAACCACGATGCCACCCGAACCATGAACCACGATGCCACCCGAACCATGAACCACGATGCCACCCGAACCATGAACCACGATGCCACCCGAACCATGAACCACGATGCCACCCGAACCATGAACCACGATGCCACCCGAACCATGAACCACGATGCCACCCGAACCATGAACCACGACACCACCCGAACCATGAACCACGATGCCACCCGAACCATGAACCACGATGCCACCCGATCCATGAACCACGATGCCACCCGAACCATGAACCACGATGCCACCCGAACCATGAACCACGATGCCACCCGGACCATGAACCACGACGCCACCCGATCCATGAACCACGATGCCACCCAATCCATGAACCACGATGCCACCCAATCCATGAACCACGACGCCACCCGAACCATGATATCTAATGCCATCCGAGCCGAAGGTGATGGTTTCGACAAAACCAAGCCAGACCCAAGACAACAAGGAATTCATAACAAGCCCACAAACAGAAGTGGACGAAACCTGAAAAAAGCCCAGCAAGCCGAGCCGACTTAAGAAAGGAAAAAACCCAAAGAAACAGGAAATCTTCCTTATCTCTTAGGAATAGGTTTGGCCGACTCTGGCTCGTATATATACTCATATATGCCCTTAGAAAAGGGCCCCCGCAATTTTACCTAGCAAAACTCTGTACTTTTGCTCTCATACGAAAAGCTTTCTAAACAGCTTAATAAAACACCATCTTTGGATCTCTGTTTGTGTTTTGGTGGTTTTAAACTAAGAAGTTTCAGATCCCTCTAAAAGTCTTGACAAATTCAATTGGTGTGGATTTACACTCCCACAAGAACCGGTCAGGGAATTTTGTCTGGAGTTGGGGCACCGGTAAGGAGAACACCGGACCGAGATATAGGGATCCTGTGACCAGTGCCAACTCCATTCATGAACCTGCTTCTTCTGCGAGCCAGACGAATATGTCTTTCGTAGATTGGGTGTAACTCCTCAACCACAGCTTCAAATGACTTTAAACCAATTCTATTATAAAGTTAACTTAAAACGATATCTCTTCACAGAATTTTATCAAATTCCAAGTTTTTAAAGCCTCTATCGAAGGGTAAAATTATGGTTCTTCTATGCTGTCCAACTTAGAAAAAATGCCTATTTTGTAAGATTTGTGACTTGGATGATGTTTTCGACTTGAGAAAATGGTTGTAGCATGATTAACAGCTCTATTGCTCTATTTTGTATCATTTTTGATGATTTTACCTATAAATACCTAAAACACTACAAATACAAGAAAGCTACCTCTAAAGGTATAAAACCGAATAACAATGCTTAAATAAAATAGTAAGATCCGTAATAAAAATAGTAAAATATCGGATATATCAAACTAGACCTGTCTGAACTAGCGAGACTGATTGTGTTAGGTTTTACCCTAACTATAGTTGTAAGTGCACATCATTCGCAGTAGTATATTAAGGGGTCGAATTCCACATAGATTAATGGTTACGCTAAGAATTCTAAGTATCAAACCTAGCTAAGTCTAAATATGGATTTTGAGAGTATAAATTAAAACTAAGTAAATAGAAGCAAAGCAAAGTAAATAACGGTTAAAATCAATAGAGAAAAACAAAAGATGTTGGGCATCAGGAATATCACCATGGATCATGGACTGGTTTTTCTAGCAATTAAATTAGGGGACAATTTCAATAGATAGATTCTAGAACTTGGAGCACTGGTGAATAATTGACTTACTCTCGCAGCGCCGATTACCTATATCTAAACAACTTAATTACTCAACTCTCGCAGGCAATTATGCATAAAGATATGCAATAACAATTCGAGTTCAATTAACATTTACAAATACTCCATAAGTCAACTTACGCAGCTTATGACGTCCCTCATCTATGCTAGTTCAGGAAACCTATCAACATTTGGGGGGGGGGGGGAGGGGGCAGATTAATCCTAACAATAGTTACTAGGTGATCAATCAAGCAACATACATTAAACTCAAGCAGATAACAAAGAACTTCTATGGAACAAAACCCTAATATAATAAACTAAATTAACAATCCATGAATCCCCTTTGATTTACCCTTAAACCCAACTAATGAACTATTCAGACATGCTTAATCAAAACAAAAAGAATTGAAGGAATTGCATAATCATAAATCAAAAGTAAAATAAGAGGGTTCAGAAATCTTCTTTAAGGGTACAAAGAGATGGAGATCTTCTCCTTGAATCTTCGAACAAAGTTATGAAAAAATAAAGAAATATGAAAAGTGTTTATGAATCTCAGAGAGGCTCTGATTTTCGTGTGTGTAGAGGGTTTTGTCTTGGATGCAGCCCTAAAACTTGTATTTATAAGTCCTTAGAAGTTTCTAGGTCTTTCCTCTTTGGATTAGGAATTATCTGAGAGACTTTGGGCTTGAATCGAGCCTTTTATGGATCTATGATGACGTCCATTGGTCTTGGCACTTCTAAGGGGCTTGATGAGTGGTGGGATAATGTGGCAAAGAGGCCTAAACCCGTGATCATGATGTGCTTGATGGTTCTGTCTCGCAGCTTGTGATCTTCTCTGACATGTTTGGGAAAAATTAGCATAACTCTTCAACTGTTGATCCAAATAAACCGCATTTGGATGAAAGCTGACTCTCGTGGCTATGTTGTGCCCAAAATTCAGCTCATTCCAATATATTTAAGGCCCTCAACGAATCTCAAACTTTTGACGTATGTGCATCGTCCAGAAACTGGTTTTCCTTGCCTTTTGTATCATTTTTGTTCCTTTTTCCTCAAAAGACTCTTCACACTAGAAATATTCTAAAAACACTATAAAATACTAAAATCATATAAAACACTAATCAAAAGTCTTTAAAAACCGTAAAAATTGGTGTATATCAGAAACCATCAAGCCTACCGCGGCGCTGACGGTGACTTCATCGGGAGAGATAACGAAAGCGAGACCGCCACAGATTGAAGGAAGATTTCAATGTAAATCCACAAAAACCCAAAATTGAAACTTAAGAACAAAACCTAATTACATAATTTGGGTATTGTAGATCTAAGAATTAAGGAGAAGACTTATTTCTTTTATAATTATTTTGTTTTCTGTTTTTCCGGTTAAATCTTGTTTTAAAAGAAAATCGTCAATATTCAACGGATTTTATAAAATATGATGAATTCAAAAATTCGAATAGATTTTAAAATGTTATTCGTAAATTTGTGTATTTCAGAAATGAGAAAACAAATTTTTGGATGAAATTGAGTTTTAGGGGAGAAAGTCTGTGTAATTTACATAAGTGAGCCCTTTCAACTATTAGCAGTTTAGCACCACGTATTTCCAGACAAAAGAATCTGTCGTTTAGGAGTAAACGGAGTGAATCACTTGGGGACTTTTTCAATTTCCACTTGATTTATTCTTTAAAAACGGATTGAATCCGAATTTGGAAATTATCTTCTTCTTATATAATATTTTGTTGTGTGTGTGTGTGTCAGCCAGATTGTATACTCCCACTTTTTCTGATCATATTAAGAAATATGGATTGCACGACGGGTCCCTTGACACAATCTATAGGTATTGTTAAAATTACAAAAATGCTTGGAATTAATCAACAATTCAGTTGTTTAATGTTCTCTAACAAACAAGAAGAAATCCATTAACTTCAGATGAGAACAAATCATTCTATCTTCACTGAATCATTCTTACCTCTCGAAAATGTTCGCTATGATCTCAAGATGTCCGCAGCTTATAGATATGTTCTCCCGTAAACCAAATTCCATCATGACACCACTTGATAACGTGAATACCTCTCTCCTTTACCCAATGTTCGATCACAAATGCGGAAACCATTGATTTGCACAAGTGACTGTTATTTTGCAGGATGGGTTCGGTCGATGGTACATGGAGCTATCCATCACAGCTAGAGTGCTGGTTTACATTACAGTTTTGGGTACAATCTCCCATAGTTATTATATAAATATATGTCTAGTGTTATTATATTCAATGTAAAGTTAATTCCATTTTCTTTTGGTATATATATTGTTTCTCAGGGACAATAATGTTGATTATATTTTTGTTATTGAAATACCTGAGCGAATGTGATTTGGAGGATGAAACGGACACGCTTCCAGTGGTGGTAGGAGAAGAACAAAGGCCGTTGATCAACGAGCCGTCGAAGGTACCTGGGATGGGAGATGAAGAAACGGCCATGTTTAGCTCGTCGGAGGATGTGGACTATTCGAAACTATGTGTCATATGTTTCGAGGAACGCAAAAACTGTTTCTTTGTACCGTGCGGTCACTCTGCCACTTGCCACGGCTGTGCTCAGAAGATCCTGTCGGAAGAAAGCAAGGTGTGTCCGATTTGCCGGAGGGTGATACGTAAATCTAGGAGATTGCTGTTGAGGCGCTGAAAGCTGTTGCTTTTCCCAACCAAAGTCTCGTGCTTCCAATCATTTCTTCAATCGTCCCTGTGCTATTCTTTTCACTACATTTATTTTAATTATGGTTGAATAAACATAGAAAATACAAGAAAAATGAAAGGAAATCGCTAAAAAAAATCTCTCTATTTGTTCTTGAAGTGTTCATTGTTTAGTTTTTTCTTCTCTTTTTTGTCGGTGAACCACTAGGAACAAATTTCCTACATAAGTAATAAAAACGTGAAAATCCAGAAAACATGATTGTGGAGTATTTTTCAAGTACTCTCCGACGTTCAAGTCAGTAAACAGACCACATGACCGAAGAGTTGGAAACCAAAAAGAGTCGAAAAGCACAAGGAAAATGTTTTTCTTGTCTTTCATGTTAGCTGTCCGACAAATTGATCCCTAGGCACAAATGTTCTTCGAGGTCTTCGACATACTTTTTGTCTTTCGTAAGTACCGACGGATAAATATTAGTTAATGAGTTTAAGTATCGCACTAAAGTTTGAATAATGATATTTTGATTATTGGGAATCATAGTTCTCTCGAAGGTTTTCATGCTTTCAAGAGTAAGGAGATGTACCTGGCCTAGTTCTTTATATGAGGATTAGGTTGCTCGCTGTATCGGTTGTGTGACTTGGCCACTCAACCCTTAGTTCTACAAGTACTGAATGACGTAGCTACATCACCCGACATTGGTAGCCTAAGAGAAGGTGATTTTACATGCTGCATGTATATCAGACTACTCAGCCCGTAGTCCATCTTACACCCGCTAACATGGCCACACCGACGAATGGTAATAGCCTACAGGCCAGGTGACCTCTATTTTATAGTGCTAGGTTTACGCCTGACCACTCAGCCTGTAATCCATCTTACACCCGCCAGCGTGGCCATGCCGACAAATATTATGAGTCTACGGGTTATGTGTTCTTACTCGTCAAGTTATTCAGACCATTGTAGCGTAGGTCTAGGTCTCTCCAGAGACGGCCCATAAGACCAAACTAAGTAATGGCGCTAAGAGGTTCGCCTAAATTTTACGCGCCCCAACATTCATTTAATAGCTAAATTGTTATTTATCTAAAAGCAGAAGACTCCACAAATAAAGACCAAACTTTTTAAAAAAAATACTCTTCAAGAACCTCCGATGTTAGTTCCGTCAAATTATCATAACGTTGTTTCAATATGTTAATAGAGGATGACGTGGCATCTGTAATTCACGTAATTGAATAAAACTTCACTTAACCGAATCAAACCATGAAGAACTTAAAATTAACATTAAACCATATTAAATCAAATAGAAAATAACATATGATAAATTACTCTTAGGGTAAATTGTCTTTTTATCACCTCCTCAATTCGTTTTCTAGAAAAAATCCTAAAACTAAATTTTTTCGATTTTGATATGAAATCAGTGCAATTCACCCATCTAGATGTTAAGCTATGACGAAAATACGTTGTATTAGCATGCAAATATATCATCTTCTAACAGTTTTGGGATTTGAGAAAAAGTGAACGAAGTAAGAGGTGATGTACTGTTGTAATTTGCCGGTTATTGTAAAGAAGGTTTCGACAGATTTAAATCTACAACGACGGTTTTATGGCTGCCAAATATATAGTGAGAAAAAATTGTGTGGCTTTATTTAGATAGAAAGATATTGGTTGTATTGATGGACGGCAAAAAATTAGCAATGATAAAAGCACGATACGTGCTTCGGAGGAGATATGCTAGAAACAAAGAGTTGGAAAAGGAGAATGAATAGTTGCGTTTGAATTTTTCTGAGTGTGAAGTATTGAAGAAATGACTCATGGAATGAATCTAAATCTAGGCACTCTCTTTATCGCAATTTTTATGCACTTTCGTTGGAATGTGCATTGTCATTCCGTTTTTCATAAGTTTGTGAAGTTAATAAGTATTGGTCATATGACACATTCACTGACCATCAATGCGAACACTCTTTTTCTCCAAAACAGTCATTTGTTGTCAATACCTAGGGTTTGCCTTTTTTCTTTCTCCAAAATAAAGTTGAGACAAGAAGAGAACGACATTTATCTCTTCGGTTTAATCATCCAAGTGGTTAATTTTAAGTCCTCATGGTTTAGGGTAGATTCAGTTAAATGAAATAGATCAGTTTTATTAAATTCTGTCAATTGCAGATGCCACGTCATTCTTCGTTAACAGATTGAAAACACCGTTTTACCATTTGACGGAACTAACATCGAAGGTTATAAAATAACACTTTTATAAAAAAATTGGTATTTATTTCTGGAATTTTCTGTTTTTAGAAAATTAAATGATTTCTTAAAAAGTATACCTATTAAATGAACACTTTTAAAAATAGGGTTAATTAATGAAATAACATGTTTGAGCATGTAAATCAATAAAGTAGTATGTGCAGTTTGTAAATTTGGGAAGTAACAAAGAGAAAATAAAATTAGACTATTTTACTCTTTTAGTACATTCAATTAAAGTTGTCACATTAAATGCATTTTTAATGCAAATTTGTCTTATATAAATGCAAATTTGTCTTGTAGTAAAAAAGGGATAACAATTTTTTTTAGAAATAAACTTGAAGTTGACATATATAAAAAATATATATATATATATATATTTTTTTTTCTGCATTTATGTTTGTCAAAACAACCATAGTTCGTTACCTTTTCCGAATAATTGATTATTGTTTGAATAGATAAATTATATAGTGAACTATATCATAAATTAGATATTATTGAAATAAATAGTGAACTATTTCACTCTTTTAATTCAAAAAAATAGTGAACTTTATTTTAATATAATTAACTACTTGTTTAATATAACGAATTACAAGTTTCACACACTAAAAATGCGTAATAGTGAACTATTTATGAATATATTTAACTATATATATAATAATGAACTATTTGTGAATATAACAAGTATAGTTGATTGTTTGTGAATAAAATTAACTATATAGATAACTATATGTTTATATATAGCTAACTACACATGGATATATAACTAACTACATTTAAATATAGTTATTTATATTTCTAACTATATAGATAATAGTGAACTATTCGTGAATTAACTAGTCTAGTTGACTGTTTGTGAAAAAAAAAGTAACTATATAGATAACTATATTTGGGTATATAGTTAACTACACATAGATATATAACTAACTATATTTAAATATAGTTAGTTATATATCTAACTATATACTCCCTTTTAAATGATATTTTAGTGGATTTTTTTGTTCCAAATTAAGTGATATTTTTCGTTATTCTATGCACAATTAATTGATTTTTTATTTATTTTTACTGTTTGAATTAATGCAGATTATTTTTCTATTGGTTGAATTGTGTTTAGGTAGATAATAATTGATATTTTATTTCAGAAAATAATAAAAATTAAATGATTTCTTAATTGGTGTGCAATAACCTTAAACATCACTTATACACAAACGGAGGAAGTAGATAATAGTAAACTATTCGTAAATATAACAAGTATAGTTGACTGTTTGTGAATAAAATTAACTATAAAATAAGTAAATTTGGGTACATAGTTAACTACATATATAAATATATAATTAATAGAAATGAAAAATTCTAAATGTTTATGATGTTGGTTATTGTTTTTTTCCTAATAATGCAAAAAAAGAATATTATTTATCTTTAATATTTTTTTTGGACATGAGAGAAAAAGAAATGGATAAGAGAAAAAGAATGTACTAAATGAAAGAATGATGATGATACGATCTCCCAAAGGAATGCACACTCTTGTTGGTATTGAAATAGATAGATCCTTGGATAAACGGGGTGGAAGTGAATGGCTACGTCGAGAGCTATGAATGACCCTCGGTAAACCAGATCCGAAGGCTAACCACCTAAGGAACGAAGGAACTCTTCGGCTAACCACCTTGGAGTCAGTGATAACACAAGGCTAACCACCTAGTGATCGGTTGTGATCAAAGAGCTAACCACCCAATGACCGGTTTGATTTCGTTGGCTAACCACCAAGAGATCGACAAGTTCACAAAAGAACAAGAGAAAAACTTCTTTAGAAAAAGATTTTTATAAAACTGAATAATTATTCTCAAAGAGATTACATAGTTTATATAGGGAGAGAATGTAGATAGAAAGCATTAAAAACAATGCATGGAAAATAACAAGGTACTAAAAACAATGCATGGAAATTAACAAAGTCTAATTAATTCATAAGACTAAGTCCATTGAATCTTTGACTAATAATAACTCAAGGTGTGACCACCCTCTTGGCCTTCCTCGTCCCTTTGACTTATATTCCATGCGAATTTTCATGATATATTTCATGAAATTGGACCGTAAAGAGGAAACATAAGTGTTGCCTCGTTAAAACCTCTACTCGGAAAACCCATTGGGACAAAACCGAGTACAGGAAAAAGAGTACAACAACTTATGCTTAACGTCCAACCTCAAGAAAATATCGTAGCCGAAATTGAGGTAACGGCGTTGTGCATAAGCTGATCTTCTTCCTTGATCCGAACGTCATTAAGTAACTCTTGAACAGCTCCGGCAAGCTTCCTTGTCTTGGACCGCGTAACGGGACCTTCGAGTACGCTCAAAGCTTCCTTGTCCAAAGTATGCTCGTCCATGATCGCATCATCCCCCTCCTCTTGAAAAGGATTTTTCCTTAAATCGTCTTGATCTGCAACAAAAGGAATGATATCAGCAATATTGAAGCTAGAGCTAACGGAGTACTTACCTTGGAGATCAATTTTGTAGGAGTTGTAATTGATCTTTTCCAAAACCGTGAATGGTCCATCAACTCTCGGAAAGAGTTTAGACTTCCGTTCTTCTGGGAACCGCTCCTTTCGTAAATAGATCCAAACGAGATCGCCGGGTTCGAACGTTTTCTTGTACCGTCCTTTGTTGGCATGTTTGCGGTATAGCTCGGTCTTACGCTCGATATTCTGTTTTGCCTTCTCATGCATTTGTTTCACCAACTCGGCCTTCTTCTTTCCATCCATGCTTACACGTTCACTCAAAGGTAAAGGAGTTAGATCAAGAGGTGTAAGCGGGTTAAAGCCATAAACGAGTTGAAAAGGAGAAAAACAAGTAGTAGAATGCACGGCATGATTGTATGCAAATTCTACGTGAGGTAAACAATCCTCCCATGACTTAAGATTCTTTTTGATCACGGTCCTTAAGAGTGTCCCTAAAGTCCTATTAACCACCTCGGTTTGACCTTCCGTTTGTGGATGACAAGTAGTAGAGAAACAAAGCTTAGTTCCTAGCTTAGACCATAGGGTCTTCCAAAAATAACTTAGAAACTTTGTATCCCTATCCGAGACTATGGTCCTCGGCATTCCATGCAAACGGACAATCTCTCTAAAGAATAAGTCGGCAATGTTAGAGGCATCATCGGTTTTATGGCAAGGTATGAAATGGGCCATCTTAGAAAATCTATCCACCACAACAAAGACCGAGTCACTACCTTTCCTAGTCCGGGGTAATCCTAAGACGAAGTCCATCGAGATGTCGGTCCATGGTACACTAGGAGTCGGCAAAGGAGTGTACATACCTTGGCCTTGGCTTTTGGACTTAGCGAACTTACATGTGGTGCATCGGCTACAAACTCGTTCCACGTCACGCTTCATGTGCGGCCAAAAGAAATGGTCTTGTACGATTGAAAGGGTCTTGGCCACGCCAAAGTGTCCCATCAAGCCTCCACCGTGTGCTTCTCTAACAAGAAGATCTTGCAAAGAAGAGTTAGGAATGCAAAGACGGTTTTTATAGAACAAAAACCCATCACTTCTAAAGTACTGTCCCGAAGCAAACTTTTTGCAAGTAAGAAATACTTCCTGGAAATCGGGGTCGGTTGCGTATTCTCCCTTGATCATCTCAAATCCGAGAATTTTGGCATCTAGAGTCGAGATCAATGTGTATCTCTGAGATAAAGCATCGGCCACCACATTCTCCTTGCCTTGCTTGTATTGGATCACGTACGGAAAGGTCTCTACGAACTCCATCCAACGGGCATGCCTCTTGTTCAACTTCTGTTGGCTTTTCAAGTGCCTAAGTGATTGGTGACCGGTGTGAATCACGAACTCCTTTGGCCAAAGATAGTGTTGCCAGGTTTGGAGTGCACGGACTAAGGCATAGAGCTCCTTATCGCATGTCGGGTAGTTGAGCGTAGCTCCTCCGAGTTTCTCGCTAAAGCAGGCGATTGGCTTTTTCTCTTGCATTAGCACGGCTCCTATACCTACACCAGAAGCATCGCATTCAATTTCAAACGTTTTCATAAAATCAGGTAAAACAAGAAGAGGGGCGTGAGTAAGCTTGTGTTTTAGGAGCTGAAAGCGTCCTCTTGAGCTTGTTCCCATTTAAAGCCCACGTCTTTTTTGATCACTTCGGTTAGTGGTGCGGCAATGGTGCTG
Organism: Pseudoturritis turrita; assembly: GCA_900406555.1. Taxonomy (NCBI): domain Eukaryota; kingdom Viridiplantae; phylum Streptophyta; class Magnoliopsida; order Brassicales; family Brassicaceae; genus Pseudoturritis; species Pseudoturritis turrita. The sequence goes on from OVBL01000484.1 coordinate 1,163,306, forward strand.
AAATCCCGAACGAACCGTTGATAGAATCCGGCTAAGCCATGAAAGCTTCGGACCTCACCAACCGTCTTAGGACTCGGCCAATCTTGGATTGCCTTGATCTTGTTCTCATCAACCTGTATGCCCTGAGAACTCACCACAAAACCTAGAAACACAACATTATCCGAACAAAAAGAACATTTCTTAAAGTTACCAAAAAGAAGTTCTTTCCTAAGCACGTCTAGGACCAAACGCAAGTGTCCTACATGGTCATCAAGGGTCTTACTATAAATCAGTATGTCATCAAAATAGACAACAACGAAGACTCCTATAAACGATCTAAGAACATGGTTCATAAGACGCATGAAAGTGCTAGGTGCGTTCGTAAGACCAAACGACATAACAAGCCACTCGTATAAACCGTGCTTAGTTTTGAAAGCGGTTTTCCATTCATCACCTTCCTTCATCCGGATTTGGTGATAACCACTTTTCAAATCAATTTTAGAAAATATACTAGACCCATGAAATTCATCTAACATATCATCTAACCTTGGAATCGGATGGCGATACTTTACCGTAATATTGTTGATGGCTCGGCAATCAACGCACATTCGCCAAGATCCATCTTTCTTAGGAACAAGTAGCACCGGAACGGCGTACGGACTCATACTCTCCCGGATATGACCCTTCTCCATAAGTTCACCGACTTGTCGTTGGAGTTCCTTGGTCTCGACCGGATTGGTTCTATAAGCGGGCCGGTTCGGAAGTGTTGCTCCGGAAACGAAGTCTATTTGATGTTCTTTTCCACGAATGGGAGGTAAATCGTCTGGGCTATCTTTTGGAAATACATCACTATATTCCTGCAAAAGAGACAACACATTGCTCGGGAGATCCGGCTCGGGGTTAGTCATGCTAGCGAGAGCATCCTTAAAGATAAACAAAATGAAAGGTTGCTTAGTGACGAGTGCATGCTTAATCTCACTCGGCCTCACAAAAAGAGTCTCTTGCCTCTCGGGTTTACTCTCAACGGCCTTTAGCTGGGCTTTCCTCGAACTCTCACTCTCATTTTTAGTGTAAGAAGTGTTTAGGGGGTCACTCAAAATACTTTTACCTCGGTGTTTCTCAAGCTTGAGCTGGTCTAGGTACACCTCGTGTGGAGTCAAAGGTGCAAGAGTGATCTTCCGTCCTTGGTACTCAAAGGAATGTTTGTTAGTGTACCCATCATGAACCGCCCTTCGGTCGTACTGCCATGGCCTTCCGAGTAGGATGTGGCCAGCTTCCATGGGTAACACATCGCAAATGATCTCATCCTCATATCGGCCAATCGACAAAGGTACTGAAACTTGATGTGTAACCATGAGTTGTTTTTGATTACTCAACCACCTCAGACTATACGGCCTTGGATGTTTCCTCATTTCCAAGTTTAGTTTCTCCACCAAAGTTGTACTAGCAACATTAGTGCAACTTCCGCCATCGATGATTAAGCTGCACACCTTGTTCTTAACCTTACACCGGGTGTGGAACAAGTTTTCCCGTTGTTCATCTACTACGGAGTGCTCTTGAGAAAGAAGAACACGTCTAGCCACAAGTAGCTCTCCTTCTACCGCGTGTTCCTCACCGTCATCATAGATTGGTCCGGTCTCGGATTCCTCCTTATCATCCTCGGTCACGATCTCTCCACTATCCAACATCAACATCGCACGTTGGTTTGGGCACTTATTCGCATAGTGTCCTTTGCCCCTACACTTAAAACATTCGATGTCACGATTACAAATAGAGGTAGAAGCTTCGGTCTTACCCTTGTAGTCGGGACCGGACGAACTAGGTTTGTAGTCCGTTTTTGGTTTAGCATCCGTACGGGTCGGGTAATTCGGCTTCTCGCTTTTGGTGTAGTTTGGCTTAGACACGAAAGGTGTTCGTATGACTCCCTTTCTCTTAAGTTGCTGCTCTACTAGAATGGCTTTATGCAATATTACCTCAACGGTGTCATAAGACTGCATCTCCATCCGATCTTGTAAATCTCGATTCATTCTGCTTAGAAATCGGGCCATAGTTGCATCACCGGGCTCGTCTATATCAGCTATGAGCATGAGTTTTTCCATCTCCTGGAAGTAGTCCTCAACTCCCTTACTCCCTTGTGATAGCCTACGCAACCTTTGGTGTAGCTCGCGGTGGTAGTGGATTGGTACGAATCGCTTCCTCATGATTGACGACATTTCTTCCCATGTTTCCACGGGGTTTTCTCCATTGCGTCTCCTGTTTGTCACCACTTGATCCCACCAGTCAATAGCATAATTATGAAACTCGGTAGCGGCTAACCTGACCTTCTTGTATTCGGAAAAGTTTTGGCAATCAAAGACCAACTCGATCTTCTTTTCCCACTCTAAGAAAGCATCGGGATCGTTAGTTCCGTAGAAGGGTGGAATGCGAAGCTTCACGCTGCCAAGATCATTGTCATTTCTTCTCTGGGCCGGAGGTTGTCTAGGCCGGTTATCTTCGGATAAGTCGTGACACGGGTTGTTGAACTGCTCGGTTTGTTGAATCTGTTGATTCCGCCGGTTTTGCCTATGTCTAGGCGGGACTCGCGGATTTCTTTGAGCAACGCTATGGTCAGATCCGTGACTTTCGGCCAAGTTGCCTTCTCGAGCTACGCCTTGGTTGGTTCTTTCGTTTCTTTCTCGTCTATTCGGTGTCCTAATACTAAGAGTGGCTATTTGACCTCTCATTTCGTTTAGCATCGCGGACATAGTATCCATCTTGCGATTCATTTCGGCATCTCTTCTTCTCCTTGACCGTGAAGTACCGTCATCACTCCCATCAGACATTTTTTTTTTCCCTCGCAAAAGAAACAAACACGTTAGTAAAATAATCCTCACAAGTGTTTTACTCAAGTGTTTCGAACAACTCTCACAATATCCTCACACACACACAAGAAGTTCTCCTCGGTTCTTAAAGAACTAAATCGAAACAAATCGATGGTAGCTTCAAAAACCAAATCGTCAAACTAAAGATAGATAGTGAAGAAATACGAACAAATATTTATATATATATATATATATATTTTTTTTTTTTCACTTGTCTTCACATTTTTTTTTTTTTTTGTTTTTTTTTTTTTTTGTAATTTACTTTTTTTTTTTTTTTTTTTTAAATTGGTTTTGATACAAAAGATAGAAAGGAAAGAAAGAAGATAGAATATGAAGAGATAGAAGATGGTTTAGAAAATACCGCTATTTCAAGAGCGTGGCTCTGATACCACTTGATACGATCTCCCAAAGGAATGCACACTCTTGTTGGTATTGAAATAGATAGATCCTTGGATAAACGGGGTGGAAGTGAATGACTACGTCCAGAGCTATGAATGACCCTCGGTAAACTAGATCCGAAGGCTAACCACCTAAGGAACGAAGGAACTCTTCGGCTAACCACCTTGGAGTCGGTGATAACACAAGGCTAACCACCTAGTGATCGGTTGTGATCAAAGAGCTAACCACCCAATGACCGGTTTGATTTCATTGGCTAACCACCAAGAGATCGACAAGTTCACAAAAGAACAAGAGAGAAACTTCTTTAGAAAAAGATTTTTATAAAACTGAATGATTATTCTCAAAGAGATTACATAGTTTATATAGGGAGAGAATGTAGATAGAAAGCATTAAAAACAATGCATGGAAAATAAAAAGGTACTAAAAACAATGCATGGAAATTAACAAAGTCTAATTAATTCATAAGACTAAGTCCATTGAATCTTTGACTAATAATAACTTAAGGTGTGACCACCCTCTTGGCCTTCCTCGTCCCTTTGACTTATATTCCATGCGAATTTTCATGATATATTTCATGAAATTGGACCGTAAAGAGGAAACATAAGTGTTGCCTCGTTAAAACCTCTACTCGGGAAACCCATTGGGACAAAACCGAGTACAGGAAAAAGAGTACAACAACTTATGCTTAACGTCCAACCTCAAGAAAATATCGTAGCCGAAATTGAGGTAACGGCGTTGTGCATAAGCTGATCTTCTTCCTTGATCCGAACGTCATTAAGTAACTCCTGAACAGCTCCGGCAAGCTTCCTTGTCTTGGACCGCGTAACGGGACCTTCGGGTACGCTCAAAGCTTCCTTGTCCAAAGTATGCTCGTCCATGATCGCATCAGATGAAAATGATATATGAGATATGAGACCACTTACCTTAATACATTAAGGGTAAAATCGAAATCTCACATAACTAGAATGTTAGTTTCTATATTTCATTTTATGTGATGTTAGATAATTAAATATAGGACCAACAAGTAATATAAAGTCCAATTCCCTAAAAAGTAAATATCATTTTAGCCATTTTCCCATGACAAATATATATATATTTTTGGGTAATATTAATAGATTACTGTTGAGAATAAACCTCACAGTCATCACTCAAGAAACTTGCAATCAATCAACACACACTCACGATTTACTCTCGTCTCTCGTTTTATGCGAATTAAGAAGATCGCTAAACACGTTTTATGAGTTCCCAAAATCAAACCGATCTTTGGTGCATATCGGTAGGGAACATAACCTTAGCAATTTACTATCAAGCTTTGAGATTTTATAGTTGAGAGAGAATACCATAAACTGAAGAATGAAGAAGATAAGATCAAGTAACTTCATAGATTACTTCTAATATGTGCTTTGTTTTGTAACAAAATGGCTCAACGGTGACGTCATTTACAATCAATGGTCTTCAACAACCCGTTAGCAAACCTTGGTTTATCTGTGTAAGTAGAATCTAAGCAAAGATTACTCTAGCTCATAAGAGCTTACTAAGATATAAAATAAGATAGCTCATAAAGAGTTTTATTCAAATGCAACAACAAAAGAGAAAAAAAAAAAACTTTAGATTGTCACCAAGATATTCATAAAAAGGAGAAATAGAGGTACTTTCGGCAACCCTGGATAGATTGATTGATGTTCATTACATTGATATATGTAAACTACTTGCTCAAAAATTAATTACATGAGCTACAAACATGGGCTTGTGGTATTGTCATTGTGTGCTTTAATACTCCCCCGCAAAATTGGCGTGGGTGGAACATCTTCGCCAAGTTTGAAACTGCTAGTGGAGATGACTTGGCAAGACCTTGAATAGTTGAAACAAGATCACTGTGATGCAAGTGCATCAGATGGCTCTATTCACCTTGGAGTACAAACATTAGTGTGAGATCTATTCAAATCTATACGTGGAGAGTATCACATGGCTCCCTCAGAGATATTTCTCGATACTTGGAGAGCTTAGTCGACCTCCCTCAGAAGTACTTGTTACCTCTCTGTCTCACTAAGAGTCTGACTTTGTTTTGCCCCTTTAACTCCCTAATCTGACTCATGATGATGAATAATTCTCTTTCCACAACTACTGAAATCCTATTCACTATCTGCTTCTCATCCATTAGCCAACAACAATATGCAATTTAATAATTTGTATTTCTTTTTGGCATTTCACCAAACGACTTGCGTGTGCCTAGCATATCCTTCGAAATCGACATAAACTTGCATATATATAATCACCTTTATCAAACCCAAAACCATCATTTTCCATTTTAGCTTCTCAATTCTAATAACCAAAACAATTTGCCTTCATCATAGGTTTTGGTTTTAGACATGAAAGAGACAAATGGGTTAGAATCGCAAGCCCATTGTCAAAAGAAAGAAAAAGAGATTCAGTAGCCCAAACGTGCCAAGTCATCATCATCACCGTCGTTAACCATTAACGGTCACAGAAGCAGAGCAACGTCACACACAATATGTGATCATTGTACGGGAACACCAGCTCAACAAATCCATCTGAATAACCGATTAATGTTCTAGGATCATGTGCCATCATGTGCAATTAAGGACATTTGTTACTCTATGATATGTTGCTTATTCCTTTAAATGATTTTGCAATTGTAATCGGAAACTTTGAGTTGAATAATATTAGGAAAAGATTTTCTTCTCCAACTTTTCTCTCAAGCTTTCTTACTAGATTTCATGGTATCAGAGCCGTGGAGGTTTCATCAGAATCCTTCTCGGCTCCGACACTGACGATCTTTCAGTGTATTGCCCTTAAGCTTAATGAGTTGAATTATATTCTCTGGAAGGTTCAGTTTGAGAAGTTCCTTTCCAGTCATATGCTTCTTGGGTTTGTTACTGGTGGTATTTCATGTCTGTCGCGAACCATGAATGTCTGAAATGGTGATCAGATTACAAAACATAGCAATCCAGAGTTTATGAACTGATTTCCTCAGTTTTGACTTCTATTACTTTGACTCCACATCCACAGTTATCGAATCTACCATAAATTAATCACGCATTCTCGGTTACCGAACATTCCTTAAATGATTATCAAGTTCTCTAGTTTAAGTCATTAGTTCGAGAAACTGTTCTTTTCATGTTTGGATCCTGTTAAGCCATTAAGGGTCTACATTAAGAAGAAGAGAGCTGAGCTGGACAATTGAAGATGAGCTGGATAAGTGAAGACCGTTGACTGATGACATGGAAAGGCTTTTACGATTTGTTGTTGCAGGTTTTAGTATATAATATTTGTTTTACTTTTCTGTGGAACTATCTAGAAACTGGATCAGGAAATTGTGAGAGAGATTGTTCTCTGCAATTGGCAATCATCAAGAGAGTGTTCTTGAGATTGAACTATATCAATTCGTCATCGGAGAGTCTCCGTCACGTCTTGATATTGTATTCCTTTTGTTAAGCAATAAAGATTGAGTTGTTTCTTAAAAAATTGGTGCGGTGAGACGAACGAAGCTTCGCGACAGTCAACAATGGAGGAAAGCGCACAAATCACGGAGGAGATTCAAGAAAATTTGGCAGAATTAAACGGTCAAGTATCGACGATTCGTGGTGGTTGGGAGCGTTTGACGGAAGCGAATACGGAAATCACCGGTCGATTGAATACGATGGACAAGAAATTTGAGTCAGTGGATAAGAATATTCTGCTGATCTCGCAAACCTTGGCTCGGATTGAGGCGAATCAGTTTTCCGATAAATCACAAGGAAAAGCCATCGTGACTTCTTCCGGCACAGCGAATGAGGTTAGTCCTTCTGATTCCGATAACAATCCGGGGAATACTCAGCTAGGTTATCGAGGAATTGGTAGTGTATTAGAGAATCGAAGTGGTTTGTTGAAAAAGATTGAGCTGCCTGTGTTAGATGGTACAAATCCGTATGGGTGGATAACTTTGACAGAAAGATTTTTTCATTTGGGCAATTACACAGATGCAGAGCGTTTGGATTTACTATCAGTCAGTTTACAAGGTCCGACGTTGAATTGGTTCAATCGTGAGCTTGAAAGTGGACCGTTTAGAGATTGGGCTCAATTTAAACGCAGAATGATTGCTAGATTCAGTCAAAAAGTGGATGAGAATCCAGGGAAGCGTTTATTCAGCATGAAACAGACGGGATCAATTGCAGATTATGTCAATGAGTTTGAAGAGTTGACAACAATAGTGAAGGGAGTGGATGAAGCAAATTTGGAGCATGTATTTTACAATGGCTTAAAGTCAGAAATGCAGGAAGTGATCAAGATGAAGAAACCCCAGGGTTTAACATCACATTTTGAAGCCGTTATCACAATGGAGGATAGTGCTTTCTGTAAATCAATGGCTGCAACAACAAACTCATCTCACTTGCAACGTTCATCAACATTTGTTCCTCTGAAGACTTATTCAATATACAATTCACAACGTGCATGGCAGTCGCCAAATTCACAATCTGATACATCAAGAGCGGGGTTTAAAACCATGGATCAGAGTTCAGGAGTAAAGACACAGCCGAATGACAAACAACCATGGAAAAATCAAGCTTCGGGACAGTTTCCGAATAGAAAACAGTTAACACCAGCAGAATATGCAGAGAAAAGGAGATTGGGATTGTGTTATCAATGTCCTGAGAAATGGTCGAGGACTCATAAATGTCAGAACATGGAGTTACAGGTGTTTACTGTCATTAATGGATGTGAGATTGAGTTGTCAGAACCAGAATGGGTTGATACTTTTGAGGCTGAAGAAGGCGGAATTACAGAGTTGATGGAACTGTCTTTGTTCTCATTTCTGGGTTTAGACTCACCAACAACAACGAAATTATGGGGCAAGATTGGTAAGATTGATGTGGTTGTGATGTTGGATAGTGGAGCCACTCATAACTTCATGGATCCTTCACTTTTGGAAAAATCGCAGTTGTTACCAGTGAAAGACAATCGTTTAGAAATTTTGTTGGGCACTGGAATCACAGTGAAAGGCTCAGGGATGTGTAAGGAGGTGTAGTTTAATCTACAGTCCTTGAAATACACAGCTGATTTCATTGTGTTGGAGTTAGGCAATGCGGATATCATTTTGGGAGTACAATGGCTACGTACATTGGGAAAGTGTGAAGTAGATTGGGAGAATCACGAATTTTCCTTCATGTACAAAGGTCAGACAGTTACTCTGCGTGGTGATCCGTCTTTGCACCAACGTGCCAGCACACTCAAGGCCATACAATCTGCGAGCTTGCCACAAAGTTTTGGGTTTGATGTTGAACTATTTCACACAGTGCCGGCTGAAGATATTCATATCATTCCGGAGCATATTCAACATTTATTGGACAGGTTTATGAAAGTTTTTGCAGAGCCTATTCAGTTGCCTCCTCTTCGAGATAGAGAACATGCTATCAACTTGATAGCAGGCACTGGACCAATAAGTGTTCGTCCTTATCGCTACCCTCATGCGTATAAGGAAGAAATGGAGAAACTAGTTTCTCAAATGCTTGAAGCTGGTACAATTAGGCCAAGTCGAAGCCCTTATTCCAGCCCAGTTTTGTTAGTGAAGAAGAAGGATGCAAGTTGGAGATTTTGCATAGATTACAGAGCATTGAACAAGATGACAATTCCAGATAAATTTCCTATTCCGGTTATTGATCAGCTTCTCGACGAGCTTCATGGGGCACAAATATTTACAAAATTGGATTTAAGGGCAGGTTATCATCAAATCAGGATGTTGGAAAGGGATATCGAGAAAACAGCCTTCAGAACCCCCAATGGCCATTATGAATTTTTGGTCATGCCGTTTGGTCTCACGAATGCTCCGGCAACATTTCAAGCACTCATGAATGAAGTGTTTAGACCATTCTTGGGACGTTTTGTGTTGGTGTTTTTTGATGATATTCTGATTTTCAGTTCTACAGTAGAAGAACATGTTCATCATCTGCAAACAGTTTTGGAGATTTTTGTGCAACATCAACTGTTTGCTAATAAAAAGAAGTGTTTATTCGGGCAATCACAAGTCGAATATCTTGGACATGTTATTTCTCATGAAGGTGTAGCTACTGATCCGGCTAAGACAGAAGCGATGAGAAACTGGCCTGTTCCAAAGACGGTAAAGGAGTTACGCGGTTTTCTCGGATTAACAGGATACTACAGAAAATTTGTTAAGAGTTATGGTTCTATTGCTAGACCATTAACTGAATTGCTGAAAATAGATCAATTTGAGTGGTCTGAGAGAGCTCAAAGAGCATTTGAGATTTTGAAAGAAGCTATGATGTCTGCTCCGGTTTTAGCGTTACCAAATTTTTCTGAGGTTTTCATAGTAGAATCTGATGCCTCTGGATACGGATTGGGTGCAGTTGATGCAACAGCAGAGGCCAATTGCATTTTTCAGTGCAGGATTGTCAGACAGAGATCAGATTAAGCCTATATACGAAAGAGAACTCATGGCTATTGTCTTAGCAATTCAAAAATGGCGACACTATCTGCTTGGAAGGAAATTTATAGTGCATACGGATCAGAAAAGCTTGAAGTTTTTGCTGGAACAACGTGAAGTATCTATGGAATATCAGATATGGCTTACAAAATTGTTGGGATATGATTTCGATATCATCTATAAACCGGGTGTGGAAAACAAAGCAGCTGATGGATTGTCTAGAATTGTGTCTGAAAAGTCAAGTATCAATGCTGCAGAGTTATCGACCTTAACAATTCCTACAAGTTTACAATTCCAAGATATACGGAAGGAAATTGAGAACGATGAGCAGATTCAAGAAATGTGTAAAAAAGTGCAGGAGGGTACAGAGGAGAGAAGAGGGTACTCGTTGGTCAATGGGAAGCTGTTGTATAAGGGCAGATTGGTGATTCCAAGAACGTCAGCTCACATTCCATTGATATTGAAGGAGTATCATGATGGGTTGATAGGTGGTCATTCAGGAGTTTTAAAAACGTTGAGAAGGGTGCAGAATATGTTTTATTGGAGGCAAATGACGAAGGACATTCAAAAATATGTTGCTGAATGTGATGTATGTCAGAGACATAAATACTCCACTCTGTCTCCCGCGGGTTTATTGCAGCCATTGCCAATTCCGGATAGGATTTGGGAAGCTCTTTCAATGGACTTCATTGAGGGATTGCCAATGTCCCAAGGTTCGAATGTGATTTTTGTGGTAGTGGATAGGCTGAGTAAATATGCTCATTTTGTGAAGCTAAGGCATCCATTTACGGCACCTGAGGTAGCACAGAGATTCACTCACGAGATTGTAAAGTTGCATGGCTTTCCTCTATCGATTGTATCTGACCGAGACAAGATTTTCTTAAGCTCATTTTGGAGGGAGCTATTTAGGTTGGCTGGAACGAATTTGCAGTATAGCACAGCCTTCCATCCACAAACGGATGGACAAACCAAAGTCTTGAATAGATGCCTTGAAACGTATTTGAGATGTTTTGCTTCCTCCAATCCCAAATCGTGGGCTAAATACTTAACTTGGGCTGAGCTTTGGTATAACACGAGTTATCACACGGCAATTGGTACAACTCCTTTCAAAGTGATATATGGACGTGATCCACCAGATTTTTTGAAGTTTGAAGAAGGATCAACAGATAACTTTGAGTTAGAAGCTGTGTTGAAGGAGAGGGATGCAATGTTAACTCGTCTCAAAGAAAATTTAGTGGTGGCTCAGGCACGAATGAAAGACAATGCAGATAAAAATAGAAGAGAACTTGAGTTTACAGTTGGTGATATGGTTTTCCTCAAACTCAGACCATATCGACAACAATCAGTTTCTAAACGCCTTTGTCAAAAGTTGGCAGCAAGATACTATGGTCCGTTTGAAGTTTTAGCAAAGATTGGAGCAGTGGCTTACAAATTGAAACTTCCTCCGGATTCAAAGATTCACTCCGTTTTTCATGTATCTCAACTTAAACCTGTGTTGGGCGTTAATCATCAGGTGTCACTTCTGCCACCTTCTTTTTCTACAGAGAAGGATTTGGTTATTGAACCACATTTGCTTACCGACACTAGATATGATGAAGCTGGTCATTTGGAGGTTTTGGTGAGTTGGACTGGTCTTCAGGATCATGACCGCACGTGGGTAAGAGCTTCAGATTTGATCAAACAGTTTCCCCATCTGTCGCTTGAGGACAAGCTTCGTTTCGCCGAGGGGGGTATTGCTAAGCCATTAAGGGTCTACATTAAGAAGAAGAGAGCTGAGCTGGACAATTGAAGATGAGCTGGATAAGTGAAGACCGTTGACTGATGACATGGAAAGGCTTTTACGATTTGTTGTTGCAGGTTTTAGTATATAATATTTGTTTTACTTTTCTGTGGAACTATCTAGAAACTGGATCAGGAAATTGTGAGAGAGATTGTTCTCTGCAATTGGCAATCATCAAGAGAGTGTTCTTGAGATTGAACCATATCAATTCGTCATCGGAGAGTCTCCGTCACGTCTTGATATTGTATTCCTTTTGTTAAGCAATAAAGATTGAGTTGTTTCTTAACAGATCCCTACTGATGGTTCCCGATGTTCTTTAATTGGATCAAGATTAGGCGATTCTATGACTTTGCCTTAATGGACTTACAGTAGAACGACACTATAAATTAATACTCTATAAATTAATAAAATTTATCGGTCCCGGGTTGAGCCAATGTAAAAAATAACAAAATTCGATAATAATTTTTTTTGAAAATCCAATGTAAAAGATGGTCCCAATAATAGTTTAAATTGATAATTATAAATTTTATGCATATATATATATATATATATCTTAGAAAATTTAGTAAAATATGATTATAGTAATGTATATTTATATTTAAAGTTAAAATTTCGCTGGAACTAATTTTTAATTTTCCTTACTGCATCAAAATATTTTGGTGTTGTCATCTAGATCTCCTTCCAAAAATTGTAAAGAGTTCAAGACGTGATAATTGTTTTATTACGCGTAAATATTTTGGATAGTGTTATCTCGCCTTCAACATCAACAACGTAATTTTTCTAAACTCTAAAATTTTTAGAATGTATCCTTTTTACCCGGATAGTCTAGTGGACTATTAACGTCCATTCTATTACGATAACCAAAATTATTAACATAATGTGGAATAAAATGAATATGTAAATAATAAAGTATACAAAATTTTAAATAAATAAAATTTTAGAAGAATTTGTACGAATTTTAAATTAAACTACTTATTTTATATAAAATATATTTTACAAAAATCATAAACTAGAAAAATCTCTTTATAAATTAATAAATATTAATTTATCGATTAACTAATAACTCTATAATTAATAAATATTCAAAATCCCAACATTATTAATTTATAGAAGTTTTACTACTTAACCCGATCTCGGTAATTAACCCATTTAATACTTGAACCGTTATAATAGTTAGTCAAAAATCCAATTTCTATATAATGACAAATGATTACTAGATTTCCAACACTTAGAAATATGTCTTTTTTGATAAAAAAAACTCATCATGAAACAATTGGGATTAAACAAAATTATACAGGTTTTGGAACGTTACACAAATTTTTTCTTTTTCAAAACTCAAAAAGTGAAATAGATAATGTTAGCGTTGGGTTTGACACCAAAATCAGTCCACTCGAAAGCCCAATTACTTAATAAAATGCCAGCAGCTCAAGGGCGAGCTCCCGAAAGTCCAAGTAGAGAAACACATTGCGATCTGCAAGCTGGAAAGGAACTCGATGACATCAAGCTAAACTGGTCAAGCGAGAATCTCGGAGCTGGAGCCACAATCCGAAATCGTGGCATTACGTGCTCTGCAAATCAAGAGCAGTTGAGCACGATGAAGGGTTATAAAAGACAGTCTTCAGCTCTATTTTCAAGGCATTCAAGAATTTTCATAAAAAATACTACGCGTTATTGTGTAACGAGGTGAAGCTATTTGCAACTTTTACATCTCTTTAGAGATCTCTTTGTAAATCTCGATCTTTCAATCTTCTTAATTCAAATCCAATTCGTCGATTTCGGTCTTATTATTACTTAGGTGGAAAATTTCACACTCACATGTAAGGAAACTAAGTGTATTGAACTGACACCATATTTGAAGTATATAGATCAAGAGAAGATGAACATAATCTACCTCAATCGTAGAGCTAGAGCAAAGGAAAATGGAAAAGAAGAAGATGAGATTTGAATATGAGAATTTTTTTTTTTTTAACACTGAAAAATTCTTTATTTCAAAAAGTCAATTCACACTACTGTTTATCAAAAGGCATTAACGGACAATTCCACGCACATCAATAGAGGCTATGGTAATGAATCAACAACCAAACGATTGGGAAAGGAAAGAAACACACAATTAGATCTTAATTAAAAACATAACACAATCCAATAGAATGTGGAAGATAATAGATCATCAAATCTGCTTCATCGTCTTCATTGCTCATCGTCTTTATTGCTCGAATAGCAGTTTGAAGATATAAAACCATCTTGAAGAATTTCATTTATTCGATCAACACCCCTAGGGTTTCGCCTTCCTTTGTACTTTTAACAATTTTCAAAATAACTAGATCTACTGCAGAAATTCTCTCAAAGTAGAGAAAACAAATACTAGCCTCATCACCTTCCCGGATCTAGGCCATCCATCTATTCGCTAACTTAACCGTCCACTCATAGAGAAGAAAACCCACCGTAAAAATAAAAAAATGGCACAAATCATAAAGAGTCTTCGATTTGTAATTAACAAAACCACATAAGAACAAACTAACATAGACACAACTCCGACGCTATGAAAGCTGCTGGAGCTGTTGACCGAAAATCTCTCTTTTTCTCTCTCAGATGGTTAGGGTTTTTAAACCAGACTGATTTGAATCTAAGATTATGCTATATACACTTGATGCATTGTACCTTTATATATATAATTAGATTAGGATCCGCGTGATACGCATGTTTTAATAATAATTTAATAATATATGATAAAAAGTAAAGTAAAATACTCGTTGTCTGTAACAAAATTAAACTTAATAAAGATAAATCGCACATCTACATACACGTACACCAAAATATTTGAGCACATAAACACATATATAAAGAATAACATACAAATATAGTACTGTATAAACTATTTAAAAACAAAAACAAAACAAAAAAATATTAAAAATAATAATAAAGATCATTGTAAGATTATATCTTATTATATAAAGATGGATGTGTTTTATATAAATTTTTGCATGTTTATAACTTTTCTTTTTATTTTATGGAATCACAATCACCTATTATACTAAATTCAAATTTCCTATTTTACTGAAATTTACCATTTACCTTATTCTTTAAAATAGAATTTTCTTTACTTATATAAAATGAAAACACAGAGTAAAAAATATTTTATTATATTGAAATGATTGGTCATGTATGATTCGTGGTTAATTATCGAATTTAAATTCGTTTTTATTTTAATCAAGTTTACTATTTATTTAATTATTTTAAATATTTTTTTCAATATTCTCGATCTGTTATATATATATATATATTAATGATCACATATGTTTTGAAATTAATTATCAAATTAAAATTAAAAATTTATATCATCATCAAGTTTAGCTTTTATTTTTTAAGAATTTTTTTTACTTTTTATTTCATTTTTAATGGACACTTTTTTTAAATCACTTTTAGAAATTAGAAATAATATTTATTTTTTTGTACAACATGAAATAATATAATTTATTTTCTTTTTTGTAGTTTTTTATTTACTATTTTCTTTTAAATATTCAATAATATGTCTTATTTTCCTTTTTTCAATCTTACTATATTCATTTAGGTACACAATAATTTGATTTAAGAAATAACTAATTTACAGAAGGAAAATTTCTATTTTTACATTATTTAGATGTGACACATCATAATGGGCAATTCTCACAAATGCCACCAAATCAAGTTTTGCTTCCAAATATAGCACACATTTTAAAATGTTCCAATCTTACCACAATTTTAGAACTAAAAGACTAAAATAACCTTCTCTCATTTAAAATAATAATAATTAAAAAGGAAAAAAACTTAAACAAAAATTGAGAATCTGAAATCGTCCCCTTTTCGTTCCACTTCTCGTCGCCGGAGGTTCTCGTCGCCGGAAGGAAAGATGGTACTCTCTCTCACCCTATCTCCCTATCTCCCTCTCTCCCTCTCTCTCTCTCTCTCTTGCTCTCTCTCTCTCTCTCTTGCTCTCTCTCTCTCTCTCTTGCTCTCTCCCTCTCTCTCTCTCTCGTTTTCAATGAATCTCGATGGCTTAGATTCTCTAACAAAGTCGGGAAGACGACGATTGAGCGATGCAGATCTGGAACCAAAACTCCCGTTCGATTACTCTACAATCTCAAGCGAGAAACACGCGTTGGCAAAGCTAGTCACGGATGAGTTTTCCGAAGAAGAAGCTAGGAAAAAATCGAGATTCGAGGGTTTGAATCTCAAAAATCTGGCTGCGAAATTGGTTCCAGTTTTCGAGTGAGGGAGGTTTTACGATGAGTATTCAGCCAAGAGGAAAGAGCGATTGAGGAGGAAGAAATGTAAAGAAGTTGTTGCTGCTGGAGAGGGAGGATTAGCGAAAGGAACGCCTTACAATCTCGGCGTAAACTGTGAACCGATGACGACAAAAAGAAGAGGAACTACTTCTGCTAAGAAGCTTGAGAGCCTTAAGAAGACTGTATCAATGGTTGAGACAACACCAACTCAGAGGTATTCTCTTAGGAGCGTGACAAAAGAGATAACTTGGCTTGTTCACTGTCTCTTTGTGTTGGACTGATATTTAGCTCCAATTGTTTGCTTAGAGGTTGTATATTTGATTGTTTGAATCCGTTGAAAAATTAGTCTCTAGGAGTTTTGGAAGATTTGTGGAAATGCAGGGGTTTGTGAAGTTTACAATGTTCTATTTTCTGGATTTTGTTACGTCATTTGTTAGTGGAGTTAAAGTCAAAGGCCGAAATGTTTTTTATTTTTGGGAAAAGATTGTATGGTTTACTTATATTTTCCTGTTATTTGTAGATTTGTGTGATTAGGCATGTTCTCTTTTGATGGCAAAACAACCAAATTTGATTTTATTTGTCTATTTAAGGGGAGGAAGATGTATATGTATATTGCTTTGTTAGCTGCAGCAAAGCAATTTTTTACTATGGATGTTTATGTCAGTTATACTTGTAACGTTTGCTTATCAATGGGCCAAAGCTAACATTTTTCTTATTTGCGAGAGATTTGTGCATATACATATGTTAAATGTTACTCAAGTTGTAAACCTGGAGACATTATAGAACGTAAATCCATTTTGTCCTCTGTCATCTTTTTTTCTTAATAATTTCCATGTATTTTGATAATTTAGGAATGCCTTCCTAAATATGTGAGAATCCTTCCTAAATAAATATTTAGGAAGCCTTCATGATTTTTCAGGAATGATTTCTACGTATTCAGGAAAGTTTTCCTAAAAAGACAAGAAACAAAGAGTTTGCTTTTTCAAATTTTATTGTTTTGGATTCCATTCTATTTTATGTTGCAGCTGAGGGTAACATGCTTCCTACCGGCACTTGATGAAGATGAGAAAGATTCTTATCATTAGAAGATGTTGAAGATGCATAAAAAGATGAGATGATTAAATTGATAGAAAAAAGTTATCGAATAACTAAGTCTGATTAGGATAATGGAGCAATTGACGTAGGCGATGCAATGGAAGCAATTGCTCCAGCCTGTGATGCATACAAAAAATATTAAGTATTGTTAATCAAGAGATAAAGTTTGAAGTCAAGAGATAAAGTTTGGAGATACAACGACTTGACATAATTAGCTACCTCTAGCTTCTCTGCAAAACCTATGTAGGATGATCATTTTATAATTGGTTTGTCCATTTGAATATTTTGGTTTTATGAACGTATGTATGATATTTTATGAATGTATATATGATAATCTTATCACTTTGAGTATTTTTAGGTTTATACATATGCAAGATATTTTATCATTTATGAATGATGGTCTTATCACAAGAGATTCAAGTTCATCGGAATCAAAAGTGGCAATGCTTATATGATCACAAATTTTGTTGCTGTTAAGTTCAGAAACCTTTCTAAATATTTATGAAGGCTTACTACATATTTAGGAAGGCCTTCCTAATTCGGAAGGCTTTCCAAAATTTGTTGGACGCTTTCCTAAATACTTACACTTTATCGAATTAGTTTATGGAATTAGACAAAGATACAAGTTCACTCCATAATCGTTTGCCATTTATGTGTAATCCAGGAATCAGTCAATAAAATAATTAGGTGTATCCATAAAAAATGTAACCATTTGCAAACAGTAACAAATTGTAATATGGAAAATAATCACGCTTCATATATCTCTCTTGTGTGCTCCTCTGCCACAGCCGCTGCACAAAATATAACTTTATCATATAGGGGTTCTGCGTGAACTCTTGTCGTGTCCTTCTTTGCTACATCTGCTGAACCTAGCACTCCAAACTCTCCAACTGATCTCTTTCTCTTTTTAGGCAGTCTCCCACTACTTTGCTTAGTACGTGGAAGTCCACACAATAATCCAGCTTTTCCTAAATCATCAAAGAGTTAGGAATGTACATCATAAAAATTTGTGTAAGAAGAATATTACCTGTTTTTTTGCATGCACATTGGATTCATTTACATATGAATCACAATCTAAAACTTGCAACATATGTCTTTTCTCCACATCACAAATATGTTGAGTGTGTATGGTCTTTGATTGAATGCTGCTACCAACAATCTCAACAACAACGTCGTTGCATTTGTCACTCACCTAAACCAAAAGAAAAAAGAATTTAGTATTGAAAGAGTAGTAAGTGAGCTAAAATAAATGTGACATACGTTTTAGGAAGGCCTTCCTAAATGTTTAGGAATCCTTCCCGAAATTTGTATCTAGGAAGATGTTCTCAACCTTTAGGAAAGCCTTCCTATATAGTTAATAAACAAAGAATGCACGTTTAAATTGAAAGCTATGTAACAGTAATAACTCGATTACATGTGCGACTTACCGTTACACACAAACGAATTAGTTCAACATCTTCTTTTATCTTCTTGATGAGTGTTCTTACTTGGCGATCATTTTGCACATAAATAGGTGTAAAATCCTCTACCATCACTTTCATTCTCATTGGAAGTCCATAACTGAGTGAAATATCTCTTTCTTTAGCTAAGCAATCAATGCCCAAATCTTCAACAACCATCTCAACTAGCTCCTTGTATGTAACGTTCTCATCTACCTCACAAAGGGATCCTCCTTTGTTCCTATCTACAAGAAATTCTAATTGGAGCTTGTCATTTAACTTCCACTCACCAGAAGCAGCATAGATCTCGACCATACTTTTCTGAAAAAAAGACAAGATTTAACTGTATTTTCCAAATCAAGTGAACTAAGAACTAACAATTAGCTATTTCCACAATTACAAATTCCCACGAAAAATCAAGCCAATAAAATATCAGAGCAAAAATGAGCTAAACAATATCATATCAGAGGTCGTTTGGGAAAATTCATAGACAAACCAAAGGTAAAAGTGTTAGGTCGAGTTTTTTCCCAAATCAATATCAAAACTCGAATATGGTTTTGTTTTTCTCAAATCGATCCAAAAAAAGAGAAGAAAGAGAATACATACCGAATCTATTAGAGATTCAGATAGGGATTCGAATCACGATCCCGATTCGATGTCGTCATCATGATTTTCTAAAGAACTGATCCCAGATTTGAAGAAATCACCGCCGATTACAGAGACCACCGTCAATTACAGAGAGCTCCGCCGATTACACACTCGATCCGAGATCGCCGTCAGAATCGATCCGAGATTGCCGTCAAATTCGATCCGAGATCGCCGATTGGATCTCCGAGATCATTTCTTTGTTGGGCTCTCTTCTTTGCTTTTTTATTTTCTCAAATAAAATATTTTAAAAAAACTGATCCCAGATTTGAAGAAATCACCGCCGATTATAGAGACCACCGTCAATTACAGAGAGCACCGCCGATTACACACTCGATCCGAGATCGCCGTCAGAATCGATCCGAGATTGCCGTCAGATTCAATCCGAGATCGCCGATTGGATCTCCGAGATCGTTTCTTTGTTGGGCTCTCTTCTTTGCTTTTTTATTTTCTCAAATAAAATATTTAAAAAAAAAAAACTTATGAGGGTTTAATTTTCTTTTTCTTTTTAAATGATAAGGGTTCTTAATTAAATGAGGGCATAAATGTCTTTTGTTCTCTAAACTAATGGTATTAATGGAACATTGATATTTTGGTGGTAGATTTGTAAGGAAAACTTCATTTGGTGGTATTGTAGGGAATTTCTCTATCATAATCTAAATTAAAATTAACTTGTGTCGCGATCTGGTGAATTATAATTTTGCTTATATGTCAGGCTCACATTAAACACATCCTCCTTTATATAATAAGACTAGGCAAGTATCCGCGCCTTGCACGGGACAACAATATCGAAAAATTAGTAGTTTAGGATTGTAAATTGAAATTTTACATTCAAGACAAAACTAATTGCTTGTTTTGAGTAATGAACACATAGTTTTAATATATTATACATTAAACATTCAATGAAATATAATTGAACTAATCAATATTTAATATTATTTATAAGATCAATATTGAACATTATTAAAAAACAAAATATAAATTATCCAGATGATAATAGACATATAATTATATAATCTACAGTAACTCTTCTTCATCATTATCAACACAATGAAAAACATGTCGGATAATTTTTGAAAGTAGGTCTATTTTGTCGAACCCAAGTCGTTCCCATTCCGAAAGATGTTCCTCGAGACGTTTTATCTTCTTCTCGATCATTTTCTGCTTCATATCGAGCTTAGCATTTTTCTTCAAAATCTTATCCTGAACGTTAATTGCTTTGCGCGGGGATAATAAATTTTAAAACATTGATATAGTTTTTAGGGATTGTTTCACAAATAACCCACAATTTGTGGTCAACCCCAAACATAACCCACTTTTTCCTCCTCTTCATATTTTGCCACTTTCTCACAAAAAAAATCCATAGCCTTCACATTTATTCACGAAAATGCCATTATGATACAATTTTTTTTTTAAAATCCGAAAATAAGTAAAAGACACAAAACCCATAATATATCAACTTAATTACCAAACTGCCATCTTCTTCAATTTTTCAACCACCATGAACAACCAATTTGGAGCTCTAAATGCTTTCCCAACCGATTGTTGAGCTCTAAATACTCAATGTTTGTCTTATAACCTCTTCATCTCTCATTTCCTCTCCAATTTCATCCAAAAAACTCTCTAATTTTCGTTTAAAAATTTTCTCTCTCATTACATCATGATTTTCGGTGGTTCTTGGATATAAAACGACCTAGCTTCTTTGTTATCGGTGAAATACGAAGTTGTAGGTGCTCGACGAAGCTAAAAACGTGCTCGAACGGCGAAAAAAGTAACATCACTTGATTTTCGCTAATTTCATATTTGTTTCGCGATAGCAGACTTCACCTCTGCTAGTCAACGGAGAGGTTAGATTTGCAATTGACCATTTTTGAAAATATCTGAAGGAGACTTCACCTAAAGTCTGCTCGTTCTCCTTTGGAAAAAAAAAACTCGTGCAGACTTCATGTGAAGTCTTCGTAAAAGTGAGGTTAGTTTTGCATTTGACCAAAACTTTGACTTTACATAGCAGACTTCATATGAAGTCTGGTCAAACGAGACTTCTCGTGAAGTCTACTATGTAAAAAATCGAGGTCAATTTTGCATTTGACTGAAACTTTGACTTTTTATAGCAGACTTCGTGTGAAATCTACTCTGTACAGAGAGGTTAGTTTCGCATTTGACCAAAAGTTCGAACAATTGACAGGAAAAAACATTAATTCGCAAACTTCGGGTGAAGTCTGTGACTTATTTAATTAAATAGTAGACTTCGGGTGAAGTCTACTATTTATTTAATTTGAGATTTTGGTCAAAAACAAAACTAACCTCTTTTTGGCGCAGACTTCACCTGAATTATGCTCTAAAAAGTCAAACTTTGGTCAATTGCAAATCTAACCTCTCCTTTTCGGCGCAGACTTCACCTGAAATCTCTTTTCGGTAGCAGACTTCATTTGAAGTCTGCGCCATTTTTACGGTTTTCCGCGTATTTGCGCAGATTTCAGGTGAAGTCTCCTCTAAAAAATCAAACTCTGGTCAATTGCAAAACTAACCTTTTGATTTTGAAGACTTCGGGAGAAGTTTGCTCTTATAAAGTCAAACTTCTGGTCAAATGCAAAAGTAACCTGCTTTTTACCGAGGAGACTTCACCGGCAGTTTGCAAACTCTATAGACTTCTGGTGAAGTCTCCTCCGTGATATGCCTTAATTGCAAAAGTAACCCAAAGATACAGACTTCTCCAGAAGTCTGCTCCGTAGACTTCAAACGAAGTCTGCTCCGTAGACTTCAAACGAAGTCTGCTCCGTAGACTTCAAACGAAGTCTTCTCGGGAGACTTTTGGAGAAGTCGTATTTTAAATTTTATTAAAAATCCATTTATATCTTATTTATAATGAAGTTTTTTCGATTTTCTTGTTCTCACATGTGTGTTAGTTATTGTTGTTGCTTCTGTATGAGTTTGACATGTTTATGTGAAATATTAATGGGAGAAATCAATTTTATTGTTTGATTAGCCTTTAGCTCATATGTGTAGACTTCGGATGAAGTCTACGTCTTTAAATCGACTTCTCCAGAAGTCTGCTGCGTAAACTTCACCCGAAGTATGCTCGGGAGACTTCTTTCGTAGTTTGTATTTTAAATTTTATTAAAAATCCATTTATATCTTATTTATAATAAAGTTTTTTCGATTTTCTTGTTCCCAAATATGTGTTAATTATTATTTTTTATTTTTGCATGTGTTTGACATGTTTGCGCGTTATAATTATGTGAAAATTAATTTTTTTGTTTGATTAGCCTTTTAGCTCATTTGTGTAGACTTCGTATGAAGTCTACTTCACAATTACGATCACTAATGATGTTTTTATATGTTTTTTTATATATTTTGTTTGTTAACGTACTCTTCTCTTGTTGAGATTATTATATTTGTGGTCTTTGATATTATTATATTTGTGGTCTTTGATATGACAATTGACAAAATCTAAATATTTTGAATATCTTTTGGTCTAGATTTTCCACATTTAAAACATCTTCCAATGCTTAACAAACAGCTAAGTTCTTTTTAAGTGATGATTGTACACATGGTGAACTTGTTGAAATGGCACAGAGAAGTATTCCGAAATGCAAATGGTAACATCTGCATTTTTTTTTTTTTGGAACAAGGGAGTCTATGATCTTTACTCTGTGTGTAGCTAAAAGCAGGAGAATAAATAGAGACTTATACATTTCTCGTTGTTATTTTTATTTATCGCAAGTCTTAACCAATATTTGCTTTAGATCTATGATTCTTTTTGTTCAAATGATTAAGTTTGAAAATGATGTACATTACTAAATCTGCAAATATATTGTTCAAAGATTCATTACTGAATATAAAATACAAACCCAAAAACATTATTACACCTACACGACATAGCTGCAACAGACATCGGTTTCATGCTCGTACAGAGAAAAACTTACACCAGTTCCTAGCATGTTGTCTTGAGTGAGAACATGGAATTTTAGCTGGTAACCAGAACTTGCCTGCCTTGTTGAGACCGATACCAAGAAGACAGATTCAGAGTCCAAGAAAGCATGGTATTAAACTCCTGACAAGTTTCTTGTTTTTGTTAAGCTTTTTAGAGCCTCCACATCCATATAGTCTAATCCCATTTCCTCAGCCTGCCCAAGTATACAAAATGAAATAAGCAAAGATTTCAGAACATAAAAATAACCGATAATACATAACCTTCCATCGAAGTTTAAGTTGTCGAGGTTTTTCTGCAAATACGGAGCCCCGATGCAGTTCAAGATAACATCCACACCTTTTTCATCGGTTTCCGCTTTTACCTTTGCGACAAAGTCCTCGGTTTTGTAATTTATACAAACATCAGCCCCGAGTTCTTTGCAAGCAGCTAGCTTTTCCTCATTCCCTGTTAGTTAAAAGAAAATTGGAACATTGTCAAAACAAACAAAAAAACACGGAGGTTTCGATAAATTGAAGCTTTAGACCAAACCTGCTGTGACGAATACTCTCACTCCTTGATGTTTAGCCATCTGAATTGCAAATACTTATAAGACTAACTCATTTCAAGACAAACTCAATCGGAAAAAGAATTATTTAAACAAGATATCAGAAAGCATGGAGACATGAGAAAACTCTTATCTTTGTTAGAGTTCCATATAATCCATGACAATCAACAAGATTTACAACTCAAAATATCGAGGAAACAATTCAAGGGTCACGACCCAAAAGGTTTCATGCGGAGCCACAAAAACCTATGTGTAAGCGGATTTTCATCGACAAAAAAATAAGATTTGATATCGAGGCAGAAAAAAATAAGATTTGATATCGACAAACAGAGAAAGCAAAAAAACAGATCCCAAGCTTTCTCTTGATTTTCTGCAAAAAAACTCAACCGAACAATTATTCATCAAAAACTTGAAGATCCATAAGAAAAGAGACAATGTTAAAACCCTAAATAAAAGAATCTTGAAATCAATTTGCCACTTCTTTGCAGGAGATTTGGAGCAAGCCATTTGTTTATCTTCTTCAGCTAAGTAAAACCACAAGCCACTCAAAGATAACAATCACGGAGCAAACTCCGGCAGCATATTTTCACGGAGAAAAAGAAAAAGTTATATAATGGTTTCCTAAAAAAATATAAGATTTTTCAAACAAAAGCAAAACCAATCTCAGAAATACCTAATAACGAAACAGAGGTGGTGGCTGAAGGAACCACATCATATTCGAAATAGAGGTGGTGGCCAGTCGACGTAGATGGGCGAGATCTATAGAGATGACGACTTGTTCGAACTGCTAGAGAAAGAGAGAGATTAGAGACAAAAAGAGAGACTACGAGAAGAGAGAAAGAGATGCCGGTGGCTAACCTTTGTGGAGGCGGCGGCGAGAGAACGATGGGCGTGTGCAGATCTGAATGATAGAGAAGGAGATGATACAATAAGAGAGAGTAAGAGAAAGTAAGAGAGATTTTCGCATAAAAGGAAGAGAGAGTGAGAGAGATTTTCGCATCAAAGAGAGGAGTCTTTACCTCTGAAATGGAAGCAGAAGCGACGCAGATCGGGGAAGGTAGAAGCAAAAGCGCTGTGGATCTACGAACAAGATGCAACCGACGGTGGGGAACTAAAGAAAGTCGGCGGCAATGGAAGTTAGAGGCGGTGAGGGATGAAGTTTCCGATTTCACCCACAGAGAGAATCGGCTAGGGTTTTCAGTTTTTCTTACCAAAGAAATAGAGTTTTTATCCCTTCAGTTTTTATATGTCGGGTAAAGTTACATAGGTAGGTTAAAATTCTTGGTTCAAAAGGGGTTATAGTCGGTTAGGTTAAAACCGCAATTCGATCAGTTTTGTTTATAAACACGGTTTAATTTTGAAATTAACTCGGTTATAATCGGTTAGGTTAATAATTTTCGGGAATGAAGTCTGCTAACCCCTAAACTCTCCCCGAAATCCTAAACGCTATGCAGACTTCATACGAAATCTGCAAATTGGTACAGACTTCACCCGAAGTCTGCTACTCGAAAATCTAAATCAAATATTTTCAATGGATTACTCAAAACCCTAAATAAAATTTATATCAAACATTCAAAATGTTTAACATATTCACAATTTAATATTTTTATGCAAATTTAACATTTTATATTAAATCATTATAAACCCTAAATCTTACCCTACATGTAAAAATATGTTTCCAACTTATAATGTCAAACCATTACACATATTTCGACCTCGTAACTCGGAGACATACGCAAAATCACATACATAACTTAAAATTTAATATCACCTTATAGTTAACTCAACTTTTAAAATCGAACCGTACACTATAATCTCTACAAAGTTGTTCACTCTAAACCATAAAACATAAATACAAATCCCTAAACCTAGACCATTACTACCATATACTCATGAAACTTATGAATATCAAACAACAATAACTACCAACATGTGACCACATCAATATCTAAACATATGGTTATGGACAAGCTTATTTGGTATCTTATGTCTTCTTTTAGTATTATTTCATTATTAGTATGTATTTCATTTATAATATAATTTTCTTTGTTGGTTTAATTTGATTCAATTTTATGAAATTTTAATTTTTATACTTCATAATTGTTTATAGTTTGGTTATGAATATAATTTTTTAATCAAATTAATTTTTGTTAATTTATAAATTTAAATATTATATGTAATTATGTAGTAGACTTCTTTTGAAGTCTACAAAGTGCATATTAGACTTCCTGTGGAGTCTACGAGTTCGACTTCTAACTAAAGTTTATAGAGCAGACTTCTCTATTACGTTGCAGACTTCTCGAGGGTTAAAACAGTAATTGTGTGCTGCATTTTTTGTTTGGTCATAAAGGGTGTAGTTGTAATTTCACTACCCCTTGGGTTACTTTTGCCAAATATGAGATAAGGGGTGTACATTTTCATTTCAAATGAAATTTTTAGTCATTTTTAGCAAAACTCCCTAGTTTTTATTTAGAAATGAAAATTCTATTTATAATTTTATTTTTTCAGCAAACTAATGGGTACTAAACCCTAAAATGTGAGTCTAAACCCTCACAAATGCATATAAAATATTGAAAACAATTTATATTTTTAACAAATTAAGGGATACTAACCCTAATATGTTAGCCTAAACCCTCATAAATGCACGTAAAATACTGAAAACAATACATAGATCATAAACCCTAGAATCCTAGCATCAGAGCATAAATCCAAATACAAAAATTTATCCGAAGTTTATATATATTATGTTAGTTTTGGTCGGTTTGATTCGTTTTGTCAGTTCTTTGATTTTTCGGGTTGGAAATATTCAACCGAAACTAACTGAAACTAACCTAATAAAATTATGGTTCAGGTCGGTTCGATTATGGCAAAGTTTGGTTCGTATGTAATGTTGCCGAATAAATCTGAAGTATTAATCCGATTCGGTTTTTAGTGAAACATTTCAGTTAATTTTTGGTAGTTCGGTTAATTTTGGTTTAGTCTCGTTAATTTGAGTTAGTTCAAATCGGTTAACCAATAGAAATGAGATGAATAATTAGATTTTAGAATTCTTTAAAAAAACTTCGGATAACCGTTTAGTAATTTTTTTTTTTTTTAAATATGTTAATAAATCATGGAGTTGGATTAAATTACTTGATCGATGTTTCCTCTAAAAACCGCCTTTCGCAAAAAAAAAATTAATTAATGTTTTTTGTTTCAAAATTTTTAGTCATTAAAATATAATTTTTTACATGTTGTTTTTTAATATACATGATATAGCGTCGTTATGGAACAAAATTAACATAATCTAAATTAATTTAAATATTTGACGTTATATAATTGCATTATTAAATAATTTTAATCTAATTTACATAAATTACGGAAAGAATATCCATATGCATATGAAGTCGATGAGAAAACTTCGAGATGAATAAATATTTCATAAATATTTTGGTTGATTACTACATTTATTCAAATTCTAGTGTCAATAAATATGTTATTATGGTTGATTATTAAATTTAATTTTTATAATTAACTTAAATGATATTGTTATCCACAATGTAGTTGTGGTAAAAATAAATAAACCTGAGTGTTTACTCTTGTCATTGCGACATCAATCAATTACATATTCGAGATTGTGATCGGTTTTCTTTTAAATAGGTATTTTTCGAATTCTAAATCGAAACTAAAATCATGCAACTAAAATAGACACATGCTTAATGCACTTTTCTGGTCTAATTAATCATATAGTATTGTAAGCATTTTAGGTTGTTACAACATCTAAACGATATTAAAATCCTTAGAATACGATGCCACTTATACCATATTAATAATTTTTGATTTAATATTCAATTTTTAATTTTTAGATCTAATTTTAGAAATCAATATTTTATAAGTAATCTTCACTTTTTTATATAAAATAGTTTTTTGTATTCATTTTGATGATATTTCTAATATTTTGAATTTTGCTTCCACAATCATTGTTATATTCTTTTTCCAATACCCACATTTATTATTTTTAATTATTGCAAATGTTTTATTTATTTATACTTTTCATTAATGTTTTTTTTAAATATTTAAAATTATTCATTAGCATTATACCATCAATTTTTTAGAAAATTAAGGGGTAGTAAACCCTAACATGAGAACCTAAACCCTCACAAATTCTTGTCTGAGTACATTGTTCCTTTTCATTTCATTTTCTTATGCTCTTAAAGACCTAAGAAAATCTATTTGAACCAAATCGACTTGTTTTTTTTTTAATTTTGGGTTCGGTTTAAGTCCATACAATATTTTGGTTTGGTTTACGAAATTATGTTAATATCGAGACGAATAATTTCCCATTGTTACAAAAAATGGTTACTTTTCATGTGAAATATATATATTTCATAACGTGGCGCATTCATGTGATTTTGTTGGTGTCTTTGGCTTAGTTGAACTATTTGCTTCTAAATCAAATAACAACCTTCTCTGCTAGCTTGTTATTCTCATATCTGCAAAATAAGTATAAGTATAATTATTTAAAACACTAATCAAAGAGCCGAGACATTATTATTTTCAAACAAGCAAACAAACATAGCTATTGTGATATATCGCTCG
The DNA here is from genome assembly GCA_900406555.1 of Pseudoturritis turrita. Taxonomy (NCBI): domain Eukaryota; kingdom Viridiplantae; phylum Streptophyta; class Magnoliopsida; order Brassicales; family Brassicaceae; genus Pseudoturritis; species Pseudoturritis turrita. The sequence goes on from OVBL01000484.1 coordinate 1,191,261, forward strand.
CCATAGCTAGAAAACAAAACCTGTTTTTATGAAACATGTTATAGCGGAAGCTTGTACATTGTGATTATCCCTCACCGTGATAAGTTTTCATACTCAATAAACCATAATGAAAACGAATAAAATCAAATGGTGTTTAACTGAGAAACCAATTTTTTTCATGAAATACTAATTTTAAAGTAGATTTTGCTAGAACCCCGAATTTAAACAAAAACCAAACTGTATTAAATTGAACCAAATGGTTATTAATTCTGTTCGGATTCTATATTTATAAACTGGAAACCGGAATAGATTTTCCTTACGCTAATTTCACAATATAACCGGACCGGACTGGTATGTTGGAGTTGTTTGCTATGGAGGCGTATGAATTATGATGTGAAGTCACGAACTTGAGATCCTCTGCTGCAAGAGCAAAGGCTCCGACTTAAGTTAGAGCTTGTACTGTTCTCGTCGAGATCGGAAAGTGAGACAAAGATTGAGGATCTCATACCACGTGAAAAGATCTTCTCCACAGAAATCACTTGCCTTAAGATACACGACATTGAAGAAACTTGTTTGTCCTCCATTAGTGGTGGCACTTATAAACTTTCCCCTCATCAAAAACAACATCTCCCCAACATGATCTCCTTCACGAAACATGTAGTTGTTCTCTGTGTAGATTCATTCTTGATTTCAGTTGATATTAATGGAGGAAGAGAGACATCTTGTAACTTAATTTCTTAAGAAGATCGATACAAAGTCTTAATTTATATTTATATTCTGCAAATGTATAAACCCAATGTTATGTAAAGGAAGGAAGCGAGATAATAAGAGATTACTATAATACCAGAAATCCTTCCTCCAAAGCTAGCCTCCTCGTCATCTCAATTGCTTCCTCGTTGCTAACCTATAGTGTTTCGAATGATTCTCTTTCATTTTTTCGAAAGTTAATCGTCTTAGAATGTTGATTGTCGGTTTTATATCCTTACAATATGTACAAATATTAATAGGGTTGCTATTTTTTTAGACAATATTTGTTTTGGTGTTATTTATAAAAATTGTCCTAGCTTTTCCATGTAGTTCGTAAAAAATATAATTTGTTATTGAAATTTTGATCTATATTTTGTATGGGCTTTAGACCGATCATCCATCAACTGATTTAAATAATTTTGTGGCAAACATGAGTTTAACTTCTGTTGTAGAAAGCTAAAAAACTTTGATCTGTTATCAAACAATTTTGTGTAAAGCTAGTACTCTAACACGACAAAATCTAATATATAAAAGAAGGCCAATATTTTTCATATAAGTGACATGTCAGCACATTAGAGGTTGACACGTGGCAATGAATTTCTATTAAGAACCAATGAAAAAGCCTGCATTAGACATGTCATATTTTTTCTTCATGCTTCCTCTCCTCTATTTGTTTTTCCTGGAAAAATGTTTCTCGACTCTCCGCCTCCATATTTCTCCTTTTGTAATCTCTCGGTAACTCATCCGTGCGATTCAATTTTTCCTTCTTATCATTCAAACTCTTTAATATTCACACTCTTTTTCTATTATGGAAGTGTGAGAGGAGAGAAAGACGATCAAACAAAACTGACGAGCGTCTCGATCAATTGTTCTTAGTAAATCATGGGTAAGAATTTGATTTTAGAATTTACAAAAAATGATTTGGTTTTATGACTCCTCCCTGATATTCGATTCAGATTAGTGTTACAACCAGAAATCACCTGTAGAAATTTGAATTTGTTTCCCTGGATTTTGTTTGTTTTCAGTGTACTTGTTATAGTTCTTGAATTGCTTTTTATATCTAAAATCTTTACACACCCACACACGCACAAAATAAAATGATTTTTTTCAAGTCATTATAAATCTGGTTGTTGCAAGTGGGATATTTTTGATTGTCAGGATTTTTCTTCTCTATTCTTAACAAGGATAATTGAGTGATTGTGCGAATTGAATCTAAATGAAAAAACTTAATAGTATTTTTATGCAATTTATTGGGTTTGTTTGATGATTCTTCTTGCTGGTTTTGTTGTACTCCCAATTGAACCTCTTAAAAAATTCAATGGTTTCTCATGAGTCATGAAACACATCTCCGGTCATCGATGACCAATAGTTTTGTCCTATACTAGGGTTCTAAATTCTTATTATAAGGTGGTAGTAGACATTTAATTATTGCATTTGGATGCATTTAGATGGATGATACAACTCTCCAATTTGGAAGCAGGGAACGGTGGGATTAATTTAACTAAGATGAGGAGTTTGAGATGTAATTATTAGCTACTACACTCTCCAAGGTAGGTATCAACGTCGTAACTTGTCAATATCTCAAATTAGACTCACCTTCTAAAAAGACCGGCTTGATTAGTTAACCCAAAAATGCCAGATAGTCTCATTTATATGTAGGTTTTGGTTCTCCTTATGCTAATGTTTCTTGATGTTGGTACTCTACGTGGTGGGCTTGAGCAACAATGGTTTTGTTTAACAATAATCCACTTTAGTTTCTTTCATCTTTTTCAGTTTTACGAATGTCCCTGAATGTTGAGTTTATTTTTTTATCTATTTCAACTTTACTATTATAGTTAGCCATCGTGTTTGTTATTTTGTGTGTTATGCAGAAGACACAAACTCGATCACATGTCACTCTGCAAATATGGACGTTTTCAGTTTCTTACGGTTTGTTATATTGGACCTTTAGAGATGGTAATCTACTACCTCATTGTCTTACATAAAGAATGAGATTCTGATTAATTTTTGGCTTCAGATCCATCCCAATTCCGAATTTAACTCTTATCTTCTTTTTTTTTTTTTAATGTATGTGTTTATATTCCGTGAATCAATTTGATTGTCTGAATATTTTCCTTCCGTTATCCGACATAATCTATGGATAAAACTGGCTAAAAATGGGGACGAGAGGATGTTCTTCGGAGGTAAAGGTGGCCACCATCAAGTTCCTAACAGAAAATTTGACTGATTTGGTCTTCATTGGTCTTCACATTATAGTTAACTTTTCTGTTTTTTAATGTATCCTCTAGCATTTGACACATTTAATTGATTTGGCTTCTTTAAAGCCTGATTTAAGATAGGGTTCCTTGGGCAGTAATAGATTCAGTTTCCTTTGTACTGTTTGAGAAAAAACTGGACATCGTCTTGATGAACTAAAGCATCTATGAAATCTTGGCATTGCTGAAAAGAACTGTAATTTAGTATATAACCATCTCTATATGATGAAAAAAATAGTGTCAGTGTTAATGGCTTGGATCAATTTTGGTTTTGGTATGAGATTTCAATATTAACAAATCTGTGTCAATGTGTAAACTATTTTTGCTTGTAGTATTCATGCGTTGTTAAAACATACTCTGAGTAGATATACATTAACCTGTTTGGTTTTAAATTAAAGATCATGTTCCCTAATTTTTTTCTTCTAAATGAATATCTACAATAAGCGTCATTACCTTTAGCCATTTTCCTATTAACACTGTCCATGTTTCTTTGAGTGATGTGAAGTGTGTTACGTGGTTTTATGAAACACTCCAAGATAATTGAAGTATTTTGTTCTAGGTGGAAACGCGTTTAGGCCCATTTGCCCTTATTTTTCCAGGGAATGTTCGGAAGGTTGTCTTAAAGGTGTGTCGTTGTTAGTGGTTACATCCTCTGAGTTTCCTGCGCTACGTTATCTGAGGCAAATGTTTCACAAAAAATACGCAGATTCACTTGGGTGGTTTGTCAATCAAAGAGGTAAGATTTTTTTTCTAGAGAATTGTTGTACTTTCGTATATATTATTTGACATACAATCTCTTGCTATATCACATTCACTTTCTAAACACGCTTTTGTAATCATTTTCAACGAAGAAATCGGTGGTACATTTACCATCTCTATGCCAATGGAATCAACCAATGTTTCAAATCCATGATACATAGGGAACCTTGCTGTAAATTTTCTTATAACAAAATTTTAGAAGTCATGCAGCTTCACTCTCCTAACTTTATATGATTTCCGCAGCTCTGTATTTGAAATTTTTTTTTAAAAGTTATTATGCAAATTTGTAGGAAACAAACTCGAAAAAAAGACAACATCATGGATTGCAAGTCAATTGAGAGTTTCGAAGAAGAGCTAAAACGGGAGTGCAAGCTGAAAGAGGTGCTTTAGATACCTTCATTATGACCACAATGATTTTTGTTTTGTTTTTCCGCCACGAGCTCAAATACCTGAATTCTCAAAACAAAAACTACAACAATAACAGAGGAAGATGAATGTCTTGAACACAATAACTAAATAAGTGAGCTTTTTTTATTGGTAATTTAATATTCATTCTCATTCATTTTGGTTGAGAATTACAACACATGAATAATTGGATTAATTATGTTCAAATAAGCAAAAGTATAAGCCCAAATAAATGTTTTTTCCTAAAATAAAAACAGAAATTTTACAAAACATTTATGCTATCAATATTAAAATGTAATAAAAAAAAATTATGTATATTAAAATGTAATAAAAAACAAATTATGTATATACAATACCTAGTTTTGTATAAAACATAATCATCATTAAGGAGAAGAGCTATTAATTTTTGCTAAATTAAAACAATAAAACGATGAACAAAATATTTAGGTCTACCGAATAAAATATTTAATTCATATGAAGATGGGTGTGGGAGTCGAAACTCGCACAACTAAATTTGGTAAGAGAAAATTAGGGATTCGACAAATTTCTATGTAAAGAAACCAAGAACAGAGATCCAAAGATGGAGATTTTATTCAGGCTGTTTCGAAAGCTGTTTGCAAAGTAATAAGTTTTAGGTAGGTCAATTTTCGGATCCTGTTTCTCAAAGGGGTACATGTCTATTTATATGAAAATAAGTCGGCTAGGCCTCTTCCTAAAGGAGAAAGGAAAAATTCCTTCTTCTTCGGGATTTCCTTTCTGGTTTGTATAAGCCGGTTCTATCGTGGGCTTCTCACCTTGCCTTTTCGCCTCGGCCCACCAATATCTTGTGGCTTGTTGCTTCGTCCCATCAAGATATTGGGCTTGTTGCTTCATTGGGTTATCGATGGGCTGGCTCGTCTCCTCCTTGTCTTTTCATTTGTCATGTTCTGCTTGTCATGTCACCATGATATTTTGCCTTATAGATGCTTCCTTCCGATGCCGAGCCAGAGGAGTTTCATTGTTGGCTCATCACCTCTTTGCCTTAATGCCGAGCCAGAATGTTAGTCCGCCAACATGCTGGCTCGTCACCGTTTGCTGGTTCACCAATATGTTGGCTCGTCACCGTTTGTTGGTCTGCCAACATGTTGACTAGGCAAGCGTTGGTTCGTCGCTTACTTCTTCCTGCTGCCGAGCCAGGAAGTTGGTTTGCCAACATGTTGGCTCGTCACCGTCTGTTGGTTTTCCAACATGTTGCCTAGCCAAGTGTTGGCTCGTCGCTTACTTCTTCCTGCTGCCGAGCCAGGAAGTTGGTTTGCCAATATGTTGGCTCGTCACCGTCTGTTGGTTTGCCAACATGTTGCCTAACCAAGTGTTGGCTCGTCACTGCTTCCTGTCGCCGAGCTAGATGTTGGCTCGTCACTGCTTCATGTTATGACTTGCTTGGCTAGGCTTTTTCTCCACACAACATTGTCAGCAGTTGATCTCGATGGGGTGAAAACTGACCCCAACAGTTAGCCCCCCAGCTTTGCAGTATTATTGATAATAGTGACGAGGTGAAGAGTCGAGATCAAGATCAACGTTTTTAGGGTTGCCGAGCCGAACACATTTATTTCTGAAGCTGCATCTTCGAACTGGATGGCGTTTCACCGAGCCATATTTGGCGATCATGTTGTCGAGGCATGCTTTCTTGGCTCGTGATGTTACTTTAAGCGGTCATATTGCCGAACCATCTTTTCTTTGACACGATGCCGAGCCATCACGCTTTTTGATTTGTCTTTGGCTTGGCAGTAATGTTGGCTTGGAGTATTTCTCTTATCATGACCATAAATTTATTGGGAACTGCAAACGTTTTCGCATGTTTTCGAGGCCGCGTGAAGTCACGCGCCGTGCTTTTAAACGTCTATAAATTCAGGTTCTCGTTTTATTCCTCATAACTCATTTCTCCAATTTCCAAAAAATCAGGTAGCTCTCTTCTCTCTCCTCTTTCCTCTCTTTTTTGTTTAAGTTGTTGGCTAGGTCTTTATCAATTTCTTCACTGCCGCCGCCGATCCTTTGAATTTTCCAACCCATCTACAAACGTGGCTCGGCGGTTCTTCAATTTATCCGACCCATCTTCAAACTCATCCGGCGAGCCCTTGCATTTCCCGATCCATATTCAAACTCTTCCGGCGAGCCCTTGTATTTTCCGATCCATCATCATCTGGGTTGCAATACTACCCTGATCTTCCATTCCTCCGAGCCGAAAATCCTTCAATTTTTGCTAAGTATCAGTGTGCTTTCGAGCCACGCTCTTTCTAACTTCTGCTAAGTATAAGGCGTATTCCCGAGCCAAAATCTCCAATGTCTCACATCGCCGAGCTGGAAGATTCTGTGGGCTCGGCAAATTCTGCCTCGTTGCTTGGACGCAAGATGGTGTTGTCTCCACAGGTTACCAAACCAGTTGAACCCAGTTCTCCGCTAGGTCAGTTGCAGATTATTGTTCCGTCTCTGGTTGATGAAGATTTTGATGCCGAGGAAGATACCGAGGCGAGTTTGATACAGAAGGCTCTCGAAGAAATCAAAACCAAACCAGAAGAATACACTCTTGACGAGACAGAAAAGGTGCGGCTGGAGAGACTGTTTGCGAGCCACTAGGCTAGCACATCGACGAGGGGAAAGCCTAAGAGGAAAGCTCCTAAGAGATTACCTAACCCACCTAGTTCGTCTCTGTGCACAGCTGAATCCTTGGAAGCGTTGAGGCATCGATTCAATATTTCGGAGGATGTCGATTTGATTGTTTCTACCTCGGTAGACCGAGCCAAAACTCCGCCGTTCGGGTGTTTTGCTATTTACGAGAGTTTCTTTTACCAAAGACTGCTTTGGTTTCCAATTCCCAGATTGATCATCCGTTTCTTGTCCAAACAGGGGTTAGCGCCGAGCCAAATCACTCCTCGGGGGATGTGTCACTTAGTTGGGATTCTGGTTCGGAGTTATGAATGTGACGTGACATTCGCACTTCCCATCTTCGGCCTTGAATTCCGGAAGATCAAAAACTCCCGAGCCTACTATATCTCTAACAAGAAGCAGAGAAAGATCATCGAAGGCTTCCGAAGCAAAGATAGCAACTGGGGGAGCTACATTTTCTTTGTTCCCCTTAACGACGCTACGGTAGAAGCCAATTGTGTCTGCCATGCTAAAACTGAATGGGGAACTATTGGTGGGCGAGCCGTATATTTTAAGGAGATCTATAGTTTTTTTTTATTATTCCGAGGTGAGCTGACCACTTTCTTTGCTTTGTTTTTTCAGTGCGGCAGATTCTTCCACATTTCCCAGAAGATACGCTTACGCTTCGGAACACGCTTGCTGCAGGGAAGTGCCATTGGGAAAATCATTTTTCCCTGAAGAGAGTTGAAAAAGCCCGAGCCATCTTTGCTAGTGTCGAAGTATCAGACAGCTCAGAATCTGAATCCCTACCTCAAAACCTCCAAGAACAAGCAATGGGAAAGAGACCGACGATCCGTGACAAGCAGGCGCTGAAAGAGAAGAAAGCAAGAGAGGTAGCCAGCCGAGCAGACGAAGCGCCTGGCATGATTGAACAAAATGCCGAGCCAACTGCCGAGATGGTTGGTCAGACTGTTGTTGTGGTGGAACAAAATCTTTTTCCCGAGCCTCCAGTTCTCGATGCCGAGCCTAGGGAAGTGGTTTCGGCTCTTGTCTCGGTTGTCAGGCCTTCTGCTTCAGCCATATCTCAACACAATGGGAGCCAGAGGCAGACTCCTAGCAAACATCCCGAAGCTGACAAAGAAAAAGCTAAGGAGAAACATGAGAGAAGAAAATGCCATAAGCCTGCTGATCCTACTACTGACGAGCCGGTGCTGATATGATCCTTGGTGAAAGAGATCACAGCCCCTTGAATACACTTCGTGTGGTTGATTGAATGGTAGTGATGATCCGTAAGGATTGAGAAAAACTTTCAAAGGCTGCGGAATTCCCTTGAACTTTCAGGCTTGATTATGCTTGGATATGACACACCAAAAGCAGTCACAAGTTGAGATCGTGATATTACACACACAAACTCATGATCAAACAAAATCAGAGAGAGATTTTGATAAGAAAAAGTTTGATAAATCTTCTTCATCAGAAAAGTCTGAATACTTAAAGAAAGGAGAAGCCCTCGAACACATTAAGGACTCCTCGAAATACAGAAAGTTTAATCATTAAACACTATTTGACCAATTAATAATCAGATCAAACTCCAAAGCATGCTATTTCGTTGGTCTTTAATAAGAGTTGGTAAAAGGCAATGATAAGGTAATTCTCCTTGCCTCATTAAAACCTTAATGCGAAAACCACTTGGGAAAAACATATTGAAGGAAAAAGAGTACAATTCGAATTACCAACCTTAATTACCATGGGTAGAAACTGCTTGTATCACAACCAATGCGATTGGATTAGCCAAAGTTTCTAACCCACTCTTTACTTGCGTGAGAAGCATGCAAAGGGCTTGGTTGAACGCCTTAGCTCTTGATCTGGTCATAGGTCCAGTTGGAACCTTTAGCACGTCTTCAACTCCATTGGTGTCAATCTGCTCCAAGTCTTTGTTTTAAGCTCCATTGCTTCTTTGAACTCTAGCTGCTCCTTAGACTCTAATTCTTCATTGTCCTTGTTGGTTAGGATCATATCATCCCCTCCCTCTTGAAAAGGATTTGACCTCAAATCCGCTTCATCTGAAACAAAAGGCAATAGATCAGAAACATTAAAACTGTTACTTATGTTATACTTACCTTGGAAGTCGAGTTGATAAGCATTATTGTTGATGCGCTTAAGGACTTGAAAGGGGCCATCTATTCTTGGCATCAACTTTGATTTTCTCTCTTTAGGAAATCTTTCTTTCCGAAGGTGAACCCAAACGAAATCTCCTTTCTTGAACACAACTTCCTTTCGTCCTTTGTTTGCGTGCTTTGCATAGAGCTTGGTCTTATCCTCTATGTTTTTCTTCACCTTTTCATGGATTTACTTAACCATTTCTGCTTTCTTTTTCCCATCCATGCTTACTCTTTCACTCAAAGGTAAAGGCATCAAATCCAAAGGAGAAAGCGGATTGAATCCGTAAACAATTTCAAAAGGTGAATGCTTGGTAGCGGAATGCAATGCATGATTATATGCAAATTCTACATGAGGCAAACATTCTTCCCATGATTTCAGATTTTTTTAACAAGTGCACGCAACAAAGTGGACAAAGTTCTATTAACTACCTCAGTTTGTCCGTTCGTTTGAGGATGACAAGTAGTAGAAAAAAGCAGTTTAGTTCCTAACTTAGACCACCATATTTTCCAGAAATAACTTAGAAACTTAGTATCTCTATTCGACACTATGCTTTGTGGCATGCAATGCAATCTAACAATTTCTTTAAAGAACAAGTGAGCAACATGCATAGCATCATCAGTTTTACGACATGGAATGAAATGTACCATTTTTGAAAACCTATCAACCACTACGAAGATGGAATCTTTTTCTGTTTTAGTTCTAGGCAAGCCAACTACAAAATCCATTGATATATCATGCCACGGATGCGTAGGGATAGGAAGAGGAGTGTACAAACCGTGAGGTTGGACCTTGGATTTAGCCATTTTGCATGTTACACACCTTTGACAAATACGCTCAACATCATGTTTCAGAAGTGGCCAATAAAAGTGGTCTTGCATCACTTTAAGAGTCTTTGCTACACCGAAATATCCCATCAAACCACCTCCATGTGCTTCCCTTATAAACATTTCTCTCAAAGAAGAGTGAGGTATACAAAGTCTATTATCATAAAACAAATAACCCTCATGTTTATAATACTTACCAGCAGCGATTTTTTCACATGATTTGAAAATGGTGCCAAAATCACTATCAGATTCGTACAAGCTTTTTATTTGTTCAAAACCAAGCAACCTAGCATCTAAAGAGTTAAGTAAAATGTACCTCCGAGATAACGCATTTGCCACGACATTATCTTTACCTTTTTTGTACTTGATAACGTAGGGAAAAGTCTCAATGAATTCTATCCATCGCGCATGACGTTTGTTAAGTTTTTGTTGCCCTTTGATGTGCTTGAGAGATTCATGGTCAGTGTGTACCACGAATTCTTTTGGCCAGAGATAGTGCTGCCATGTTTGTAAAGCCCTCACCAAAGTATATAGCTCCTTATCATAAGTTGGATAATTCAAAGTTGCTCCTCCAAGCTTTTCGCTAAAGTAAGCTATAGGCCTTTGATCCTGCATAAGAACAGCACCAATACCAACTCCTGAGGCATCACATTCAATTTCAAACGTTTTCATAAAATCAGAAAGTAATAAGAGAGGAGAGTTAGTAAGCTTCTCTTTAAGCGTTTGAAATGCTTGTTCCTATGCTTCTTCCCATTTGAATCCAACATCTTTTTTTATCACCTCAGTGAGTGGCGAAGCTATTGTGCTAAAGTTCTTCACAAATCTTCTAAAAAATCCCAGCTAGTCCATGAAAACTCCGCACTTCGCTTACACTTTTAGGACTAGGCCAATCTCGGATTGCCTTAACTTTTTCTTCATCTACCTTGATTCCTTATGCACTTACAACAAAACCTAAAAATACAAGATTATCTGTGCAAAAAGTACACTTTTTCAGGTTTGCATAAAGTTTCTCTTTCCTAAGCAATTCCAGAACCGTTTTAAGATGATTAGCATGCTCTTCTAGGTTCTTAGAATAAATCAGGATGTCATCAAAGTAAACTACTACAAATACGCCTATATGCTTTCTAAGAATGTGATTCATAAGACGCATGAATGTACTAGGTGCATTTGTTAACCCAAATGGCATTACTAACCACTCGTATAAACCTTGTTTAGTTTTAAATGCAGTTTTCCACTCATCCCCTTCTTTCATCCTAATCTGATGATATCCACTTTTTAGATCAATTTTAGAAAACACACAAGCACCAAACAGCTCATCTAACATGTCATCTAATCTAGGAATATGATGACGATACTTCACCGTGATGTTATTGATGGCTCTGCAATTTACACACATACGCCATGTTCCATCCTTTTTAGGCACAAGCAAGACAGGAACTGCGCATGGACTCATACTTTCTCTAATATGGCCTTTTTCCATGAGTTCGTTGACTTGTTTCTCAAGTTCCTTAGTTCAATTGGATTAGTTCTATACGCAGGTTTATTAGGCAAAGAGGCTCCAGGAATGAAGTCAATCTGATGCTCTATGCCTCGGATTGGTGGTAATCCAGTAGTGTTATCTTGTGGAAACACTTCACTATAATCCTGTAAAATACACTTAATAATACTCGGAAGCTCCGGTGCAGGATTATGATTAGCAACATCAGCAATTGTTTCTTTAAAAACAAAAAGAATGTTAGATTTTTGAGAATGGATTTGAGTGTTACCTTTTGTTGTCACAAGGTTGGATTGAACACCCAGTTTCTCTTCTCTTTTCTTTAAACAAACCAGGTCATTGTGGACTTCTTGTGGCGTCATGGGAGTTAAGATGGTTTTTCTTCCTTTAAACTCAAAGGTATGCCAATTCGTGAATCCATCATCTATAACCTTTCGATCAGATTGCCAAGGCCTACCAAGAAGTATGTGACTTGCGTCCATGGGAAGAACATCACACAACACCTCATCTTCATATTTCCCGATTGAAAGAAGCACCTTTACTTGACGGTTTACAATCATCTCCCCACTGTCATTGATCCATTGAAGTGCATAAGGTTTCGGGTGCGGGATTTCTTCAAGGGCAAGCTTGTTCACCATAGCCTAACTAGCAACGTTAGTGCAGCTTCCTCCATCTATTATGAGACTACAAACTTTTTCCTTCACTAGACACCGTGTATGGAAGAGGTTCTCGCGTTGCTCATGCTCTTTATTTTTAGGTAGAACACTTAGAGATCTTCTGGTTACGAGCAGTTCACCTTTAGTAGGAGCTTCTATAGACTCGTCGGAAGACACTTCATCTTGTAGCTCCTCTTCTGATTCCAATTCCCCATTATCTCTTAGAATCATAAGCCTTTTATTTGAGCATTCACTTGCGTAATGACCAAAATCTTGACATTTGAAACACTTAAGATCTCTGCTTCGTGTAGTAACTTCCTTTGCCTTGCCTTTTACATCTTGAACTTGACTTTCAAATTTTGGTTTGACAAAAGGCTTAGATTCACGTTGAAAACTCGGCTTCTCTTCACGTGAATGACTGTACTTGGTTCCACTGTAGCTTGTCTTGGTATTTCTTCTTTTGATTTGTTGCTCGAACATAATTGCTTTGTGAAGCATCTCTTCAATTTCATCATACTGTTGTGTTTCGAGTCGGTCTTGTATGTCACGGTTTAACTCTCCCATAAACCTTGACATTGTTGCTTCAATGTCTCCAGTTCTTTGTAGTATACTTCCACTGGTCTGTTTCCTTGAACTAAATTCCTCAGTTTGTAGTGCAGCTCACGTTGATAATGGCTTGGAACAAACCTTTTCCTCATAATGGTTTTCATTTGCGTCCAAGCTTCAATTGGATAATCACCAACTTTTCTTCTCATTGTAACGAGTTGATCCCACCAGCTTAATGCGTAATCGAAAAATTCAGTGGCTGCTACTTTCACCTTAGTAACCTCAGTGTACTCTTGGCAGATAAACACAAGTTTGATCTTCTTCTCCCATTCAAGATACGCATCTGGATCATTGGTGCCATGAAAAGGAGGGATTCTGATCTTCAATCCATCAAAGTTGTCTCACGGTTGTGGTTTATCTCTTTCACGTTGTCGCCTTCGTTGGCTATTGTGAGATGATTGGCTGTAATAGCTTCGTGTGGCCTCATCACCTCTTAGTTCTCATCTAGTTCTTTCTGGATTTTGATATGAATCAGCCGTAGTTCATTTTTCACGAAAAGCCTCGAGTTTTTCATCCATCATACGTGACATCTTAGCCTCAATTGCTTTGATTAGGAGTTTCTGGTTTCTTACGCGATGATCTTCTTCATCATCGTGACTCACCATGATTTCCTGATCAAATACACAAACGAGAAGTGAAAATTTTTCTGACAAATTCCAGAATCAAAACCTAGTTTAGATAACGTAATCAAAAAGAAATTCGAAGAGTTCTTTTTTTTTTTTAAAAGACAGAGCTAACAGGAAAACAGAGGTTTAATCGAATGAAACCCTAATCAACACACGTTTTCTTTCAATATAAACGAAGAACACAAAACTAGAAAAAGGAAAAACACAACCTGATCAAAGTAGGCTCTGATACCACTTGATATGATCCTTAGTGAAAGAGATCACAGCCCCTTGAATACACTTCGTGTGGTTGATTGAATGGTAGTGATGATCCGTAAGGATTGAGAGAAACTTTCAAAGGCTGCGGAATTTCTTTGAACTTTCAGGCTTGATTCTGCTTGGATATGACACACTAAAAGCAGTCACAAGTTGAGATCGTGATATTACACACACAAACTCATGATCAAACGAAATCAGAGAGAGATTTTGATAAGAAAAAGTTTGATAAATCTTCTTCATCAGAAAAGTCTGAATACTTAAAGAAAGGAGAAGCCCTAGAACACATTAAGGACTCCTCGAAATACAGAAAGTTTAATCATTAAACACTATTTGACCAATTAATAATCAGATTAAACTCCAAAGCATGCTATTTTGCTGGTCTTTAATAAGAGTTGGTAAAAGGCAATGATAAGGTAATTCTCCTTGCCTCATTAAAACCTTAATGCGAAAACCACTTGGGAAAAACACATTGAAAGAAAAAGAGTACAATTCGAATTACCAACCTTAATTACCATGGGTAGAAATTGCTTGTATCACAACCAATGCGATTGGATTAGCCAAAGTTTCTAACCCACTCTTTACTTGCATGAGAAGCATGCAAAGGGCTTGGTTGAACGCCTTAGATCTTGATCTGGTCATAGGTCCGATTGGAACCTTTAGCACGTCTTCAACTCCATTGGTGTCAATCTGCTCCAAGTCTTTGTTTTTAAGCTCCATTGCTTCTTTGAACTCCAGCTGCTCCTTAGATTCTAATTCCTCATTGTCCTTGTTGGTTAGGATCATATCAGGTGCCAACGTTCAGGCGCGAAGGATCCAAGCTGATACGTAATGATGAGGCAGCCTCGACGACTCTCTTCTCACAGGTTCGTTGTTCAGGAGATAGGTTGCCCCCTCTTGATGTGCTTTCTCATGGCGACCTCTATGCTGACATGTCGCTCCGAGGCACCAAGGTATGTTTGGAGATTGCTCATTTTGAATTGAGTAGGAACGACTAAGTACTGATTGCTTCTTCCTATGATCAGTTCGCCGCGTCTATCAACAAGATCGTTGCTGCCTTTGAACATGACATGAGAAAGGATAGGCGCCGGATCGAAGATGCCCGCAAGGACGTATATTTCTTCAAAGATAAGGTTGCCGAGCTGGAGAGCAGATATACTGTCGAGCTGGCAACTGCTTCAGCTCGGATTGAGGCTCTCGAGAAGGAGAAAGCATTTCTCAAGATTGAATGGAACAAGGCAGGCGACTTGGCTATGAGGTTGGACCTCTCTAAGCAGAAGAAAGCTGCCGAAATTGAGTCCTTAAAGAGGTAAATCACCGCTGCTAAAGCTTTGCAAGAGGGGAATGTCAAAAAAGCCCGGAAGCAGCGAGGCGAGAAATGTCAGAAAAAATTCCAGGAGCGGCTCGCCAAGATTGAGAAGAGCATTGGCGAGCTGAAGGTGGCGAAGGAAAAAGAGCTTGATCTTGCCCAAGTTGATAGCAATTTGCAGCTAATCGAGATTCTCCAGAAGGATGATGCGCCAGCTTTGGATTCCGAGGCGGCAAAGTTGGCAGGGTGGAGGGTTGATTTAGCCGACGCGACTGATGAATTCGAGAGAATTGAGGCCGAGCTGAAGAAGGATCTGATGCTTTCGCCGGTTTTCTCTGATTCTGTAGACACCCTCCTTGGGAGCGAGCTAGTGGAGAATGCAGCAGCAACAGTCGGAATTGCAGACTTTGCCGGCTCTAATGTCGGCATACCCGGAGTTGCTGCTCTTGCTGAGGAGAAAGCGCAGAGCTAGATCCTCCCAACTGACTAATGCTCCTTTAATTCAAAACTCTTCTCTATTTTTTTGTATTTGAACATAAATGCCTGGACGGCTTTATCCACTTGGTTCTTGTACGTAGTACTTTTTTGGAATAGTTTCTGTTCGTTGGCATGACACTTATCTTTGTCATATCCATTTGCTTATGTTTGCGTATTTGGTTTACTGTGTTTTGATGTCACATGTTGCGAACCATCTTGTTTAGAAAAAATGTGGTTGTCTCTGTTGAGTGCTTTGTTGTCAGTTTAGGGTTTGCGGTGTTCCGACTTACATTCCCGTTCTTTTGACAATGAAACATGTTTAAAATCTCATACTAACTGGTAGGTTTAGTATCATGTTTCGGAGATGTTTACGACCAGTGTACCAAGAGGTGTATACTGGGTTTAAGAGTTTACTTTGAGTTTTAAGACTTGCGAGCTTTCGACTTACGGGTCCCTCTCGAAGATAAACTTGTAAGAATATCATCCAGGATATACCTTTCGGATATTAGACCAGGATATACCTAATCAGAATTTGTATAGCGCGCTTTTTTACCCGTAAGAGGGTGTGTAGAGGACCCTATCCCGTATAGAGATAGTTGTTAAAATCTGAAAAGGATGTGGTTGTTCGTCTGTTGTGGCCAGCAACAAACGAGGTGACAGACTATCCATGAAGGATGTAAAGTTGTGTTTTGAAAAAGTTTGAAGTTATTCTCTTTGAGAACAGTAATGCGAGATATGGGAGTATACATGTAAACGTACCTCCCCCCCCCCTTTTTTAAAGGAGGGGACAACTGAACTCGTCCGAAGACGAGCTGCCTATGTACCCTTTTTCAGGGATCAAGTCGTCCCGTAGTTCATGCGAAGTGACTTAGTGGTAATACCTCTTTAGGTGCATTGCGTTCCAAGATCTCGGTATTGGAGCATCAGACATGTTTGAGAGATCGTGTTCTCCTGGTCGAACTGTTTTGGTGATTTTGTAGGGTCCTTCCCAGTTTGCTCCTAGTTTGCCAGCGTTTGTTTCGGCTGTGTTCTGAAAAACTTTGCGGAGAACCAGATCACCTTCTTTTGAACTTGCAACTTCTGACGTTGGTGTTGTAATATTTAGCCGCCACATGTTGGTAATTTTGAATCCGAACCAGTGCTTGATTTCTTTGTTCGTTAACCAAGTCTACCTCGTCCAGTAACATGAGGTGATTCAGTCCTTCTGCCTGAAAGAAGTCTGCGGCGTACTCCAGGAAATTGGACTTCGGCTGGGATGACACATTCTGTACCGTATACAAGAGCGAAAGGTGTTTCACCGGTGGCTTGCCGCGGACTGGTTTGGTGTGACCATAATACTCCTTCGAGTTCATCCGCCAGCGTCCCTTCTTTGCATCAAGGCATTTTTTCAGACCATCCAGGATAGTCTTGTTCACTGCTTTTGCTTGCCCATTTCCTTGTGGATAGCGTGGCGTAGACTTACTGAGTCGTATCTTCCATTTTTCACAGTAAGCTTCAAACCTTCTAGAGATAAACTGTGAGCGTTGTCCGTTACAATCTCGTATGGAACTCCATGTCGGCATAAGATATTTTTCCAAACGAAGTGCTCGACTTGGGCATCTTTTATGTTGGCGTAGGAGTCTGCCTCGACCCATTTGGAGAAATAATCTGTAAAGACTAGCAGAAATCTCTTTTGCTTAGATTTATGCAGAGGTTCGACTATATCCATTGACCAGCGCATGAAGGGTAGATGCTGAGATTGAGGACAGCAACTTCGTGGGTTGGTGAATCATTGGGGCATGTCGTTGGCATTTTTCCCACCTAGCGGAGAACTTTTCACAGTCCTTCACCACAGTCGGCCAATAGTAACCATGACGCTTGATTTGATTGCCAAAGCTACTCCGCTGGAGTGGTTGCCACACGAGCCGCTGTGGACCTCTGCCATGATTTTTCTAGCTTCGGCGCCTTCGACACAAGCATCAGCGATCCTGAGAATCTCCACTTGAAGACGTTTCCGTCTAATAGAACGTATCGAGCAGCTTGAGCTCTGAGTTTTGAGCGGCCCACTTATCTGATGGTAACTCGCCGTCCATGATGTAAACGCGATTGCTCCCATCCACTCTTGGTCCATCCGTAGTCTGTTTCCGTTGGTTGGTGTCTTCTCCATCTCGATTGTTTCTCCTTCAGCCGGAGATCTGTTTTGGTCTCTTTCTCTATCTCGATTGTCTCATCTTCTGCCGAAGGTGATATGTTTTGGTCTTTCCTCTAAGGTGGTGGAATCAGCACCCGGGAGTATAAATCCACGCCAAATGAATTCGTTATGTCTTTTAACGAGATCCGAAACTCTGAGTAAAAACCACCAAAACACACAAACGAAGATCCAAAGATGGTGTTTTTATTAAGCTGTTTAGAAAGCTTTTTCGTATAAGAGCAAAAGTACAGAGTTCTGCTAGGTCAATTGCGGATCCCCCTTTTTTAGGATTTACATGAGTATATATACTAAATTAAGTCGGCTAAGTTCATGCCTCAAGAGATAAAGAAGATTTCCTAATTTCTAGGGATTTCCTTTTAGCAAAGTCAGCTATCACCATGGTCTTTCATTCATGGGCTTTAACCTTGTCATTTCTTTTGTGGGCTTAAATTTGTGGGCTCGTCGGCTCGGCCCAAATCTCTTATCGTTGAACCATGGCTCAGGTGACACCATGGCTCATGGTTCGAGTGACGCCATGGTTC
Source organism: Pseudoturritis turrita (assembly GCA_900406555.1). Lineage (NCBI taxonomy): Eukaryota > Viridiplantae > Streptophyta > Magnoliopsida > Brassicales > Brassicaceae > Pseudoturritis > Pseudoturritis turrita. Next base: position 1,209,151 of record OVBL01000484.1, read on the forward strand.
GCGGCTCGGGTGACACCATGGTTCACGGCTTGGGTGTCGACGGTTGTCTTTGAACCTGACCCATCTTGTCTCCAATTGAGATCAAGTACCCGAACCAATTGCCCATGGTTCGGGGCTTCTCGCGCAACCTTCCCTGCCATGGTTAGGGGACACCCGATCCAACTCCTTCATGGTTCGGGGAAAACCGATCCAACTCTTTTCTTTATGGTTTGGGAAAACCCGATCCAACTCCTTCACTTAGGGATACCCAATCCAACTCCTTCACTTGGGGAAAATCGATCCAACCTTCTCTTCACGGTTCGGGGAAACCGATCCAACTCTTCTTCACGGTTCGGGAAGAACGATCCAGCTCTTTTCTTCACGATTCGGGGAAAACCAATCCAACCTCTTCACGGTTCGGGGAAATCCAATCCAACTCTTGTTCATGGTTCGGGAAAACCCGATCCAACTCTTCTTCATGGTTCGGGGAAACCCGGTCCAACTCTTCTTCATGGTTTGGGGAAACCCGATCCAACTCTTCTTCATGGTTCGGGGAAACCCGATCCAACTCCTCTTCACGGTTTGGGGAAACCCGATCCAACTCTTCTTCACGGTTCGGGGAAACCCGATCCAACTCCTTCACTTAGGGGAAAACCCGATCCAACTCTTCTCTTCACGGTTCGGGGAAACCCGATCCAGCTCTTCTTCACGGTTCGGGGAAACCCGATCCAGCTCTTCTTCACGGTTCGGGGAAACCCGATCCAACTCTTCTTCACGGTTCGGGAAACCCGATCCAACTCCTTCACTTAGGGGAAAACCCGATCCAACTCTTCTCTTCACGGTTCGGGGTACAGCTGCTAGCGTTTCTCCATACTTAGCCATTTTTTTAACTGTTGATCCTCAAGAGGTGGAATCTGACCCCACCCAACAGTTAGCCCCCAGCTTGGCGGTATCAGTAATGTTAATGCCGAGCTGTAAGTGGTCGAGTGAGATCAACAATTCTCGTGGTTGCCCCGAACTATCTTTTGATGATCATCCAAACTATGATACGTGGATAACCCCGAACCATCTCGTTGTAGTATTGTCGTGTTTATAGTATTAATGATTCAGTTCGGGTACGCCTTCGTAAACTCAGTTCGGGGTTTTGCTGTCCTGATACCTTTATCGGGGAGTGCAAGCATTTTTGCTGGTTCCCAAGGCGAATGACGTCACCACTTGCCTATATAAACCGCGATACTTCTCATTTGTTCTCCACTTTATTTCTCCGAAAATTTCTTCAAAGCAGGTAACCTCTCTCTTCTTTCTCTCTCTAAAATTTTTGCTTAAGTTATTTTTGAGTCGAACCTCCGTTGTTCCTCCTTCGCCACCGATCCGTTTGAATTTCCCGATCCATCTTCAACTGGCTCCGCCGTCGTCTTCAAGTTTTTTGGCAGTTTGTTTTGAAGATTTGGATCGACTTACTATTCTTAAAGGATCTTCAACTTGTTCTTCAATTTCTTTAAGGCTCTGATCTGTTTTGATAGGCTACTGAGAACCCCGATCCGTCTTCTGAAACTTGGAAACTCTAGATTCTGTTTCGCGAGCTGTTAGGGATCCAGATTTGTTTGCATTTTCCAAAGTCCCCGATCCATTTTTTAGTTTAAAAAGGATGTCTCAGTCGTCTGCGTCCCCGATCCGTATACTCGCTTGTTTGGCGTTTCAGGATAGTCCTCGCTTCCCGAACCTTCTTTCTCTTCCAATCCATTTCATGCCCAAAACTGCAGCCGGGAGAATTCTTCTGGTGCACACATTTCGGAGGATCTGGATGACCCAAGTGGTTCGGGGACAGGACCTCTCTCCTTGGCAGGAAAATGGTGCTTTCCGAGTCCTCGAGAGCAGGCAGCAATTCCAGGGATTCTCCCAAGTTTGAGGTACCTCAGCTTCACGATTCTCCTTTCGATGAAGCCGCGAACCCTTTTACTGATGTAATGGATCCCGATCTGCCCAAAATCAAACCAGAAGACTGGTTTTTTGACCCAGCCGTGGCTAGGCAGGAATTGAAGTGTTTGATGGGTTCTAACAGTCAGGCTCCGAAGAGAAAGAAGAAAAAGCGACCCGATCCAC